>JALGPY010000008.1:61918213-63118213 GCA_023055425.1 Linanthus parryae
GCCGAATTCGAGCCCGTAAACGAGCTAGTTAAACAAGCCACAAGCCGAACAACGAACAACTTGAGCCCTAAACGAGCCGAACTCAAACAAGGTTTTTCTGTTCGACTCGAGTTCGCGTTCGACTCGTTTAGGAGGCAAGTTAAATGAGCCAAACTCAAACAAGAGATATTTGGTTCGGTTCGGCTCGTTTACAGCCCTAGGAAATGCACCAAGTTCTGTTTCATTTTCTTATCGTGGATAATAATATGTGTTATCATAAATATTATTTCATTTTTGTTTTGTCTTTTCTTAATTTTTACCTAATTTATTGGCTTATGTTTGCAAATGAGAATGTATGGGCTCCATCTCAGGCATAGTTGTTTTGGTCCCCGTTCCGCTTTGCCCTTGTGGATCGGAACGATCCGGGGTTCGGACGGAACAACGATCCGTTCTATAATTTATTGGCTTATCTTTTTCATGGTTTAGTAGTGTAAATGTTTCTCTATAACACGGTGAAAACATTATTAAAAATAGCATTGTTTTGCTATCCAAATCACCCAGTCAAAGTGACACATATATGAGTCAAAAAGTCATATTGGGGAGAAAGAGTTGAGACAGAAAGGTATCGGTTTGTGACTCTCTTTAAATACATGTCCACTCATCGAGGTATCTAGCGTGGCTTTCGGAGATGTTTAGGAAGCAGTTGAGTTTAACAATTTCTTTTTGAGAAATTGTTTTGTCATCAACCGGTTTTGAATCCGGGACCTCATGCTGGGACTTCTAATGCTCTACCACTTGAGCTACCACCCTAGCTGCTAAGCCACACAAATTTGTTCATTAACCTAGCTACGCATGATCTCATTCATCTAGCCCTTCGCTGACATTTTGTATCTGTTAGAAGGGATGGGTAGAAGTACACATGCACAATCCTCTAAAGAAACTACGAAGTTATTAATTTAAAAAAAATTAATATTTTTAAGAAATTAGTTATGAGTATGTACATTGCCTCTGATGTTTAATTTGTTATAATATAAACATAAATGTTGTTATTTATAACATTATTCCAATAAAATAAATAATATAATATAATTGAAATGATTAAAATTTGATCTTTTACAAACTTATTTTTGAAATTGAATTGATAAAATAATGCATAAGTACTTCAATGTTTTTTTCCAAAAAAGAAAAAGTACTTCAACATTTCAAAAACGATGAGTAATTTATTTTTTTCATTTAATATTCAACTGTGCAAATAAGCGTGTAAATTGATATTTGACATACAAATAATTTCCTTATAATTTATAATTATTTAATTGATACAAATGGACCTGAAGAACTTCTCATGCTACACCCTCAAAAATCGCTAAGCCGGAAATTCGGGAGGGAGTCACTCCGTATCCCATATGAAACTCGGGTAGGAGGACATTTAAAGTGGATCCCATCAACACAACCAGTAAGTCTTAAAGTAGTATTTTATTACAATTCTAAAGTTGCGTCAAACACGGGCAACAACCAAATTAAAGATTCAGTGATTACTAAAAGTAGGTCTATTTATTAAATATGGAAGTTCTAGGATAAAGTGATGAATCGCACCCCCGCTAAGCCAAGCTCCCACCATCTAAACATGTGGTGAAGTAAACAAAAAGAGGATGCCACAACTTCTAAAATGATGATGAGACATAATTAAAAAAGTAAACGACTTGTCATGTAGTAATTTAGCTTTTGCACAACAGAAGTAAAATTTGACACTTATACGAAAAACATGAGAGATTTCAAGATCATTGTATTTTTCCAATCAAGTTAATTATCCAAGTTAGGGGATTCTAAAATCACATATTCATTCTTTTCTCATTAATAAACATCCAGTCCAAAAAGCCACATTGATAAATAGTTGATACGGGGGGAAGAACCAACCACTTCGCAAGCATCCAGGACCTTAAGTGTCGACACCTCCTTAAGACTTCTTGCGGCTAGAACAGTGACTACAAAGAGGAATCTGGGACATTGCAAATTACTAAAATTAATTGGCCCAAACCCATAGTAACCATGTAACAACCCCTCATAACTCTTCCACTTTATGTTATTATCGATTATACAATTATTGTGATATTTTCAAGAAAATTTTTCAACAAGTTAAATCAAATATTCAAGTAGCACATAATGCACATAGAAAATAAATTCATTTTGAGACAAGAAGTGAAATAATCATTTGACACGAAGTGCGATATGCACGCTTGGCCTGACATGTTTCCTCACCTCAAGCACAAGTACTACTGCAACTCAGTCGTCTGAGAACCCGTTGACTACAAGTTAACAATATTATAATTAAAACACAATATTCTAGTAATAACATATGTGCTAATTTATATGATATGCACATGACGCTAAGTCAAAGTTTAGGTTCTAGTTCCATTCCTTATTCTCACGTGAACCCGCTACAAAAATGATTATGACGATTAGTTCTAGACATAATGACACGGTTCTACTAGCCGGTTCATAATTAACACACAACTACACTATTTATCTTTTAAGAAAAAAAAATGTAAATTAACTAAAATTATAGTTTACTACACAAAACTCAAAATTCTCTGAAGAATATTTAGCTTAGTGTCAAGATTACAAAACGAGTGTCCAAATTCTCATATTTTAACTAATTTTATAGACTAGACACTATGAACTAAACCCATGAGCATTAAGAACAGTTTTAAGCACTTTCCGCAACAAATTTCAGGCCTATAGCGACATATTTTAATCCTTTAGCGACCGGGTGATTTTTTTAAAAAGCCCTAGAACACAAAATAATATATTTATTGATCACATTTTCGATCATAATTTGATTCTTTGGCAATTACAAATCGCATTAGGCTACGAAGAAGAAGACAGTGGATTCTTCGTAGCCTATGAGCAGTTGAAAAACATCGGGTCAGAATTGACCTAGTTCAATAACGGAAATCAACAACGCAGCTTCCGTTGCTGTTGCTTTGCCACTGCTCCTGCTGTTGGGCATTGTATTCGGAAAGCCATATTTTATGGTTGAATTATATTATTTATAAAGTGAATATTTATGTCTTAATTTAGAAAACACGTGAGTATGCAAATGCTATTTATTATTTGCCATATAAATATACATTATAAAGTCCAATGTTCCATACCTAAGACAGTTAGGCATGCAGACCAGTTTGGGCATGTGCGAGATTGATTGTCAATTATATATGGAATATAAGCAAGGGTTCACAGTATAGATGATTTTGGACAAACCATCGGAACGACTGTAGTGTGACATTATAGTCACACATCTCTGTCAAGGAAACAGTATAGTTTCAACTTGTTACACTAGCATACTTAGTGTATGTTGAACAGGACCGCCATATGAAATATAATTATCTCAGACTGACCGAAGTGAGATAATATACTATTTCATTGTTATTGGTAATATTGGAAACTCTTAATCTATGTTTGTTAATGTGGACACAAATCTTGATTAAGAATTATTTTGATGTATTGAGTGAGATTCAAATGCGAGTCAACAATCCTGGTATATTGGATAGTTATTGTTAGGATTTGGTGAAAGCTAATCTAATCATGGGATCCACGTATCATATGAGAATTATGTACCCTCATAGGAGCTCACTAGGTTTCGTTATGTCAAGTCTGGCCAATTGGTTATATGTAACCAGACATAATGAATAAGGGTTGAGCAGTTTAGATCAATGAATACATAAGATCAAGAGACCTAAATTTTTAATAAGAGTAGATCGGCATTAACGGGTATCTTATTGGGAACCCATTCATTTATTTTCGCCAGAGGCCCCCGACGTAGTCCAACATAAGTGGGATTATGTGATCACACGTGTTTTCGAGTTTGAAGTGTGTGGAATGTAAGTTGAGATTATATTTGGTATTTTATAGTTGATGGGTATTACTATAAGTCATATGATTAGGACTTAATTGCAAGCGACACTAAAGTTAGTAGGGAAGGACTTGTTATGCAAATTTTTCCTACAAGATACTTGTGTGCAATTATGGTTATTCCTAATATGAGGGTTAGTAATACGTCCCTATAAATAGTCCATCATAATTCATAAGTAAGGGTGATGATTAATCTTACATCTTTTCCACACAAGAGAGAAAATCCTAGTTGAGCATTCATGAGCTTTTCTTGGTCGAATCACCATCGAACTTGAGTCGGAGCTTGGATCATACGTCGGAAGGATCTAACACACCATATTCGATTTCGGGTGTTTATGGCAGGATAACGATCTCGGATCGTTTTCGCTAAAATACAAAAGTTGAATACCTCGGAAAAACATGAAGGGACAGAAAGAAACGACACTTCAATCGGATCCGCAGTTTAACCGGAGTTTTTGATCCGTAGTTGATTTTCAGCACGATCTTAATTTGGTTTTTGGAGCTTAACCGGAGTTACAGATGTCGGAAGGCGAGTTATATAAGAAAATCGTGTATCTCGAAGAGACGGATCCAGTGGCATAGTCCCGCAGTCATATTAAGAACATAGAACTTCCAGCAACTGATAAAAGCTTCGGGAATCGCACCGTACTAGTCTTCATGGACTGTGGTAAGTTTAATTCCGCAAGTTAACTTACCACATTATTTTTTTAAATGCCAATGATTAATTATCTGCATAAATCACGTGGTCGGGAATAATCTCGTCGCGTCTTCCCTTCAAGTGGTATCAGAGTCAACGTTGGTTTTATGCTTAGATTAATCAAACCATGTTGTCCGCCTAAAATATGGTAATTATGTGAAGGGATTGCATTGTGCTAACACTGTTTTGCAGATTCACTGTTATTATGGCCGTATTAAGTTTGATTTTATGTTTGTGGTTGTGATTTTATTGTCGGGTTTTTGGCATTTCTTTTTGGGTTGTAATTAAGTGTAAAGTCTCCGGTTTGTGGAGATAGTAAATTAATTAATAGCTTATTTTTCAATTTTATGTAATCTTGATCCATTTAGTAGTACAGGACTTGTAATAGAAATTGAAAAAATATGGTGGACCAAAAAAGATCGGACGATGATGATGGAGAATTCAAAGATTTGAAGCGACTACCGAGACGATGAAGACATGACCATAATAACAGTTTATGTGTTATTTCTATTATTTTGGGTGGATATTTATTATGTTGAGTTGATTGGTTTATTATTTGATAATAGTCCCTAATATAGATATCACGGACAACATGGATATTAAAATGGTTGTATGCATGTGTACACAAAAATTTATGCAATTGTAAACAAGAGCGAGAAATTCAGTGTCAAATATATTTTACTGACGAAATAAATATAGCAGATTACAATATCTTCTATGTAATTTTCTAAGAAATTACTCTCCCCTGATTCTTCTCCTTGAACATCAAACGAGGGCTTTGCAGCTTGTTCTATGATCGAACGGGTAGGCGTCTTCGATTTGACGAAGAACACGTTGAAGGTGTTGAAGAACTCGGACTTCGAACGAGGGCCTCAACAGCTTAGTCTCGGATCGAATGAGTTGGAGATCTTTGAAGGTATCGAAGATCGTTGATGGAGATCTTCGAAGGTCATGAAGAACTCGGGAAGGATCTTCGAAGGTCTCCAAGATCGTTGATGAAGATCTTCGAAGGTCGTGAAGAACGTGGGAAGGATCTTCGAAGGTCTCGGAGATCGTTGATGAAGATCTTCGAAGGTTGTGAAGAACTTGGGAAGGATCTTCAAAGGTCTCGAAGATCGTTGACGAAGATCTTCAAAGTTCCCGAAGAACGTTGGTAGGCTCTTCGAAGGTCTCGAAGATCGGTGATGATCTTGTGGATGGATGAACTCCTCAGGGCTTTAGCAGCTTCATCTTCAGAGCTCTCTCCTTGCAAGATGTAGTTGTGTGTCCTTTATGCCTAGATATGACCCCTCTATATAGGCATGGGTCGACTTGTTGTCCAAGGTAGAAAATAAATTATATTTATTTATTTAATTATTTATTTATTTATTTATTTTCTGCATCAATTCGACAAGTGGTGCAATGTGATTGGCCGAACTTGCTAGTCTTGATGGCTGCATCATTTCGACAAGTGGAATTCCTTGATTGGCCTTACTTGTTGACTTTTTTCTGACATGGTGTCGCCATAAGCTGTCCTTGCTTGTAAATAAGTTTGGTCTCATTCACAATTTAGTCCTCTAATAATTAATTAATGCTTAGTGGCATTAATTTGACAGTGACAGCTATTTGATCCCGCCATTTAATTATGCAATTATAGACACGTGGCATTGTTTATTTGACCGCAAATATTGCGTGTCTACAAATGCCCCCTGGAGACTTGTTCGCCAGCTCTTGTGCTTGTTGGCGGATAAGTCTCGATACACTCTGGCTTTCTGACTTCGCACATAAACAGTAGCCTTTGAAAGGTAGCTTTACCATCTCTTGATGGAATCTAAACACCCAATCGTTTATTTAATCCCAAATTTGGTGTGGGATTTAGACGCTTGAGTGGTTTCATGTGTTGATGGTGAAGTAATGCATAGTAGTCACACCTTCAGGTCAGAACCCACATGGGTCAGTCGCGGTGTGATTGAGTTTGACGTTTTTTTAGCTTTTGTGTTTCTTCTGCAAAGAATCTTTCTATAAAATTTTAAAAAATGATTGCTCCTGGTGGAAGATTCTAGCGTGCCAATCTTACTAATAACAGAGGATTCATGTCTCAAAATTTAGGAAAAGTTTCCGTCGGGCACGACATGGAAATTTACTCGCATCGTCTAGAATCTTCTTTGACCGCCTTGGCACATCCATAAAAGAGATGGCTAAGAAGTGTTCCACAATGCCTCCTACCCTCTGTTGATTCCTCCTATTATAGTTTATTTTTGTTATCTTTTTTCGTTCTCAACTTTGCCTTCTGATGTAATTGTGCATGCATCGAAATTCAAGCACAGATCATACAATCTTTTCTTTTTTATTCCCTGCTAACTTTATTTTATTTATGTTTTTCCTTTGCAGGAAAGAGCTTATGGTGGCTAGGGTTCACCATAGAAGCCAAATTATTTGTCTTTGTCGTCTGGTGAAGCTAGGGAATTTTGGTTTTATTACGCACGACCATCTCGTTCACTTTGGCATTCGGTTTAGAAATACATAGCTACCGACATCGTTGCTCAGCGAGAAACAGCTCTAGTTAAGGAACCCTTGCTACGAACTCGGTGTTTTGATATTTCTTGTTGCTTCGATCAGAATGAAAAGAATAAGGTCTGTCGGTTGCCACCTTGTCGTTTCCATGCTGTCATCATGGGAAGAAGCGCCTATTTGTTCTTGCTTACCTGAGAGACATGGCCTTCTTAACAATAGTAACTTCTACATGTGCTAGTGCCATGGCTCACAATGATTTATATCTCAGTGTTATCACAACCACTGCTTTGTTATTAATTCTCGTCACCGTTTACGATGTTTCCACTTTCGCACTCTGTGCTCTCATTCACAGTGGAGTGTTGCTCTGACCCTTGGTCAACCGCAGTGCCACTTTATTTAATCGTGCGGCTTACTGCTCCTTGCTACTCACCCATATATGGGAGTATCACGAATGCATAATCAGAGAGATCCATACGATCACGATGACCGTCTTTCAGAACTTTCTATGGAATTTGAAATCCCTTGATGAAGACCTTTCTGGCCTGACGACGGCATATGCCTATGGGATTTGCATATGAGTAGTGGTCTGCCTATTTGCGGCAGCAACGGTGAGGTTGCCCTTCATCGAAGGAACTGTCTGGTACCACCAACACATTCCCTCGAGTTGTAGACACCTATTTACTGCCAATTTACGGAAAAAGTGACGAGGTTGTCCCTTCATCGAAGGAATTTTTTGGTACCACCAGCACACTTTCCTCGAGTTGCAGACACCTTTTTGCGACGGAAACGGCCAGGTTGTCCCTTCATCGAAGGAATTGTCTGGTACCACCATCACACTTCTATCGAGTTGCAAACACCTACAAAGTGGTAAAGTAAAACAACAGGCAAGTCATTGCTTGGGTGAAGTTTTGGTTCCGGGGAGACATGAGATGTGGCGATCCTCCTCCCCGAAGTAATCAAAAGAACCCTTCCCCACCAAGGAGTACCCATAATCCTTGTGGCATCATACACCTGCACGAGGATCTATGCTATGATATCCATCCATGGAATGGATCCCTTGCCTCTTCCAAGCGGTCGCGCTATGATGTCCACCCGACGGAGCCATTGAGCCCATTCCAGATTGACCAGCTTCTTCACTAGTTTATGCCAGCATTTATTGCTTAAGTGTCATTCGAATTGGAAATTGATCTCAGAATGTGCATGCATGAAGCATGGTTATGGGTATAGTTCATGCATAACACTCACACAGAGAGAAAAGTACTCTCAACTTTGGAATTATTTGTTTCCCATGCACAGTGCTAGCTTCACAAGCGAAATTCACAATGTGGTTCCCTTGCGTGGTCCGAAAATTGAAACAATGTGCACCAAGTGAATTCTTTTATCCACAGAGCAAAAACAATATTTGCCTTTAAACACGGTCACTTAAAAATTCGTAGGAAGAGAATAATTTTGACCAATGATATGAAAGAACCTAGATTCACGACCTATTGATTCTTAAATGATTCACAACTTGCATCCAGTTACCATAGTGTTGAATTGTAAACACCGCAACTATTGTTAGCGGGACCCTTCTCGAAATCAATCGAAATGCACCCTAATAATTTTGTACTTTCTCAAGTAGCTCATCTTGCCTAACTTGTGACCTCGAACTTCTTACAATTTGGAGGAAATTATAATATCCAACCATGGGAATTTAGGAGGGAATGAGTATTTTTTTTGGTTACGACCGAACTCAAGGGGGTGCCTCAAGCTGCATGCGTACCCTTTTGAGGATCAAGTCGAACGTAGTTCAATTTGGGCGCGTTGACAGTTTATACTCCTGTGTTCAAGGAGTAGTAAACAGTTTATGCTAATGCCTTAGGAGCCGTAAAGTAGTTTATGCTCGTACTAAATGAGCGGTGGTGCGGTTTATGCTTTTTCCAGAGCTGTGAAGCAGTTTATGCTCATACTAAAGGAGCGTTGAAGCGGTTTATGCTCATGACTTAGGAGCGGTAGAAAATCTTCTTATGCGAAGATTGAGAAAGTTTAGGCTGTTATCCAGGATGTGTCGATAATCTTCATATGCGAAGATCTAGAAAGTTTAGGCTCTTATCCAGGAGCTTTGAAGAAATTTAGGGATGGTGGAAATTTAAGAATTTCCCGTTGATGGGAGAAATTCTTAAGCCATTTTCTTCAATCGTGATGAAAAACAAAGGACTGACACTTCTTTTGTCGCAAGCGATGTTATTTGGCTTTTTCATGGCTCCATGTACTTTGATAGTGTGTTGCTTGACTCTTAATTCGTTAGGAACATTCTTCCAAATCTTTGTGCGTATCTTCTTCCCGGACAGGCCTTTACTTCCCATGTCTTGGAAACCGGCCAATGTAGAAGTGTTATTTTTGTTTCGACGAGGCGGATTCTCTTGGCTCTCTGTTCGAACACCCAAACTTTCATGGACGGATTTTCGAGGATGTTTTGAGCTAGTGGATTAGCTCTTCAAATCGATTGAATGTTGATGTTCTCGAAGTTCTATCTCCAAGACGATCGAAGACGGATAATCTACTTTTGGAAAAAACTTTCCCTCCTCCTTCATAGTTTGTAGTGTTGCAAGCGACGTCTTGAGAACCATGAGACTTAGTCACATCCATGTCAGGTTCAAATGAGATGGAAATCATGTGTGTCGTCTCCGTCTCAGCTTCTTCCTCCAGATTTATCTTTCCTTCCCTGGCAAGTTGCATAATCTTTTCCTTGAGTATGAAGCACTTTGCGGTAGAATGACTAATGATACGATGGTAGTTGCAGTACTTGGGATCGTTTACCTTGTCGACTTCTTCAAGTCGTTTTGACTCCAAAGGCTCAAGGATCTTTAGTTCCACCAACTGTTCCAGCATCGCGGGAACGTCTTCATCGGCAAATGGGTACACCTTTGATTGTAATTATTTGAGTGTAGGTCGTGATGGTGTCTTTTCTGCATTAGAATTTATTTTCTCCATATTATTCTTCTTTTCCTTATCCGATAGCTTTATTGTTTATCTCCTCCTTTCCAAGCATCAAAAGGTAGTGGTCCCTGGCTTCCACTTGACACAATACTAAGTTCCATGTCATGAGCGCGAGTGGCAAGTTCCTCGGAGGAAGTTGGCCTTATTCCTTGAAGTATGTATCGAAGACCCCAATTCATGCCTCTGATGCACATATATTAGCTGAGCCTTTCGAGAATCTGTCCTTGCAGTTAAGGTTGAGGTTCCTCCAACGATTTATGAAGTCAATTGCTTTCTCCCCTTTATTTTGGCGAGTGTTAGTAAACTCGACCATGCTGATGGTTCTCCTTGTGTTTTATAAACGGTTGAGAAAATCTTGCTCCTAGCTATCAATGGACCTCCGCTCAAGCTGACCATACCACTCAAATGTTTCATCTTTAAGGGTCCTCACAAACTGCTTCACGAGAAGGTCTCCATCGGTTCCAGCGTTGTTACATGTCTCGAAGAAGTGGGCACCATGCTGCCTAGGGTTTCCTTTTCCTGAGAATTGCTAACACTTAGGAGAATTGTAACCATTCGGCATGCTTAACTTCTCGTTTCTCTCCGTGTAAGGCTTAATGTAGGACTTAGATGAGGTGATGGTACTCCAGGCCTCCTATTCATAGTGTTCATGATGATATTTTGTAGTTGATCAAGAGGAATAGTACAATTGGCTGACAATTTCACACTTGGTCGCACTTCTTGCCCACTACTCCTCATTTATGGTGCGCCCTTGGGAGCGTGTTCAAACACTTGACTTGATTCGCGGGTGTCGAGTTTTTCCATCAGATTTGCAAGCTGAACGTCACGAATTTCAACACTTTTTTTTTAAGTATTCATGGCCCTTGGTGAGGTTTGCTACATGCTCTTTGAGAGGGACCGCGCTAGTAGTCATGACGTGCATGCTGATATCATCCTCTCAATCACAAGTCGGCTTATGCTAAATACCATTAGTGTCGGATTTAGAGTTGCTTTGGTAACTTTCCTCCATAGGCTTGTAGGAAGCATAAGACTCCGAGGGGTGGGCACATGTGACTGCGAATTCCCCAAGGCAGCGCCATCTTCCTTGCTCCTTGCAATTGACAAGTCCTTATACATACTACGAGTTATTGGGTCAGTGACTTGGATTCCAGAGTTTGTTTCCGAAGTTGAAGACATGGTGTCTCCAGCCTTGAGTGATGGAAGTTGTTATACTTCGTAAGAGACATCATGAGCACTTGTACTTGAGGAGAAGAGATGAGGGGCAGAGATGTCCCAATAGGCGTGCCAAAATTTGTAAAAAAAAATTTATGCAATTGGAAAAAAGAGCGAGAAATTCGGTGTCATATATTTTATTGATGAAATAAATATAGCGGATTACAATCTCTTCTATGAAATGTTCTATACAGAAATTACCATCCCCTAATTCTTCTCCTTGAACTTCGAACGAGGGCTTTGCAGCTTGTTCACTGATCGAACGGGTAGGCATGTTCGATTTTGACGAAGAACACGTTGAAGGTGTTTAAAAACTCAGCCGTCGAACGAGGGCCTCAGCAGCTTATTCTCGGATCGAATGAGTTGGAGATCTTCGAAGGTCTTGAAGATCATTGATTGAGATCTTCAAAGGTCATGAAGATATTGGGAAGGATCTTCGAAGGTCTTAAAGATCATTGATGAAGATCTTTGAAGTTCGTGAAGAACGTGGGAATGATCTTCGAAGGTCTCGAAAATCGTTGATGAAGATCTTTGTAGGTCGTGAAGAACGTGGGAAGGATCTTCGAAGGTCTCGAAGATCGTTGATGAATATCTTAAAATTTGGGAAAGAACCGGGTAGGATCTTCAAAGTTCTCGAAGATCATTGATGATCTAGTGGATGGATGAACTCTTCAGGTCTTTAGCAACTTGATCTTCATAGCTCTCTCCTTGCAAGATGTATTTGCGTGTCCTTTATGCCTAGGGTTGACCCCTTTATATAGGCATGGGTCGACTTGTTGGCCAAGGTAGAAAATAAATAATATTTATTTATTTATTATTTTTCTGCTTCAATTTGAGAAGTGGCGCAATGTGATTGGTCGAACTTGCTATTCTTGATACCTGCATCATTTTGATAAGTGGTGTAACACCCCCCTTATTTCGGCTCGGGAGGGACCGGGAGGGTGCTACTTGTAACGAAACGTCGGAAATCATGAACAAAACATCCATAGTTATATATTACAAACGACATAATTGTCTCATTACATTACAAAAGCTAAAATTAAACTAAGCGTTCAACCTAAGAAAATAAACTAAGATAAACTAGTACGGCTTTTGTAATCTCTCCTACATTGAGCTTCCTTCGCCTAGGCTTGCGTGGGAAAGAAACAAAGACCGCAATTTTTTTAAAGTCAGCAAGAAATGCTGAGTAAGCAAACACCCAAACACGTATACTGGATAATAGGCATTTTCATTTAATAAACCAAGATGATAATTGGAAGGTAGTCAAATATATTTTTCATGAATGACCATGTATGAAACAGATCTATTTTTTCCCAACTCTTTATTTAATAATACGATTTTAGGAATGTGATCTCAAATAATCAGGACATATATCCTCGGAAAACATTCTCAATCCGTATCATTGCCCCAATTAGGGGATTCCGCAGATTCAATTCACCATAAATTATCCACATAGAAAGCCTCATTATTATTTTGCTGAAGCGGGGAAGAACCATCTATCAATATATCACAACATATCCATAACAAAGCTACCAAGACCTTAAGTGTCGACACCCACTAAAAGGTTCTTGCGCCCACAAGGAGTGAGTACAAGGAGCGACCCGGGGCTAAGTGCGGCCGGGTTAACCATATAAGTATCCAAGTATCCAAATAGTGTTCCGCCGCCTAACTCTTTCCACTTTACAATATTACACATTATTAATTTATCATGTGATAACTTTGAAAGGAGAATGTAGACACATAATCAAAATCTCAAGTTGAACATGTACATCACAAATCACATTTTGAGACATGAAATCATAAAAATATTTGACAGGAACGGATGACGGGCTCACTAGGCCTGGCATGTTTACTTACCTCAAGTAGCAACGGAAACTAGCACGATAATATATTCTATGGAGAGACGTAGCCCTCGTCTATGAACCCTTCACCTACAATTTATTACCAAGTTTATAGTCACGCGGTTGCACTCTTAAACAAATGAATGTACTAATCCTATATGAATAGGCATATGATCAAATCCAACTCTTACGGTCCGAATAAATGTCAAAATAATTTTCATGTGAAAATGGAGATAACTCTAAGTCAATTTATATCATACTAGTAGTTACTACTATTTTTAAGTAAATCTCGTATGAGGGAGTTATGAGTTATTGCAATAGGGTTCAAAATTAAAATTTTTAACTTGACACAGTTCAAAAAAAATTAGTATTTAAAAAAATCTACAATTTATTTGAGTGTGAAACCACTTGGAGATAAAATTAGACACGTAGGGCTTCGTAACGGTATAAAGTGGAGCTAAAACGGAGTTCGTATGGGTGAGTTATGAACTCACAAAGTTGGGTCAAATAATATGTCCGAATCCAGATTTTCAGACCCGGCTCATCTTACAAAAAATAGCATTCTCGAAAAAGTATAAATAACTTGAATATGAAACCATTGTAAATGAAAGTAGACTCGTAGACCTTCTAAACGATATAAGGTGCGACAAAAAACGAATTTTTATGAGTGAGATATGACCTCTCAAAGTCAGGTCAAGAATTTTGGCCGAAAATTGAGTATCAAAACGAGGCTAACTCTTTCGAATTTCATTTATTTTCCACAATATTATGAGAATACTTCATTTTACTTATATCAAATAGAAAGAATACGGTCTATATGAATATTTAATAATGAAATTGAATAACTCAAGTGCAGAAGATGCATGAATTATCAAAATAAAGAACTATGATTGAATCTTACGAAACTTGGTCTTTAGGAATACCCCAATGAAGTGAAAAGAAAGAGAGAGCTTGAGGTCTTCAACTATGGAAGTAAGAGGAGATTGTGGTGTTGATTTCATCCAAGTGAGAGAGGTTGGTATTTATAGAGAGGGGTGGAGTCTTGGAGTGGATGATGTGACTTGACATGTAGAGTATTAGAGTGTAGTGATGTGATTACTCATGTTGAGTGTTGGATTGGATGACGTGACTACTCATATGGAGTATAAAAATGGAGTGATGTGACAAGTCATGTAAAGTGTTGGAATGGATGATGTGACCATTCATACGGAGTATAAAAAAAGAGTGATTTAACAAGTCATGTAGAGTGTTGGAATGGATGATATGACTAGTCATGTTGTGTATGAAAGTGATGTGATGTGACTAGTCATTTGGAGTGTTGGAATATTTTTACTTTACATGAAAAGACTACACAAAGGTGTGAAGATGGCCAAATATGACTTGAGTATTTTCTAAGCAAGTTATGTCTAGTCATTTAAGAGAATGATGATAACTTTTGGTTTTTGGTGTGCTTATGAAATAATCTTCTAGTCATGATATATAGTTTGTTATTATAGCTTCTTTGTGGTCTATATTGATAAGAAATGGTAGAAGATAGTCATTGGCTCCATATATATACATATTCCCCTTATTTTTCTACACTTCGAGTAGTAAAATAACAAGGGTTGGTCATTTTTTGAGAGACCATCCTCTCAAATTCGGGAATACACTAGGAAAATGTGATTGATTGGACAAGATAGCTTGAAAATTAGAAATGTAAAGTCTGTAGGGGAAATAAGCTTGATGGGAAAAAAGATACATGACTAGCATGGCTAAAGCTTGGAAAATTATGGGTCTCAACCTTAGGAAAAGCATGAGTCTAACCCTTCCCTACACTAGATGTATATGCAAAACATATGTACATAACATATTAATAAATATTAAAATTTTAGAAATACCTTCATACCATTAACCTTAATGACTCTGTAAGTTCACAAGTTTCACATGCTTGAAATACAGAGCTATTTCAAGGCCTTGAAACAGCATTCAAAGCCTTGAAACTATCCGACCTTTATGCATACTCTATGGGGGAGCTTTTCTGAGTTCTTATGAACTTGCTCTAACTCTCTCATCCCTATATTTTATATGTTATTACTTGATGATGAAATACAAAAGCTTTTGATTCACTTATACTTCATCTAAATTAACCTGTTTGACTTAGTTTGACGGGAAAATTTCATTTCCTATTTTGCAGGATTAGTTTCCTAACCTGGGTTTTGCAGGAAAGGAAACATTGAGAGAATGTGATTATGTGACCAATCAGACATTCATGACAGCTTCTCAATATGTTTAAAGACAAGATCAGCACAATATCTTTGAAGATTATGCTCAACTATCCGTTGGAGAAGGTTGTTAAAAGAGTCAAAGTTGTTGCCTACAAAACAGGAAGTTTGTTGCTGAGAATCAGGGAAGATTTGCAGAGCATATGAGCTGTATAAATAGAGCTCATTTTGATGCAACAACAACAACACTCAACGGGAAAAAAACAGAGACATTTCAGGATTGAAAAGCATCAAAGAAGCACATCATTCTCACAATCCATCTCACAGAAGATCACTGCATTTTCACGGCAGTTCCACTTCCAATGTTCTTCTATTCTGAGCTTAATTTGTATATCATTCTTATATTACTTCTAGCTTTCATTCTCAAGGATTGTTTAAATTTAAAAATAGAGAATTCTTTGTTAATCAGTTAGCTAGAGCAGGTACTAGATAGGTTAGTGAGAACCACAAGCTGTAACTGAGTAAGGCATATCTTTGTGCTTGAGATCTAGGGCTTAGCTTTTGATTAATAAGAATTGTGTTGAAAATCCTGCAGGGAGAAAATCCCTGAGGTAGAGACTTAGGTCCAAGTGGATTGAATTCAATAAATCCTGTGTTTCTTGCATTTACTTAAACTGTATTTCTTTTCAAAGGCTTTAAACTGTTTTGTGGGCCTTGAACTTCTTTGCTCTTCACATGAAACTCATATCATAATCCCCAAACGTTTGTTGGTAAAAATACAACACATATACTCTAGAAAGGGGGGGGGGGGACTCACGACGGATAAGCTTGATGGCTGGATTGTGGGCCACTCTTATCATATACTAGCATCGGCCTCAGTCTTCACGATGGTTACTTGATGGCTGGATTGTGGGCCACTCACGACGGATAAGCTCTCTATTCACAACTTAATCCATTTCGATGACTTATTATTATTATTATTATTATTATTATTATTATTATTATTATTATTATTATTATTATTATTATTATTATTATTATTATTATTATTATTATTATTATTATTATTATTATTATTATTATTATTATTATCATCATCATGGACCATCCCTAGGCTTTTGGGGGCCTGAGGCAAAAGTATAATCAGGACCCTGTACTAACAATAAAAGTGATCTATGAATTGTTTTTAAATATCACAAAACTACTATATTCTAAGCTAAATATTCATCAACAGAAAATGTAACTCATTTATATCAAGATTGATTTATATCCCTATTGATTACATAAAAAAGTGTGAAATAGTTAATATGTGGATTATAACATGTACAAAAGTACATATAGAAAAATCCATTAAAAAGTACATATAAAAAATGGGCTGCTCTCATAGAAAGAGGCCGATGCGAGCTACCCACGTGTCTTATGGTTGGCCCAGCCCTGATTATTATTATTATTATTATTATTATTATTATTATTATTATTATTATTATTATTATTATTATTATTATTATTATTATTATTATTATTTACAATTGTAAGAAACCTAAGCTACTCCTAAGAGGAGGGGTGAGAGGGCTCGAACCTGAGCCAATCAACTAGCTTAACCGCACTTAACCACGGTGCACAAAGTTCTGTTTCATTTTCTTATCGTGGATAATAATATGTGTTATCATAAATATTTTTTCAGTTTTGTTTTGTCTTTTTTTAATTTCTACCTAATTTATTGGCTTATGTTTGCAAATGAGAATGTATGGGCTCCATCTCAGGCATAGTTGTAAATTCCGTTTTGGTCCCCGTTCCGCTTCGCCCTTGTGGATCGGAAAGATCTGGGTTCCGGACGGAACAGCGATCCGTTCTATAATTTATTGGCTTATCTTTTCATGGTTTAGTAGAGTAAATGTTTCTCTATAACACGGTGAAAACATTATTAAAAATCAGCATTGTTTTGCTATCCAAATCACCCGGTCAAAGTAACACATATATGAGTCAAAAAGTCAGATTGGGGAGAAAGAGCTGAGACGGAAAGGTACCAGTTTGTGACTCTCTTTAAATACATGTCCACTCATCGAGGCATCTAGCGTGGCTTTCGGGGATGTTTAGGAAGCGGTTGAGTTTAACAATTTCTTTTTGAGAAATTGTTTTGTCATCAACCGGTTTTGAATTTGGGACCTCATGCAGGAGCTTCCAATGCTCTACCACTTGAGCTACCACCCTAGCTGTTAAGCCACACAAATTTGTTCTTTAACCTAGCTAGGCATGATCTCATTCACCTAGCCCTTCCCTGACATATTGTATATGTTAGAAGAGATGGGCAGAAGTTCACATGCACAATCCACTTAAGAATCTACAAAGTTATTAAATTAAAATAATAATAATAATATTTTTAAGAAATTAATTATGAGTATGTACATTGCCCCTGATGTTTAATTTGTTATAATATAAACATAAATGTTGTTATTTATAACATTATTCCAATAAATTAAATAATATAATATAATCCAAACGCTTAAAATTTGATCTTTTACAAACTTATTTTTTAAATTGAATTGATAAAAACAAGGCATAAGTACTTCAATATTTTTTCCAAAAAAGAAAAAGTACTTCAACATTTCAGAAACGATGAATAATTTACTTTCTTCATTTAATATTCAACTAAGAAAATAAGCGTGTAAATTGATATTTGACATAAAAATAATTTCCCTAACATTTATAATTCTTTAAGCGATACAAATGGGCCTGAAGAACTTCTCATGCTACACCCTCAAAAATCGCTAAGCCGGAAATCCAGGAAGGAGTCACTCCATACCCCAGATGAAACTCGGATAGAAGGACATTTAAAAGTGGATCCAATCAACATAACCAGTAAGTCTTAAAGTAGTATTTATTACAATTCTAAATTTGCCTCAAACACGGGCATCAACCAAAGTAAAGATTCAGTGATAACTAAAAGTAGGTCTATTTATTAAATATGGAAGTTCTAGGATAAAGTGATGGATCGCGCCCCCGCTAAGCCAAGCTCCCACCATCTAAACATGTGGTGAAGTAAACAGAATGAGGATGCCACATTTTCTAAAATGATGATGAGGCGTAATTAAAAAAGTAAACAACTTGTCATGTAGTAATTTAGCTTTTTCACAACGGAAGTAAAATTTGACACTTATACGAGAAACATGAGAGATTTCAAGATCATTGATTTTTCAAATCAAGTTCATTATCCAAAATATCATATTCATCCGTTTCCCATTAATAAACATCCAGGCCAAAAAGCCACATTGATAATTAGTTGATACGGGGGAAGAACCAACCACTTCGCAAGCATCCAGGACCTTAAGTGTTGACGCCTCCTTAAGACTTATGAGGCTAGAAGGGTGACTACAAAGAGCAATCTGGGACATTGCAAATTACTAAAATTAATTGGCCCAAACCCATAGTAACCATGTAACAACCCCTCATAACTCTTCCACTTTACGTTATTATCGATTATGAAATTATTGTGATATTTTCAAGAAAATGTTTTAACAAGTTAAATCAAATATTCATGTAGCACATAATGCACATAACAAATAAATTCATTTTGAGACAAGAAGTGAAATAATCATTTGACACGAAGTGCGATATGAACGCTTGGCCTGGCATGTTTCCTCACCTCAGGCACAAGTACTACTGCAACTCAGTCGTCCGAGAACCCGTCGTCTACAAGTTAACAATATTCTAATTAAAACACAATATTCTAGCAATAACATATGTGCTAATCAATGTGATATGCACATGACGCTCGATCACGGTTTAGGTTCTAATTCCATTCCTCATTCCCACGTGAACCCGCTACAAAAATGATTATGACGATTAGTTCCAGAAATAATGACATATTTCTACTAGCCGGTTCATAGTTAACACACAACTAAACTATTTATTTTTAACAAAAAAAGTGTTAATTAACTAAAATTAGACTTTACTACACACAACTCAAAATTTTCTGAAAAATATTTTTCTTAGTGTCAAGATTAAAAAACGAGTGTCAAAACTCTCATATTTTAACTAATTTTATAGAGTAGACACTATGAACTAAACCCATCAGCATTAAAGACAGTTTTTAGCACTTTCAGTGACAAATTTCAGGCCTATAGCCACAAATTTTGATCCTTTAGCGAACGGGTGATTTTTTTTAAAAGCCCTAGAACACAAAACAATATGTTTATCGATCACGTTTTCGATCATAATTCGATTCTTCGGCAATTACAAATCGCATTAGCAACCCAATACCCACAAAATTGGTAGTTTCTAATCAACCTCTTATTTTGGATTGATTTTAACCCCCTACAAAACTAGAGTTTTTGGGTAGTACATGAAAAAGGACGAATAAAGCGATTCAAGATGAATAATGCTCGATACGATACAAAAAAATAAGCTACATAAACCTGAAATTGATGAACGATTGTGACTTACGAGTGAACAAGATGGAGTCTTAATCGAAGCGAGAATCAACGATGTTAAGAGGCTACGAAGCAGAAGACAGTGGCTTCTTCGTAGCCTACGAGCAGTTGAAAAACATCGGGTCAGAATTGACCCATTACAATGACGGAAATCAACAAGAAAGAGATGAATAGAAGTTGAAGTCTGAAACCTAGAGTAATTGAACATCGATGGTGGTGGTGGCCGAATTGGAACAACGCAGCTGCTGCTGCTAGTGCTTTGCTACTGTTCATGCTGTTGGGCATTGTATTCGGAAAGCCATATTTTATGGTTGAATTATATTCTTAATAAAGTTAATATTTATGTCTTAATTTAAAAAACATGTGAATATGCAAATGCTATTTATTATTTCCCATATAAATATGCATTATAAAGTCCAATGTTCGATACCTAAGATAGTTGGACATGCAGACGAGTTCGGGCATGTGCGAGATTGATTGTCAATTATATATGGAATATAAGTAAGGGTTCACAGTCTAGATGATTTTGGACAAACAATCGGAACGACTGTAGTGTGACATTATAGTCACACATCTCTGTCAAGGAAACAGTATAGTTTCAACTTGTTACACTAGCATACTTAGTGTATGTTGAACAGGACCGCCATATGAAATATAATTATCTCAGACTGAATATTTAATTGTTATTGGTAACATTGGAAACTCTTAATCTGTGTTTGTTTACGTGGACACAAATCTTGATTAAGCATTATTTTGATATATTGAGTGAGATTCAAATGCGAGTCAACAATCCTGGTATATTGGATAGTGATTGTTAGGATTTGGTGAAAGCTAATCGAATCATGGAATCCACGTTCATATGAGAATGATGTACCCTCATGGGAGCTCACTAGGTTTCGTTATGTCAAGTCTGGCCAGTTGGTTATTTGTAACCAGACATAACAAATAAGGGTTGAGCAGTTTAGATCAAGGAATACATAAGATCAAGAGATCTAAATTTTCAATAAGAGTAGATCGGTATTAATGGGTATCTGTAATTTAACGTGGGGAGTTATCTTGTATTAATAGAAGGAGCTCATACAAAATAATGAGAATAAATGTCGGAGTGCAAATACAGTTTTATGTTGGATTAACTATAATTAATAACTAGTTTTGAATTTAATTCGCGTTGAATGAGTTCCAATATCTTATGGGGAACGATTCATTTATTTTCTCCAGATGTCCCCAACGTAGTCCAACATAAGTGGGATTATGTGAGCACACGTGTTTTCGAGTCTCAAGTGTGTGGAATGTAAGTTGAGATTATATTTGGTATTTTATAGTTGATGGGTATTACTATAAGTCATATGATTAGGACTTAATTGTAAGAGACACTAAAGTTAGTAGGGAAAGACTTGTTATGCAAAGTTTTCCTACAAGATACTTGTGTGCAATTATGGTTATTCCTAATATGAGGGTTAGTAATACGTCCCTATAAATAGTCCATCATAATTCATAAGTAAGGGTGATGATTAATCTTACATCTTTTCCACACAAGAGAGAAAATTCTAGTTGTGCATTCATGAGATTTTCTTGTTCGAATCACCATCAAACTTGAATCGCAGCTTGGATCATACGTCATAAGGCTCTAACACACCAGATTCGATTTCGGGTGTTTAGGGTAGGATTACGATCTCAGATCGTTTTCGCTAAAATACAAAAGTTGAATACCTCGGAAAAAATGAAGGGACATGAAGAAGCGACACTTCAATCGGAGTTGTAGAACTCCTAATATCACTGGTCAAAGTTTCTGATCCGCAGTTGATTTTCGGCACGGTCTTAATTCGGTTTTTGGAGCTTAACCGGAGCTACAGATGTCGGAAGGCGAGTCATATATGAAAATTGTATATCTCGATGTGACGAATCCAGTGGCTTAAGTCTCGCAGTCATATTAAGAACATAGAACAGCCAGCAGCTGGTCAAAGCTTCGGGAATATTACCATACCAGTCCGGATGGACTGTAGTAAGTTTTATTCCGCAAGTTAACTCACCACATTATTTTTTTGAATGCTTATGATTAATTATCTGCATAAATCACGTGGTCGGGAATAATCTCGTCGCATCTTCCCTTCAAGTGGTATCAGATTCAACATTGGTTTTATGCTTAGATTAATCAAACCATGTTGTTCGACTAAAATATGGTAATTATGTGAAGGGATTGCATTGTGCTAACGCTATTTTGCAGATTCACTGTTATTATGGCCATATTAAGTTTGATTTTATGTTTGTGGTTGTGATTTTACTGTCAGGTTTTTGGCATTTCTTTTTGGGTTGTAATTAAGTGTAAAGTCTCCGGTTTGTGGAGAATCGTAAATTAATTAATAGCTTATTTTTCAATTTTATGTCATCTCGATCCATGTAGTAGGACAGTACTATGTAATAGAAATTGAAAAAAAATGGTGGACCAAAAAATATCGGACGATGATAATGGAGAATTCAAAGATTGGAAGCGACTATCGAGACGATGAAGACATGGCCATAATAACACTTTATGTGTTATTTCTATTATTGCGGGTGGATATTTATTATGTTGAGTTGATTGGTTTATTATTTGTTAATAGTAACTGATAAAGATATCACGGACAACATGGATATTAAAATGGTTGTATGCATGTGTACACAAAAAATTATGCAATTGTAAACAAGAGCAAGAAATTCGGTGTCAAATATATTTTATTGACGAAATAAATATAGCAGATTACAATCTATTCTTTGTAATTTTGTAAGAAATTACTCTCCCCTGAATCTTCTCCTTGAACATCAAACGTCAGCTTGTTCTATGATCGAACAGGTAGGGGTCTTCGATTTTGACGAAGAACACGTTGAAGAACTCGGACTTCGAACGAGGGCCTCAAAAGCTTAGTCTCGGATCGAATGAGTTGGAGATCTTCGAAGGTCTTGAAGATCGTTGATGGAGATCTTTGAAGGCCGTGAAGAACATGGGAAGGATATTCGAAGGTCTCCAAGATCGTTGATGAAGATCTTCGAAGGTCGTGAAGAACGTGGAAGGATCTTCGAAGGTCTTGGAGGTCGTTGATGAAGATCTTCGAAGGTCGTGAAGAACGTGATAAGGATCTTCGAGGTCTTGAAGATCGTTGACGAAGATCTTCAAAGTTCGGGAAGAACGTGGGTAGGATTTTCGAAGGTCTTGAAGATCGTTGATGATCTTGTGGATGGATGAACTCTTCAGGGCTTTAGCAGCTTGATCTTCATAGCTCTCTCCTTGCAAGATGTAGTTGCGTGTCCTTTATGCCTAGGGATGACCCTCTATATAGGCATGGGTCGACTTGTTGGCCAAGGTAGAAAATAAATTATATTTATTTATTTAATTATTTATTTTTAATTTTATGCATCAATTCGACAAGTGGCGCAATGTGATTGGCCGAACTTGCTAGTCTTGATAGCTGCATCATTTTGACAAGTGGTGTAACAACCCCCTTATTCCGGCTCGGGAGAGACCGGGAGGGTGCTACTTGTAACGAAACGGCGGAAATCATGAACAAAACATCCATAGTTATATATTACAAACGAGATAATTGTCTCATTACATTAAAAAACCTAAAATTAAACTAAGCGTTCAACCTAATAAAATAAACCAAGATAAACTAGTACGTTTTTTGCAATCCCTCCTACATTAAGCTTCCTTCGCCTAGGCCTGCGGGGGAAAGAAACAAAGACCGCAGTTTTTCCAAAGTCAGCAAGAAAAGCTGAGTAAGCAAACACCCAAACACGTAAACTGGATAAGAGGCATTTTCATTTAATAAACCAATATGATAATTGGAAGGTAGTCAAATATATTTTTCATGAATGACCATGTATGAAAGAGAACTATTTTTCCCAACTCTTTATTTAATAATACAATTTGAGTAACGTGATCTCAAATAATCAGGACATATATCATAGGAAAACATTCTCAATACATACCATTGCCCCAATTAGGGGATTCCAAAGATTTAATTCACCATAAATTATCCACATAAAAAGCCTCATTATTATTTTGTTGTAGCGGGGAAGAACCAACTGTCAATATATCACAACATATCCATAACCAAGCTAACAAGACCTTAAGTGTCGACCTTAAGTGAGTACAAGGAGCGACCCGGGGCTAGGTGCGGACGGGTTAACCATATAAGTATCCTAGTACTCAAATAGTGTTCCGCCGCCCAACTCTTTCCAGTTTACATTATTACACATTATTAATTTATCATGTAATAACTTTGAAAGGAGAATGTAGACACATAATAAAAATCTCAAGTTTAACATGTACATCAAAAATCACATTTTGAGACATGAAATCATAAAAATATTTGGATACGAAAGGAGCACGGGCTCACTAGGCCTGGCATGATTACTTACCTCAAGTAGCAACGGAAACTACCACGATAATATATTCTATGGAGAGACGTAGCCCTCGTCTATGAACCCTTCACCTACAATTTATTCCAAAGTTCTAGTCAGGCGGTTGCACTCTTAAACAAATGAATGTACTAATCCTTTATGAATGGGCATATGATCAAATCCAACTCTTACGGTCCAAATAAATGTCAAAATGATTTTCATGTGCAAATTAAGATAACTCTAAGTCAATTTATATCATACTAGTAGTTACTACTATTTTTAAGTAAATCTCGTATGAGGGAGTTATGAGTTATTGTAATAGGGTTCAAAATTAAAATTTTCAACTTGACACAGTTTACAAAAATCAGTATTTAAAAAAATCTAAAATTTATTTGGGTTTGAAGCAACTTGGTGATGAAAGTAGACACGTAGGGATTCGTAACGGTATAAAGTAGAGCAAAAACGGAGTTCGAATGAGTGAGTTATGACCTCACAATGTTGGGTCAAATAGTATGTTCGAATCTTGATTTTCAAATTTTCGAATTTCATTTCTTTCCAAAATATTATGAGAATACTTCATTTTAGTTATATCAAATAGAAGTAAGACGGTCTATATGAAGATTTTTAGTAATAAAATTGAATAACTCAAGTGTAGAAGATGCATGAATGATCAAAATAAAGATATATGATTGAAACTTACCAAACTTGGTCTTTAGGAATACCCAAATGAAGTGAAAAGAAAGAGAGAGCTTGAGGTCTTCAACTATGGAAGTAAGAGGAGAGTGTGGTGATGATTTCATCCAATTGAGAGAGGTTGGTATTTATAGAGAGGGGTTGAGATTTGGAGTGGATGATGTGACTTGACATGTAGAGTATTAGAGTGTAGTGTTGTGACTACTCATGTTGAGTGTTGATGTGACTATTCATACGGAGTATAAAAATAGAGTAATGTGACAAGTCATGTAAAGTATTTGAATGGATGATGTGACCATTCATATGGAGTATAAAAAATGATTTAGGTGACAAGTCATGTAGAGTGTTGGAATGGATGATATGACAAGTCATGTTGTGTATAAAAGTGATGTGATGTGACAAGTCATGTGGATTGTTGGAATATTTTTACTTTACTTTAAAAGATTACACAAAGGTGTGATGATGGCCAAAGGTGACTTGAGTATTTTCTAAGCAAGTTATGTCTAGTCATTTAAGAGTATGATGACAACTTTTAGTTTTTGGTGTGCTTTTGCAATAATTTTCGAGTCATGATATATGGTTTGTTATTATAGCTTCTCTGTGGTCTATTATGATAAGAGATGGCAAAAAATAGTCATTGGGTCCATATATATACATATTCCCCTTATTTTTCTACACTTGGAGTAGTAAAATAAAAAGGTTTGTTCATGTTTTGAGAGGCCATCCTCTCAAATTCGGGAATACACTCGGAAAGTGTGATTGATTGGACATGATAGCTTGAAAATGAGAAATGTAAAGTGTGTAGAGGAAATAAGCTTGATGGGACAAAAGAGACATGCTAAATCTAGGAAAATCATTTGTCTCAACCTTAGGAAAAGCATGAGGCTAACCCTTCCCTACACTAGATGTATATGCAAACCATATGTACATAACATATTAATAAATATGAACATTTTAGGAATTCCTTCATACCATTAACCTTAATGACTCTGTAACTTCACAGGTTTCACATGCTTGAAATACAGAGCTATTTCAAGGCCTTGAACCAGTTTTCAAAGCCTAGAATCACGGGTTTCACGGGCTTGAAATAGCTATTTTAAAGCATTGAAACAACATTCAAAGCCTTGAAACTGTCTGACCTGTATGCATACTCTAAGGGGGAGCTTTTCTGAGTACTTCTGAACTTGCTCTAACTCTCTCATCCCTATATTTGATCTGTTATTACTTGATGTTGAAATGAAATATAAAAGCTTTTGATTCACTTAAACTTCATCTAATGAACCTGCTTGACTTAGTTTTGAAGGGAAAATTTTATTTCCTATTTTGTAGGATTAGTTTCCTAACCTGGGTTTTGCAGGAAAGGAAACATTGAGAGAATGTGATTCTGTGATCAATCAGAAATTCATGACAGCTTCTCGATATGTTTAAAGACAAGATCAGAACAATATCTTTGAAGATTATGATCAACTATCCGTTGGAGAAGGCTGTTAAAAGATTCAAAGTTGTTGCCTACAAAACAGAAAGTTTGTTGCTGAAAATCAGGAAAGATTTGCGGAGCATATGAGCTGTATAAATAGAGCTCATTTTGAAGAAACAACAAAAACACTCAACGGGAAAAAAACAAAGACACATTTCAGCATTGACAAGCATCAAAGAAGCACATCATTCTCACAATCCATCTCACAGAAGATCACTGCATTTTCACTGCAGTTCCACTTCAAGTGTTCTTCTATTCTGAGCTTAATTTGTAAATCATTCTTATACTACTTCTAGCTCTCATTCTCAAGGATTTTTCAAAGTGAAATATAGAGAATTCTTAGTTAATCAGTTAGCTAGAGCATGTACTATATAGGTTAGTGAGAACCACAAGCTGTAACATAGTAAGACATATCTCTGTGCTTGAGATCTAGGGCTTAGCTTTTGATTCATAAGAATTGTGTTTAAAATCCTGCAGGGAGAAGATCCCTGAGGTAGAGATGTAGGTCCAAGTGGATTGAACTCTATAAATCATGCGTCTCTTGCATTTATCATTTCATTCTCATACTTGTTTTAAACAGCTTTCAAACTAGTCTATTTTCAAGGGTTTGAAACTGTTTTCAAGACCTTGAAAAAGACTTGTCTGTTTTTACTTAAACTGTATTTCCCTTCAAAGGCTTGAAACAGTTTTCAAGGCCTTGAACTTCTTTGCTCTTCGCTAGAAAAATCTTATCTTTGCAAGTTTTACAAAAAGTTAGAATACTCTATTCAACCACCCCCCCCCTTGTAGAGTATCTGTGTTGCATTTCTACCTATTTACTCCCCTTTCAATTGGTATCAGAGCCTTGTATCACTGTATAGATTTAACCATCTGGTGATCATGAGTACTTCAGGTTATGGTGGTTTCTCAACGGGAAGAGCTGCTAACAGACCTCCTATATTCTGTGGAGATAATTTTTCTCACTGGAAAGCCTTGATGAAAATGTTCATCATTGATCAAGACATAGAGCTATGGACCATTATTCAGAATGGACCTCACACTTTCTATAAAGAGAAAGATGAGATTAAAACTCCCAAATCTGAAGACTTTCTCTATCTACATCTGAATTAGAACAATTCTCTAAAAAATTCAAAGCTATTAACAACTTGTATTGTGCTTTGAGTACAGATGAATTCAACAGGATTTCAGGCTGTAAGACTGCCAAGGAGATATGGGATAAGCTTGTGCTGACAATTGAAGGAACCAGTCAATTCAAGCAAACCAAGATCAACATTTATCTCAGACAATATGAGTTATTCAAGATGAATGCAGATGTGTGAATCAGAGAAATGTTCAAAAGGTTCACAGACATAGTCAATAACCTTGATTCACTTGGAAAGCATATTTCCAATGAAGATAAGGTGAGGAAGATTCTGAGAAGTCTTCCAAAGTCAAATTGGGAACCAAAGACTACTGCTATTGAGGATGCTCAAGATCTCTCATCACTCCAACTTGATGACCTAAAACGGAAGCTTCTGACACATGAAATATCCATGAATGAAGCTGATAGAGAGCTACCAGAAGGTGTCAATAACTTAGCACTCAAGGCCAAAGAGAATGAGAAAATTCAAAGCCTTGAAACTGAGGATGATGATGAAGATCCATTTGCTTTGATTTCCAAAGTCTTGACCAAAATCCTTTAGATGAAGAAGAACTTTGGAAACAAAGACTTTAATAGAGAAAGACACAGATCATCCAGTAGCAAGGACTACAAAGGTAAGTCTTCTTCACAAAATAATAAATCAAAAGTCATGAACTACTTTGAGTGTGGTGATGCAGGACACTTGATTAGAGACTGTCCACACAAGAAAAGCAAGAATTTCCAGAAGAAATATCATGACACAAGAAATAAAGCTATGATAGCTTCATGGAGTGATTCAGATACTTCAAGTGACTCTGAATCTGAAGAAGAACATGCCAACCTATGCTTCATGGCCAAGCATGATGAAAATTCTGAAAAGAACACTGAGGTAATGGTAAACAGTTTGATTTCAAAACCAAAAGAAGCCCTCTCATATTATTTTAGAACAATGCTTTTAAATGAAGAGGACTATCTGAAAGAAATTAGAGTTTTGAAAGAAAAATTTCATGATCACGCAAAAGAGAATTTACATCTTCTTTGTCTAAATCAGAATCTTGAAATCTCCCACAAGAAAACTGACAGTGATGTCAAGGCCTTGAAATCCATTTTCAAAGCCTTGAAAACACAAGTCAAGAAAGTATTCACTGAGAACTCTCAACTGAGTGATAGCATTGTTAATCTGAGACATCAAATTGATGAATTAGATAAACAAAATACTTCTCTTACTGAGAAACCTCAAGAATCTGAATTTGTCAATGCCAAGGTTGCAGGCTCAGAACACAAGTTGAACTTGATTCTTGGCGAAAGTTCAAAGTCTGTTCATAAAAATGGTATTGGATACAATCCAATCTTCCCAAGAAAGAACAATAGCAGATTTGTGAAAGCTGGAAACAAAACTTCTCCTAAGTGTCATTTATGCAATAAAATTGGTCATGTTAAGATGACTTATCCTTTCATAAGAAGAGAACCTCACATAATGAGGAACACATTCCCATTTCAACTCAAGGGACAAGTCATACAGCTGGGTAAAGCAATTATTGGTGTTTGCAGGTTGTTACCAATGACAAAGAACAGAAGTGTTTTATGGACAGTGGTTGCTCAAAACACATGAGTGGAAAGATATATCTATTCTCAGAGTTTAAAGAGCAATCATAAGGTTCAATTTCACTTGGTGACAAAGGCAAATGCAACATTCTTGGTATTGGTAAAGTTGGTACAGATTCTGAAAACTCAATTTATGATGTATATCTAGTTGATGGCTTGAAATTTAAGCTTCTTAGTGTATCTCAGCTTTGTGACAATGTTAATAAGGTTATCTTTGATATAGAGAAGTGTGTGGTGCAGAATGAGAAATCAGACAATTGCATTCTCACAGCCTCTAGATCAAACAATGTTTATAATGTTCAAACTAACAAAGTTGCAGGTAAAAGATTGAAGTGCCTGAAGGCCTTGAAAGAGAATTCACAGCGTTAGAACAGAAATCTTGGTCACATAAGCTTTCATACCGTGAAAAAATTGATCTCCAAAGATCTGGTAAGAGGATTACCATCCATGGTAAACAGACCAGAAGCTCATTCAAGCCAAAGAAGTTTGTAAGTACTACTAGACCTATTGAATTATTTCACATGGATCTCTGTGGTCCTATGAGGACTCCAACTCCAAAATTTAAGAAGTATATGTTAGTTATTGTAGATGACTACTCTATATTTACTTGGGTCATGTTTCTGAAAGAAAAATCTAAACCGTCTCTGAATTTTCAAAGATTTGCGGAGAACTTTAAACCTTGAAAAACCTATGAAACAACCCGGGATCTCGGTTCAGGGTTAATGCGACAATCGATAACCACAAGTAGAACTATATTTAAAAATATTGCAATTTATTTAATACAAAAATCTTTGAGACGATAAGTTTACAAAAGCGTTGTGTGAAATAAGCTATCTGATCTCCTAAGTGATCTAAACGTCTTCGTCTCGATCCGCGTTCCCATCCCCCACCTTGGTTGATGACATGCGGTTTTAAAATGGCAAAAGTCGACGCAGTTTTGAAGAAATTGATCAGTAAATACTGAGTAAATACACACTACGACCTGTAAAGCAACGAGTGGCACGGAAGCATGAGTCGGAATAGTTCAAGAGGTTTGAAACATTAATAAGTAAAGAGGTGGGAACTTCTGAACAAGTATAAGTAGTCGCATATCAAGTACTTCTCATCTTTAAAATATCAGTAAAACATGAGTATTCTACATATTCTTAAACAAGTAATATATATCAACAGGAAACAAGTTCATTTGAAATGATAATGATATTAAATCACGAGTACCCAATGCATTTAAACTCATTTAATTTTATAAGGCATATCAAGTGCCACAAACAACATCAATAGAGTAATCAAACTTTCTTTCAATTGCAATTTAATCATTAAATTTAGCTGAGGCATGTCCAGAGCCACCAGCAGGATCGATGTAGACAGAGGGATCGCGAAGTAATCACAAAGGGTTCCTTCTAGGGTCTATCAAACCCTATTTCACCCGAGCATTAAGGGAGCCCATTCGTCAACCCCGCTCACAACATTAGCTAAAAGGCCTTAAGTGTCGACACCCCTATACCGTAGTGACCCTTACAAGTATAAGTAGCACTCTATAGCTCTATAAACCCCTTGGCCTCAATATCTTGATACATTTTGGATCATAGGGGGCGGATTTGCGAACATTAACGTTCTATCCAATAATAAGAAGCATTGCTTCAATGGTCTTAGCCATAAGATAATGGAGGATCGCTTGACGCCTCCCATTAATAACAGTAATATGTACATCGTCCTAAGTATATTAGAGGTATTTTATATCTTCTCTTTCACATAACCAGAATCAGAATATCAACATTTCACAAGTAATTTCCGAGAGTTCTCAAAGGAGATGAATAAAATAGTTTAACAACATTCGAGTGGAAAACATGCATTCTCGTACTTTTTCATATAACAAGCATTTATTTGAAACATCAAACACATACGAAAATTTTGATATGAAAAGGTCGTACATACGTACTTACCACTGAGATGAAACACAATCAAAATCAAGAAACTAAGCCTAGCACTCCGATGACAACCGCTCTCTCCTACGGGGTCGATGTCTACAATCACACGTATGACATACTCGTTATAACTAATTTACACATGCATAATAAAAATGCAACCCTACATGTAAAGAGTCCTAAATTTTATTAATGCACATATAATGATGTTTAATTATCAAAACAAGTCCAACAAAACACCTAGAAACTCAAAAATTCAAGTTATCTAAAAAATGTGAAACTACAATTCTGGACAGAATTGTAGCTCTGGCTTTGGAGCCATATTTACCATATCAAATCACCTCATAAATTTTTTAAATTAATTTATGATGAACCTACATGTGTATACTTTCATAAAAACCAATAAACTCATGGATAGCTATTATAAAACTCAAGTTACAAAAATAACAAACACTGCTATGCAGAGACAAGTTTGGAAGAAAGTTTCAAATTTAAAGAACAATTAATACTACTTGGAGAATAGGAAAGATGCCCATCGTCTCCAGAATGAATACCCTATGTGTCTAGTTTCATCACAAGAAAGATTTGGTGCCATAAGTTTCTGGAAATGAGATTTTTAACAAAATTTGTACAACTTGTCCAAAAACAGAGTTTCAGAAATTATGCAACTTAGAATGAGCATATCTCCCTAACCAAAAAGGATATGGAATTGAATTTTCTTTCAAAATGACCCTATTTGAGTCTAGTTTCAGAATATGTAAGAGTTAAAAATTCCACATAGACAAAAATTTAGAGATAATGTACGGTTTTCACAAACTGGTCAGATTGTAAAAATATGCAATTTTTCAAAAAATCAACAAGTTTGGTTCAAATGATACATGCAACTTATGGAGACTCGATTTTCACCCAAATAACACCACTTTAGACATGAAGTAAGATTTTCACATGCTCTTGACACAAATTATCAAAATGTTCTTGACATGCAAGTGCAACTACCAAGCAATTTACAAAGTGCATGTGAGTTTTAGTGTGAGTTCCATGAAATAAAGAACATTCAAGTATCAAATTCATGATCAAGACAAGAAAATGAAGAATCAAATTTGGATATTAAGAAATCAAAGATGGATTTTCATCAATCAAAGCTAAACATAGACATGCAAGAATGAATTTAAGGCTAGAAGAAAACTTTACCCCAAGATTCAAGAAGATGGGGATGAAAAGAGTGAAATTGGCCTTCAATTCTTGAGAAGAATGATGAAATAACTCCCCTCCATGATCATACTATGCTTGGACTAAAGTTTTTCATGTTTTGGAGGCTTGAAAATGAAGATTTGATGGTGTTTAGTGAAGGTGTTCCTCCAAAACCGGGAATGGAGTCTTTGGAGAGAGATGAGAGAGTATGTGAGTGTTCTTGAAGAGAGAAAATGAAAAGAAATGAGAATAGAAGCAATGAAGTTGATGGTGGAGGTTGGTGGTGAAGAATCCACATGATAATGTACATACATGTGGGTAGGTAGTAGTGAAAGTTGATAGAGTTGATGGAGATGGGGGTGATGTGCTTGATGTAGTAGTAGAGAAAATTGAAATATGCTTGTAAAAATAAAATCTCCATATTTTAGTAGAGTTGACCAAAAATAATTGAGGGGGACTTGAGTATAAATAATTAATAGATGAATTGCTAGTTGGGGTAGAAATATGAAAGCTAAAAGTTGAGGGGTGAAAATATAATTTTTCAATTAATAGGTAACACATAAAAGTTAATTTTCAGAAATTAGAAATTTTCCAAATAATTTAACATAAACAAATTTGTATATAAATATCAAAATTGTTATTTTTAAACTACAAGTATCTCCTAAATATACACATGAGTTTCATATAGTATTTTACAAGTTTACAAAACTACAAAATAACTCAAAATACCATTTTAGATTATCGTAAATGTCAAATACTCTCTTAAATAAAAATTTCTTGAAATTCTTAAATATTTTTCAGAAATGACCAAATAACTCTTAACTTAAATACGGGGTATTACAACCTACCTATTGCTTATATCAAAAGTGATCATGGTAGAGAGTTTGATCAATTAGAATTTGATTTATTCTATGTTAAGCATGGTATCTCTCACAATTTCTCTGCTCCTAGAAATCCTCAACAGAATGGAGTTGTTGAAAGAAAGAACATGACTCTTGAAGATATGTCAAGAACAATGCTTTTAGAAAACAAGCTGCCAAAACACTATTGGGCAGAAACTGTGAATACAACAAACTATATTTTGAACAGGTGCTTGATCAGACCTATCCTGAAGAAGACCCCCTATGAACTATTCAAAGGGAGAAAGCCAAACATTTCATATTTCAAGCCCTTTGGATGCACATGTTTTGTCCACAACAATGGAAAGGATAACTTGGGTAAGTTTGATGCAAGAAGTGATGAATGTATCTTTCTTGGTTACTCTCTGACTAGAAAAGCTTATAAAGTTTATAATAAAAGAAACAAGCTAGTTGAAGAAAGTATTCATGTTAATTTTTATGAAAGCTATGATGGTTCTTTGAGTGAAATTTTGCAGACCTGAATTTGAACAAGCATGAATCAGAAGAAGAAATTGAAAACTCACTTGGTTTCAAGAAATGTTCTGAAGGAAACAGAAGCCATTTTCAAGACCTTGAAAATAGGTCTCAAAGCTTTGAAAATAGAGATCAAAGCGTTGATAAGGATGATCCGAAAGACATGAGTGATCAGTCAACTACTTCAAGACCACATAAGAAATATGGAGAACCTGAATCCTGGTCTCCAAGAAAGATATTCAAATATCTCTCATCCCATCCAGCTGACAACATCATCTCTGATCCAACCACTGGTACACAAAAAAGATCACAGTTGAAGAATCTTTGTGCTTTTAATGCTTTTATTTATCTTGTAGAACCTAAAACTATGAAAGAAGCATTACAAGAAACAGACTAGATTATAGCTATGCAAAGTGAACTCAATGAGTTTGAAAGAAATAAGGTGTGGAACTTAGTTCCCCTACCAACAAACCAGTATGTCATTGGTACCAGATGAGTGTTCAGAAACAAATTGGATGAAAGTATCAAAGTGATCAGGAACAAAGCAAGGTTAGTTGCTTAAGGTTACAACGAAGAATAAGGTATTGATTATGAGGAAAGTTTTTCTCCTGTTCCCAGGTTAGAAGCAATTAGAATTTTACTTGCCTTTGCATCCTACAAGAATATGAAACTTTTTCAGATGGATGTGAAATATGCATTTTTGAATGGATTCTTGCAAGAATAAGTATATGTTGCACAACCTCATGGCTTTGAAAATGAATAGTTTCCAAATCATGTTTACAAACTTGGCAAAGCTCTTTATGGTTTGAAACAAACTCCAAGAGCTTGGTATGAAAGATTGTCAAAATTTTTACTTGAAAATGATTTCAAAAGAATATTAGTAGACAAAACCCTTTTCAGGAAGACTCGTGAGAAAGATTTATTTGTAGTTCAGATTTATGTTGATGATATCTTCTTTGGAGCTACTAATTATCTATTGTGCAAAGAATTCTCAAGTCTTATGACCAGGGAATTTGAAATGAGCATGATGGGAGAGCCGAACTTCTTCCTTGGACTTCAAATACATCAGATGAATAAAGTCATCTTTCTAAATCAAAGCAAGTACACTAGGGACTTGTTGAAAAAGTACAACATGTCTCAATCCAAAGAAATCAAGACCCCTATGATTTCTACACTTTCCTTAGATAAGGATGAGTCTGGTAAGAGTGTCAATGTGAAAGAGCGTAGAGGTATGATTGGATCATTGCTATACCTTACTGCCACTATACCAGATATCATGTTCAGTGTATGTGTGTGTGCAAGATTTCAAGCTGATCCAAAGGAATCACACCTAACTAATGTGAAAATAATCTTCAGATATCTAAATGGTACCAAAGACTTAGGGCTTCGGTATCCAAGACATTCTAACCTTTCTTTTTGTGGATATTCAGATGTTGACTTTGCAGGTTCCAAAGTTGATAGAAAAAGCACTTCAGGAAGTTGTCAGTTCATTGGATCCTCCTTGATCAGTTGGATCTCCAAGAAACAAACTCAGTTGCTTTATCAACAGCTGAAGCTGAATACATAAATGCTGGAGCCTGTTGCTCACAAGTATTATGGATTTGTCAATAGTTGAGAGATCTTAGATTTGATTTCAGAAGAGTTCTTATCAAATAAGTAAACACTAGTGCAATATCATTCACAAAGAATCCAGTTCAGCATTCAAGAATCAAGCATATTGATGTCAGACACCATTTCATCAGAGATCATGCTAAAAAAGGTGATATTGTTCTTGAATTTGTTTCTACTAACATGCAACTTGCAGATATCTTCACTAAATCATTGCCAGATGAAAGATTTTCAGCTCTAAGACTGGAATTGGGTATGCTAAATAAAGATGAATTGGTTTAGGAGGAGTACAAGGTAAGGAAGGTAAGTTGTTATGTGTTTTAAAAGGTTTGAACGGATTTTCAAAGCCTAGAAAATCAATTCAAAACTTTGATTTTATTTGCTTCAGTAAAACAGTGTTTCAAGACTTTGAAAGCCTTTTCATAGCCTTGAAAATAAGTCAGTTAAATTGATAGAGCAATAACTCTTGGATCATTCAGTATTGGGTGCTATCTTTGTAGATATTTACTAAATATTTCCCCTAACCTTTTTCAAAATCGTTTTTCAGCCAAGTATAGTATTAAAATATTTGTTTCCAACGACTTCATATGTTTGAATCTTCTCTGATCATTACAAATCTTTTGAGATCAGAAAGATATTGCAGTTTCCTTTTTAAACTCAAACTCTTTTAGTATTTATCCTCTTATATTCTCCTTATCTCCGTATCAATCCTATCTCTCTATATTCTTCTCCAAACCCTAATGAACACAAGAAGAGCCTATGACAGAATCAAGATGGGTGGTGGTTAGAAGCCTAGTGCAGAGAAGAAAAGAAATACAGTTGAGGATGAACTTCAAACAATCAATGGAGATTCAAGCTCGAGGACTCCCAGTGCAGAAGCAGTTACAGAGCTTCCTCCACCTAAGAAGAAAGCTAAGAAGGTTTTGACACCATCTTCGGACAAGAAGCAGCAGAAGAAAGAGAAAACTACTGCAGAAAAGCAACCAGAAACACAGATCTCCAGTCCCAAGAAGCTGAAGAAAAAGAAGAAGGCCTCTCAAGCTGAAAAAAGAAAAGAACAGGTGACAGTGTAAGAACCATAAGACAATGTGGAAAGAGCCTTGAAGATCTACTCAAAGAAATATGCTCTTGATGAATCTTGGTTCATCACAAACACTTCCAAAGGTCAGTGGTTGGATGGTTTTGCCTCTAGGTCTATTTATTTCGGTAGCTTGGTCAGTATTCCTATGTTTCTTGGAATGAATCTGAATTGCATTACAATTTTAAAGAAAAGCTCTCTTTGGTTCATGTTAAACCATCCTAAGCTAGCCTATCCAAAACTTTTATCAGTTTTGGATAGGCTAGCTCATCTAGTTATTCAGACCAGAGTTGCTGTGTCAATATGGAGCTAGATCATGCTGAGTTCGCATCTGTTTTAGGCTTTCCTAAGAGGTATGACACAACCAATTACCCTCCCAAGAGTGAAGCTTTGAAATTATAAAAAGAAGAGTTCTTTCTACCCAACACTCCTACCTCATCTGAACAGTTAACACACTCTGTGTTAAATGTTGTAGACAAGGTTTTATTCACTATCTTGATGAGATTTATTTTTCCAAGGGAAAATTCTAAGGAGTTGATCGCTGAGAGGGTGCTATACATTATGTATGTGGTTATGCATGGGTATGACATTGATCTTCCAAAGCATGTAATGGAACACATGTTGTTTAGCCAAATAGATCAGAGGAAGCATCATTTACCTTATGAAAATTTGCTCACACTTTTCTTCCAACACCTTGAGATTGCAACTGCAGGTGAAGAGTCTATCACTTCTGGGTTTTGTTTGCTTAATGAGAAGTCATTTGAGAAGATTGTAGTGGTGGAGACCAAAGCAAAAAGTTGGAAGTTGTATTATGAGTTGACATAATAAGAATTGGGTGCAAAGAATTTTCTTAAACCCAAGTCCTTGACTCCTACTTCAAGCCATACCTCACAGCCTCCTTATTTGTCTTCAGTTTTTCAGAGACTTGATGGTTTAGAGATGGACTCTGGTGAAATCAAAGAAAATCAGTATGGATTTGAGACTGATCTCAGGCAGGTAAAATACATGGTGGAGACCATCTTCAGAAGCATGACTGTGTGTGATGTCCCTGAGGATGTCTTTCAAGTTGGAGAACGTCTGAAGAAGGATGGTTCTGACAAGAATTTTCCCAGTGAACACTCAAACCGGTAAGAGGCTGCCCAAGACAAGGACAAAGGAAAGCAGGTGATAGATGAACAAGTTGCTCAAGAGGGAGAAGAAGTGTACAGTCCTGATTCAGATGCACTGCTTATCAATATCAAGATAAAGAAGAAGAAGAAGAAGAAGACGAATAATAATAATAATAATAATAATAATAATAATAATAATAATAATAATAATAATAATAATAATAATAATAATAATAATAATAATAATAATAATAATAATAATAATAATAATAATAATAATAATAATAATAATAAGAAGAAGAAGAAGAAGAAGAAGAAGAAGAAGAAGAAGAAGAAGAAGAAGAAGAAGAAGAAGAAGAAGAAGAAGAAGAAGAAGAAGAAGTCTTAAAAGTCAATCAGTCCATAATTTGTTACTACTGAAGATCAGGCTGAAGAAGAAACTGTTGGCGTGGATGAAGAGACTGCAGAAGAACGGGCCAATGAGGAAGAAAGTGAAGAGGAAGAGGGAGAAAATGGTGGAGATGAAGACCCAACCCCATAAATTGTTGCGTATTCTTTCTTGCCCACTCTTTTCTTAAGTTTATTTTCAAAATTTTCCAAAGACTCCGATCCAACATTTTCTCATTCTTTTTTATGAAAGTAAAAAAAGATGAGAAATCTTAAGTTGTTTTTATATTTTTAGTGACCTATCTTTTGGTCAGTAGGAATTATCTGAGACTTATGTGTTTTCTGCTTAATTTTGTTATTGAATAAGTTGATCGCTTTTGGAACCTATGTGTTATTATTTTTTTGCTGTGTGCTAATAAGTAACTTTTGCAGAAACTAAGGATCAAACAGATTGTGGTTTTGTCTTTCATCAAGGGGGAGATTGTAAGTTCACAGGTTTCACAGGCTTCAAATACAGAGCTTTTTCAAGGCATTACCAGTTTTCAAAGCCTTGAATAACAGGTTTCATAGGATTGAGCTATTTCAAGGTCTTGAAACAGCATTCAAAGCCTTGAAATTGTCTGACCTGTATGCATACTCCAAGGGGGAGATTTTCTGAGTTCTTCTGAATTTTCTCTAACTCTCTCATCCCTATATTTGATCTGTTATTACTTGATGATGAAATACAAAAGCTTTTGATTCACTTCGAATTCATCTAATTAACCTGTTTGTCCTAGTTTTGCAGGGAAAAATTCATTTCCTATTTTGCAGGATTAGTTTCCTAACCTGGGTTTTGCAGGAAAGGAAACATTGAGAGAATGTGATTCTATAATCAATCAGACATTCATGACAGCTTCTCAATATGTTTAAAGACAAGATCAACATAATATCTTTGAAGATTATGACCAACTATCCGTTGGAGAAGGCTGTTTAAAGAGTCAAAGTTGTTGCCTACAAAATAGGAAGTTTGTTGCTGAAAATCAGGGAAAATGTGCAGAGCATCTGAGCTGTATAAATAGAGCTCATTTTGAAGCAAAAACAACAACAATCAACGGGAAAAAAACATAGACACATTTCAGGGTTGACAAGCATCAAAGAAGCACTTCACTCTCACAATCCATCTCATAGAAGATCACTGCAGTTCCACTTCCAGTGTTCTTCTATTATGAGCTTAATTTGTATAACATTCTTATAATACTTCTAGCTCTCATTCTCAAGGATTTTTCAAAGTAAACAATAGCTAATTCTTAGTTAATCAGTTAGCTAGAGAAGGTACTAGATAGGTTAGTGAGAACCACAAGCTGTAACAGAGTAAGGAATATCTCTGTGCTTGAGATCTAGGGCTTAGCTTTTGATTAATGAGAGTTGTGTTGAAAATCCTGCAGGGAGAAGATCCCTGAGGTAGAGACGTAGGTCCAAGTGGATTGAACTCTATAAATCCTGTTTCTCTTGCATTTATCGTTTCATTCTCATACTTGTTTACACAGCTTTCTAACTAGTATGTTTTCAAGGGTTTGAAACTCTTTTCAACACCTTGAAAAAGACTTGTCTGTTTTTACTTAAACTGTAATTCTCTTAAAAGGCTTGAAACTGTTTTCAAGGACTTGAACTTCTTTTCTCTTCACATAAAACTCTTATCTTTGCAAGTTTTGAAAAAAGTTGGCATACTCTATTCATCCCCACCCCCCCTTCTAGAGTATATTTGCTGCATGCTTACTCCCTTTTCAGACTCATATTCAATTCTTGTCTCAAATCACCAATTTACCCCTAGTCTTAAAACGGTGTATTACATCCTACCCCCCTTAAAGAGAGCTTCGTCCTCGAAGCTAGAGCTAAATAGTGGGAAAGAAATTTATATAGTTTCTTATATGACGATGTACATAAAGCATCCTGAAATGCACAATAATATTTCGTAATGTCATGCCTTAATTTTTATGATCGCTTCTAATTACTTAGGTGTCAAGCACGATGTTTTGTGTTACTAATATGCATAAGGTGCTAAAACGAAGGGTTACATCCTACCCTCCTTAGTGAATGACGTCCCCGGAACTTTACCTCATTAAACAAGTGAGGATACTTATTCCTCATCTCCTCTTCAGCTTCCCATGTTGCTTCTTCAGTTAAGTGGTTGGTCCAAAGGACTTTGACTAGCTTCACACTTTTGTTCCGCGTATCCCTCGTCTTCGTATTAAGTATTTTAATCGGTTTTTTATTCATATGACAGTGATGGGTCTAGCTCGACAGGTTCGGGATTCAGACTATGAGACGGGTCGTGCACATACTTCTTGAGTTGTGAGACATGAAATAGATTGTGGACTCGCCAAAAATTTGAAGGTAGATCCAACCGATATGCTACTTCCCCAATATTCTCTATGACGTCATATGGCCCAATAAACTTAGGACTTAGCTTTCCTTTATGATTGAACCTCATGACTCCCTTTGTTTGTGAAACCTTAAGGAATGCCTTCTCTCCTACCTGAAATTCCAATGGCCTCCTTTTTTTATCGGCATTGGATTTATGTTTATCCTGAGCTGCTTTCATTCTCTGCTGGATGAGGCGTACTTGATCTGTCATCTCATCAATAACTTTTGGTCCAATTACTAGAGTCTCACTGATATCATTCCAGCATGAGGGCGTCCGACACTTCCTTCCATACAAAGCCTCGTGTGGTGCCATGCATATACTTGCATGATAGCTGTTGTTATACGAGAACTCTATCAATGGGATTCTGTCAACCCATGATCCTTGGAAGTCCATAACACAAGCTCTAGGCATGTCTTCTAGCGTCTGGATTGTTCTTTCTGTTTGTCCATCCGTAGCTGGGTGGAAAGCTGTGATGAATCTCAATTGGGTCCCCAATGCCCTTTTAAGGCCTTCCGGAAGCGGAAGGGGAAATAAGGGTCCCTGTCATACATTATCGAGCTTCGAACCCCATGATACCTCTCTATGTTCTTCACATACTCATCTGCCCTTTGTTCCATGTTTCAGGTGTCCTTCATCGGAATGAATCTCGATGTTTTGGTTAATCTGTCTACAACTACACATATCTGATTGATTCCATTCTTCGATGTCGGCAACGCAGTCAAAAATTCCATAGAAATGGAATCCCACTTCCAAATTGGTATGTCCAAGGGTTGAACTATGCCTCCCATTCTCTTGTGTTCGAACTTCACCTTTTGACAAGTCAAAAATTTAGCCACAAATTCTGCTACTTCCCTTTTCATGTTGGGCCACCAGAATGTCTTCTTAAATTCCTTGTAGAGTTTGTCGCCTCCAGGGTGTACTGAGTAAGGTGTGTTGTGCGCTTCATGCATCAGCTTTTGATTGGTTTCTGCACACTTCTTTGGAACACGCCACCTTCCCTTGTAACGAATGCTTCCATCCTGATGAATCTGAAAGTCTCTAGCTTGACCTTTGGCTATCTTCTTCTTGATTCGTTCGAGTTTCACATCTCCTTCCTGGTTACTCCTTATCTCTTAAAGGAATTCTGGTACAGCGATCATACTCCCAAGCAGGTTCTTCACTCCTCCTTGATCTACTACTTCGATTTCGAGTTTTTTGAACTCGTGGCATAGCCATCCTGGTAGAATTATCATGGCATTAAGTGTATGGCTCGACTTCTGGCTCAATGCGTCTGCTACAACATTAGCCCTTCCTTCGTGGTACTGGATACGTAGATCGTAATCCTTGATAATCTCTAGCCATCTCCGTTGTCGATTATTCAGCTCCTTTTGTGTGAAGATGTACTTGAGACTGTTGTGATCCGTGTACAACTTGCAAATAGCTCCATACAAGTGATGTCTCCATATCTTTAAGTCGAAGACTACTGCTGCCAGCTCCAAGTCGTGAGTGGCATAGTTCTCTTCATGGGGCTTCAACTGCCTCAAAGCATAGGCAATCACCCTTCTCTCCTGCATAAGCACACATCCTATCCCCTTCTTCGATGCGTCACTGTACACATCAAACTCGCTAGATTCGTTTCGTAAAGTTCATACTAGGGTTGTAGTCAGCTTCTCCTTCAGTGTCTGAAATTCCTCTTCACAACTTTCACTCCACTGGTATTTCACTGCCTTCTTCGTCAACGTAGTCAGTGGCCTTGAAATTTTTGAGAAATCCTTAACAAAGCTTCGGTAGTAACCTGCTAAGCCAAGTAAACTCCTTATTTTGGACACATTCTTCGGTGTTGGCCAATCTTTAACTGCTGAGATCTTTCCTGGATCCACATATATTCCCTCCTTCGAGATGATGTGACCCAAAAATGGGACACAATCCAGCCAGAACTCGCACTTTGACGGCTTAGCATATAACTGTTCTTGTCTCAGAGTCTGCTGCACCTATCTGAGATGTTTCTCATGCTTCTCCTCGCTCTTTGAGTACACAAGGATGTCATCAATAAAGACGACGACAAATTGGTCCAAAAATGGCCTCATGACTCGATTCATCAAGTCTACAAACACAACGGGTGTGTTGGTCAATTCAAACGGCATTACAGTGAACTCATAATGTCCATACCTTGTTCTAAAGTCTATCTTCGGAATATCCTTCTCGGCTACCAGAAGATGATGGTACCCTGATCTCAAGTCAATTTTTGAGAAGACACTAGCCCCTTGTAAGTGATCGAACAGATTGTCAATATGAGGTGGTGGGTACTTATTCTTGTTGGTTGACTGTTCAACTCACGGTAGTCAATGCATAGCCTTAAGCTTCCATCTTTATTTTTTTACAAAAAGTACTGGTGCTCCCCAGGGTGACACACTTGGCCTTATGTTCCCCTTCTCGAGAAGTTCTTTCAACTGATCCTTCGGATCCTTCAGTTCCTGGTGGTGCCATTCGATACAGTGCTATTGATATTGGCGCGGTTCCAGGTGCTAAATCGATAGTGAACTCCATTTCTCTGCTAGGTGGCATTCCTGGAATTTAATCCGGGAATACGTCCGGAAACTCCTTCACGACTGGTATCTCTTCCAACACATTCTCCTTCTTGGAGACGTCCTGGATGTAGCACAAATAGGCTGAATTACCCTTATTTACTTGGTTCACTATCATCAAGGCTGATACTATTCTAATACACGGCTCTTTTGTGATGTCGTGATAAGAGACTTTCTCGCCATTGGGTCCCCTCAATCTTACTTTCTGGTCATAGCAATCAATTTACTGCTCGATATCTACTAAGCCAATCAATTCCTAGGATGACATCGATGCCCCCAAGATCAAATCTTATCAAAGCAGCTGGCAACGTACATCCTAGAATTTTCACGTCTATACCCTCGAGGATGGTGTCACATACTATTATCTGATAAGTAGGTGTTTTTATAGGAGTGGATATTCTAGTACCTTTATTTAGACCCAATTTATCAATAAATGAGGATGATATGAAGGAATAAGATGCGTCTGAATCAAATAATACAAAAGCAGGTTGCTCATGGATGAGGAAAGTACCCTTGACAACTCCATGGGCAGCCTCAGCCTTTGTCATAACAGCATTTCTTCCCACATTAGCATTCTGAGCTCCAACCGCTCCTTCACCAGCTCCATTGTTGATGTTAGCTCCTTGACCAGCGTTGCTGTTGGGGTTCTGAGCTCCATAATGCCGTGCGTTCCCAGGGTTGTAGTTCTGCTGCCTTCCATAGCCCTGTCCACTTTTGTTCTGGTTGTTGCAGTTACCATGGTTCTCGTTCCCGTACTCAATCTGCAAGGTCCTCGGTTGCTGGTTCCTATACTGCTGGCGATTCCCTTGATAGTTACCTCCTTGGTTCACTTGTGGGTTCCCACCTTGTGGCGAGAGGCATTCAAAATCTCAGTGGCCCCTCTTACCACAGTTGTGGAAATTGACTAAATTTCATGTCCAATCGACTCGTGGATGGTTCCTCTGACACCTCTTGAAGAAATAGCGACGAACAGCTATGTGGTTCTGCTGATTACCTCGGTACTGTCCCTGATTACCTCCGTTTTTGTTTGGCTTAAACCTCTTGTCTTGGTCCCTCTATTTACACCTTAATGAGTTAGCGTTGCACCTAGAACCTTACATGCTTTCCCCGCGTGTTATCTTGGGCCTCTTGGGTTCGCCAAATATCCGCAGCCCTATCATAGGCTTCTTCCAAAGTTGGGTAGATCCTGTTCATCATTGCTTTATGCACATGAAGTTGCATCCCTGTTATAAATTTGTTCATCATCTGTTTGACCTCAAAACCTGCTTGACCTCTATTGTTCATCATCTGAGGCATTTGCGCGAAGAATTGCTCCGCGTCGTTGTTGTTCCGAGCAATTCGTTCTTGTTGGGTCCTCCTGGTGTAGTATCGCATGGGTCTATCAGTCATATTCCTACACTATCACCTATTGTATTATTGTTTGTTCTATCGTGAGATAACAGTTAGACTGAAGTATTCCGCGAAATGCACACATATCCAGACATAGTGACCAAAGTATGCAGGCACACATACAACTTCTTTGCATAATTTTATCATCCCAGTTTCATTCTGGAATCACAAATCTTGAATTCTATAACCCTCGTACTCCACTGTGGGAGTGACTTAAGTCTAAAATAACCATATAAGTAGGGATGACAATGCGGTTCGATCCGATCCGAAATCTGAGTGATTCGATCCAAATGGATCAAGTGCGAATCCGATCCATATTAAAATGGATCGGATATGGATATTAAAAATCAAAATCCGATCCGTATCCGGATTCGATCCGAATATATTAGGATATCCGACCCGAAAGGATCCGAACACACATAGTTTTACGAAAATATCCATAGAGTTATAAAAAATTATGTTTTACCTACATATATATATAAACACATTACACAAATCACTAAAAATTATATTTCCAGGCCTGAAGAAAATATTCTACTATGGTTATGGACAATTTTAGTGTTGTTTTAATTTCATTTGTAGACAATTTTATAAATTATTGTTGCATTAAACCTTTGAATGTCATGCTTATATTTCTTCGTAGATTTACGTTTGTCATATTGGTAAAATATTTTTAATATTTTTTACTTTTTTTAGGCAGATATTTTTTTGTGTGGCGACTCTTTTTACGTATTTTTCTGAATTTGTTGTGTATTTTTTATTAGAAGTAAAAAAATTATCAGGATCCAAATCAGGATCCGAATTAGATTCTTTTCTTGAGATTTGGATTGTTGGATCAAATACGGATATTGCAAATTAAATCCGGTCTGAATCCGATCCGAATCCGATTAGGATCCAGCCGGATTTGGATCGAATATGGATCCACTTATTTTGATCGGATCCGGATATAGATATAGGTGGATCCAATCCGATCCATTGCCATCCCCACATATAAGAATGTATCAATATATATCTCATACTCAAAACAAGTCAATTAAGACATTATGAAGTCTAAAACTGTCTCTTCAGAGAGAAAGGACGTGGGTGAGTGGGACATAGTAAAACACAGAATACCCGTAACCCAATCGGCTTGTCGAATTTTAGATATCTTGACCTAAATTCATTTTATATTACCCTATAGGTTTTTAAATTCCTTTTTGGATTGCTCGCTCTAATACCACCTGTAACTACCCCCTTATTCCGACTCGGGAGAGACGGGAAGGGTGCTACTTGTAACGAAATGGCGGAAATCACGAACAAAACATCCATAGTTATATATTACAAACGGAATAATTGTCTCAATACATTACAAAAGCTAAAATTAAACTAAGAGTTCAACCTAAAAAAATAAACTAAGATAAACTAGTACGGCTTTTGCAATCCCTCCTACATTGAGGTTCCTTCGCCTAGGCCTGCGAGGGAAAGAAACAAAGACCGCATCGATAAGTCTGAAGCTCCTAGACATTATTTTGTGAATGAACATGAAGATAGATATGTTTCCTTGATGGTGAAAGCCAGAAACACAAATAGAAGATGTTACTAAATATCATGAAAGCGAGTAACATAAGCAGAAGATATTGCTAAGTACCAAAGCTTCAAAGCTTTGAGTTAATGTAGCAGTGCTTATATGTTTATTTATCTAACTGTTTTTGTGCAGGTTTTGGTTGTGATATGGTTTAATAATATGAATGCATTAGTGATCTGTGTTCTAAGCTATAACTAGTGCAGGAATTAGCTGGATTGAAAATCCAAGTTTACTCTGGTGAATTAGCAGGCAAAGCTTCAAATCTTTGAGATGCACTGGTTGTTCGTTACTGCTAAGTTCATCTAACTATATTTGTGTATGCAAGTTAATTTTTTGATACTTAGAACTTGTTTTAAGTTGATTAATGTCTAATATTGTGTGTTCTATACTTGTTACTTCATATAATCATCAGTTTGAATATACACGTTAACTCACAACTGTCAACAGACAAATCTAGCTAAGTTTTCACATGAACTGTTAGCTGTTGTTTAAACTGATCTTGTTGCTAGATTTTCTTGTTATTTGTTTGATCTTGTTTGCTGAGAATATGCAGGTTTGTTGGACGCTCCAACGTCCATAAACAAATCAGCAATACACTCAAAGATAGCTGCTAATTGGAGCTTATCATAAAGAATATAAGATAGGAATTCTGTCCTGGTTTTCTCAGTTGGTTGCACACTTTTTCTAAAGTGATCATCACTTTAAACTTGAATTTAAGAGAGTCAGGAAAGAGGGACAGAGGTTGTTTTTTTGAAGAGAACAACAAACTGGAAAACTCAAGCTATACAACTCTTCAAATCATTCAAGAATATCAACTCTCCAGTAGATTCAAGATCACTCATTTCAGAAGAACTCTTCCAGGCTTAAATAGCTTGTCTTTATGAGTTCTTCTTCTTGTAATTAATTGTATCATTCATTTTTAATTACTGAAACCTCACTAAAACTTAGTAGTTTGGTTGTTCAAGTGAACAACAAGAGGTTCTTATTGTTTCAACAGATTGTAGCATGTAACTAGATGGGTTGGGAACCACAAGCTGTATAAGTGTAAGGTAGCTCACTTAGGCTTGAGAACTAGGGCTAAATCTGGGTGATTAATAAGAAGTTGTGTTTGAATCCTGGAGGGATTAGTTCCCTCAGGCGGAGACTAGTTTCAATTGTGACTGAACTCTGTAAAATCTCTGTGTCTCTGCTATTTACTTGTGTTGTCTTTACTTTCAGTTTATCTTGGAAGTTTCAAAGCTTTGAAGCTTTCCAAATCTCAACCTTTGAAGCCTCCATAATCTGCTGTTATATCTTTAAGCTTTTCAAATCTTTTCAAAGCTTTGAGATATAAACAGTTTGCATAACTTAAGATTCAAAAGGCAGTGTTTTAGTAAAAATTTAGCATACTCTATTAACCCCCCCCCCCCTTCTACAGTACTTAGATACTGGTTTACACCTACATTACACACTTTCACGCAGTTTTTCCAAAGTCAGCAAAAAATGCTGAGTAAGCAAACACCCAAACACGTAAACCGGATAAGAGGCATTTTCATTTAATAAACCAAGATGATAATTGGAAGGTAATCAAATATATTTTTCATTAATGACCATGTTTGAAAGAGATCTATTTTTCCCAACTCTTTATTTAATAATACGATTTTAGGAACGTGATCTCAAATAATCAGGACATATATCCTAGGAAAACATTCTCAATCCATACCATTGCCCCAATCAGGGGATTACTAAAATTCAATTCACCATAAATTTTTCACATAAATAGCCTCATTATTATTTTTTTGTAGCGGGGAAGAACCAACTGTCAATATATCACAACATATCCATAACCAAGCTACCAAGACCTTAAGTGTCGACACCCTCCTAAAGGGTTCTTGCGCCCAGAAGGAGTGAGTACAAGGAGCGACCCGGAGCTAATTGCGGCCGTGTTAACCATATAATTACCAAGTATCCAAGTAGTGTTACGCCGCCCAACTCTTTCCACTTTACGTTATTACACATTATTAGTTTATCATGTGATGACTTTGAAAGGAGAATTTAGACACATAATCAAAATCTCAATTTGAAAATCTACATCACAAATCACATTTTGAGACATGAAATCATAAAAATATTTGGACACGAAAGGAGGACGGGCTCACTAGGCCTGGCATGTTTACTTACCTCAAGTAGAAACGCAAACTAGCATGATAATATAATCTACAGAGAGACGTAAACCTCGTTTATGAACCCTTCACCTACAATTTATTACCAAGTTTCTAGTCACGCGGTTGCACTCTTAAACAAATGAATGTATTAATCCTATATGAATGCTTGGTTAGGGCATATGATCAAATCCAACTCTTCCGGTCCGAATAAATGCCAAAATAAATTTTATGTGCAAATGGAGATAACTCTAAGTAAATTTGTATCATACTAGTACTTACTACTAATTAAGTAAATCTTGTATGAGGGAGTTATGAGTTATTGCAATAGAGTTCAAAATTAAAATTTTCAACTTGACACAATTTACAAAAATCAGAATTTAAAGCAATCTACAATTTATTTCGGTGTGAAACCACATGGAGATGAAATTATACATGTAGGGCTTCGTAACGGTATAAAGTGGAGAAAGAACAGAGTTCGTATGAGTGATTTATGACCTCACCAAGTTGGGTCAAATAATATGTACGAATCTAGACTTTCAGACCCGACTCATCTTACAAAAAATGGCATTCAGGAAAAATTATAAATAATTTGAATATGAAACTAGTTGGAAATGAAAGTAGACTCGTAGACATTCGAAACTATATAATCTGGGACAAAAAATAATTTTTATGAGTGAGATATGACCTCTCAAAGTCAGGTCAAGAATTTTTGCCGAAAATTGAGTATCAAAACGAGACTAACTTCTTTCTAATTTCATTTCTTTCCAAAATATTATGAGAATAATTCATTTTAGTTATATCAAATATAAGGAAGACGGTACATACGACGGTTTAATAATGAAATTGAATAACTCTAGTGTAGAAGATGCATGATGTTCAAAATAAAGAACTATGATTGAAACTTACCAAACTTGGTCTTTGGGAATACCCAAATGAAGTGAAAAGGAAGAGAGAGCTTGAGGTATTAAACTATGGAAGTAAAACGAGAGTGTGGTGATGATTTCATCCAAGTGGGGGAGGTAGGTATTTATAGCAAGGGGTGGAATCTTGGAGTGGATGATGTGACTTGACATGTAGAGTATTAGAGTGTAGTGATGTGACTACTCATGTTGAGTGTTGGATTGGATGATGTGACTACTCACATGGAGTAAACAAATAGAGAGATGTGACAAGTCATATAAAGTGTTGGAATGGATGATGTGACCATTCATATGGAGTATAAAAATGGAGTGATGTGATAAGTCATGTAGAGTGTTGGAATGGATGATATGACTAGTCATGTTGTGTATAAAAGTGGTGCGATGTGACTAGTCATGTGGAGTGTTGTAATATTTTTACTTTACTTAAAAAGACTACACAAATGTTTGATGATGGCCAAAGATGACTAGAGTATTTTCTAAGCAAGTAATGTCTAGTAATTCAAGAGTTTGATGACAACTTTTGGTTTTTGGTGTGCTTATGCAATAATCTTCTAGTCATGATATATGATTTGTTATTATAACTTCTTTATGGTCTATATTGATAAGAGCTGGTAGAAAATAGTCATTGAGTCCATATATATACATACTCCCCTTATTTTTCTACCATTAGAGTAGTAAAATAACAAGTTTTGGTCATGTTTTGAGAGGCCATCCTCTCAAATTCGGGAATAAACTAGGAAAGTGTGATTGATTGGATAAGATAGCTTGAAAATGAGAAATGTAAAGTGTGTAGGGGAAATAAATTTGATGGGAAAAAAGAGACATGACTAGCATGGCTAAAGCTAGGAAAATCATGGGTCTCAACCTTAGGAAAAGCATGAGTCTAACCCTTCCCTATACTAGATGTATATGCAAACCATATGTACATAATATATTAATACATATTAACATTTTAGGAATACCTTCATACCATTAACCTTAATGACTCAAATTGAATTCTTTCTCAAATCACCAATTTATCCCTAGTCTTAAAACGGGGTATTACAAGTGGCACTCCTTGATTGACCTTACTTGTTGACTTGCCACCATGTCATGTAGTGACATGGCGTCGCCATAAGTTGTCCTTGTTTGTAAATAAGTTTGGAATCATTCACAATTTAGTCCTCCATTAATTAATTAATGCTTAGGGGCATTACTTTGACAGCGAGTGCTATTTGATCCAACCATATAATTACGCAATTATAGACACATGGCACTATTTAATTGGCCACAAATTTTGCGTGTCTACGGCATGTTGATATCAATTTAATTTTATTAATGAAAAATATTCGCTCGTTTGAGATCAAAATTGGTCACAAAATAATTGTTTATTTAAACTAGATACTATTTTATGAATTTTGGTCATGTCAAATAAGGAGTATATTTTTAAAGATTAATAAAATAGGTATTTCAAACAAAAAAATTAAGTGGATAATGGGTTTTTTTGGCAGATTAATGAAGGTTGAGGCCTCCATTACTGATTCGATAACAATGTAATTGATATGAGTGCCCCATCGGTACCATGGTTAGTTGCAGATTGTTTGTAAAATTTCGTTACAAGGATAGTTTTTGAATCTAATTTTGTTGGACAAGTCTTCCAATCAGAACTGTTCTTTAAAACTAAGATATTCAGTTCAGTACGAAGTAATGGTTGTATCACTTAAGAATAAAGTTGGTAATGTCCTCCCATCAACTTCTTCTTACTAATTTTGTTGGGCCTAAGAATCGTCTATTTAGTTTTATTGGACAGGTAAATGTCCATATAATAAATCTAAAGTGACATTGTCGATTTGATTTATTTCAAATTCTAGTGGCCCATCGTCTCAGGCGGTTGAAATGGAAATACAATTGCCGATGAATTCTAACTTGATTTGAATTCAAAAGTCTAGCATACTCAGGGACATAAATATTTGTTATTTATCGTGTTTGTCAGATAATTAAATATGATAGGTTTTGAACCCGTGATGTCTTTCTTGAATAACAAAAATTAACTAGAATTATAATAGTTGGAAGAGAATTTTAAAAATTTTCTTGACTGCAAAAGAATTCAAGTGTGTGTTGACCAAGTTTTGCACTTGAGAACCTAGTGATGAGGCGGGTGGTGTAAATACCCGATCCTACCAAAGGTAGGAGAAGGTTGGTGAGATGTCGCAAGTTACATCTTGGCCTATTTCAAATGTAGTGCAACATCAGCATCAGCCGGTGTCACATTAATACGATATAGTGCATACCTGAAGAGATGTTTGGATATCAGGATCAGGTTGCAATGTAAGTTAGCAATAAGGGTGTTAATGAACACATAGATGAGTTAGATCCTGATATGTGATCGTGTTCAAATGATGATATGTCTTTTGGTTGAGAATGTGATCAAGAGATCTCAGACCGCTGGTGAAAACTAGGTCGATCGGATTAAAGAAGCCACATATTAATTATTTTAAGCAATTTTGAGTGAATGCAACATCGATATGTTGAGTTATTCATTGACATCATTTCTACTTGAATTATTTGTGGGTGAAAGACTCGTCAAGAATACAATTGGTATATGGGTAGCCGAAAATTATTACTACTTCTAAACCACATGGTAGTAGTAAGTAGAAATATATTCAGAGATCCAATTAATGTGTTGTTTCTATTCCTCATAGTGATGCTAATAAAAGTCGAAAGACATATATTTTATTTTCTAGCAGAAAAGACTAAGAAGAACAGCTTGTTAATTTAAGCCAAGGATGAAACAACTCACTCAGTGTCTTCTACACTAGTCGCCAAATCATGTTAGTCACTCATTCAGCCACTTATGGTTTGTAGATACCAGAGAAAGTAATCATGATTGAAATTCCTTTGAAGGTTCATAAATTAGACGACTTGGTAGTGTAGAGATAGACATTATGACAAGAGATGATATGAGAGTAGGTACTCTTGCAGTGGGAGAATTTTATGATAGAACTTTAGTTTCGAGAGATTTTTTTATGTGCTAAATTTAAGGTACGGTTTTTTTGCCTAAGCTCTTTTTAGCATAGTAGTGACAATTTTATCTTAAAGTACCATACTATCTCCTAATATGAAAAAAAGATTAGTCGAATAACATCATTCATAGAAGAAACATATTTTTCGTAGATATGATCAGATCAGTGAAGTGTTGTTCAGTTTTTTTGTTATCCTTTTAAGAATATGAATTAGAGACTATTGAATACTCTTGAATTTAGCACACTCTAAATTGGTCATGACTACATCCATAGAATTGTAGAAAAGAACAAATCTTATCTAGACACTTTTTGGTAAAGGGAAGTCATTCCTATAAGTTAGAAGCTAAATTAGAAGTATGTCTCTTGGTTTAATATTTGAAGGATAAGAATGTTACTTATTTTATGAATTTAAGGATCAGAAGGTCATTGTCGTCACAATACCTGATTCTTGGAAAAGAGAATCATGTGAATAAGAAACTGTAACATACATTTGTTTTAAAGGAGCTTATGGAAGATGTTCAAGTTGTTAGTTCTGAGATAACACAAACACAATAAGTATAAATTAATGTTTTTTTTAATACACAAGAAACGAGAGATCTTTGTTGTAGTGGGAGAGTTATATGAAAACCTCACGGGTTGGTAAACTTGAGATAAGTTGAATCCCGGATAAGTTTTCACCAAGTCCTAATACTATTAAGATACAATGAATGATAAAGATACAAAGTCATGTCATTAGTTTGTAGCATCTGAGACAACATTCATATATTCTATCTACCTTTGGGAGATTGTAGATTTGCAAGATGAGATAAAAATCATCGGTTGCAAATCGGCTTACAAGAGAAAGAGAAGAGTAGACGAAAAGGGGAAAATCTTAAAAGGCTAGGCTTGTTATGCTGGTAGCAATATGTAGGTCTACCCAGATTCTCATATTTACTGCTCATTTCAGTAATGAGATATGGAAGATGTATGTCAGGATAGATTTCCTCATTTGAATTCTTGATGTATGCATCTACATGAAGAGACCAAGAGGTAGTTATGCAAGATAAGGTGAGATACAAGCTTAAGATGTCAATTGACATGGGGATTAAGCTAGAATTCTGCTCTTAGAATATTTGTTTTGACGAGACAATGAAATATTAAAATTTTGATTCGTGTCTTAACGAATCTCGTATGTATAACAGATGCAACATAAATTGGTAATATTTCTTCTGCTCCATGTTGGCGATGTCGTGCTCAGTGGAAACATGGATATCTTCAGGGAATGTGTGACTATCTAGTAAAAGTGATATGTGATATTTAGGTGAAACCTTTCATATTCTTGGTATTGAGCTCACGCGATATCGGGAGAATAGAATGATGGTTGTTTCTAAATTCACATATATCAGTAAAGTTCTTTCAAGTTTCAAGTGTGCAAAGACTCCAAGAGAACGTTATTGTTTATAGCGTGTGGAGTTTCTTTTTCAGATAATCAGTGTTTAGAACACTTGATTAGATGGAGAGGGAAAAGGTAGTTCCTCAAGCTTTAGCATGTAGCGCCTCATGTATTGCATGTATAGTATTTGATAGGGTAAATATTTTGCTTTTAGCATGGATAACAGTTATAAGTCAATTACAAGGAAAGGACACTAGTGGATGGTGATAAAAGCATACTCGGGTATCTGAGAAGAGTTAGAGTAGATATAATGGTTTAACATGTTCAAAGTCTACACATTAATTCATTCTTCCAATTAAGAAGGATTTCTAGATTTTTAATTTATGGTATTAAGAATAAGTGAGAGATTGTTGGGAATTGTATTCAGAAAGCCATATTTTATGGTTGCATTATAAAGTCCAATGTTCCATATCTAAGACAATTGGACATGCAGACGAGTTCGGGCACGCGCGAGATTGATTGTCAGTTACTTATAGAGTATAAGTGATGGTTCACAGTCTAGATGATTTCGGACAACCATCGGAACGACTGTAGTGTTACATTATAGTGACACATATCGGTCAAGAAACAGTATAGTTTCAACTTGTTACACTAGCATACTTTGTGTATGTTGAACATGACCGCCATATGAAATATAATTATCTCAGGCTGACCATAGTGAGATAATATTATAATTCGTTGTTATTGGTAATATTTGAAACTTTTATCTATGATTTTTTACGTGGACACAAATCTTGATTAATCATTATTTTAATATATTGAGTGAGATTCAAATGCGAGTCAACGATCCTGGTATATTGGATAGTAATTATTAGGATTTGGTGAAAGCTAATCAAATCATGGAATCCACGTCTCATACGAGAATGATGTACTCTGAAAGGAGCTCACTAGGTTTCGTTTTGTCAAGTCTGGGCAGCTGGTTATTTGTAATCAGACATAACGAATAAAGGATGAGCGGTTTAGATCAGGGAATACATAACATTTTGATGCGATCAAAATTGTCAGTAAGAGTAGATCGACATTAACGGGTATCTGTAATATTAACGTGGGGGAGTTATCTAGTATTAATAACAGGAGCTCATACAAAATGATGAGAATAAATTTTGAAGTGCATTTATATTTTTATGGAAGAGTAAATTATAACTAATTAGTTTTGAATTTAATTCGGGTTGAATTATGAGTTCAAATATATTATTGAGAGCCGATTCATTTATTTTCTCCAGAGGTCCCCGACGTAGCCCAACATAAGTGGGATCATGTGATCACACGTGTTTTCGAATATCAAGTGTGTGGAATGTAAATTGAGATTATATTTGGTATTTTATAGTTGTTGGGTATTACTATAAACCATATGATTAGGACTTAATTTCAAGCGACAATAAATTTAGTAGGGAAGGACTCGCTATGCAAAGTTTCCTACAAGGTACTTGTGTGAAATTATGGTTATTTCTAATATTAGGGTTAGTAATACGTCTCTAGAAATAGTCCATCATAATTCATAAGTAAGTGTGATAATTGATCTTAGATATTTTCCACACAAAAGAGAAAACCCTAGTTGTACATTCATGAGTTTTTCTTGTTCGAATCACCATCTAACTTGAATCGTAGCTTGGATCATACGTCAGAAGGCTTCCGGACACACAAGATTCGATTTTCGGGTGTTTAGGGCAGGATAACGATCTCGGGTCATTTTTTCTAAAATAAAAAAGTTGAAGATCTCAGAAAAACGAAGGGATAAGTAGAAACGGCGCTTCGATCGGAGTTGTAGAACTCCAGATATCGCTGGCCAAAGTTTTTGGTCCGCCGTTGATTTTCAGCACAATCGCAATTCGTTTTTTGGAGCTTAACCGGAGCTACAAAAGTCGGATAAAGTCGAGTCATATATAAAAATCGTGTATCTTGACGAGACGAATCCAGTGGCATAGGTCCCGCAGTCAGATTCTGAACACATAACTGCCAGCATCTGGTCAAAGTTTCAAGAATCGCGGCACACTAGTTCGGATGGAATGTTGTAAGTTTTTATTTCGCAAGTTAACTTACCACATTATTTTTTTGAATGACTATGAATAATTCTCTGCATAAATCACGTGGTCCTGGATAAATCGTGTCGAATCTTCCCTTCACATGCTTCTTCCTTGGAAGAGAGCAGGCCAAGAGAGAGAGAGACGATGGAGCGCTGAAGATCAATGATGGGGGAGGCACTGGTGGTCGGTGATGGGGGATGGAGCTGTGGGTTTCAAAGAGAGAATAGAGAGGGAGAGATCATGAGAGAGAGAGAGGTGCGATGGGGGAAGGAAGAGAGCGACGAGAGAGATTCAGGTGAGGGAGAAGATACGGGATTGAATCCGATTGACAGAGGGGGTTTTCTCAATTCACGGACGTGATTCATGGGGGTTTTGAATGAAGAAAGGGTGAGGGGTAAACCTAGCTTAGCGGAAAGACACTTTTTACCCCCTAATTTATGTTAAAGACACTTTATACCCCCCAACTTAGGTAAAAGACACTACTAGTTTAGGTAAAAGTCACAAACAACACCAAATACTTAACAACAATAATAATTGACCCCGAAAATACCCGAAATCTCAAAACGGGGTATTTCATCTCAGATGATAGTTGTTTCGTTTACCACTTAAGTCAGATAGTGGCCTCTCCTTAGGCCTTAGGAAGCCGCCAATATATGGTGTAGTCTAGAAAATGAGCTCGACATTCCCCAAACAAGACTTAACACATATTCAAAGAAAATGAGGCAGAGAGAATTGACAAGATAGAGTGAAAAAATATTATGGACAAATGACTCGCTTTCATAATAGCGAAGGTACATTCGAAAAAGATACAAACTGAATAGTCACAACTATTCAGGAATGATGAAGTTACACGTCTAGAAATATATTAACTGAATACTCACAACTATTAAGATTTAAACTAATATAAAATTTAATTTTAAATTAGTATTCTAATTTCAGTAGACACAACTCTTCAAATTTGTATATATGCCATTTTTAAGGATAATTTAGGAGTATAGTCTTATTGTTAATTATTTAATTTTACTAGAATAAAAATAATATTAAAACACTAAAACGTTAAAACGCTATTATACTTTTGGAGAGTAGTATATAGTATTTCAAACGGTGAGTTACAAACATGACTCTTTTAAGATGAGGGCACTCCATGAAGTATCCCTTTATTATCTCCATTTCATTTGATTTGTTTCAATTTCTTTTAAACATTTATTACAGTAAAACCTCTATGTATTAATAATGTTGGGACGGGGGTATTTTATTAGTTTTAGCGAGATATTATTATATCGATAAATTAATAATTTATTAATTTAAAGAGATTGTACGTATGATCTTTAAATTTTGAAGTCCAATGTACTAGTTACAATGTCTAAAAACAAACCAGTTTTATCCTTCTTTTAATTAATATTACGAGGTTCAAAGCATTGAAGAAATTGTGGCGGATACTATTCCCGTTCGATGACGATGTTGAGAATGATTCAATAGCATTGGAACCGGTCACTCGAAAAGAAGCATTGCAAGCGGCAACAACTGTTCACAACTTATACGAGAAGACAATGCCCCAACTCTTAAGTGCAATGAAGAGATTTAAAGATGAACTCAGGATAGATTTGGAGTTCAACAAAAAATAAGTGACTGTAGATTCATTTCTCACTAGCCAATATTAGAATTTAGAATATTTTAGTAATTATTAATTTATAGTTTCGTCGGGACGAATATATATACACTGGGATTTTAAAATTTTTATTATCTTATTATTTTATCAATTGGGGTCCAATTTTGCACTGGTCCCAAGTTGGGACTGGACAAATTATTAATTTTATCGAAGTTATTAATTTATCGATTATTAATTTATAGAGGTTTTATTGTACATCGTATTTATTTTTCAGTTATTAAGTAGGATGTTAGTCGTCTCATTTGATATTTTTTAGTTGCTTTCAACATTTATTACATCGGTTTTTTTTTCTCCGTTTATTAAGTAGGATGTTAATCTTTAATTATTGAAAACTTTACCATCCAAATCACAATTTTAGATCAGAAAAAAGAAAACAATTTCAGGGGAAAGAGGCATGTGTGCACTGACCGTGTGCCCATAAGTTGGGAGACCATTCAGGCACGCTTGTATTGTTGCTCCATCTTTATTTCTTTCCAAGCTTCCTACTCGGTGATCAAGTGGAAGTGTGAAAAGAGAGACAAATTGAAATGGAAAACGTTTAGCACCGGCCACGTGATCATTTATGGATGGACAGTGATGGCTCAGTTTGGAGTTTGGACCATTTTGTTTTACCATACACGAATAATGTTCCGATTCATTAAAATTACTTCCGGTGGCTGGCCTATAAATAGAATAGCGGGAAGGGAGCAACAAGTCCATCACAAATACAAACTCTCTAATACCACCACTACAAAGTAACTCTGTGTAGTACTGAAAAGATCAGAGTGAGAGAAAACAAATGGCTCATGGTTTGCCAACAACTGTGGTGCTGAAGTCACCATCCAGCAACAAATACTTGCGCTACGTAAGTGACGAGCTTGACATCCACAAGTTCCTCCAATTCTCCGGTGAAAAGGCCTTAAGCGCCGACTCCATGTTCGAATTGGAGATCCCAAAGTCGGCCAAAGCGGCAGAGATGGGGCTGGTGCACATACGATCCACTTACAATAACAGATACTGGCGAAGGTGGTCAAGCATCACCAACTGGATAGTTGCAACCGCTGATGAACCAGAGGAGGACCCACTAAAATGGTCCTGCACGTTGTTTCAGCCCACCACTGTTGACGGTGGAGATGATGATTATAAAACTACAATCAGATTAGGCCACGTTCAACTCGAGAGCTGTGTATCTGTATGGCGACGTGCTGGGAAGCCCTACGAATGTTGTCTTTACGTCAGACGTTCCGGTGAAGCGGATGATGACGATGATGCATCTATGTTCGAAGTCATTAACCGCCAAAGCCTGGTGGCACTGCCCGAATACGTGGCGTTCAAGGGCAAAAATGGTTATTACTTGAACTCCCGCAGCATCAACAACAGCAATATTCTCGAGTTTGCAACAAGTGACCTTGGAGATCCATATGTGATGCACAGAGTCATCGATGCCGGCGATGGAACTAGAGTTCGGTTCAAGTCAGTTCACTTTGACAAGATTTGGAGGTGCAATAGCAGGGATAACTACATCTCAGCCGATTCAGATGACACCACAGACGACGGAGATGCAAACACATTGTTTTCACCTGTGAAATTAAATCACAACCATGTAGCTCTGCTAAACATGGGTAACTATGGATTTGCCAAGCGCTTCAGTCACTATAACAGGCTGCATTTTCTGGCTGCTGTTGGCTCCACCACCTCAGATGAAGAAACAAACCTTGAGGTCCTCGAGGTTGTTGCATCGAGGGAAATCAATAATGTCCGATTTCGTCTTCTTGACGCCAGGATCTACAACAAGAAGGTCATCATCAAGTTTACTCAAAAAGTAACCAACGCAGGCTCAACGCCTCTAACTTCAGAGATCAAGCTATCACATACTGAGAGTAAGACCAGTAATTGGGACTATTATTATCATTCCTTAAAGCTTGGATTGGAAGTGAAATTGTCTAGCGGCACTCCCTGCATCGAAAGTGGAGAGATTGTTGTCCAGGACGAGTTTGAGGGTCCGTACAAGTGGGGCGAATCAAAGACATCAACAACTGATGCAAAATTTGCTGAAACTATCACTGTGCCTCCAAGGACTAAGGTGAAGGTGAGTTTGATAGCTACTGAAGGTACCTACGATGTCCCTTTCTCTTACACTCAGCAGGACACTCTTTACAATGGGGAGGCAGTTACCTACAAGAAGAACGACGGTATTTACACAGGCACCAATAACTACACTTTGAAGCTCGACACTGAGGAAGAGCCCCTTTGATTCTCTTGTATCATCATTGTAAACCCCCTACTATAGAGATTGAAAAAGTTTGTTCCATGCGCTAAACTAATGTAATCGCGTCACCTACAATAAATGCTACTTTCCCCAATAAAAACCATACCCGTGGTATGGCAAGAACTTAGTTTGTATATCTGTGGTTCAGGTTTTATCAAATTGCATATCTGAGATTTTGGGAATATGTTTTTGTTGGGTTTGACTTTGAATCAAATCGGTAAGAAAATATTGGGCTGGTGGTCACATGCATGGAAACATTCCATGTGTTTCTTTAGACGTTGATACTTTAGCTTGATGCGAAAGTCATCCCATGTAATTAGCACATGGGCATGTATATATAAGGGATCAATCATTGGTATTGATCATTAATGACACACACCAACATATTTGAGAGTTCACAGCTCTACATGTTTTGTAGAGCGTGCGTGTTCGGGTGGGTGTTTATCAGGGTGGCTGTTGTGGTCTTCTTAGACACGACTTGCATTGTAATCGGGTTCTCTTCTCAATAAAATATCAAGGTAGCTAGCGCGTTCGTTACAAATTCGTTAGTGAACTAGGTTAAATACATGTCTCGTTCGTGTTTTTCTTTCATCGTTCTTGCTCGAATACCCCCAGGTTATAACAAACCGGTAGCAGAGCTCTGAAACAGGAGTTCTGTTACAAAAAATTGGTATCAGAGCCTGGTTAAGGTGATCCCCAGTTTGTTAGAGTCGGGGTTCCATGATCTACCAAGAGCTAGGGTTTCCCGTTTTGGTGGAACTCAAAGCTAGGTTTCGCGATTCAGGTGGAGTAGGTTATCCGGAAGTTGGGGTTCGAGATTCCGCCAAGAACGATGTCTGGTTTGGCGATCAAGATCGATATGTTCGTGAGAGAGAAGTAGGTACACCCGCCATCTGAAGCCCCGTGGAGGGGGCTATTTTTGGGGCTCTTGTCGGAGCAATCTAGCGCGCATCTGATTAGGCGTGCAAGGGATCTAGAAAATTCAGCACGCATTCCGTACTGGCCAGAATCTGGGGATTCACCCATATCTGGCATTGTAAAGATTGACGTTCATGAGCAATCCGGCTCTCGGCGTGGAGCATCTTGCGTGTGAATTGAATCTGGTTTTGGCTCAAGCGTTGCAGGAACTCGTTGGATTAGGAGCAACGACATGGAGCATATGGTGCGTGAGGATTCTGGCACGCGCATTTAATCCTGGTTCTGGCGCGCATTATGCACGAGTTTGTACTGGCGTGCATCTGTTCTTGTTTTGGAGCGTGTACCATGACACGCATTGAGCTCGCATCTGGCGCGATCTGTGTCTGGCGAGCATCTGGCGCGTGAGATTTTTGGCATGCGAATCGGGTTCTGGTTCTAGGCGCGAAAAGGTTTCTGGCGCGCACTTGGTTTGTTGGGCGCATCTGAGGCATACGGGGCGCATCTCGCATGACAATTTGTGGCACTCGTCATCAGTGCATCTGGTCTGGATGACATATGGGCATTCTGTCATGGGTCATCTTTCTGGTGCAATTCGGCGCATTGGGAATACATTCGGTCCTGCTTTCTATGTGAATGTATTCGAGTCTGGTTCTGGGTGGAGCACTTGTTTCTGTTTCCGGAAGTGCAACCACATCGGGCACAGTCGTTGCAGGAACGCATGGTAGTTGGAGTAACGATTTGGCGATTCGGCTTTCACATACAGCTGCGGAACATCTGTTTGGGGAGGCCTGCTCGTTTCAGGTTCTGGGAGACGCATCTAGTTCGGGTTGAGGAGAGAAACATCAGGTTCTGGTTCAGATTCTGAGATGATTCAAGTCAAGGTGGAGATTTGTTGGTTTTGACTTTTAATCAAAGTCGGTAAGGAAATAATGGGTTGGTGGTCACATGCATGGAAACATTCCATGTGTTTCTTTGGACGGTGATACTTTGGCTTGGTGCGAAATTCATCCCATTTAATTAGCACATGGCCATGTATATATAAGGGATCAATCATTGGTATTGATCATCAGTAACATACACCAACATATTTGAGAGTTCAGAGCTCTACAGGTTTTCTAGTGCGTGCGTGTTCGGGTGGGTGTTTATCGGGGTGGCCGCCATGGCTGTTTTGGCCACGGCATGCATTGTAATCGAGTTCTCTTCTCAATAAAATATCTGGTTCTGGCCGTGGAGGTAGCTAGCGCGTTCGTTACGAATTATTTAGTGAACCACGTTAAATATATGTCTTATTCTTTTTTACCTTTCGTCGTTCTTGCTCGAATACCCCCAAGTTATAACAAAATGGTAGCAGAGCTCTGAAACAGGTGTTCTGTTACAACAGTTTTCATCCAGTAAACTTTGTTAGAATTAACTCTTCAATCATGTTTTGATAAAAACATTAAGCGTAATGAACTAACTCCTAAAATATATTTTTTATTCAAATCCAACACCCATGAGTCACAACTGGAAGCCAAAATCTGCAAACGAGTATGTTTTATCAGACTTCGTTTCCGATTATGACGCCGGATTGGATCGAGGCGTGTGGCGAGCAGCAAGAAGCAACGAAAAGCAAGGCATAAACCAAGAGGAATTGTGTCTACGGTTAGAAAATAAATCAATACTCGATAACATATCAAAACCAGTCCACAAGCCGGACTTAAATAGCTGAAAAAACATAATTATTCCAAATATGGTAAAATCCTAACATTAATGCTAAATAATAATTCGAGCCCAATAAAATAATCAGCTAAAAGATCTACCTAAATCGGGTGTAAATTAACATCCTAATTAAAGAAAGAAATTCTATGAAAAATAGAAACATTCAATTTAGATCCCTAAACATTTGATTTTGGCCAAATCAGGGCGGTGTTCGTGATTTATCACGAGTTATTTTTAGAACGTCGTTTCCACTCAAAATAATATATGACTTTGTCCGAATCCGACATCCTTCCGTTCTGCCCCTGATTCTTCGCTTTGAATGAAACAGTTTTTATGAATTTGACGAATTAATTCTCCAGTTTTCTCCTGCATCAGTCACCCCCTCTTCAAAAGAACTCATCCTCGAGTTCAATTTAGGCATCTGAAGGATCCGTTCTACCAAGAATGTATCGCAATAGAAAGATGACGTCTTGAACAGATATTTGATATACTGATCTAATTCAACGTTTACCTCTTCAACTTCATCTTCTTTATCATCTCTATAATCATCATAAACAGGAGGGATTGTCGAATCCACCTTGGGTTCACATGATTCGGAAGTACACTTATAAAATATTGCATCACGAAAAAACATGTTCAACTACTAACGTACCATAACAATATGATACATCAGTATTTAAACTCGCTCCTCCATAAAGCTCGTTCCGACCACAGGAATCACGTCGTAGGGGATCTCGAACGCGGGCTGCGAGTCGTGATTAAAGGTCTTGCAATCCCTGAATTCCCGTGCCGCTAAGTGTCGAGTTAGATCTGCAACTGGCAGCTACAAATACCGCACTGCAAGGCGTTGGGTTAGGTATGCAATATGCCTTTGCATATCTTGTATCATCATAACGTCTTGGACGTTAGGCTCCTATTGGGGGGCTTCCTCAGCCGGAACCTGCCCACAGCCTCCATGTCGTCCACGACCATGGTTATGACGATCTTCTTCCCACGGAGCTCTGAGCTCTGATACCAATTGACGCCGGATTGAATCGAGGCGTGTGGCGAGCAGCATGAAGCAACGAAAAAAATGCATTAAGCTAGAGCAAACGTCTCTAAGGATTGAAAATAATTCTATACTCCATAACATATCAAAACCAGTCCACAAACCGGACTTAAATATACAAATATGGTAAAATCATAACATTAATGCTAAATAACAAATCTAGCCTAATTAAGTAACCAACTAAAAGATCTACTAAATCGGGATTAAATTAACATCCTAATTAAAGAAAGAAATTTTCTGAAAAATAGAAAACATTCAATTTAGACCCCTAAAAAGTCGATTTTGGCCAAATCAGGGCAGTGATCGTGATTTATCACGAGTTTTTTTTTTAACGTCGTTTCCACTCAAAATAATGTATGACTTTGTCCAAATCCGACATCCTTCAATTCTGCCCCTGATTCTTTGCTTTGACTGAAACATCTTTTCGGAATTTGACGAATTAATTCTCCTGTTTTCTCCTGCATCAGATTAGAAAAAATTTAATTTTAATAATTCATTGATTTAGGTTATTCTATTTATTTTTTATTTTGATGATATTCATTTTCAAATAGGATCAAAATATTACTCGACACCCTGGAAGAGCCTATTTGATTTTTGTATCATCATCGTAAACCACACCCCCCTCCCCCCCCCCCCACCCCACGTGGCTAGACCACTACACTCGTCCTTCAAGGGGAACTAATAGGTTGAAAATCTTTGTTTCATGCACTAAATGTAATCGCGTCACCTGCAATTGTTATGATATGGGTAGAGCTCAGAGAAAGATGAATTGATGAAAAATAAGAACACAAGAACACACATGATATAACGTGGTTCACTAGCCATGAGCTAGATACTAAAGAGTTGTTGCTTCAACATCAAATTTTTGGTGAGCGAATTCTTTTTGTAGAGGCTCTCCAACTTGTTACATAGTCCTTAAGCCATCTCTTGATCCGCAACCTCCGTGATCACGTGGACTGCCAAGCACAACAAGATCGTTGAGTGTGCTCTTTCCTCCAACGTCTTCTACTCCTTGGTGGTTGTAGAAGCCCCCTCTTTATCTTCCAACAATGGCAACCACAGGCCTTGCTGCTTCAACATAGCACGTACCTTGATCTTCCATAAGCTGAAGTTGTTTCTCCCTGCGAACTTGTCAATCTTGTTCATCCCCCGGTCATCTTCTTTGCATCTCTTATTCCATATCTGTAACCCACGAATGCGTGCTCCAACTTGATCGCGTAACCGTAGCTATGAATTTCAAGGATTGTGAAACCCTAGCCCTATAGCTCCACCTTGATCTTGGAACACCGCAACCTGACTCTGATACCAATTTTTTTATGATCCGGGAAGAGCTTAGAGAACGAAGAATTGATGAAAAACAAGAACACACACGATATAACTTGGTTCACTAGCGATGAGCTAGCTAACTCCACGACCCAAAAACCCTTGTTTATTAGAGAGAAACGATATGAATACAACCCACGACCATAGCCTATGCCTATACACGTTTATATAGACCTAATAGGTTTGATTGGTCCCAAAGAAAGGTCCAAAACGGACTAAAAACGCATAAGGAAACAATTCTAAATTGCCCAGCCCGAACTAGGTCGCGCGACCTGCTACAGTAACAAGAAAACAGCAACTTCTCTGTCTTCCTTCTCTTCGTCTTGATCCCCCGTTGGCCTTGTTTCCTTTACCCTCTTCATCGCCTAACTCATCTCCAAGCTTCTCGATCCTATTCAATCCATATTCCCAACAAATCTCCACCTTGCCTTGAATTCCATCTTTCGCTTTCCCTTGAATTAGCGGCTTCTCTCCAATAGCCCCAAATTCCCAAGTTGTTCCATCTTCGCCATGATCCTACAACGAGTGCCCCCAGCAATGCTCCAACCCCCGTCTAGTTCCTGCAATCGAACCCCTAGCGATGCTCCAAATATGGTCGAGATCCTGCAATCGAATCCTCCTCTTGTTGTTCCAACTCCCACCGAGTTCCTACAACAAGTTTGTTTGTTGTTCTAACTCCCACCGAGTCCCTACAACAAATCCCCCATCACGTGTCCTCTTCACGTTCCATTGTCTCTCATAAGAGACTCCCCTATTCCACCATCTGCCTCCTCGTCAAGAGCACGGATTCCCCATTGCCCCCTAACGGGGCCTAGAGCACAAATTCGTCCTTTGCGTCTGCACCAAGGCCTACAAACGCTTTCCCCTTTGGACAATCCCTCTTCCAATGACCATTCTCCTTAAACAGTGTACAAACGTCGTTTGGCAACTTGGAACCCTTGTTCCTCCTATTGCCATAACCCCCTTTGAATGCCACGAATGCACCAGCCCGAACTCGTCTGTACCCCCGTATGCGGCCCTATGCCGCATCTCCCTTGTCTGAAGAGCTAATCTTACCTCGTCCAGCGTGAGAGTTTCTTTCCCAGCACATGAACTCTGCACAAACCTCTCATAAGACGGTGGTAGAGACACCAACAAAATCAGTGCGGCATCTTCATCACTTATCTTCTCATTACTTTTTCGCAACTCAAGCAAATTAGTATTAAGAATATCCAAGTGATCTCTTAGATTAGTATCTTCCCCCATGCGTAGACCAACGAGTTGTTGCTTCAACATTAACTTGTTGGTGGGCGTCTTCTTTTTGTAGAGGCTCTCCAACTTGTTACATAGTCCTTCAGCCGTCTCTTCATCTGCAACCTACGTGATCACGTCGTCTGCCAAGCACAACCTGATCGTTGAGTGTGCTCTTTCCTCCAACTTCTTGTACTCCTTGGTGGTTTTGGAAGCCCCCTAATTATCTTCCACCAATGGAAACCACAGGCCTTGCGGCTTCAACTAAGAACGTACCTTGATCTACCATAAGCTAAACTTGTCTATCTTTTTCATCCCCCTGGTCATCTTCTCTGCAGCTCCTTTTCCAGATCCGTAACCCCCGAATGTGTGCTCCACCTTCATCGCGAAACTGTAGCTATGAATTTCACGGATTGTGAAACCCTAGCCCTATAGCTCCACCTTGATCTTGGAACACCACAACCTAGCTCTGATACTAGTTTGTTATGATCCGGGAAGAGCTAAGAGAATGATGAATTGATGAAAAACAAAAACAGGAGAATACACACGATATAACGTGGTTCACTAGCGATGAGCTAGCTACCTCCACGACCCGAAAACCCTTGCTTATTAGTGAGAAACGATACAAATACAACCCACGACCTTAGCCTATGCTTATACACGTTTATATAGACCTACTAGGCTTGCTTTGTCCCAAAGAAACGTCCAAAACGGACCAAAAACACATAAGGAAATAATTCTGAATTGCCCAGCCCGAACTAGGTCGCACGACATGCTACAGTACTAAAAAAGCAGCAAATTCTTTGTCTTCCTTATCTTCATCTTGATCCCCCGTTTGGCCTTATTTCCTTGACCCTCTTCGTCGCCTAACTCCTCGCCAAGCTTCCCGAGCCAATTCAAGGAATATTCCCGACAAATCTCCACCTCGCCTTGAATTCCATCTTTCGCTTGCGTTTGAATTAGCGGCTTATCTCCAATAGCCCTAAATTCTCAAGTTGTTCCATCTTCGCCAAGATCCTACAACGATTTCCCCCAACGATAATCCAACCCCCGTTTGGTCCCTTCAATCGAACCCCTATCGATGCTCCAACTATGACCGAGTTCCCACAATCGAATCCTCCTATTGTTTTTCCAACTCCCACCGAGTTCCTACAACAAGTTTGTTTGTTGTACCAACTCCGACCAAGTCCCTACAACAAACCCCCCAGCTTGTGTCCCTTTCGTGTTCCATTGTCTCTCATCAGAGACTCCCCTATTCCACCATTCGCCTCCTCGTCAAGAGAAAGGATTCCCCATTGCCCCCTAATGGGGCCTAGAGCAAGAAGTCGTGCTTTGCGCCTGCAGCCAAGTCTGGAGACGCTTTCCCCTTCGGACACTCCCTCTACCAATGACCCTTCTCTTTACACAGTGTACAGACTTCGTTTGGCAACTTGGAACCCTTGTTCCTCCTTTTTTCATAACCCCCTTTGAAAGCCACGAATGCAACCATCCCGAACCCGTTCGTACCCCCATCTGCGGCCCTCTACCGCATCTCCCTTGTCCGAAGAGCTAATCTTACCTCCTCCACCGTGAGAGTCTCTTTCCCAGCACAAGTACTCTACACAAACCTCTCATAAGACGCTGGTAGAGACACCAACAAAATCAGTGCAGCATCTTCATCACTTATCTCTCATTACTTTTTCGCAACTCAAGCAAAATAGTATTAAGAAGATCCAAGTGAGATCTTAGATTCGTACCTTCCTCCATGCGTAGACCAAAGAGATGTTGCTTCAACATTAACTTGTTTGTGAACGACATCTTTTTTTAGAGGCTCTCCAACATGTTACATAGTCCTTCAGCCGTGTCTTCATCTGCAACCTCCGTGATCACGTCGTCTGCCATGCACAACATGATCGTTGAGTGTGCTCTTTCCTCCAACGTCTTGTACTCCTTGGTGGTTTTAGAAGCCCCCTAATTATCTACCACCAATGGCAACCACAGACCTTGCGGATTCAAAAAACTGCGTACCTTGATCTACCATAAGTTAAACTTATCAATCTTTTTCATCCCCCCAGCATCTTCTCTGCAGCTCCTTTTCCAGATTCGTAACATCCGAATGTGTGCTTTACCTTGATCGCGAAATTGTAGCTATGAATTTCACGGATTGTGAAACTCTAAACCTATAGCTCCACCTTGATCTTGGAACACCGCAACCTGGCTCTGATAACAGTTTGTTATGATCCGGGCAGAGCTAAGATAACGATGAATTGATGAAAAACAAGAACAGAAGAATACACACGATATAACGTGGTTCACTAGCGATGAGCTAGCTACCTCCACGACACGAAAACCCTTGCTTATTAGTGAGAAACGATACAAATACAACCCACGACCTTAGCCTATGCTTATACACGTTTATATAGACCTACTAGGCTTTCTTGGTCCCAAAGGAACGTCCAAAACGGACAAAAAACGCATAAGGAAATAATTCTGAATTGCCCAGCCCGAACTAGGTCGCACGACATGCTACAGTAGGTCGCACGACATGCTACAGTACCCAAACAAACAGAACTTTCTTTGTCTTCCTTATCTTCGTCTTGATCCCCGTTTGGCCTTATTTCATTTCCCATCTTCGTCGCCTAACTCCTCGCCAAGCTTCTCAAGCTTATTCAAGGCATATTCCCGACAAATCTCCACCTCGCCTTGAATTCCATCTTTCGCTTGAATTAGCGGCTTCTCTCCAATAGCCCCAAATTCTCAAGTTGTTCTATCTTCGTTAAGATCCTACAACGAGTTCCCTCAACGATGCTCCAACCCCCGTCTAGTTCCTACAATCGAACCCCTATCAATGCTCCAACTACGACCGAGTTCCTGCAATTGAATCCTCCTATTGTTGTTCCAACTCCCACCGAGTTCCTACAAAAGTTTGTTTGTTGTACCGACTCCCACCGAGTCCCTACAACAAACCCCGCAGCTTGTGTCCCCTTCACGTTCCATTGACTCTCATCAGAGACTCCCCTATTCCACCATTCTCCACCTCGTCAAGAGCAAGGATTCCCCATTTCCCCGTAACGGGGCCTAGAGGACGAAGTCTTCAATTGCGTCTGCAGCCAAGTCTATAGACGCTTTCCCCTTCGGACACTCCCTCTACCAATGACCCTTCTCTTTACACAGTGTACAGACATCTTTCGGCAACTTGGAACCCTTGTTCCTCCTTTTTCCATAAACACTTTGAGTGCCACGAATGCACCCGGCCCGAACCCGTCCGTACCCCCATATACGGCCCTCTGCCGCGTTTCCCTTGTGTGAAAATCTAATCTTACCTCCTCCATCATGATAGTCTCTTTCCCAGCACAAGCATTCTGCACGAACCTCTCATAACACGGTTGTAGAGACACCAACAAAAATAGTGCGGCATCCTCATCACTTATCTTCTCATTACTGTTTAGCAACTCAAGCAAAACAGTATTAAGACGATCCAAGTGATCTCTTAGATCCGTACCTTCCCCAGATGCTTAGACCAAAGAGTTGTTGCTTCAACATTAACTTGTTTGTGAGCGACTTCTTTTTTTAGAGGCTCTCTGCTTGTTACATAGTCCTTCAGCCGTCTGACACGCTCCAACTGCAAGTGCACAGTTGTCGGTGTAGTAATAATTCGGTAATACGGGTTTGTCGAACCCAAAGGACTTCTTGTAACTTAGTTTATATTTCTTAACCTTGTGTGGAAAAATCGCGTTGTTTGTTTTCTAATTCTACTAAAATAAATAAACAGCTACTCAATTAATCGAATGAATGATTTCACGATCAACTGAGAATGATTGTAAGAGTTACTTAATAAGGTGACAAGTACCGGGAATTCTATTTAGGATCAGTAGGGATGCTATGAACTACGCTTTGATTGATGAAACACTAACACATCTTCTCTTATTAATCAAGCAGAATATAACTTGCCGAGTTACCAAAAAAAATTTCTATACTTAGAACCAATTCAAGTTGAGTTACCAAGCTTTATTCAATTTTAAGCATGCATTAACATTCTTTATTCTACTTCACGATCCTAGTTAACACTACCGAGTTACCAAGTAATGATATGACTAAGTGAATAGCTCAATTTACCGATTACAACTCACGAAATTACCGCGTAAATTCTAATTAAGATCAATCCTCAGTAGCTAAGCGCAAGAAAGATAGAGATTAAGCATAGACTAATCATAATAGTAGAAGAACGCGTTGGATCAAGTAGAAACATCAATCACAAGCTCAAAACGATGAGTTCATACCAAAACCCTAGATACCAAACGAGAATTCCCAGTAAAAAGGGTTTAGATACGACTACACATGATCAAATCAACAAGTTCAATGATCATAAGCAAAACTAGAGAGAAAGAGGAGAGAAAATATACAAACGATGCAATCCTAAGCTCCAAGCTTGCTCCCCCAACGTGCGTAGAACCTTGCCAAACTCTGGAAAAGACGATCTAGATTGCTTAAATACATTTCCAGAACAAGAGGACAAAGTTTTGATAAATTGCATAACAGCCCCGCATAAAATCTGTCAAACCCAGTGATGTCTTCGTAGGATGACTTTTCTCTTCGTAGGAAGAGTCTTCGTATGAAGACTTTTTCTCTTCTTAGGAAGGCCTTCCCAGATAAGTACTGCAAGCTGTTTTGGGAAAGAAATTTTCAGCATTATAATTTTGGCTAAGTGTTTTCACTTCGTACGAAGACTTTTCTCTTTTTACTAAGAGACTCCTTGACAGCACAAAAACATCATTTTTCGACTCTTTTCCGATTCATTGCCCGCGCCTTTGCTTCCTTGAGGATCTCCTCGACCTCGAGACTCGTTTTATGCTATAAAATATTCCCAAATTACGGAGAACCCTTCATTCATCAATTTAGCTCCTCGAAAGGCGTGTTTTTCATTTCCGGATGCTTTTGGCCGTGTTTTATCTCTTTGAGCATCCTTTTTGACATAACTTTTTCATCCGGACTCCGATAAATGTGATATTTGCACCTTTGGATTCCCTTTGAGATGTAGACTTCATCCATGTATATAAATTCCCTTTTTCGGATCATTTTCTTGTTTTTCACAATTATTACCCAATTCTGGTGAAAACATCCAAAACGCGCCAGATTCGGCCTTTTATTCTATTCTGAAGCTCGTTTCTTCTCTCCACTTGATTCCTGCATGCTTAATTCCTGTTAAACAACAACACGAACACTACCGCAAAGATAAAATGTGATAAATTATCAAAATTATACACAAAACCATTCAGAAACGCCCGAATTGTACATTTAAGCTCTAAAACATCCAAAAGTGCATTTTCTTCATATTTTGGCTCAAATCTTGTCACTTTGCACCGAAACGCACACAAATAGCAATATAAAGTGTACATAGGATAACTCTTATTAAGGAGTTATCAAATACCCCCACACTTTCCATTTGCGCGTCTCGAGCAAAGTCTCGTCAACTGCATTTAATTGTCTACTAGCCGACACGACTCAAACGACTCTAACACGACTCACGACACAACTAATTCAGCAAGATGATGCAATGCAAATCTAGACTAGATCTTAAACACATAAAAAAATTAAAATTCTTTTCTTTTTGTGAGATCAGGCAATTTGAATCCACATAAATCGGTCTTCTGGATTTATGAAAAAGTTAGACAAGAGGTGTGAATCGCAACTAAATTCGACAACAAGTAATTCCACATAGTTAGTATAGAAAGCTTAACTTTACTGTAAAGAACAACCTACAGCTTCATGTGTTGATAAAAATAAGAGACTAATCAAGGCTAAGCCACATTCACAGTCCGAGCTCTTATTCCGCTAATTGTCGAAAATGATGGGGCTTAAGGACAATAAGGATATAACTTGTATGAAGCGAAAAATCCTGAAGCGTCACATAAGCTCACCAAAACTCATATCTCACACACCCTCACATTGATGATAGGAATCCACAACCCGAATCTCACCAATTCCAGCCTCAATCCCCTCAAACCTCGGTACCATGTGAATCATGTGGCCATCAAAGCGAATGATATGCAAAACTCAATCTCTGTCTTTAAACAGAATAAAAACCTTCTCCACTCGATTGTGAATAAGAAAAACTATATTTATTTATTTATTCCTCTCATTTTTTCTCTCTTTTTTCTTTTCTTTTTTTATGTTTTTTTTTTTCCTTTTTTTCTCTCAATAAAACAACGATAATATAAATAAAAATGTACGAGTGTCCTCTTCCAAGAATCAAGCAGTAGTAATAATGTCAGGGGAAGGAAATAAACAAATTAATGAATAATTATCACAATAATAATTTATCTCCCCCTAACTCCATGAAGCACATGATGCCACAAACGGTCAAAGTCAAAGCGTGTATTGGGTGAAGTTGTCAAAAGCTCAATCTTGATGTCCGTAGTCAAAAGTAGACACCCCTACACTAGAATGTAATCACACCCACACTCAAGTAGCAAATAATATTTCATGTGCCTAATCCAACCGAACCTCCTACACCGGGATGACCGAATTTCAGCACCTAGCACATTCCACCAATTAAGCTCAACTTGGGCGGATTAGACGTCACACACTCGGGCTCTCCACAACCTTGTCCATGATGTAACGACATGGAACACTTCCACACCGTAGCCTGCAAGCCAACTCACTCACCCTCGCATCCCCGCGTAGATATCCAATGAAGCATATGCAATCTGCAGAACTCACAAAAATATGTAATGAAGTACTCCGTCAACGAACCCCCTCAATTATCGCTCCCTCGTGAAGCTCTAGAAAGGTTATTCTAATTATATATGATGAAGGCCTAGATTCGACTTCGTAGGTCAAAGAGGCTAACAATGAAACCAAGGATCAATCAGGATTTACTAGTGGTCCTACAAGGTAAGATCTAAAAGCAGTGAGTGCTCTAATACACATCCTCGCACAGCTGTTCTTTGTGCCACTACGAGGCGGGCTGGCGAATACCTAAGATGGACAACATGAACGTTCGGCTTGTTTAGCAAACACCAAGCTCAACTCTTATAGGAGAAAACAACACACACTTTATCTTTTAAAATTCAGTTAAGTTTGAAAATAGGTAGGCATTCACGTAATGAGATTCTCTCTATACTTACTAGTGGGAACTAAAATTGTCATTCTCGGTCAAAATTCACACCCTATGCCTAAATTTTTCACGTCTCACTAAATCAATTAAGTCTATGCTTCTTTCAATTTCCTTTTCTCAAATATTTAGTTTTCTCATTTTTTTTATTTTCATAATATCCTAACTCTATATGCAAGGCTTTGACTAAAAAAAATTGACACTACGCAACAAAGCATTTTAGTGGGTAGACTCAATTATTTAAAAGTGCAGACAATATCTAAATCTATAATACACAATACGACAATATAATTAAAAACTAAATATAAACCACAACACTAACTCAAAACAATCTAAACACATCCTACATTTGATTGTCTATGCAAGAGACATTGGCTAGTAAATAGATAAACCACCCCCACACTGAATGCTTCGTTGTCCTCAACGAAATTAGAGATCTTGCATAGGACAAAACAATCAATATGAAAGGCAAGTAGATGAGATGGAGCATGATATATCTAATAAAAGAGACACAAATTTCTACAAGAGGAAAAAGATACTCACAACCACCTCAAGGGTGGGGACGACATACAATCCTAAGCAATCCCTAAGCAGTGGTGTGCCACTGTGCTTCCATCCGGTCAGTGTGTTCTCGCACACCAGGGTCGATTGCCTCCTTTTCTAAAATCCATGCCTAAAGAATCCCCAACTCGCTAATGCAAGTCCCTATGAAGCTCGTGTGTGCCACGGCACAACGGGGTAGACTCTCCCATAACCTGCTCATATATATCACTAGGAAGCATCATTAGTCCCTCTCTGTCTCATCTCTCCAAGATAAATTAATAAAAACACAACAAAACTGTATTTCAAAATGCACTCCCTACACTAAGTCAATAATAGGTTGGGTTGCCTCCCAACAAGCACCGGGTAATTTAAGGTCGACGACCCGACCAGTTATCTCAGATCTGTTTATGTTTTTTTTCTGACCACTTTTTCTTCTTCCACCATCGCTTTCTTTGTCTCTTCCCAAGTGAGAATGCACAAGTCAATGGCCAAAAGGAAGAAAAATTGTTAGCCGCCACATTCCTTATTCTGCCTTTCTTCTTCTTCTTATTCTTCTTCTTCTTCTTCTTCTTCTTCTTCTTCCAATTCTTCCAATACTTCCAAACTACAATCGTCGAGGATTGGCTCTTTGAATCTAGTGTCTCAAGTGGGACGGATATAACACTGAGTGCAACACCCCCCAAATTATACGGCCGGCCTAACCGTACGTTTGAAAAGGTGCCTCCGCCCGAGGAGCTAAACCCCATTGGGAACGGAGGATGATCGCCGGTTTACAGTTAGTACAATCATCCATAACCCTCAACATAATTTATTACAAATTTAAGATAACATATAGATTGCGTCTGAAAGGCTAACAGTACATTGTTCAGTGAAATAAAACTACAAGGGAAGTACTAGATAATTTCAGCATGAGTCCCTAGTAGTTGTCGTGCGTCCCCCTCCTGGTAACCTGTGGGATTTAAAATAGCAAAAGCCGACAATAGAAACAATTTAATCAGTAAAAACTGAGTAAGAAACATACTACAACATGTAAAACGAGTTTTAGCTACACAATTATATAATCAACGCGTAACTGAAGTAAACCCACATGAGTTGTAACAGTAACTGATTCCACATTTTAATCATTAGTTCAGCTGGACGTATAAGAGACCAGCGGGTAATGAATGTCCAAAGAGGGGTCATGATGCAATATATCACAATAGGGTTCCTCTAGGGAACTCACCAATCCCAATTCACCCGAGCTTTATGGGAGCCCCTACGTCAATCCCCGCCCATAACCATAACTATGAGACCTTAAGTGACGACACCCCTATACCGTAGTGACCCACACAGGCATAAGTAGTACTCCATAGTTGTCACATATAAATAACCCCGAGACTGCAGCACCTCGGTGCATGACAGCCAACCACGGGGACCTGGTATGTAATCTCGTAGGATTAGCACCCGAGGAGGATCGACTCACATGCGCCTCCTGCCTTATCCTCCAAACACATCCTCTGTATTCGCCCATTTATATTATAGCGCATTATCCAACCGTTATTACACCACCATATCATTTGATTCAGAGATCGTATCATAATCGCTTATTTTCCAAACGGGATATTCAAAGAGTTCTCAAAATCATGAATCTCAAACGAGTGACCAATCCATAAAATATTTCAAGTTTCATGAGATATAGAAAACTTATAGTTTAGAAGCAACGCACGCCAAATTCACATTTTTACAGTTAAGGTGTTGTACATATGAACTTACCGATAACAAGTAGCGTAGTGGCACGTGCGACAAGCGAGGTCCTAGTTCTCGTACTCGATAAACTCGTCGCATGCGAATTGGGTGTCTACAAATACGCAAATAATCATAATTAATACATAGCTCATTCATACGACAAATACAACAGTAATCTATATGCAATGCGAGTCTCGTTAAATTTTTTTATTTTTTTTTTTGAAAGAAAATATTATATAAGAACCTATTTTTAATAAGACTATGTAATTTAGGGAATCATTTTACGAAGACAATAAAATAACTTTAAGCTAATCATAAGTTTATTGAGACAACTATTTTGTAAGAGAAATTTATAAACAATTATTATTAATTATAAAGAAGGTCGTTACTCAAATAAGGAACTATAATAGATAATAGTTATGATAAATATCACACTTTATAGAGAAAATGTCTAATTATCATATTTTTATTAATAAAGAGATTATTTAAAAAGACATACTCATTATATTATTTATCAAATCTTGAAACTCATTTATTTTTATTCCATAGATTAATAATCTTATGATTATTACCAAATATTGCTCTTTCATATATGTACAATACAAATTAAATCGCCTTATTTCTAGGAAAGCATAGTTGTATTTATATAGCCATTTTATATTCATAAAACTCTCTAAGTAGGGTAAAAACATTGCTTTCAAACTAATTAACATAGCTTTTTATGAAAGAAAGAAAAATTCATAATTTACAATTAGCTTACTAAGAAACATACAAAAATTGCATATCAAGTATTTATTTTAATAAATCTACTTTAGTAACAAGTTATTAATTTATTAAATTTATTTATTATTCCTATTATTATTTCCAAAAAAACTTATTAAACTACATGTTAAGTAAACTGGAAAGGCTAAAATACAACTAACTCCCCCACCATTATATAATCAGTTTCTATTAATGACATAAACAACCCCCCCCCCCCCTCAACTTTCTGAAAATACCCAACTAACCCCAATTTAATGAAACACGAAAAGACATCTTGTTCTTCAAGGGTACTCAATCCAAGTTTCGATTACAGCTAACGAAATCAAATTTTGATTGATAAAAATGAACTAGAGAAGGATTTAGAGCATACCCACACTAAGAACGGAGAGAATCGGTCAAAAAATGGGGCGGGTTGAGCTTGTCGCCGGCGGACTTGGCGGTGGTTCTCGACGTGGCTTCTCCGGGTACTCCAGGTCGCGTTTGAATGCCTCGTCGTGGTCCTTGGAGGCTCAGGATTTCGCAGAGATCGAGAAAGAGAGCTGGGCTGCCTCCTGTACAAATCCCCGAAGCTTGTCGCCAGCGTTAATGGCTGACCGGCGACGGTGTGGCTTTCTTGGCTGCTCTGCTACTGCTGCTGCCTCATTTTGATTTGTCTGGTTCTGGGCAGCGAGGTGGAGTGATTGAGAGGGTGAGAGAGACAAGGGACAAAAGTGGTGGTGGTGGTGGTTCGCTGGTGGGTCTCCCGTCAGGAAGGCAGCGGCCTTCGTTGCCGTCGCTGCTTCTTTCTGCAGGGTTCGAACGGATCAGAGACAGGGGGATTGGGGGTGAGTGAAGATAAGCAGAGAGATTGTTGTGGACGTGATGTCGGTGGTGGTGGGTCGTCGGAGATGCCGCTGCTGCTGTGTTCTCGTCGGGCAAAAACAGAGAGAAAGAGGGAGAGACAGGGGAGAGATATGAAGGGGAGGGAGAGATGGTTGTGGTGGTCGTGGTGATGGTGGGTGTCGGGTGATGGAGGAAGAAGGAGGAGAGAAAGGAGATAAACAGAGGGAGGAGGGTAAGGTTGCGTGGAGGGGAAGGAGAAATTTGTTGGGGAACACAAATGCTACAGAGGGTTGGAGAGTGTGTGTGTTTTGTTTTTATTTATTTTTTTCATTTTTTCTTTTGTGATTATATTTATTTTGCATTAATTATTATTTTATATGTATATAAATAATGTGTTATACGGTATAGATACGGGTATAAGAATGTAGTATTATTGTTAGTATATATACAGTATACATACATTATTCTATATATATATTTGTTTATGTAAAATACAATTACTCCACCCCTTAGTTTTTAATAATGCAGGTTTACCCCCAACTTTGTAAAAAATACTTTTAGGAAAATGCACAATCACCCCTATTAACAAATTAGGGTATTTCACTGAGTTCTGCCTTTCCTGCTTCCTTTCCTTTCTCGTATCATAGAATCATGGGCGACAATTCATGCACTACATAAAATTGGGATCTTTCTTCATCTCCCTGCAATAATTTCCTATACTCAAAGCATGCTTCATTTATGCACATATCATCAAAGAGTGTAAATATCACATCCTTGGCGCACTCATGAGCTTGTTCTTCAAAAAAAACAGATTTAATATCATTAGACCATAAGCATACAATGTCAACACTCTCCCACTCATGACATGACTCCGGAATTATGCGAGACACAAGTTGTATAGGCTTCACAATATCATCCCAATCTGAGTCTGAATATGAGTCTGAAGCAGCCCGAGGATCTATTACTTCATGATGAACAGTATTATAGATATAGACCTAGGAGTTCATCGTCTTCCTCTTTGCACTCCCCAACTATGTCAGGAATGATGTTGCTTGGCCCATCGTCATTGTACGCCAATGTCAATTCATCCAAATGTTGTTGATGACACATGACAGTTTCCTCCATCACCGTTATCCCTTCCTCCATTCTGTCCATTTTAGCTATCATAAGCTTTAATAATTCTTTCATATGTTCATCTTCTTGATTGCAAGGTGGAGGGTTGTACATATCTCCATAAGATTATTACGGTGAATAGCCTGGAGCTTGCCCATATAAATTATGCCCCCACATGATCACCAAGATCCCGGCACAATTATTCGCTAGGAAGCAGGTGAGACCAACAAATAATAAACAAAATAAAAAATAAAATTCCCTAAAGTTAATAATTCTATTCAAGTCCCTGGCAAAGGCGCCAAAAACTTAACATGCTCCAACTTCAAGTGCACAGTTGTCGGTGTAGTAATAATCTGGTAATCCGGGTTCGTCGAACCCAAAGGACTTCTTGTAACTTAGTTTATATTTCTTAACCTTGTGTGGGAAAATCGCGTTGTTTGTTTCTAATTCTACTAAAATAAATAAACAACTACTCAATTAATTGAATGAATGATTTTACGATTAATTAAGAATGAATGTAAGAGTTACTTAATAAGGTGACAAGTACCGGGAATTCTCTTTAGGATCACTAGGGATGCTATGAACTACGCTTTGATTGATGAAACAGTAACACGTCTTCTCTTATTAATCAAGAAAAATATAACTTGCCGAGTTACCAAACAATTGTCTATACTTGGAACCAATTCAAGCCGAGTTACCAAGCTTGATTCAATTTTAATCATGCATTAACGTTCTTTATTCTACTTCACGATCCTAGTTAACACTACCGAGTTATCAAGTAATGATACGACTAAGTGAATAGTTCAATTTACCGACTACAACTGACAGAGTTACCGCGTGAATTCTAATTAAGATCAATACTACGGTAGCTAAGCTCAAGAAAGATTGAGATTAAGCATAAGCTATTCATAATAGTAGAAGAACGCGTTGAATTAAGTAGAAACATGAATCACAAGCTCAAAACGATGAGTTCATACCGAAACCCTAGCTACAAAACGAGAATTCCCAGTAAAAAGGGTTTAGCTACGACTACACATGGTCAAATCAACAAGTTCAATGATCTTAAACAAAACTAGAGAGAAAGAGGAGAGAAAATATCCAAATGATGCAATCCTAAGCTCCAAGCTTGCTCCCCCAACGTCTTCTTGCTCTCCAACGTGTGTAGACCCTTGCCAATCTCTAGAAAAGACGACCTAGATTGATTAAATACGTTTCCAAAACAAGAGGCCGAAGTTTTGATAAATTGCATAACAGACCCGCAAAAAATCTGTCAAACCCAACGATGCCTTCGTAGGAAGAGTCTTCGTACGAAGACTTTTTCACTTCGTAGGAAGGCCTTCCTAGATAAGTATTTCAAGCTTTTTTGGGAAGACATTTTCAGCATCCAAATTTCGTCTAAGTGTTTTCTATTCGTGCGAAGACTTTTCTCTTCGTACTAAGAGACTCCTAGACAGCACATAAACATCATTTTTTTACTCTTTTCCGATTCATTGCCCGCGCCTTTGCTTCCTTAAGGATCTCCTCGACCTCGAGACTCCTTTTATGCTATAAAAAATTCCCAAATTATGTAGAACCCTTCATTAATCAATTTAGCTCCTCGAAAGGCGTGTTTGACATTTTCCGGATGCTTTTGGCCGCGTTTTATCTCTTTGAGTATCCTTTTTGACATAACTTTTTTGTCCGGACTCGGATAAATGTGATATTTGCACATTTGGATTCTTTTTGTTACGTAGACTTCATCCATGTAGAGAAATTCCCTATTTCGGATCATTTTCTCGTTTTTCTCAATTATTGCCCAATTATGGCAAAAACATCCAAAACACACCAAATTCGCCCCTTTCTTCTATTCCGGAGATCTTTTCTTCTCTCCACTTGATTCCCGCATGCGTAATTCCTGTCAAACAACAACACGAACACTACCGGGAAGATCAAATATGGTAAATTATCAAAATCATACTCAAACCATTAAGAAACGCCCGGATTGTACATTTAAGCTCTAAAACATCTAAAAGTGCATTTTCTTCATATTTTGGATTAAATCTTGTCACTTTGCACCGAAACGCACACGAATAGCAATATAAAGTGTACGTAGGATAACTCTTATTAAGAAGTTATCACCGTATTTTGATTCGCAACCTCCGTGATCACGTCGTCTGCCAAGCACAACATGATTGTTGAGTGAGCTCTTTTTTCCATCGTCTTGTACTCCTTGGTGGTTGTAGAAGCCCCCTCATTATCTTCCACCAATGGCAACCACAGGCCTTGCGGCTTCAACAAAGCACGTTGACATACCCTAATTTGTTAATAGGTGTCATTGTGCATTTTATTAAAAGTATTTGTTACAAAGTTGGGGGTAAAACCTGCATTACTAGAAACTAAGGGGGAGTAATTGTATTTTACATAAACAAATATATAAAATATTGTATTTATACTGTATGTATATTAACAATAATACTATATCATGCACGTATCTATACCGTATAACACAGGATGTATATACGTATAAAATACTAATTAATACAAAATAAATATAATAACAAAAAAAAGAAAGCAAAAAAAACAAAACAAAACAAAAAAAACAAAACAAAACAAAACAAAACAAAACAAAACAAAACAAAACAAAACAAAACACACACACTCTCCAACCCTCTGCAGCATTTGTGTCCCCCCAACAAATTTCTCCTTCCCCTCCACGCAACCTGGCCCTCCTCCCTCTATTTATCTCCTTTCTCTCCTTCTTCTTCCTCCATCACCCGACACCCACCATCACCACGGTCACCACAACCATCTCTCTCTCCCCTTCATCTCTCTCCCCAGTCTCTCGCTCTTTCTCTCTGTTTTTTCCTGGCGAGAACACAACAGCAGCGGCAGCGGCATAAGGCTGCGGCCTTCTCTGACGAACCACCACCACGGGCGCCACCTCCACCACCATCTCTCTGCCCCTCTTCTCTCACCCCCAATCCCCATGTCTCTGATTCGTTTGAACCCAGCAGAAAGAAGCAGCGGGGGCAACGAAGGTCGCTGCCTTCCCGACGGGAGACCCACCGGCGCACCACCACCACCACCACCACCACTTCTGTCCCTTGTCTCTCTCACCCTCTCGGTCACTCCACTTCGCTGCCCAGAACCAGACGAAACAAAATGAGGCAGCTCCAGTAGCAGAGCAGCCAAGAAAGCCCCACCGTAGCCGGTCGGCCAGTAAAGTCGGCGACAAGCTTCGCAGATTTGAACCCGAGGCAGCCCAGCTCTCGTTCTCGATCTCTCCGAGATCCTGAGCCTCCAAGGACCACGATGAGGCATGCAAACGCGACCCGGAGTAGCCGGGGAAGCCACGTCGAGAACCACTGCCAAGTTCGCCGACGACAAGCTCGACCGGCCCCATTTTTTTAACCGATTCTCTCCGTTCTTGGTGTGGAATCGTTCTCTAGTTCATTTTTAACAATCAAAATTTGATTTTGTTAGTTGTAATCGAAACTTGGATTGAGCCCCCTTGAAGAACAAGATGGGTTTCTCGTGTTTCATGAAATTGAGGTTGGTTGGGGTTTTTCAGAAAGTTTGGGGGGGGGGGGGTTATGTCATTAATAGAAACTGGTTATATAATGGTAGGGGAGTTAGTTGTATTTTAGCCTTTCCATTTTATTTAACATGTAATTTAATAAGTTGTTTTGGAAATAATAATAGGAATAATAAATAAATTTAATAAATTAATAACTTGTTACTAAAGTAGATTTATTAAAATAAATACTTTATATGCAATTTTTGTATGTTTCTTAATAAGCTAATTGTAAATTATGAATCTTGCTTTCTTTCATAAAAAGCTATGTTAATTAGTTTGAAAGGAATGATTTTACCCTACTTAGAGAGTTTTATGGAAATAAATGGCTACATATATATATGACTATGCTTTCCTAGAAATAAGGCGAGTTAATTCGTATTGTACATATATGAAAGAGCAATATTTGGTAATAATCATAAGATTATTAATCTATGGAATAAAAATAAATGAGTTTCAAGATCTGATAAATAATATAATAAGTATGTCTTTTTAAATAATCTATTTATTAATAAAATTATGATAATTAGACATTTTCTCTATAAGTGTGATATTTATCATACCTATTATCTATTATTGTTCCTTATTTGAGTAACGACCCTTCTTTATAATTAATAATAATTATTTAGAAATTTCTCTTTCAAAAGTTGTCTCAATAAACTTTTGTTTAGCTTAAAGCTATTTTATTGTCTTCGTAAAATTATTCGCTAAATTATTTAGTATTATTAATAAATATGTTCTTATAAAAAAATCTTTCAAAAAAAATAATAAAATAATAGCGAGACTCGCATTGCATATAGAGTACGGTTGTATTTGTCGTATGAATGAGCTATGTATTAATTAGGATTATTTGCGTGTTTGTAGACACCCAATTCGTAGGAGACGATTTTATCGAGTACGAGAACTAGGACCTCGCTTGTCGCACGTGCACTACGCTACTTGTTATAAGTTCATATGTACAGCACCTTAACTGTCAAAATGTGAATTTGGCGTGCGTTGCTTCTAAACTATAATTTTGCTATATCTCATGAAACTCGGAATATTTTATGGATTGGTCACTCGTTTAAGATTCATGATTTTGAGAACTCTTTGAATATCATGTTTGGAAAATATGCAATTATGATACGATCTTTGAATCAAATTATATGGTAGTGTAATAACGGTTGAATAATGCACTATAACATAAATGGGGCGATGTACAGAGGATGTGTGTGGAGGCTAAGGCCGGAGGCGCATGTGAGTCGATCCTCCTCGGGTGCTAATCCTACAATATTACATACCCGGTCCCCGTGGTTGGTTGTCATGCACCGAGGTGCTGCAGTCTCGGGGTTATTTATATGTGAAAACTCTGGAGTACTACTTATGCATGTGTGGGTCACTACGGTATAGGGGTGTCGACACTTAAGATCTCATTGTTATGGTTATGAAAGGGGATTGACGTAGGGGCTCTCATAACGCTCGGGTGAATTGGGATTGGTGATATCCCTAGAGGCACTGTATTGTGATATATTGCATGGTAACCCCTCTGTGGACATCGTGACCCTCTAGTCTCTTATACGTCCAGCTGAACTAATGATTAAAATTTGGAATCAGTTATTGTTACAACTCATAAGAGTTTACTCCAGTTACGCGTTGATTATATAATTTTAGGGTTTGATTCATGGATGCACAACGGAACAAAATAAACCATGCAAAACCCTCCAAGGATCACAAGTCAAGAGACATAACGATGGTAAAGGAAGAAATCAATTAACAAACCTTAGGGTTCTCCTTTGATGACTTCAAACGCGAATTATGTCACGTCTCTATGGTTGATCCAAGCCTAGAGGTGAATACTAGATATTCCAATCCTTGGTGCTAGCCCGGAAAGAGGAAGAGGAAGAATAATCACGCAACAATGGAGCACCAAGGTGGGGCGGCTCCACCTTGTGAGGCCGACGGGTAGGGGGCGGTCCCAATGGGGGTTCGTCCCTCTTTTGGGACTTGCTCTATCTCCTTGCTTTATTCTCTCCTACTCTATCATATAGATGTGTGTATGTGTAGAGATAAAAATAAGCTAGGAGTGTTCTTTATATAGTCCAACAACTCTTTTTCCTACTACATAAAGAACCCCTCTCCTAATCCTACTAAAACAAGGATTAGTCCCTTTTGCAAACTAGTCCTAATCATGTCCATACATGGATTAGTTCTCTTTGCAAATTAATCCTAATCATGTCTCTACATGAATTAGGCCACCTTGGAAAATCCTAATCATGTCTATACATGGATTAGTCCAACTTGCATATTAGTCCTACTAAGTTAGCAAGTTGTTGCGATTTGATCCTTTTAATTAATTAATCATATTAATTAATTAATTCCCAAGTCTAGTTCACTAGCGTGATATTCGCAAGTATACGAATCGAGTAATATAGAGAGTATTTTCGACTCGGATTATCGATCCCACAGGGACTTTGCAGGTTTTTCTAGTAATCAGTCTTAACGGACAGAGTGTAAAAAGGAGGAGTATTTTGAGAGTTTGTTTAAGTACTGAAAGTAAATAACTGAAACGTAAATCTTTTTGCGAGAATTTTCTGAATAATCTTAAGGTTGTAAAGCTATGGTTTGAGATACTAGGTCCCGGGATCCCCTAGGGTTCTTCAGATTTTCGTTCTTCGTTTGACATGAAAACACACAGCAGTCTCGTTATCCGTGCCACGTACCAATTGTGCAGTATCTTTTCTTTTCCTGCACGTTATCACAATCCTGCAGACTGTCGGATTCCTGTTAAGCTGCCTAAATCTGCAGTCTCGTTCTAAGGCTGCTAGGGTTTCTAACCTGTCCTGATGGCCCGGGTCAGATTCTCTAACAGTTGGTCTCAACGATTTCAGGCTTGTCCTAACTCCCCTTCGCTAGTCGGCCCATCGGGGTAAGGTGCTAAATTCGGTCTTCTCTTCCTAACCCTAACCGGACGTTTTCACCTACCGGCTCGGGTCTGTAGCAATTCTGGTTCGCGACTCCGATCATGCATAAACAGTAAAATTCAAAGACAGAATAACGAATAAAGCTGCTGATATTAAGATAGTACGATCATGAATTCATAGTCAAAACGTAGAACTAATATCCGAAAACGAAACCCTAGGTTCACCGAGAACCTAGGTAAAAGTTTAGCTACTAGAACTCATAACGAAATAACACAGTTTTTGAATGAGAGAGAAGAAGAGCAAACGGGTGTCTTGAATCTGGATTCACGTTTCCGTGCTCTCCGGGGATGCTCCGACTTCTCCTTCGGTTGTGCTGTCTTGTGTTGATCTGTGCTGTTTTGTTGATGTCTCAAAACAAGTCTGGACGAGTCTTTAAATAGTGCTGTTTTCCCGAAAACGCTTGCGCCAGAATTTACGAAAACTGCCATCGGTCCACCGACTCGGGAAAAAAGTCAAACTGGGTGCATATATACGCAGGGTTGCGTATATACTCAAGGCTGCGTATATACTCAAGGCTGCGTATATACTCAACCAGGGGCCAAAAATCCACCCACCTCCACCTTCCCTGCCTGCGTATATACGCAAGGCTGCGTATATACGCAAGCCTTCGTATATACGCAAGCAGGGGGTGGTGGTGGTGGCCCTGCTTGGTCCTTTGGTGGGCCCGGTTGGGTCTCCTGGGTCCCACTCTTCTGCCTGAAATCTCCAGTTTTCCTTCCTCGGTGTCTTCCTGCTTTCCCGTGTTCCCGTCTTGCGTTTTGACCCGAAACTTATCAAAATTACAAAAATACCCCTGGGTCAAAATCGCTCCAAATTCTGTCCAATCTTGGCTCTGGCCATAGGAAAACTGCTGACTGAATTTGGGGGACAAAATCTGAACTTGACTCCGGAAACCCGGGGCCGGTGCCAAAATGACCAAAATACCCCTAGGCCAAAACTGTCCCGGAAATCGTCACGAACATGAAATAGTTGCTCTTGAATCTGGACACCGGGAACAGAGACTCTTTACTCGGGCGTGGCCTGAATGGGACCCACACGTGACGGGAGTCAATTTTTCGGCCGGATTCCGTTTCAGCATTATAACCTGTTTTCGGAAAGCCCTTGACGTCTCCGTTCTTTTGCCCCTGGTTTCACTTCAAAATTCCAAGTCAAGCTCAAGATATTGTCAACCGAGCGCGTCCCGGTGATTCTTGGTTTTGGCGTTTTCAGCTTCCTCGACCGGTTTTCACTGCTTGTTTTTCCTCCAGTCTTTCCGTTTTCCATTCCGCTCTCCCTTGTACCAGTCTCGGCCGAATCCAGCTCCGCGTATTTTCAGCACGTTTCCCGAGGCGATCCTGGTTCTGTCTCGGCACGCATCCCAATGCACTTTCCGAACCTGTTCCTGTAAAAACATGAAAAAACCCGCGATCATATCCAATAAAAGTACGAAACACGCAGAAATTCACGAAGAGCAAATAAACGTCTCGTTCCTAAAACCGAAGCTTTCCGAGGGTGAATTCTGGCTAAAACGCGGTTTTCCAGCACACATACACATCTTTTCAGGATAAAAGATAACCCCTATTTGGGCGTTATCATTCACCCCTATATGGCGTGTGACCCCATAGGTTCTATTTAGTTGGTAGTAACTATTTACTAATATGGAGCGGCCTCTAGCAAGACATCCATTCTAGCCAACAAATAGAATAGTCATCATGACAAACCTTGTGCAAGTAATTGTCTCGTCCCTTTGTCCCAATATCTGGATTGGACACGAGACATACAAGTCACACTCGTATATCCAATCCATAGTTTCTCGATACTGGGAATAGCCTTATTCGTGCAAATAACATCAATATCCTATATTGATTTATTTGAGTATGGCCAGACATTTTATAAGCACTATCCCTCGAGTGGTCTAGGATATTTGCTCCCGTTATGTGGGAGGGAAAAATTATATCTACGTCCACTACGATTTCTAAGCTTGCTTCTTATTGTATCCAGTACACGCCTTTATAGCTACCTAGTTACGGTGTAGCGTTTGACGCTACCAAAATCACATTAATCCATAACTAGAATATCTAGTGACTTCAAGTCTAAGGATGACAATACCATTGCACCACGAGAAGCGCTTGTGGCTCTACATAACATGTATGTAGCCTTCTCGGAGATGGGTCAATCCAGTATGCCATTACTCCTAATGCATACCCATGTGTTGGATCATGATATCTCAATATCAATCCAACCCCATACTAGTCTATAGGTGATTGTCCTATTAATCATTATAATTGACTAGGGATATTTAAGAATATAACACTTATATTCTAAGGACTTCATTCATGTTAACATATCTCCATATCGATAACATAATGAATCGTAAATCCATAAATGTCACAATCAATTGATTGCCTCTAGGGAACAATTCCAACAGTCTCCCACTTGCACTAGAGTCAATCTCCTGCATCATATGCCTATTGATCTAGCGCGGCCCTCCACGCTTACACTGCGTAGGGGCGAGACATATGCTGGCACCTTGCAAATATTCACATCTCCTCCATCAACAATTTGATTGAGATTGAATATTCTGAATAAATGCATCTTATGCATTAATTTACTCAGTCCTCTATGTTAGAATCAGTGAATGAATCTTGCCTGGAACATTTCCAGCTCATAGTCGCTCCCACTAGGGCAAAACTCAAAACTCGACTTATAATCTGAATCTTCTTTGTCAGATTTGAAGTTCGCATCACTGTAACCCCTTACAGTAAACTCTTTGTATCCTCCATTTATCAAGAATCCATCCTTAGTGCTTCTCAAGTACTAAAGGATAATCTTGACAATTGATCCAGTGACTCTCACCCGGATTTGACTGGTATCTTTGTATCATACCATATGACACATCTGGCCTAGTACATAACATGGCGTATCTCATGAATCTTATTCATACGGTCCCTTCCCAATCTAATTGGAAAGACAACTAGTCTTCAAAAGACCAATTCCATGTGACATAGGTAGAATCCATATTCCATACACGTTGAACCATTTCAACACATTTGTCAATTTATGTACTGTGACTTAAGCCTCACAACCATCTTGATCTATCTCCATAGATCTTTATAGGTTGTTTCGCCTAAGTCTATCATTGAAGATTAATTCCCTAGTCAATCTGTGTGAGATTGCCAAGTAGGGTCATCATTCCCAATGACTAGTATGTCTCCACATACAAGACCAGAAACGTAATTTTGCTCCCACTAACCTTCTTGCAAACACAAGTCTCATCTTCAATTTTGATGGAACCAAACTCCTTTGATTGCATCATCAATTCGAAGACTCCAACTCCTAGAATCTTGATTCAATCTATAAACAGATTGGTACAAGCAAGATACTAATGGATTTAAGCATCACAACTGGGAAAGATTTCGTCATAGTCTATACTATGAACTCACAGGAAATATTACCATCCATGTTGGTTTCCTCATAACCCACTTGCACCTTTCAGGTGGTTCCACCAAAGTCCATACTTTGTTGGTATACATGGATTCCATTTTGTATCCCATGGCTCCTAGCCATTTATGGGAGTATGGCCCACACGTGGCCATCTCATAGGTTGTAGGCTTATCTCGATGAGCAATATATCACTGGTTATGAGAAATCCTTATTTCTCTATTCCCTTGACATATCCTACCTAACCTACGAGGTTCTTGTGTTTTCTGAGTAGGTTACTCCACAACACCTTGTGATCCTGCTCATGTTCCATCAAAAGGATCAATGTTATGTTGTGGTTCTTGAACTTTTCAAGTTCTACTGTCCTCCCACTGTTTCTTTTAGAGACAATCTCTACCTAGAAACACGGTGGTTCGAGAAACAAACAGTTTGTTCTCGATTAGGTTGTAGAAATAATATCATTTTCGGGATATTCCACAAAACATTTATCCGACTTGGGTCCAAGTTTATATGTGAATTTTTTTACATAAACTTTATAACCCTAAATCTTTATGAATGACATAATAGGATACTTCCTAGTACATATCTCATATGGTGTTTTTCATATTCTATTTTTGATGGAACAAGGTTAAGGGCTAAACTTGCTGTAATTAGAACATAGCCCCTAAAAGTAAAATGGAATATCTGTTTGACTCATCATGGACCGAATCGTGTCCTACAAGGTTCGAACTCTCCTCTTAGACATGCCAAACCCATGTGGCGTGCTAGGTGGAGCGAGTTTTGGATCATATCCAATACGCCCATGGATTCTTGTCAAACTCTTGACTCAAGTACTCTCCTCTATGATCCAATCGTAGAGCCCTGATACTTTTGCCAAGCTGGTTATCTACTTCATTCCTGAATATTTTGAACAATTCAAAGGATTCTGATTTGTTTCTTCATAAGATACACAAATCCATATTTCCCTTATCCCATCAGTAAATATGATGAAGTACTGAAAACCATCTTTAGCATTTGTGTTTAGCAGCCTTCATACATCAATATGTATGATTCCCAAAAGATCATATCTTTGCCTAATAAGTCTTACATGTCTCATATGATTCAATAATCAAATGAGTTCCAGAAATTCATCCTCATGGAGTTCTAGATATGTATCTCTTATTTATGAGGCCTAAACGATAATGCTAAAGATAAGTGAAGTTCATATCATTATATGCAAACCTCTAGGTATTAATGTTATAGATGAAATTATCATGATCATGGATATAGAATCCACTTAGACAAAATTGCATTACAATAATGCATATCATAATAAATGGAATAATATTTGTCCTTTATTATGATAAGGAGCTTTCTTGTCCAAACAAGAAACTATGATAATGGTCCTACTCATAGCTAGGACATGATCGCTTTTGTCTAATTCATGAACAATTTCTTAAAGGTAGAAATAATTCCCTACGGCTTATTCAGCAACCCTTTTCTTCATAGCCCCACGTGTAGGATTATTTCTTCCTTATCCAATTGTCTTCGTCTCTTGAGATCCTCCACATTTCTATAAATGTGAGATCCTCATCTAGTATCATATACTTATGATGATGAGATAGACATATTGATTTATATAACAAAATACCTATATTGGAATTCATAATTCCTTTATTACTTACTTCCAAGTACTTTGGGTAGCCTCTCTTCCTCTACACCACCTATGGGACTCCAAGGCAACTTGGTTTTAGCAACAGGCTAGCTTTATAACCATGGGGTCGGCGCAAACCATTTGACCTTACCCATGCTGTTAACCATTAACAGCTTTGCCCATGCCCATTATGAGTGTTTTGTTTAGTGATTTTTCAATCATATTAGGTAAATCAACTTTAAAACAAAACTATAATTGCATCCAATGCAATTCTTGGTCCACTTGGGTGAATAACTGTTTATTCTTTATCTATCTCATAGATAATGCCCATTCACTAATGTTTCAATCATATTGAATTAGCTTATTTGCATAACTCAAAGTGGAGCAACACTTCAAACCTTTCATGTCTAGCTCGCTGTTTTGAAAGAGCTTATTTCAATATATGATCATATCATACTTCTCCATGTTTATCTTCTTGCTTCCAAAGCTCAGAGTTCATGGAGGCTAACATGAGGCAAGTCATAACCAAAGAACCATTCTTTGGGGTTCCTTTCATAGGTTTTAGTGTGTTTTGGTAGTCGGTGGAAGAGAGCTTTATGTTCTACGAAGTACAACAAATTCTCTTTTGTTTGAGAACAATTCTCAATTTTATACCAATCTAGGAAATAGATAAATTCGTGTTTTTGTTTGTTTAATGCCATGGGTATTCAACATAATAGGATTATGCAAATTTTGTGACGTTTAACTATATTTAACAAGGATTTAAATTGTTAAACATAGCTCCCACTATTTTACTGTGGATTAATAACCCTCAAGATATTAATGCGGAAAGTATCCTTATATTTTCTAGTGGGCCAAGATCCATGTTTCATCTCCTTATAGCTTGCTTTGGCAAGTCACCCATAATTTGACTACTTTAGGTAGGAACAATTCCAATTGCATCTCTATGCAACTCTTGGTTCAATTGGGCAAATAACTCTTTATTTATCCATCCACATGGATAATCCCAATTGGTTGCCTCTAGGTTTCTTAATCATATTAATAGCCTAGTTGTGTTCAACCACTTATTTAAACAATTGCACATTACTAGCTTGTGCCATCGCATTCCATCATTATGAACCAAGTCGCCATGCTTTGGCACGCACGAACATGATAAATCATGATGATAATGGGTATTTAAATAACGAGAAGGCAAGAACACAATATTTGAATTTTGAGGGATTTTAAATTCAATTTTAATTGTTTTGTTGATCGATATCAACTAATCTATCTATTTGAGTTTGGGCACAACTCCAAATAATAGATTCGGGTTGTCTAATTATCTTATTACCCTAATTGCATGCATCAACCATACACCAACCACAAAATAATAAGACAATAAAATAAACAACCACAAGACAAAAATAAAACGTGATGTGAATATGGCCTTTTCTAGACTAAGATAATTCCAAGCCAATGGAATTATCTATGAACCCTAAAAGCAAACACATCTCCATGTGTCTTCACCTTTTGGTCCATCCTTCATAGTCATGTGGAATGCTCCATGCTCCATGATCCATCTTTTGTGGCTCCCTTTGGCTTTGGGCTTCTTTTCTTCAATTTTGGCTAACAATCTACTCTATCTAGCACTAGCTAACAACTATACTAAATAAAATAAATCTCACAAGTTGAGAAAAAAAATGGCTCGCAGGCCATAAAACCCTAATTAATTATTACAATTAATTGATCAGCTCGCAAGCCGTAAACCAAACCACAAAAATAAACATTCACATTAAACCACATCCTAAGGCCATATTCAATCGCCATGCGATTTGCACATAACCCAATTTTAACGCGCTTGGTCAATTTTAATTGATTTTAGGATATTTTAGGGTTAAAACAGTCCATAGGGCCCAACAATCTAATTGCCCGGGCCCAAAAGAGAACCGCAAAGGCCTTTGGGCCGGCCGGCCCCTAGCCCACGCGGCTAGTCCGCGGGCTAGGGCTGCCCCGGCCCCTAGGCCAAGCCTTGCTTGGGCGGCAAGCAAGGAGGGCGGTCCCCTAGGGGGGCCGAACCTCCTTTGGGAGTTGTTTCCAAAACAACTCCCTTGCTTGGTGCCCAAGTTTGGTTGTTTCCTTGTTTGGGAAGAACTCCTTCTTCCCCAAGGATGCCCAAACCCTAGATGTAAGATCCTAAAATTTCTCAAACTCGCTAATTCATGCATCCAATACAAAAACTAGGTCTTGTTATGATAGATTATTGACAAATTGCATCATATGCTTGATTTGTCTTGTTTTACGCGATAAACAATAAATTTAAAGTGTAAAACTATCAAAAACATAACACATAAACCACGCATATGCTCTACGACCTGTGGCTCTGATACCACTGTAGGGTTTTGATTCATGGATGCGCAACGGAAACAAAATAAACCATGCAAAACCCTCCAAGGATCACAAGTCAAGAGACATAACGATGGTAAAGGAAGAAATCAATAAACACACCTTAGGGTTCTCCTTTGATGACTTCAAATGCGAATTGTGTCACGTCTCTACGGTTGATCCAGGCCTAGAGGTGAATACTAGATCTTCCAATCCTTGGTGCTAGCCCGGAAAGAGGAAGAGGAAGAAGAATCACGCAACAATGGAGCACCAAGGTGGGGCGGCTCCACCTTGTGAGGCCAACGGGTAGGGGGCGGTCCCAGTGGGGGTTCGGCCCTCTTTTGGGACTTGCTCTCTCTCCTTGCTTTATTCTCTCCTACTCTATCATATAGATGTGTGTATGTGTAGAGAGAAAAATAAGCTAGGAGTGTTCTTTATATAGTCCAACAACTCTTTGTCCTACTACATAAAGAACCCCTCTCCTAATCCTACTAAAACAAGGATTAGTCCCTTTTGCAAACTAGTCCTAATCATGTCCATACATGGATTAGTTCTCTTTGCAAATTAATCCTAATCATGTCTCTACATGAATTAGGCCACCTTGGCAAATCCTAATCATGTCTATACATGGATTAGTCCAACTTGCATATTAGTCCTACTAAGTTAGCAAGTGCTTGCGATTTGATCATTTTAATTAATTAGTCATGGTAATTAATTAATTCCCAAGTCTAGTTCACCCCTATATGGAGTGTGACCCCATAGGTTCTATTTAGTTGGTAGTAACTATTTACTAATATGGAGCGGCCTCTAGCAAGACATCCATTCTAGCCAACAAATAGAATAGTCATCATGACAAACCTTGTGCAAGTAATTGTCTCATCCCTTTGTCCCAATATCCGGATTGGACACGAGACATACAATTCACACTCGTATATCCAATCCATAGTTTCTCGATCCTGGGAATAGCCTTATTCGTGCAAATAACATCAATATCCTATATTGATTTATTTGAGTCTGGCCAGACATTTTATAAGCACTATCCCTCGAGTGGCCTAGGATATTTGCTCCCGTTATGTGGGAGGGACAAATTCTATCTACGTCCACTACGATTTCTAAGCTTGCTTCTTATTGTATCCAGTACACGTCTTTATAGCTACCCAGTTACGGTGTAGCGTTTGACGCTACCAAAATCACAATAATCCACTACTAGAATATCTAGTGACTTCAAGTTTAAGGATGACGATACCATTGCACCACGAGAAGCGCTTGTGACTCTACATAACATGTATGTAGCCTTCTCGGAGATGGGTCAATCCAGTATGCCAGTACTCCTAATGCATACCCATGTGTTGGATCATGATATCTCCATATCAATCCAACCCCATTCTAGTCTATAGATGATTGTCCTATTAATCATTATAATTGACTAGAGATATTTAAGAATATAACACTTATATTCTAAGGACTTCATTCATGTTAACATATCTCCATATCGATAACATAATGAATCGTAAATCCATAAATGTCAGAATCAATTGATTGGCTCTAGGGCACAATTCCAACAATAATTGCGTAGCCAAAGCTCGTTTTACATGTTGTAGTATGTTTCTTACTCAATTTTTACTGATTAAATTTTTTCTGTGGTCGGATTTTGCTATTTTCAAACCCGCATGTTACCAGGAGAGGGACGCTCACGACAACTACTAGGGACTCATGCTGCAATTATCTAGTACTTCACTTTGTAGCGTTATTTCACTTAACAATGTACTGTTATCCTTTCAAACGCTATCACTATGTTATCTTAAATTTGTAATAAATTATGTTGGGTTATTATCGATGATTGTAGTAACTGTGAACCGGCGATCCTCCTCCGTTCCCAATGGGGTTTAACTCCTCGGGCGGAGTCACCTTTCCAAACGTACGGTTCCGCCGGCCGTATGATTTGGGGGGTGTTGCAAACATACCTTGATCTTCCATAAGCTGAAGTTGTTTCTCCCTGTGAACTTGTCAATCTTGTTCATCCCCCGGTCATCTTCTCTGCAGCTCCTTTTCCATATCTGTAACCCCCGAATGCTTGCTCCACCTTGATCGCGAAACCGTAGCAATGAATTTCACGAATTATGAAACCCTAGCCCTATAGCTCCACCTTGAGCGTGGAACACCGCAACCCGGCTCTGATACCAGTTTGTTATGATCCGGGCAGCGCTTAGAGAACGATGAATTGTTCAAAAATAAGAATACTAGAACACACACGATATAACGTTGTTCACTAGAGATAAGCTACCTACCTCCACGAACCGAAAACCCTTGTTTATTAGGAGAAACAATGTGAATACAACCCACGACCTTATCACATGCCTATACACGTTTATATAGACCTACTAGGCTTCCTTGGTCCAAAAGAAACGTCCAAAACGGACCACAAACGCATAAGGAAACAATTCTAAATTGCCCAGCCCGAGCTAGGTCGCACGACCTGCTACAGTACCCAAAAACAGGAATTTCTTTGTCTTCCTTCTCTTCGTCTTGATCACCCGTTTGGCCTTGTTTCCTTGCCCCTCTTCGTCGCCTAAATCCTAGCCAAGCTTCTCAAGACTATTCAAGGGATATTCCCAACAAATCTCTACCCCTCCTTGAATTCCCTCTTTCGCTTGGGCTTAAATTAGCGGCTTCTCTCCAATAGCCCCAAATTCACAAGTTGTTCCATCTTTGCCAAGATCCTACAACGAGTGCACCCAGCGATGCTCCAACCCCCGTTTATTTCCTGCAATCAAACCTCTATCAATGCTCCAACTATGGCGAAGTTCCTGCAATCGAATCCTCCTCTTGATGTTCCAACTTCCACCGAGTTTCTACAATAAGTTTGTTTGTTGTCCCGACTCCCACTAAGTCCCTACAATAAACCCCCTAGCATTTGTCCCCTTCACGTTCCATTGTTTCTCGTCAGAGACTCTCCTATTCCACCATCCGCCTCCTCTTCAAGAGCACGGATTCACCCTTGCCCCCCAACGGGGCCTAGAGCACGAAGTCGTCCTTTGCATATGCATCCAAGTCTGCAAATGCTTTCCCCTTCGTACATTCCCTCTTCCAATGACCCTTCTCTTTACACATTGTACAGACGTCGTTTGGAAACTTGGAACCTCTTGTTCCTCCTTTTGCAATAACCACCTTTGAATGCCACGAATGAACCCGGCCCGAACCTGTCTATACCCCCATATGTGGCCCTCTGCCGTGTCTCCCTTTTGTGAAGAGCTAATCTTATCTCCTCCAGCGTGAGAGTCTCTTTCCCAGCACAAGCACTCTGCATGAACCCCTCATAATACGGTGGTAGAGACACCAACAAAATCAGTGCGGCATCTTAATCACTTATCTTCTCATTACTGTTTCACAACTCAACCAAAATAATATTAAGACGATCCAAGTGATCTCTTAGATCTGTACCTTCCCCCATGCGTAGACCAAAGAGTTGTTTCTTCAACATCAACTTGTTGGTGAGCGACTTCTTTTTGTAGAGGCTCTCCAACTTGTTACATAGTCCTTAAGCCGTCCCTTGATCCTCAACCTCCGTGATCACGTCGTCTGCCAAGCACAACATGATCGTTGAGTGTGCTCTTTCCTCCAACGTCTTGACTCCTTGGTGGTTGTAGAAGCCCCCTCTTTATCTTCCACCAATGGCAACCACAGGCCTTGCTGCTTCAAAAAAGCATGTATCTTGATCTTCCATAAGATGAAGTTGTTTCTCCATGTGAACTTGTCAATCTAGTTCATCCCCCTGGTCATCTTCTCTGCAGCTCCATTTCCAGATCTATAACCCCCCGAATGCATGCTTCACCTTGGTCGCGAAACCGTAGCTATGAATTTCATGGATTGTGAAACCCTAGCCCTATAGCTCCACCTTGATCTTAGAACACCGCAACATGGCTCTGATACCATTTTTTTATGATCCGGGCAGAGCTTAGAGAACGATATATTGATGAAAAACAAGAACACACACAATATAACGTGGTTCACTAGCGATGAGCTAGCTACCTCCACGACCCAAAAACCCTTGTTTATTAGAGAGAAACTATACGAATACAACCCACGACCTTAGCCCATAACTATACATGTTTATATAGACCTACTAGGCTTCCTCGGTCCCAAAGAAACGTCCAGAACGGACAAAAAACGCATAAGGAAATAATTCTAAATTGCCCAGCCCGAGCTAGGTGGCACGACCTGCTACAGTGCCCAAAAAACAACAATCTTTGTCTTCCTTCTCTTCGTCTTGATCCCCCGTTTGGCCTTGTTTGCTTGCACCTCTTCGTCGCCTAACTCCTCGTCAAGCTTCTCGAGCCTATTCAAGGTATATTCCGAACAGCAATAATGCTACTTCCCCCAATATTCAGTTTCTTAACATTTAGCCACCTTATGGGACATAGTGGGCTTGTTTGGATGAGTGGAAGTACGGAGGAAAAGAATAGTCAAAAGTTCGGAAAAATCGGTCACACCTCTCCAAAATGCAAAACAATCTGGAATTCCGAAAAAAAATCCGGAATTCCGCCTTGAAATATGGAATTCTAGATTTATGGGCGCAATTTCGTTCTTCTTCTTTTTTTTTTTTTTTTTTTTTTTGCAGAATTCGATAATTTTTAAGGTGATTTTTTGGTTATTTATTTTGCAAATGTGTGTTAGCTAAGTGGTAGAGAGTTTGAATTTTTTGTATGAGGTCTTGAGGTCAAAACTTGCTATCTCAAAAAAGATTATTTTTTGCGGGTAATCTAAATAATCTCCCGCATCGAAACACTATAGATTAAATGAGTTTTTAAGCTCAATCCCTCACTTATTTTAACTCATCCAAACAGCCCCAGCGTCGTTCTCCATAATCCTGGGTGGGGTGGGCACAACTATCCTTGTGCTAAAATATAAGGGGAGAGGGTGTCATTTCCCCTTGGCTTTTAGATAAAGTATGTTGTCAATTCATTGCCGCAGATAATTTATTCCCAAGCTTTTTGTTTTTTCGAAGAGAAAAATATTGTCCATACATATATAACTCTATGCATGTGATTCTATCGGCCACTAAAGTTTCATATATCTAACTAATGAGCGGCCAAATTGTACGTTTTATTGAGAATACAATAGATAATTCAAAACATAGTCCTAGTCCGCTGCCAAGTGGACCTATTAGCAGTACGCATGTGGCTATTCAACAATGCTTTATGCACTCATATTAATCACACAGTAAAAACTATCAAATAGCTAGTTTCAAATTTAAACCTAGAATCAGTAGTCACATAGCTAGCATAGGTCACACAAATCTCACAAAATATGTGTCAAGAATAGTGATAGGCAAGAAGCAACATAACATAGAATAAGCTAACACAGATCAAAGATAGTAGCATCTGGCTTGTTAACACCGATCAAAAGATTACCAAATTCTTGCATCGCTTTTTTAACTAAATCACAGGGTCAGAGTGGCCTAATGAATAGTGCACTAGACTGATAGAGAAGAAACAGAAATAGTATGAGACTTCAATGGTCCAAAAGATCACATTGATAGACTTATGGATGTGTGAACAATAATTTTCTCCTTGACAAAAAAATAAAGAAATTTTAGGCATAAATTGTATGTAGAGTTTGTCACTGAAAATAAATTTCTAAAGTTCCAAATTTCAAGTAATTTACACTCTATGATTGTGATGCCTTAGTTTGGGAGTAGAGTTTGTCAATGAAAATAAATTTAGAGACAAGTTTGATCCCTATATCATGAAGAAAGTCTAAGATATCATCGTGTAATCCTTACCATTTTAATAACATTAGGGTAAATTGGTCCCATTTTATTTTTTACTGACAGTTGCCAATTTCAGACTAACATTAATGTGGGATGTAAGTTTTATGAAGTTCGGAACAATAAAAGGGTGAAAGTGTGTCTTTCTCCAACAGGAAGGGTGAATGTGTCCTTCGGTGAAACTATAGGAGGTGAAAGTGTCTTTTACCCTTGAATTTTAGGTAGAAATATATCGGCAATTCAATGCTACAGAAAATTTATGTCTAAACTTTTCAAGGACACTTGCCTTCCCAACCGTATGATTATAAATAAGGAATCCATGTCCCTTATGATGGCCCAATGTTAAGAACTTTAACACCTCGATCTGTCTAATTTGTTCGGACTGTGCATGCCATTTGCCATGACGTTAAATTTTGACGTCGCTTAGAAAAAAGTTGAGACTGACATGTTCAGCTAGCTATATCACACTTCAGAATAGCTTTCTCTAAATTAAACATATGAGTAATTTTTGAAAAGTAACCTACTGTTCAAATCTCTATACTTAAAAACCAACATGTCAATGTAATAACACAAAAGAGATTGGTATCAATCCATAAAAAGGCTACACCGTTACTCGGATGAAATTGCAAGACCGCCCTACTCGGGGGACCTTACTCCTATAGGCTAGAGGCTGCGATTTGCTTTCAGTGGGAGATGACTCTGAGGAATGTGGTCTCTTTGGAATACCTCTTGTAATAGTAACGGTAACAATTAAACACATGAAAAATGGTAAAAGAGCAATAGTCATTTATAAATGTACGACGACAGAGAGAAACTGGAGTGCATGTCTACGTTGTATTTAAAAAACAAATACAAAAGTAATCGTGCACTGTAGTATTTCACTAAATACACGGAAAATTTCTTAGAAATAAAGATTTTCTTTAGAAAAATCATATTGTTTATAAAAGTCGGACCAGGTTAAGAAGTACAACTGTTTGAACATGTATATATATATATGTCATATTCTATGATTTTTCAAATAATATGGTTGTATTTTTCAACAACTCAAGTAAGTAGAATAAAGTCCGAAAAGATTCATCAACCGAACTCTTTTACAGCTTCCATTTCACACCGCAAGCCTAAAACCCGAAATCAAAAAGTGCGACAATATAATTAAAAAAAAAACGTCCTAAAAGAACTAGAAACAAATAAAAAGTCGAAAGCAAAACTCACCCGTTATCTTCTCCTAGTACATCAGTACATGTGAACAAGCCATTAAACTAGGTAGAAAGGAATTATCTGAAAATATATACATAGGTAGAAGGGAATAAACAAAATAAAATCCTCTAAAAAAAGAATAAATAAAATAAATAATAGAACCACAAGATTCGTGCAAACATGCGTGGACATGAGTGTTAATTATCTCCTCCAATTGCATGCAAACAAGCCAACAAGTTAGTTAGAAGTTCTTGCCATTTGTCGATTAAAGAAAACGATATCAAATTAGGTAGAGGTACAATAAGAGATGAGAGATACACTCATACACAAGTTAGTTAGAAGTTCTTAGTTCTTACCCTTTTCTTTCTCCAATTGACTCTTTTGACTTGTATCTAAGTCACTTTGACCAGGTGATTTAGATCGCAAAACAATGATTTTTTTAATATTTTTTACCGTGTTATAGAGCAATTGTTACTCTACAATACCATAAAAATATTATTGAAAAATTGCATTATTTTGTTATCCAAATTACCAGATCAAAGTGACCCAATAAAAATAGTGGTAAAAGTAAAATGAATAGAAATACAATAATGATTGTGGGCCACTGACGACGGATCAACTCTCTACTAACAGAGAAAGTAGTCATTGGATCTATCCCCACCACTGCGGCATGCCTGCGTGGTGGGGCGCACCATTCACCTTCAAACAAATATGCACTAGTCAGATGGAACTCACCAATTGTGCATATTTGTCAGAAAGTGAATGGCGCGCCCCACCACGCAGGCATGCCACAGTGGTGGGGTTAGCCCCAATGAATAGTTTCTCCTACTAACAACTCACTCCATTCTGATATTGCTGCTGCTTATTATTATTATTATTATTATTATTATTATTATTATTATTATTATTATTATTATTATTATTATATACAAATGTAAGAAACCTAACTTACTCCTAAGAGAAGGGTTGAGGCGCTCAAACCCGAGCCAATCAACTAGCTTAGCTTCCCTTAAACATTGGGAAAGGCATCAAGTTCTGTTTCGTTTTTTAATCAAGGATAATAATCTGTGTTATTATAAATATTACTACCTCTCTGTTTCTTCTCTTTCAACTTCATCTTACTTTTTTACTCGTAGCTGGTCACTTTGACTCGATAATTTGAATGCAAAACGATGTAATTTTTTTATAATTTTTTCATAATATTGTAGAGTAAAGTTTACTTTACAAGATCGTACAAAGATTGTCAAATCGTTTTGCTAACTAAATCACCAGGTCAAAGTGACCCAGTAAATACTATCAAAAAGTGAAATAAGTTGAAAGAGAAGAAATGGTATTTCAGTTTAGTTTTGTCTTTTCTTTCTACCTAATTTATTGGCTTTCGTTTGCAAATGAGAATGTATGGGCTCCATCTCACGGATCAAATAATTATGAGGGAACGTACATTTTTTCTAAAATTATTGGATGTCCAGTTTCTCAACATATCCTTTCATTTATGACATATTTTTGTCATAAAATAAAATATTTTATTTGCACGTGATCGTGTATGTGGTAATGGACTAGTTTGAACGTTTTAAAAAATTGATGTGTAAAAATTTGTACCACTTCGTCCCACATCTTTTGCATCATTTGAACTTCTGTCACTATTTACTGGGTCACTTTGACCCGATGATTTAGACAGCAAAACTTTACAATTTTTAGATAATTTTTTCGTAGTGTTGTAAAGAAACTCTTATTCAACAAGTCCATAAAAAAATTATCGAAAAATTATGTCGTTTTGCGGTCCAAATCACCGGGTCAAAATGACCCAGTTACGGGTGAAAAAATCCAATTGTGCGTTTGAGGTGGGACGGAGTGGTATGAGAAAGTTGTTGTGGAAATTTATGCGAAAAGTATTTAGTAAATGTTGTATTTAAGTTTGCTCCGGAAAAACACTTTTAACATTTGGTGTTTGGTAATTAGTGTTGTTGTTACTCTCGAAATGACAATATCATACATGATATAATAAATAGTGTTATTATAATAAATAATCATTGATATTTATTAACGGATAAAACTGTCAAATAATACATTTATCGAAAGGGTAAAAGACAAAAACCACCCTCGTGTTTTGGAATATATACAAAAACAATTCTACTCTTTGAGGATATACAAAAACCACCCCTGTCACTAATGGCACACTAACAGAGGGGTAAGAAGACATATTTACCCTCATTTTGGCAAAAAAATACCACACTATAAATACTTTTTTTTCTTCTTTCTTCCTCACTTTGTAACCTAGCTGCCTCCTTCCCCTTCCCCACATATCTCTCTCTCTCTCTCCCTCTCTCCGCCCTCCACCACCATCAACAGATCTCTCTCTCTCTCTCTCTCAGTCGTCCACCACCATCAAACCAACCATCAGATCTGTTTTCCGCCACCATCAAACCGATGGATGTTCCTGGGTCGGTTGGGCCCAATTGTTTAGCGACGGCGGCGACGAAAATCGATGGGTAGGCGGTGCAATCGACGGGTAGGCGCCACTTGCTCTCACTCCTTCTGCTCCGACTGCGTCACCAAGCACGTCACCGTCAACATCCAGGACCGCTCCGCCGTCGTTGGTTGCCCGGGCTTGAAGTGCAGCGGTGTGCTCAAAATCGAGGCCTGCCGTTCGAGGATTTCGGCGGATGTGGAGGCGACTTGGGAGGAGATGCTCTGCGATTCGATGATTTCGGCTTTGCAGAAATTATACTGCCCTTTCAAGGACTGCTTAGCAGTCATGGTGAATGACGATGAAGGAGGGTTTACAGATTCTGAGTGTGGTGAATGCCATAGATTGTTCTGTGCTGCTTGTAAATCGCCATGGCAAATTGGGATTCTGTGCTGCTTGTAAAACCCACTTCTTCTCCTCTCTCACCATCTTTGCTGGGTCGGTGAAGTTCCCCCAAGGGATAAGATTGTTGAGACTGAGAAAGGCACGGTTAACTCAGACACAAGAAAAATTGGATTTCAAAAGACTTAACTTTTATTGACTCCAGACATTGGCTTATATAGCCAATCATCTTAACAACTTACAGAAAAATAGCAGACTAACAAACAGATGTGAGATACGACATTTGAAATAATCAAAGCTAATCCATATCCTGAAAACTAGAACTAATTAACTGAATAACAAGAAATCCTGAAAACAAGGAAAAAAGTCAGCAACCACTCCTTCAATCTCTCCCTTAAGCTAACTGCTACACAGCAATCAGCTTAACTTAACTCAGCAATGCTACACACTCCAAGAAATCCTCTCAACTTCTGCAAAGTATCAGCCTTTAAAAGTTTCGTCATTATATCTGCGACTTGATCACTACTTCCACAATGTACCAAATTGATTGAACCCTCCTTTGTGAGATTTATCAGGAAATGATACCTCACATCTATGTGTTTGTTGCATCCATGCATCACAGGATTTTTAGAAAGCTTGATGGTTGAGCTATTGTCACATCTGATTTGAGTACACACTTCAGTGTCATGCCCAAGTTCCTTTAACACCCTCTTCATCCATATTCCTTGACACGCACACATAGTGGTGCAAAAAATTATGCTTCTGTTGTTGATAAAGTGATGATTGTTGTTTCTTTGATCCCCATGAAACTGCACCAGAACTCAACATAAACACATAACCACTTGTACTCTTTCTGTCTTCCATGTCTCCCTTCACTATCTGTGAAGGCAAGTAATTCAGCATTTTCACACCTCTTGTAATGGATGTCGTAATCCACAGTCCCTTTTAGACAACGAAGAGCCCTCTTTGCAACTTGCAAATGGAGTTGCCTAGGTTTTGCCATGTATCTACTTATGAGACTTGTGACAAACATCATGTCTGGTCTAGTGGTCGTGAGATACATCAAGCTCCCAACTAATTGCTTGAAGTATATATCATCTACGGTAATTCCATCTTCATCTTTTCCAACCTTAAGACCAGGAGCAACTGGGCTGTTTACCTTATTGCTCTCCCACATTCCAAACCTCTTCAGAACATCTAATGCATACTTTCGCTGACATATAAAGATGCCATCATCTCTTTGTAACACTTCAATGCCGAGAAAAAACCTCATGTTTCCCAAATCAGACATATCAAACTCTCTCAAAATATAACTCTTGAATTCAGCAATCATATCATCATCATCACCTGTAAAGATTAAATCATCCACATGGATACTTACAATGATGATTTTTTCCCGCACTGTTCCTCTTTGTGAATAAGGTCTGTTCACCATTCTGGAAACCTTCATTCAGGAAGTGAGCCTCAATTCGACTGTACCAGGCTCGTGGAACTTGCTTCAATTCATAGAATGCTTGGTGTAGTTTGTAGACAAGGTGTTCCTTTCCTTTATTTTGATATCCCCTTGGTTTCTCAACATAGACATCTTCACTCAATTCACCATGAAGAAATGCCGACTTAACGTCTAATTGCCCAATTTTCCACCCATTATGCGCAGCCAGGGCAATGATCATCCTCAACGTGTCTAATCTTGCGACTGGAGCAAATACCTCTGTATAATCGATGCCATGTTTCTGAGAGTACCCTTTTGCTACAAGCCATGCCTTTTTCTTTTCGATCTCTCCACGTTCTTTTAATATCGTCTTGTAGAACCATTTGAATCCAATCTTTTTAGCTCCAGCTGGTAATTCACATAAAGTCCATGTCTTATTCTTTTCAATGGAGTTGATGTCGCTGTCCATAGCTTGTCTCCATGTCTTTTGCTTCACCGCTTCTTCGTAGAAAATTGGATCTCCAGGTGCTTTCATCTGAACCATGTTTGCTTCATCCTCCCTAAGATCAAGATCCTCTCCACTAACATAATCCTTCATCCAAACTGTAGCACACCTTGCTCTCTTTTCATTTTGACCAGTTTCACTAGGATGTCCAGCTCTTCTACTTTCTATACCCTCACCATCTCTGCTTGGTACTTCCTCACTTCCCTCATTCCCACCATCATTACTATCTTCATTTGCACTCCCACTATTTTCTCCATTTTCTACCCAATCCAAATCTAACAGAATCTTCTCCTGGTAGTTCACACCCCAATCCCACTCTTTTTCTTCCTCAAAGACTACATCTCTACTCACCACGACTCTTTTTGCAACAGGATCATATAGTATATAACCCTTTGTTTCCTTACTAACCCCAAGTAAAACACAAGGAAATCTTTTATTGTCTAATTTACATCTTTTGCATCTGGAATGTGAACGTGAGCCAGGCATCCAAAGACATGAAAATGATCAAATGAGGGCTTTACTCCACTCCAAGCTTCTTGTGGTGTGACATCTTTCACAGCCAATGTCATACATTTATTCAGAACATAAATGGTCCAATTTATTGCCTCTTCCCAAAAATTCTTAAGAATCTTCTTGTGTGCCAGCAAAGATCGAACCATATTCATTACAGTCCGGTTCTTCCTCTCAGCCACACCGTTTTGCTGGGGCGTATATGCAGCAGTTAATTGCTTCTTGATTCCATTTTTCTCACAAAATTTGTTGAATTGATTTGAAGTGAATTCACCCCTCTATCAGTCCTCAGACACTTGATAGGCAGGCTGCTCTCTTTCTCCACCAATTTCTTGAAATGCTAAAAGCAGGTTAATGCTTCACTCTTCTCTGTCAAGAAGTACAACCATGATTTGCGACTATAATCATATATAAAACACAATGCATACCTCTTCCCACTATTAGAAGTAGGTGAAATTGGACCACAAATATCAGCATGAACAAGCTCCAGGAGCTGACTTGCTCTCCACGTACTTCTTTTCGGTATTGCATTTCTGTGTTGTTTGTCGATAAGGCAATCCGCGCAAGTTATACCTGTGGATATGAATTGAGGGAGTCCACGAACCATCTTCTTGTACTGCAGGGTTCTCAAGCCTTTGTATCTCAGGTGTCCATAGCGTCGATGCCAAAGATATGAGAGATCTTGAGAGCTTGTATGGAGACATCTTTGAGAGTCTGAAACAATTTGAGTCTGAGCCAACAAAATGAACATTATGTTCGCACTCATCATAGACTTAATAATCAGTCCCTTCTAAGGATGATATATTTTACAGACCCCTCCTTGAATCACTATCGACAAACCTTTCTCTTGAAGTTGCCCAATGACCAAGATATTGTTACTTAGCTCTGGAACATAGTACACATCACTGAACACATGACTTACGCCCTTCAACAATAATCTAACACTTCCCTTTCACTAAAAATCATTCTACTATCATTTTTCAATTTGACTGAATGAGTAAAGTTGTCATCCAAATTAATGAACAAACCTTGGTATCCACACATATGATTTGAGCATCCAGAGTCGAGAGACCATACATCAGCCCTCTTTGTCTCTTGTAGCTCAAGGTATGACATTAGCAACATCTCATCTCCTTCATTCAATTATGCATAATTAGCCTCTTTTGTCAAACCGGGACATTCATATTGGAAATGCCCGAGATTATGACATTTTTAACACTCCACTGTGGCTTTATCGAATGCTTGATTTCCTCTCCCACAACCTATTCCTCTTTGGTTGTTCCTTCCTCGGCCTCTACTTCAAAATCTTTCATCATAGACCCGTAGTGCCTGATCATCTCCTCCACTCTTCCGGAACTTCTGTTCATGAACAAGCAGTGAGCTTTGTAGATCGTCTACTCTAAGATGGTTGATGTCTTTAGATTCCTTAATCGAACAAACAATGTAGTTAAACTTCTCACGGAGTGTGCGCATGATCTTCTCAACAGTCTTCATGTCGGGCATGTTTTTCCAGCATTCCTCATTTCATTGGCTACCAACATCACCCTAGAGAAGTAATATGTGACAGATTTCAGGTTTCATCTCCAAGATATCAAAATTCTTGCGAAGAATTTGAAGTTGAGCATGCTGCACCCTAGCATTTCTTGGTATTTGATTTTTATGGAGTCCCATATCTGCTTGGACGTATCTTTCTGAGCTATTGTTTTAAGAATATACTTGTCAATAGATTGAAACAAGTAATTCTCAGCCTTAATATCTTTCAGCTTCTTCTCCTCCAAAATTTTCTTTTGCTCTCCAGTCAAAACTGCTTCTGTTGCAAGCTCGACATACCCTGGCTCAATGACACTCCAGTACTCCTTTGAGCGTAGGAGATTCTCCAAAAGCATACTTCAATGCTCGTAATCCCCATCAAAATTAGGGGTGCAGGGTTGTGCGAATTCGACTATGCTGCCATCTTCACAAACTCTGTGTTTGAAATCTCTCAAAGAAGAGATGCGGCTTCTTTGTCTCAGACCCAGTGGGGGCTTCGATACCAATTTTTTGAGACTGAGAAAGGCATGGTTAACTCAGACACAAGAAAAATTGGATTTCAAAATACTTAACTTTTATTGACTCCAGACCTTGGCTTATATAGCCAATCATCTTAACAACTTGCAGAAAAATAGCATACTAACAAACAGATATGATATACAACATTTGAAATAATCAAAGCTAATCCATATCCTAAAAACTATAACTTATTAACTGAATAATAAGAAATCCTGAAAACAAGGAAAAAAGTCAGCAACCACTCCTTCAAAGATAAGATCTTTGTGGTGGAGATATTTTGACTGGGTAGTGATGTTGTGCCCTTGGGGTTTGGTTAATCGGGTGAACTGATGTTACCCAATCAAGCTATGAAGGCCTCGTAACACCCTTTGGTGGTTCTGGTCGGGATTAGTGGTGAACACGGTTATAGGTTCATTGATTAGAGAATAGAGAGCCGGAGAAGATTTGGGTTCTGGGTACTGAAGTGGTGGTTGTGTTCGTTAATGGTGGTGGCTCGTGGTGATGGGTTGATTTGGGGGTTCATGACGCATTTGGTTCAAGACTAATTGAGAGAATGATGTTGACATTTAATAATGCCATCAATAGTGGGTGTTGCTAGTGTTGTAGATTGTAAAGAGAAAGGAGGGTGGGTGTTGTGGTGAATGGGTGGCGGTGGTGCTGGTCAAGAACATCAAGAACATCAACAAAGTAAACTCAAAAACATAAGAGGGGCAAAATGGTCATAAAAAGGTCATATTGCAACCCCCTACTGACTAACACTAACAAAAGGGTGGCATTTGTCCAACGTCCATTTGAAGAATAAGGTTGTTTTGTATATATTCCAAAACACGAGGGTGGTTTTTGTCTCTAACCCTTATCGAAAAGCAAGTCATGAAAAGCAACTCATTCCCTGCTTTTCAAAAGCTGTTTTGGAGAAGCAACTATTTTCTAGAAAGCAGAAAAAATTACCAAACACATTAATAATGTTTTTAGATTCGAATAGCAGCGTTTTAAAAAGAAATGCATTAATAAACGGGCTCACATATCAGTTTGGGACTCTTTAAAAACATGTCTACTCATCCATACATGTAATACCCCAATAAATTGCTAGGGGTAAATCAGTAATTTATAAAGAGTTATACAATTTTAATTTAGAAATTTAAACTCAGGTAAAATATTATGTTTTGTAACTAAGAGATTTGTCTAAGATTTTAGAAAAAAAAATATATATCGAATTAGTATGTGAAATACACGAGAGTTAATTTTATTTTTAATTGTAACACGGGTAGAACCACCACGAAATTAGGTGTGTGAATTGCACTAGATCACGATACCCGTTGGTGTGTCACCCACGCCTTAATCTTTATCCCAATGCTTATCACCTTCAAATCTCCTCCAGGAAGAGTTTTGCCTTCATCTTCTTCGGCAAGCTTGCCGCACCTACACCACCGCCTCCCCCTACACCCATTCTTCCCCTGAAAGCCTCCTTCACCACCTATATAAGCAGCTCTCTTCCCTCACAAGCTCATCACCATCATCACTTCATCTTCTTCCTCCTCTCCGTCCACCATAACCACCACCTTCAAGCTCTCCAACACCACCACCTCTCAACTCCCTGCCTAACATCTCTCCCTCTGCCTCTCTCTTTCTCCCTCTCTGTTCTCTGACCCCGAACAGAGCACAAGGCAGCAGCAGCAGCCGGCAAAAACCGGCCACCACCACTGCCACCGTCGGGAGAGGACCCGAGAGCTCCACCACCACCTTCCACCTCCATATCCTCCCCAGTCTCCCTCTCTTTCTCTCTCTCTCTCTGTTTCTCTGTTTCTCTACCTCATAACAGAGCAGGAAGCAGCAGCGGCAAAGGACCCAGCCATCGCCGCTGCCGCCGTCGGGGAAGACAACCCGAAGCCACCACCGCCACCCTTCCTCCTCTGTCTTCCCCAGAATGGAAAAGGGGAAGCCAGAACAGAGGCTGCAATAGCAATAGCCGAAGCCACGCCGCCGGCCAAACCTCCATTTTTGCCGGCCGAAGCTTTGGCCAACCCAAATCAGAGACACCCAGGCCATTTTGGTGGTCTCTCTCAACTCCCTAGGGTCCGACTAAGCTGTTAGAACTCTCAGCCGCGGCCAAGAACCACCGGAAACCGTCCGGTCGAGCTCCACTTTCCGGCGAGTTTTCGACAACCCGACCCGCTTTGTTTCTTCGCCGTTTCTTGCAATTCTTGGTGTGGGTAAGTCCTAAATTACCTCCTAAGTCGTTTTTAGTCATCAAAATCATGACTTTATGCCTCGAATTCGTGTTTGTATTGATCGATTTGAGAATCATGTATTGGGGAGCTAGGTGTCTTTTACGAAAGTAGTTCTCTACAACTTGGGGGTTATGAGTGTATATTGAAGAAACTGTTGGGGTTTGGGTGTAGTATAAATATTCTGAAAATTATCTTTAATTGGATTGGTAATGTTATATTACTATGTGTTACAAATAAATTTAATAAAAATTGATGCTTTGGAATAAAAATATAATTATGGCAAAATAAATTATTTTCTTAAAAATAAAAGTATGTTTCAATAATATAGAAAAAGTTGATTAATTTAGTAGTAAGAATATGATGTGAGTAAATCATTATTTTCTTGAAAAATATATCATTTTAAATACTAAATGTCACTTTAAATAGTGATTTCCGAGTATTTGCTCAATAAACTAGCTTATTTAAGATAATAAAATAATTAGCATTGTTAAATATTCATTTTGTAATATCATTATAGTTTTATTATCTAATGAGTTTGAATTATTTATTTAATTACTTATTAATAAAGTATATTTATTTTTGATATTGTTTTCTAGCTAAAATAACCTTTTATAAAGAAGAAAATGCTATTTTCTTAATATCGCTAGTAATTATAATTGGTTTATTTCGGAAAAGTATTTATTAATGTTGATTTAATAACAATCAAGTTATTTCGAAATGCTTCTTTATATAAGAATATGACGTAAAGACGAATTGGGGGTCGTGAGAGAAATAACTAGTATTCGACATAACCGAGCAATTTTATAGAATCAGTGCATTCGTTTATAACACTGTTATAACTAGAGATTTGTAAATTGTAGGAGACGGATACGTGGACGTAGGTTTCGTCAAACATCCGTTGTACGACTGCTAAGTTGACTTCAGGTGCGTTCACATGCTTAGCCTTGAGCCTTAGCTTCCTTTCGTGTCAGTAAATGATTTTAATACTGTCTCAAAACATGTTTTGTGCTTGTCATGCTTTATTTGAGTTTGGCTACACTTCAAAATGATTCTTTGAAATCGCCACACAAAGATAATCTGTTCATAATGCAAAGTGGAAATATTCGCTTGTACCAGAACCAGTTATATTGGGTGATGATTCCCTGGGCTTAGTCCCTAAAGATATATTCGGGTTCGATCCCCGGAGTTACTTATATTGGGTGATGATTCCCTGGGCTTAGTCCCTAAAGATATATTCGGGTTAGATCCCCGAAGTTACTTTTATGGGTCTAGATCCCTTGGGTTTTATCCCTAAAATGCGGGACTTCGCGTACCCCGGCTCTACGCCTTTCTGGCTAGGGTCCAGCATCTAGATAACACTCCTAAGATTGACGCTCTTAGGAGGGTGTTGCAACACTTAAGGTCTAGTATGTCTGCCGTGGTCACTGGTCTACCCTGGTACAACGAAAAGAGATAATAACTGAACATCTTTGCTTCTGTGTCTGGAAATGTGCAATGGAACAGAATTTCGTCAGATGGATTTGTTTCTGAAACGCTCATAAATACTTATTTCTGCTACAGACTCTGATGATGTTTTACTCGTACTATGTTACTGTTTTACTTAACTCGTGAATCATGAACTATTTCATCTTCCTTGTTTTACACGCTAAGGTGTATCTCACTCAGCATTTCAAGCTGATTTTGGAAACTGCGGTTCTTGTTTTTCTTCCCACCGCAGGCCTAGGAGCGGGATCGTAAGATAGAAGGGGCGCGAGACTCATCTAGAGTATGGACGTCACCAGTAGACTATCTAATAAATGTTAGATAAGTTTTGTGAAATAGTTTTGTGTAATAGTAGCAACTAGTGTGTAATACTCTAAGTTTGGTGTTTAACAATATGAATAAGTGTTGTGAAATGTATTGCTTTTGATCTCCGCCGCTTCTATTAAGCATCGCCCTCCCGGTCTTGTCCCGAGCCGGATAAGGGGGTTGTTGCAGGTGGTATCAGAGCAGTTGTTCCAACACGGGATTAAAACCTGTAGGGTAACCTAAAATGAGCTTAGGGAAAGATAAAATACGGAAACGCCGGGTATTTGGGGAGTTCTTGGTTACTTCCTCTTTCTTGACAAGTTGCTACGTGTTATCTGACTTTAAGTTGTTTCGTGTTGAGACCCTAATACCAATACGGTATATGGTTATGAAACCGTATCTCTAGTATCCGTTATGTGTGTGTGTTCTTTTGTATATCTCGCTGAGATATATCGTGTGATTAGTTGGTATTGAATACTTATTAGTTGTGACCTGCTATTTGGGGAAGTACGTGTGTTGCGGTAAGGAAACGTTTGGGATACGTCATCACTAGGAGTACCGTTACTTCTCGAAAGTAAGAAATGGAAGGAGAAGAGGCCCTACACCCACAAGTAGCTCAGTTGATAGGCCATATGGACCAGTTTGTTCAGGCAATGAACAACAAAATCCAGAACAACAATAACAATGTTGCTGTTGAACAAGAACCTGATTGGGCTAAAAAGATAGCTCGTCGGAACCCGAGTTGCTTCTTTGGACAAGAAGATCCCGTGTTGCTTGAGAATTGGATTAGGGAGTTCGATAAGATTTTCCAGGCCATGGAATGTCCAGAAGCTAGAATGGTTAAGGAGGCAGCGTTCTACTTCAAGGGAAAAGCTGACAACTGGTGGACTGCCAATAGAGCGAGGTTCATGGCTCAAGAAGGTTTCAACTGGGAGGCGCTGAAAACTGCGATGAGAGTTGCCTTTTATCCGGAGCATGTGAAGGAGCATAAGTATCAGGAGTTCATTGCACTAAAGCAAGGAAACGATTCGGTGACTGAATACTACGACAAGTTCGTGGAGTTAGCTCGTTTCGCAGAAGATACTGTACCTACCGAAAGGCGTTTGGTCACTCGTTTCATCGGAGGTCTGAAACTTGAGATTCAGAGGACCATGCTCACCAGAACCTACGACACGCTGTCTGAGGCGTATGGGATAGCTGCTAACATTTGGAGAGTCGATCAGGTGATGACACAACAAAAGAAGAGAAAAGCGGAAGGCCAAGAGGATGACAATTATGGACAAGGCAGGAACAACCAAAGGGCAGACAAGCGTCCCAAGCTAGTCAATGTTGGAGGTAATCAGAATTGGGGAAATGGAGACAATCGAAACCAGCAACGCAACCTCAATTGCAACAGGTGTGGCTATAATCATAGAGGATACACTTGTGAAGGCTCGACCCTGACTTGCAGGTTTTGTGGCATCAAAGGCCACATAGCTTCTGACTGTAGGAGGAGGATGGCAGCTGAGAATGAGCAAGGAAGCAACGGGCAAGGACAGCGTCAGAATCAGAATGGGGGAAACCAGTTTCGCAACAATAACAACAATGGAAATGGGAATAGGAATGGAGGTCAGAATAGGAATGCAGTCACCAAGGAAAACGATGAGACTGGAAACAATAGGAACAGGAATGGAGGGAACAGCACTCAGGGAAACGACCAGAGGCCACCTGGAAGAGTTTTTGTGTTAAGTAAAACGGAGGCTCAAGCACTGAACGATACAAAAGGTAAGCACTCTGACTTTAATCTCTGTGCGTCTCATTTAGGAAATCACTGAGACCCTAGAAACCCGTCCAAGCTTCGAGGACGAAGCTTAGTCTAAGGGGGGAGGATGTAATACCCCAATAAATTGCTAGGGGTAAATCAGTAATTTATAAAGAGTTATACAATTTTAATTTAGAAATTTAAACTCAGGTAAAATATTATGTTTTGTAACTAAGAGATTTGTATAAGATTTTAGAAAAAAAATATATATATCGAATTAGTATGTGAAATACACGAGAGTTAATTTTATTTTTAATTGTAACGCGGGTAGAACCACCGCGAAATTAGGTGTGTGAATTGCACTAGATCACGATACCCGTTGGTGTGTCACCCACGCCTTAATCTTTCTCCCAATGCTTATCACGTTCAAATCTTCTCCAGGAAGAGTTTTGCCTTCATCTTCTTCGGCAAGCTTGCAGCACCTACACCACCGCCTCCCCCTACACCCATTCTTCCCCTGAAAGCCTCCTTCACCACCTATATAAGCAGCTCTCTTCCCTCACAAGCTCATCACCATCATCACTTCATCTTCTTCCTCCTCTCCGTCCACCATAACCACCACCTTCAAGCTCTCCACCACCACCACCTCTCAACTCCCTGCCTAACATCTCTCCCTCTGCCTCTCTCTTTCTCCCTCTCTGTTCTCTGACCCCGAACAGAGCACAAGGCAGCAGCAGCAGCCGGCAAAAACCGGCCACCACCACTGCCACAGTCGGGAGAGGACCCGAGAGCTCCACCACCACCTTCCACCTCCATATCCTCCCTAGTCTCCCTCTCTTTCTCTCTCTCTCTCTCTCTATCTCTCTCTCTCTCTCTCTCTCTCTCTCTCTTTGTTTCTCTGTTTCTCTACCTCATAACAGAGCAGGAAGCAGCAGCGGCAAAGGACCCAGCCATCGCCGCTGCCGCCGTCGGGGAAGACAACCCGAAGCCACCACCGCCACCCTTCCTCCTCTGTCTTTGCCTCTATTTATCTCTCTCTCGACTCTTCTCTCTCTGTATAGACCCCAGAATCGAAAAGGGGAAGCCAGAACAGAGGCTGCAGCAGCAATAGCCGAAGCCACGCCGCCGGCCAAACCTCCATTTTTGCCGGCCGAAGCTTTGGCCAACCCAAATCAGAGACACCCAGGCCATTTTGGTGGTCTCTCTCAACTCCCTAGGGTCCGACTAAGCAGCCGCGGCCAAGAACCACCGGAAACCGTCCGGTCGAGCTCCACTTTCCGGCGAGTTTTCGACAACCCGACCCGCTTTGTTTCTTCGCCGTTTCTTGCAATTCTTGGTGTGGGTAAGTCCTAAATTACCTCCTAAGTCGTTTTTATTCATCAAAATCATGACTTTATGCCTCGAATTCGTGTTTGTATTGATCGATTTGAGAATCATGTATTGGGGAGCTAGGTGTCTTTTACGAAAGTAGTTCTCTACAACTTGGGGGTTGTGAGTGTATATTGAAGAAACTGTTGGGGGTTTGGGTGTAGTATAAATATTCTGAAAATTATCTTTAATTGGATTGGTAATGTTATATTAATATGTGTTTCAAATAAATTTAATAAAAATTGATGCTTTGGAATAAAAATATAATTATGGCAAAATAAATTATTTTCTTAAAAATAAAAGTATGTTTTAATAATATAGAATAAGTTGATTAATTTAGTAGTAAGAATATGATGTGAGTAAATCATTATTTTCTTGAAAAATATATCATTTTAAATACTAAATGTCAATTTAAATAGTGATTTCCGAGTATTTGCTCAATAAACTAGCTTATTTGAGATAGTAAAATAATTAGCATTGTTAAATATTCATTTTGTAATATCATTATAGTTTTATTATCTAATGAGTTTGAATTATTTATTTAATTACTTATTAATAAAGTATATTTATTTTTGATATTGTTTTCTAGCTAAAATAACCTTTTATAAAGAAGAAAATTCTATTTTCTTAATATCGCTAGTAATTATAATTGGTTTATTTCGGAAAAGTATTTATTAATGTTGATTTAATAACAATCAAGTTATTTCGAAATGCTTCTTTATATAAGAATATGACGTAAAGACGAATTGGGGGTCGTGAGAGAAATAACTAGTATTCGACATAACCGAGCAATTTTATAGAGTCAGTGCATTCGTTTATAACACCGTTATAACTAGAGATTTGTAAATTGTAGGAGACGGATACGTGGACGTAGGTTTCGTCAAACATCCGTTGTACGACTGCTAAGTTGACTTCAGGTGAGTTCACATGCTTAGCCTTGAGCCTTAGCTTCCTTTCGTGTCAGTAAATGATTTTAATACTGTCTCAAAACATGTTATGTGCTTGTCATGCTTTATTAGTGTTTGGCTACACTTCAAAATGATTCTTTGAAATCGCCACACAAAGATAATCTGTTCATAATGCAAAGTGGAAATATTCGCTTGTACCGGAACCAGTTATATTGGGTGATGATTCCCTGGGCTTAGTCCCTAAAGATATATTCGGGTTCGATCCCCGGAGTTACTTATATTGGGTGATGATTCCTTGGGCTTAGTCCCTAAAGATATATTCGGGTTAGATCCCCGAAGTTACTTTTATGGGTTTAGATCCCTTGGGTTTTATCCCTAAAATGCGGGACTTCGCGTGCCCCGACTCTATGCCTTTCTAGCTAGGGTCCAGCATCTAGATAACACTCCTAAGATTGACGCTCTTAGGAGGGTGTTGCAACACTTAAGGTCTAGTATGTCTGTCGTGGTCACTGGTCTACCCTGGTACAACGAAAAGAGATAATAACTGAACATCTTTGCTTCTGTGTCTGGAAATGTGCAATGGAACAAAATTTCGTCAGATGGATTTGTTTCTGAAACGTTCATAAATACTTATTTTTGCTACAGACTCTGATAATGTTTTACTCGTACTCTGTTACTGTTTTACTTAACTCGTGAATCATGAACTATTTCATCTTCCTTGTTTTACACGCTAAGGTGTATCTCACTCAGCATTTCAAGCTGATTGTGGAAACTGCGGTTCTTGTTTTTCTTCCCACCGCACGCCTAAGGGCGGGATCGTAAGATAGAAGGGGCGCGAGACTCATCTAGAGTATGGACGTCACCAGTAGACTATCTAATAAATGTTAGATAAGTTTTGTGAAATAGTTTTGTGTAATAGTAGCAACTAGTGTGTAATACTCTAAGTTTGGTGTTTAACAATAAGAATAAGTGTTGTGAAATGTATTGCTTTTGATCTCCGCCGCTTCTATTAAGCATCGCCCTCCCGGTCTTGTCCCGAGCCGGATAAGGGGGTTGTTGCAATACATCGAGCATGGGTTTCGGGGATGTTTAGGAAGCAATAGTATGAAATTGGTTGAGTAGTAGATTAATATTAATTTGGGTCATTCACGTATGTAGCTCAACCGCTTAAGGCACACCAATTTGTTCATTAACCTACCTAGACACATGATCTCATTCACCTAGCGCTTCCCTAACGTACTGTATCTATTACCAGTCCGTCCTAGCTCTTTCTTCCCATCTGACTTTTTTGACTCGTATCTGAGTCACTTTGACCGGGTGATTTAGATAGCAAAATAATAGGATTTTTTGATAATTTTTTCTCCAAACAAGACAACACATATTCAAAGAAAATGAGTGAGAGAGAATTGAAAAAATTGAGTAGAAATATTAAGGAGTAATGACTCGCTTTTATAATAGTGAATGCACCTATTCGAAATAAAAACTGAATAGTCACAATTATTCAGGAATGATGAAGTTACGAGTCTAAAAATGTATGAGTTGAATACTCACAACTATTAAAAGATTTAAACTGATTAATATTCTAATTTAAGTAGACACGGCTCTTCACATCGATTTGTTTACATTCCATCTTTCACGGATGATTTAATAGCATCGTTTCATTGTGATTTTTTACATTTTACTAAGATAAAAACACTTTTAAAACACGAAAACATTAAAATGCTCCCATACTTTTGGACAGTAGTATAGATTATTTCAAACGGTGGGTTACGAACATGACTCTTTTCAAATGAGCGAACTCCATGAAGTGTCCTTTATTATCTTCATTTCATTTGATATTTTTTTATTTCTTTTAAACAATTATTACATCGGATTATTTATTCAGTTTATTATGTAGTATGGTGGTCTCATTTGATTTGTTTAAATTTATTTATAACATTTATTACATCTGATTTTTCAGTTTATTAAGTGGGTTGTTAGTCTTCAGTTATTGAAACCTTTACCTTCCAACTCACAGTTATTGAAAACTTTACCATCCAACTCACAATCAACAATCAAGTACTACTAGTCAGTTCCCTATCTTGCATACCCATTTTGATTTTTGTCACTATTCACCATGTCACTTTAACCTAGTGATTTGGATAGTAATATAATACAATTTTTTAATAATTTTTTCATTGTATTGTAGAGTAAAAGTTGTTTTATAATACGGTAAAAAAATTATTAAAAAATTATATCGTTTTGCGATCCAAATCACCTGGTCAAAGTGACCCAAATACGAGTCAAAAAGACACAATGGGTAGGAAGAGAAGGAACGGAGGTGGTACTAGTCGGATGTTAGTCTCCAATTATTGGCACGCATTAAAATAAAAATGGCACGCAGTATTGTTGCAATGTTGCTCCAACCTCTTTTTTCCAACTTCTTACTCGGTGATCAAGTGGAGTGTGAAAAGAGAAACTAAAGGAATTGGAACACTTTTAGCACCGACCACGTGATCATGTATGGATGGACGACAGTGACGGCTCAGTTTGAACCATTTTGCACATACACGAATAATGTTCCGTTTCATTAAAGTTATTACATCCGGTGGCTGGCCTATAAATATGACAGCATGAAGGGAGCAACAAGTCCATCACAAATACAAACTCTCTAATACTACTACTACGAAGTAGTAACTGTGTGTAGTACTGAGAAATCAGTGTGAGAGAGATCAAATGGCTCATGGTTTGCCAACAACTGTGGTGCTGAAGTCACAATCCAGCAACAAATACTTGCGCAATGTAAGTGACGAGCTTGACATCCACAAGTTCCTCCAATTTTCCGGGGAAAAGGCCTTAAGCCCTGACTCGATGTTCGAATTGGAGATCCCAAAGTCGGCCAAAGCGGCAGAGATGGGGCTGGTGCACATACGATCCACTTACAATAACAGATACTGGCGAAGGTGGTCAAACATCACCAACTGGATAGTTGCAACCGCTGATGAACCAGAGGAGGACCCATTGAAATGGTCCTGCACGTTGTTTCAGCCCTCCATTGTTGACCGTGGAGATGATGGTTCCAAAGCTACAATCAGATTAGGCCACGTTCAACTCGAGAGCTGTGTATCTGTGTGGCCGCGTGCTGGGAAGCCCTACGAATCTTGTCTATATGTAGGAGCTTCCGGTGAAGCGGATGATGACGATGATGCAATTATCTTTGAAGTCATTAACCGCCAAAGCTTGGTGGCACTGCCCGAATATGTGGCGTTCAAGGGCAAAAATGATTTTTACCTGAACGCCCGCAATATCAATAACAGCAATATTCTCGAGTTTGCATCAAATGACTTTGGAGATCCATATGCGATGCACAGAGTCATCGATACCAATGATGGAACTACTGTTCGGTTCAAGTCGGTTCACTTTGACAAGTTTTGGAGGTGCAATAGCAGGGATAACTACATCTCAGCCGATTCAGATGACACCACAGACGGAGATGCAACCACATTGTTTTCGCCTGTGAAATTGAATCACAACCACGTAGCTCTGCTAAACATAAGTAACTATGGATTTGCCAAGCGCTTTAGTCACACTGGACTTGGCAAGCTAAATTATCTGGCTGCTTTGGCCTCCACCACCACCGATGAAGAAACAAACCTTGAGGTCTTCGAGCCTCTTATATGGAGGGAAATCAATAATGTGCAATTTCGTCTTCTGGACGCTAGGATCTACGACAAGAAGGTCATCATCATGTTTACTCAAGACGTGACCAACGCAGGCTCAACGCCTCTAACATCCGAGATCAAGCTATCATATACTGAGAGTAAGACCAGTAATTGGGACTATTATTATCATTCCTTGAAGCTTGGCTTGGAAGTGAAATTGTCTAGCGGAACTCCCTGCATCGAAAGTGGAGAGATTGTAGTCAAGGACGAGTTTGATGGTCCGTACAAGTGGGGCGAATCAAAGACATCAACAACTGACACAGAATTTGCTGAAACTGTCACTGTGCCTCCAAGGACTAAAGTGAAGGTGAGTTTGACAGCTACTCAAGGTACCTACGATGTCCCTTTCTCTTACACTCAGCAGGACATTCTTTTCAATGGGAAGCAAGTTACCTACAACAAGAACGACGGTATTTACACAGGCACCAATACCTACACTTTGAAGCTCGACACCCAGGAAGAGCCCCTTTGAATTTTGATTCTCTTGTATCATCATTGTAAACCCCCTACTTTAGAGATTGAAAAGGTTTGTTCCATGCGCTAAACTAATGTAATCGCGTCAGCTACAATAAATGCTACTTTCCCCAATAAAAACCATAGCCGTGGTATGCAAAGAACGTAATTTGTATATCTGTGGTTCAGGTTTTATCAAATTGCATATCTGAGATTTTGGGAGTACGTTTTCATCCAGTAAACTCTGTTAGAATTAAATCTTCAATCACTTTTTGATTAAAACATTAAGTGTAATGAACTAACTCCCAAAATCAATTTTTTTACTTAAATCCAACACCCATGAGTCACAACTGGAAGCCAAAATCTGCAAACGAGTATGTTTTATGAGTCTTCATTTCCGATTAGAACAAATGTAATTTAATGGTTCATCGATTTAGGTTATTCTATTTATTTATTTTTTATTTTGATGCTATTCATTTTCAAATAGGATCGAAATAATAAGGGTACAAACTCAAGCTCGACACCCTGGAAGAGCCTATTTGATCTTTGTATCATCATCGTAACGAGGCCAGACCACTACACTCGTCCTTCAAGGAAACTAAGAGGTTGAAAAGGCTTGTTTCATGCACTAAATGTAATCGCGTCACCTGCAATAATGCTACTTCCACAAATATTCAGTTCCTTAACATTTAGCCACCGTATGGGACATAGTGGGCTTGTTCGGATGAGAAGAAGTAGGCAGGAAAAGAATAGTAAAAAAACCAGATATTTGGGTGGAATCCCGTTTTTTTTTTTTTTTTTTTTTTTTTTTTTTTTGAGAATTCGATACTTTTTAAGGTGATTTTTGGGTTTTTTATTTTTGCAAATGTGTGTTAGCTCAGTGGTAGAATATTTGAATTTTTGGCATGAGGTCTTGAGTTCAAACCTTGCCATCTCAAAAAAAAATATTTTTTGCGGATAATCTACAATAATCTACCGCATCCAAACACTACAGATTAAAGGAATTTTTAAGCCCAACCTCTCACTTATTTCAGCTTATTCAAACAACCACAATGTCTTTATCCATAATTCTGGGTGGGGTGGGCACAACTATCCTTGTGCTAACATATAAGGGGAGAAGGTGTCATTTCCCCTTGGCTTTTAGGTAAAATATGTTGGCAACTCATTGCTACAGAAAATTTATGTCCAAGCTTTTCGTATTTTCGAAGAGAAATATTGTCCATACATATATAACTCTATGCATGCGATTCTATCGCCCATTAAAGTTTCATATATCGAACTAATGAATGGCCAAATTGTATCTTTTATTGAGAATGCAATAGATAGTTCAAAACATAGTCCTAGTGATAACTCCGTTTTCGGAGTTATTTTATGGCTTATTTTGCTACATTTTGTGTGCTCATAATGGAGAATGTTGCGTCTTTTCGAGTAGATCATGTGTTTATTTGAGAAAATGAGTTCGTATGCTAAAATGTGAAGTCCGGGCGTTTCTTGCGTTGTTTTACGTGCTACTTATCTTATTTTGTCACATTTGATCTTCGCGGGGTGTTCGTGTTGTGATTTTCAGGACCGGAGCATGCGAGGAGCAAGTGGATAGAGGAAACGAACTTCGGAAGTGATGCGAGCTCAAGATTTGGGAAGGAAAGCGAGAGTTGATGGATCAAGTGCTAGAGAGGCTCAAGAGAAGATGATACGAGTGTTGAGGCATGAGGAGAGCTCAAAATGGAGGATTGAATGAAGAAACGATGCCCGGGAAGTGATTCGGAAGCAAGAGGAACAAGTGGGAAGAAGATGGAAAAATTTGATGAAGCAACTAGGTCGCATGACCTAGTTACTAGGTCACACGAACTAGTTAGCGATTTCAGCTTGTTTCAGTAGGTCATGCGACCTACTACACAGGTCACACGACCTGTTCTGGGCAGCACAGTAGGTCGCACGACCTACTTAACTAGGTCACACGACCTAGTTCGGGCAGAGTTTAGTTTGTAACTTTTTGGGGTTGCTTTGTAATTACTCCTAACTTGTTCTAAACATTGGGAGAACGTATTAGACTTGGTTAGGGCATGTTTTTGGGTATTATCACGTACTCTATCACATTGAAGAGAGCTTGGAGCTTAGGAGACGATCAAGGAAGCTTGGAATCATTCGTTTGATCTCTAAAACTCCGTTTCTTCTCTATTCTTGTTATTTGATCACGAACTTTGTACGTGAATCATGTTTTTGAGTAGCTAAACAATTTTCTCAGGGTATCTCGTAGGGAGCTAGGGTTTAATCACGATATTTGTGATTTATGGATTTGATTTCATGCTATTATGCTTAATTGATGAACTTTTTATCTAGCTATGTGTATTTTATGTGTTTAATTCATCTTTGCTATCAATAGACGTATTGATAGGATAGAGCTAGGTTATGAATGTTAGAGACATCAATATTCATTGCCCGGAAAATTGAAATACACACTAGCCGTATCTAGGGTTGAGAAATCTTGCTAGTTAGCTAAGAACGAAGAGTAGATTAATGATCTTAATGCATACTTGAACTTGTTTAGGCTAGAGACATCGGCTTTGCTAGTTGAAGTATTGGTGTTGGTTGAGACATCTTCAACACATTCATGCTCGTTTAGCTAGAATAATAAATCATCGTGTTAACAAAACATAAATCCAATATCGTGTGAAATACCTAGTGACCCGTAGAGATATCCTGACTTTTCCAAACTTTGAGAAATTTTATAATCGTTCATCTTTATTAATCGTGAAGCAATTCAATTGATTAATTGAGATACTTGTTTCTAATTTTAGTAGGATCAATAGAACAAAACAACTGCGCTTTGCCCACACAAAGAACAAATTTAGTAGTTAATTTACACGAAGTCTCTTGGGTTCGACAACCCGGATTTCCGGAATATTATCACAACACCGACAACTGTGCACTTGCAGTTGGAGCGTGTCAAGTTTTTGGCGCCGTTGTCGGGGACTTCAAATAAATTAGTTATTATTTTTCTCTTTAGGGATTTACTTTTTCAATTTACATCTGTCACTCACCTATTTACTGCGTGTGGTTTGTGTTTTCAGGTTTGATTTACTTGGTGCATGTCCCGTTCTAGAGACGAGCCTTTGCATCCAGTACTTGAGGATCCGGAATCGTTATTGCGTGCAGAACGTAGAGACAAGAGGAAAGCAAATTCAGTTCAGATGGACGAGCAAACTAGAGCTGAGCTTGAGAGGGTCCGCAAAGGCCTGCAAGATGCGGAAGCAGCTAGGGCTGCAGCTGTAGAGGAGGCTGCAAACAGAGCCGCGGAAACTGAGCAAATTAGGGCTCAGATGGCTGAGATGCAGGCGATGATTGATCGCATGAACCCTCCAAATCCACAACAAGTTCCTGGTGCGGAGGTAGTTAGGAGAAATAACGGGGGCAATGGTAATAATGGGGGCAATAATCGGAACAATAACGGCCGGAATGTGGTGGAGCAAGTCAACAATGCTGAGGAGGATGAGCGTCCTTTGGTGGACTACTTCAGGACCACACCGGAGGGATATCAGCCTACCATTGTCAAGCCGCAGATTAATGCCACGCATTTCGAGATTCGCCAACCGTTGATCAATATGGTTAGGGATGAATGCTTATTCACTGGAGCCCCGAGTGATGATCCACATCAGCACTTTCTCAATTTCGAGCAGATTACTTCTACCATGTATGACCAGAGAGTTCCAATCGAGACGATAAAGCTCATGCTTTTCCCCTTCTCATTATCGGGAAAGGCAAAGACATGGCTTATGGAACTTCCAGCAGGCAGCATAGTTACATGGGCAGATTGTAGCAGAGAGTTTCTCAGGAAGTATCTTCCACCATCCAAGGTTGCTCAACGGATGGCTGACATAACTAAATTTACACAGCAGGAAGATGATTCTCTGGGTGATACGTGGAGAAAGTTCAACCAGCTCCTTCGCAGATGCCCTACACACGGAGAGCCATGGTATAAACTTCTCCATTACTTTTATAATGCCTTGGACAGAGAGACTGCTAGTGAGCTAGACATGATGGCTCAAGGAAATTTTATGGGAATGGGACTACAGAGATGTCTTGATCTGCTAGATAATGTAGCAAAACGTGAATCCACGAGGTCTGAGACTCGTAGAAACACGAAATCAGATGGGGCATTGGTTAGTAAGATAGAGTCTATGGTGGAACAGAAATTGGAACATCAGATGGCAGTGATGACTTCGGCCTTCAGTAATTTGAATCCATCGACACAGGTGAAGTCAGTGGGAGAGATGGTAGCAGATGCAAATCAGGGATATGGGGATGGCATTGAAGACGTGAATTACATGGGTCAACAAAGACAGCAGCAATGGCCAAACACCTATCATCCCAACAATCGCAATCACCCCAACTTCAGCTATGCCAATCCGAATAGTAGATTATATGCGCCAGGTCATAGGCCAAATGTTCCTTACCAAGCTCAGAGACAGGTTCCACAACAACAGGATCCACCTCCACTCTCAGAAGAACAGGATACAAAAGAAGATGTTGAGGAAACTGTTAGCTAGCAATGATAAGATTGAGAGCAAGATTGTCGCAATGGAAGCTTCGCTAAAGAGCCATGAAACACAAATTGGCCAAATAGCTAATCAGAATCCTCGATTTCCACCAGGTATACTTCCGTCCAACACTATTACTCCAACTGAGCAATTGAAGGCTATTACTACTCGCAGTGGGACCACTACCCAGGATCCCCCGTATCCTACCCATGCGCGAGCTGAGGCGACTAAGGCCACTGAAAAAGCCTTGGATGAAGAGATTCCCGTGCCTACCGTGATTCCCCAATCAAAGGACACGGTGAGGAAGTCGGATGAGAAACAGAAGCCAAGGGAGGAATACAGTGTGCGAGTGCCATACCCGCAGAGATTGAAGAGTCAAGAGGACGCCAAGCATTTCAAGAAGTTTGTGGATATCTTCAAGAAACTGCACATTAATATACCTTTTGCGGAGGCCATTTCACAAATGCCTAAATATGCCAAATTTCTCAAGGACCTCCTTTCTAATAGGAGGCGCATGGATGATTTTGAAACCGTGACTCTGAATGAGGAGTGTAGCGCAGTTGTGCAAAAGGCGCTACCAAAGAAGATGAAAGATCCGGGCGGTTTTATCATTCCTGTTACGTTGGGAGATGCGTTTCATGGGAGGGCATTATGTGATCTTGGTGCAAGTATTAATTTGATGCCCACATCGGTTTTTGAGCAACTTAGTGTGGGAGATCCCAAGCCTACCAGGATGTGCTTGCAGATGGCTGATCGCACTATAAAACGCCCCAGGGGTGTTTTAGAGGATGTATTAGTGAGAGTTGAAGGACTCATCTTCCCAGCGGATTTTGTGATCTTAGACATGGAGGCCGACGATGATGTTCCTCTTATTTTGGGCCGCCCATTCCTGGCCACTGGGAGAACTATCATTAATGTGGCCAATGGAGAGCTGACTATGCAGATCAACGATGAGAAGGTGGCCTTCAATGTATTTGAGGCTATGAAGTTTCCTGCATACGCGGTGAGCGAGCAGTGCTTTGGTGTGGAGGCATACACACCGGACGAAGAGGACGATATTTTGTTGGAGCAACTATATGAGGAGCTTGCTCTACTTGATTCCAGCGAGAAAGAGCAAGCCTTAGATGTTCATTGGCGCCAACCATTACCCCTCTTTAATGAGGGAAGCAGGAAGATTCTCACTCCTTCTCTTATTACTGCTCCTGTTTTAGAATTAAAGCCTTTACCTGTTCATTTGAAATATTTGTACTTGGGATCTAATGAGACTTTACCTGTGATTGTGTCTGCATGTTTGGACAGGGAACAGGAGGAGCAGCTTCTCAAGGTACTACAAGAGAGAAAGGCAGCTATGGGATGGACCATAGCAGATATCAAGGGGATCAGCCCCACAGTTTGCCAGCACAAGATTCGGCTCATGGAAGATAAGAAGCCGGTAGTTCAGTTTCAGCGCCGCCTCAATCCTCACATGCAGGAGGTGGTGAAGAAAGAGGTGCTTAAATGGTTGGAGGCGGGTATCATTTATCCCATTTCCGACAGCACATGGACTAGCCCGGTGCAGTGTGTCCCTAAGAAGGGAGGTGTAACTGTGGTGGAAGGGGAAAAAGGTGATCAGATTGCCACTCGTACTGTTACTGGGTGGAGAGTTTGCATGGATTACCGCAAGCTCAATGATGCCACTTTGAAGGATCATTTTCCCCTCCCATTCGTTGATCAGATGTTGGATAGGCTGGCACGCCATTCTCATTATTGCTTTTTGGATGGGTACTCCGGGTACAACCAGATAGAAATTGAGCCAGCTGACCAGGAGAAGACGACATTCACTTGTCCTTATGGGACCTTTGCTTTTAGACGCATGCCTTTTGGGTTATGCAACGCACCGGCTACGTTTCAGAGGTGTATGATGTCGATCTTCTCTGACATGATGGAGCAGAATTTTGAGGTATTCATGGATGACTTCTCGCTCTATGGTGATGGATTCGAAGACTGCCTGCAACAGTTGGCCCGGGTTTTGGATAGATGCATTGACACCAACCTAGTGCTCAACTGGGAGAAGTGTCACTTCATGGTTACTGAGGGTATTGTTTTGGGCCACAAGATCTCCAGCAAAGGTTTAGAGGTGGATAGAGCCAAGATCGAGGTGATTGAGAAGCTTCCTTACCCTACCTCTGTCAAAGGGGTAAGGAGTTTCTTGGGACATGCAGGGTTCTATCGGCGCTTCATTAAGGACTTCTCAAAGATCACGAAGCCTTTGTGTGGATTGCTTGAGAAGGATGCAGTCTTTGATTTTAATGCGGAGTGCAAGTCAGCTTTTGATTTTCTCAAGGAAAAGCTGATTAGCGCGCCTATCATCACCACACCAGACTGGTCCCTACCATTTGAGCTCATGTGTGATGCTAGTGACTATGCGGTGGGAGCAGTTCTGGGCCAGCGGAAGGATAAGGTAGCTCACGTCATTTATTATGCCAGTCGTACTCTTAATGATGCACAGGTTAATTATGCGACCACGGAGAAAGAGATGCTGGCCATCATATTTGCGTTGGACAAGTTTCGTCCATATCTTGTGGGTTCTCAGGTGACTATTTTCACGGACCATTCAGCCCTCAAGTACCTTCTCACCAAGAAGGACGCCAAGCCAAGATTGATCCGGTGGGTTTTATTGATGCAAGAGTTCGATGTGGTGATCAAAGATAAAACGGGGGTAGAGAATGTGGTTGCGGACCACTTGTCAAGACTGGAGAACGATAAGCAGGAAGATTTGCCTATTCGAGAGGATTTTCCAGATGAGCAGCTTATGGTTGTGGTTGCAGCTGTTCCTTGGTTTGCTGACTTGGCAAATTTCAAGGCACTCAACATTGTACCCAAGGACATGACTTACCACCAGAGGAAGAAATTCTTTGCAGATGCGCGACAATACTTCTGGGATGATCCCTATCTGTTCAAGCTGGGAGCGGATAATGTATTGCGGAGGTGTGTTGCGGAGCCGGAAACGTTAGAGATCCTCAGACATTGCCACGAGTTGAACTGTGGGGGACATTTCGGCAAATCACGCACAGTTGCTAAGGTACTTCAGAGTGGTTTCTTTTGGCCAACTTTACATAAAGACGCCCATCTATTTGTGCAGCAGTGTGACCGGTGTCAGAGAACAGGTAATATTTCTAACCGAAATGAAATGCCTCAGAATTTCGTGTTATAGGTAGAACCGTTCGATGTGTGGGGAATTGACTTCATGGGGCCATTTCCTCCCTCACTTGGAAATCTTTATATACTTCTTGCTGTGGATTATGTGACCAAGTGGGTAGAGGCAGTGGCATGCCCGAAAAATGACGGTGCTACAGTTGAGAGATTTTTGCGCAAGAATATCTTCACACGATTCGGGACACCTAGAGCGATTATCAGCGATGAGGGATCTCATTTTGTTAACAAGCTCTTTGCCAATGTGTTGAGCAAGTATGGAGTGAATACGCACAAGATATCATTGGCTTACCATCCGCAGTCTAATGGGCAAGCGGAAGTGTCCAATCCGAGAGATCAAGGGAATTTTAGAAAAGACTGTCAATCCGGGACGCAAAGATTGGTCCCTACACTTGGATGATAGTTTATGGGCGTATCGAACTGCGTACAAGACTCCCTTGGGCATGTCTCCCTACCAACTCGTTTTTGGGAAATCGTGCCATCTCCCGGTTGAACTTGAGCACAAAGCGTTTTGGGCGCTAAAGAAGTTGAACATGGACGCCAAGCTCTCTGGTGAGAAAAGGAAGCAGACATTGCTGGAGTTAGAAGAATTCAGACTGATGGCATATCTAAGTGCCAAGATCTACAAAGAGAGGACCAAGCAATGGCATGACAAGCACATCATTCCACGAGACTTCAGAGTGGGCCAAAGGGTACTGATCTTCAATGCACGTCTGAAATTATTTCCGGGCAAGCTGAAGTCAAGATGGAGTGGTCCATTCACAATTACTGAGGTTTACCCATGGGGATCAGTTGAGGTAGAAGCTGAGAATGGGGACCGATTCAAGGTGAACGGACAGCGAGCAAAGCCATACGTGGACGGGAATTTCATTGGGGTGATTGAGCGCCTCAAAGCAATTCCCGATATTTGAGCTCTTTTGAGGTAACTGGGGCGGGCCGTCGACCTTAAATTACAAAGCGCTCGTTGGGAGGCAACCCAACCTATTTACTGTTTTAGTATAGTTTTTTTCAATTCTGTTTTGTTATTGTATTTTGTTTGATTTATATGAGAGGTGCGGGAGAGTGGATTTAATGTTTATAATGAGTATGTGCAGGATTCCTAGGTGAAAAGCATATTTCGGATCCCCCTTCTTGATGCGCACGGAGAAAAGTTCACAAAAATCGAGAAAAAGCAGCTAAAAAGGCGTATCGGGATTCGGAATGAAGAATTGGGGGAAAAATGATGTACCAACACGCACTCAACACACGCACCTGAGGGGAGGCGCGTATCCGGACTCCCCCTCTTGATGCAAGCGAAGAATGTATAGCGAAACCGAGAAAGCAGACACATTGGCACGGATTACGAGGCAAATTTTTGCAAACAAGACCGTCAGCTAAATTGAAGAGTGCCATTAGGTGGGGGTTGTCGAGAGCTTTCTGTTGATAGGTGGATCGCATGCATCGGAGTCCGGACGCGAGAGTTATGGCAATTTGGATGTTTTCGCAAAGAAAAAGTGACGAAAAGCATCCGGAATCGCCAAACGGGCCTTTAGAAGAGCAAATTTGAGGAATAAAGAATTCCCCGGACATTGGGAATTTCTTATATTCAAAATGGAGTCTCGAGGTCGAGGAGATCCATGAAAAAGCAAAGGAACGGTCAAAAAGGCGAGAAAGGATGTTTCGTGACGAAAAAAGCGGCGAAAAACATCCGGAAATGACGAAAAATGTAAAAATCGTGTGCTACCGGGCTAAATTGTGAAACGGCATGTTGGATCCTAAGTGTGGGGGTGAAATATCATGGTTGAGCTTATCGGGGGTTGTTTCGAGCTCAAAAATTAAGAAAAAGCAAGCCGGGCGAATTTAAAAGTTTTGCGTGCTGGTTACTAGGTCGCACGACCTAGTTACTAGGTCGCACGACCTACTTAGCCAAAACAGGTTGTTTGACTAGGTCGCACGACCTGCCTACTAGGTCGCACGACTTAGTGCTCGGATGGTTTCAATTTGGTCCAGCGGGGGGGGGGGGGGGGTTATGAAATTAATTGAAACTTTATGGGGGAGCCGAATGTAATATATAAAAAAACAACAAAAAAAAGGCAATATCTTCTCCCCTCCCCATCGGGCAAAACACAGAAGCCCTCCCAACCTCCCGTCTTCATCCACGCACAATCCACCACCATCGCCATCCTCATCGCCAACAGCACCACCATCGCCGGCCGCCACTCCTCTCACCCGCCGGCCGCACAACCAACTCCGCCATCTCTCTCTGTCGTGAACCACCTCACTCCCTCTCGCAGTCCGCCGCCACAGCACCATCTCATCCGACAGCCACCACCACAACCTCCATCTATCACAGCCCTCTCCTCTGTCACTGACCCCGACCCACAGCGCCTCACCTTCCAGGTCCGACCCCCCTCCCCCCTTCTCCCAGACCGACGGGAGACACCAGCGACCACCACCCCTTCGAACTCTCACTCCCTGCAGTCCTTCACCCCTCTCTCCCTCTTCCGCCACTCCACGACCACGTCTGACCACTGCCAGCGCCTGAACCCGCGACCACCACCCCGCCGGAACCCACGGCTGCAAACCCAGAACCCATCGCCGCCCCTAATTATTCCATAGCCGCCGCTCAATCCATTCACGCAGCCACCGCCACTGTAAACCACCGGCAAACAAGGGCAGAGTGAAGCTTCAATTCGGGGTTGTTTGGTGGCCAATTGAAGAAGAAGAAAAAGCTAGGGTTCCGAAGTCAAACATCTGAAATTGGGCAAATTGAGGCTGAATTCGGCGAAATTGACTTGGGGCTTTCGAAGAGGACACTGCAAGGAGCAAAAGGCACAACTTGATTGCACAATTTGAAGAAAAAAATTTCCGACGACCAGATCGGTCCTTCTTGTCGGCCGAATCTGAAAATTGTGCCCGTAAGACTTGCTCCGGGCACGTAGGTACACTCTTCTCTCCCTCGCAATTAATTTTTATCGAGTCTTAGGCACGATTGAGTAAAAGCCCAATTTTATTGTTGCGCTTAGTAGCGTGCTTGGGGGCGATTGACTAGAGTCCTAGGACTTATTTGTTAATTGCGTAACTGTTTCTTTTCCGTACACACATCCTGACACTGAGCACGTAGCTTAATTCTTTTTGTCAATTTAATTGTCAATTTGTGCTACCTTCTTGTGTCATGTCTAGTCGAAAAGATAAAGGAAAGGCCGTAGCTAAAGGAAAGGGGGTAGCTACGAGTCAGAATATAACCGGGGGGGAAAGGAAGAAACAAAAAGTAGTCGTCGATAGTGATGACGAATATATCCCCGAGGGAGAAGTGAGAGAGACGGGGGACGCGGGTGGTAACCTAGCTAAGAATGCGACCTTTTGGGTTGTGGGGAGCATGGTTTCACCAGCCCCCCCGGACCCTGATGAGTTAGCAAGTGCGGAACCTGATAGAGTGCCAATAGCGAGGGCCACGAGAGAGTCTAGTCCTAGGGACCTTGACCCGGCGAAAGGAGTGTTTTGTGACTATCGGTTTATCACCCTTCTAGCACATTCTGGGTACGCCAAGCGGGAGGGGAGTGTGTTCAGGGGGGAAAATGTAGAAAAGCATTTCTTGTTCCAAACTGAGGTGCCCCAACAAATCCAAGAGTTCATAAAAAGAGAGAATCTTGCAGGGTGGTGTGAGCTCGTCAAGGAGAATGCGATTTCGGAGCTCATGTGGGAGATTTACTCAAACGCCGAGTGGTCTGGGTATGGGGAGGATGGAGAGTTGGATGATCGTAGGATCATTTACGCCCGTAGGATTTTTTTTGTTTTCTCTCCGGCTAGCATAGCCACGGCCCTACAATGGCCACCACTCGAGGGCGACTGTCACTTTGAGACCACCATGAAAATGAACGTAGAGGAGTTAGTGACCGCAGTGTCAATCTTTGCCTTTAGTGGGGTGACGGGAGCGCCGTGGGATACTCATGCGAGTCAGGACGTTAGAAAGTGGACGGTTTCGGCCAGACACTTACTTCGTCGAGCGCGTTATTTAGTTAACATAGTGGAGGCATGGGTTGAGGGCGTTTCGACCCAGACCGACATACGGTTCGAGTGGTGTGTTATGGCTATGTGTTGGTATGAGGGCCATCGATTCAACGTCCCGAAGCGCATTTATTTGAGTTTTCGATCGAGACTTCGGGACTCTAACCGTCGGGCAGCCGGGTTTGGATATTTGCTAAAGCACTTGGCCACTAAGGCTGGTGCCGCGTTTTATGGTGGAGACCGTGCAGCCGAACCCCCGAGATACTGGACTCAGGTACCCGACCCGAAGAAAGATGAGGTAGTCTTAGAGAGCAGCCGGCCCCCACCAAAAAAGGGGGCTCAGAGGGGCGGTAAGGGTAAGACCCCGGCTGTGAGTGAGGAGTCGAGTCCGTCTGTCGCACCTAATGCTAGCCTCGAGGCCACTTTGCAGGCCATGCAAAGGATGATGATTGCAAATGAGAAAAAGGCCGTGGCTCGAGGGCAGGAAGCAGAGAGGAAAGCCAAGTCAAGGGCTATGCATGCGCGACGGAACCAGCGCCAGCTCGGTGACATTCTGCATAGGCAGAATCAGTGGTTACACGAGCTTGGCAGGGCAGGCGGGGTGACACTGACTCCGGAACCTCATATTTTGATGTATTTGTCGAGTGACCACTCGGATGGCTCGGAGGAGAGCGAGTAGACCAGCCCGCCCTCGCATTGGAATGCTGAGTCCCTTTGTTTTATCTCTGAATTCGTTGGGGACAACGAAGCATTCTAGTGTGGGGGTGAGATTTTCTGAATATTAGCCAAGTCCGTGTCTGCATGAACCAATTGCATATAGAGTGTGTTTGTGTCATAATGTTGTGTGATATATATATATGTGTTCGTATTATATGATTGCACGTTTTCTTACTTTGAGTCCACCTACCCAAATTGAGTCAGTTTCGAGTCTTCTTTCGAGTCGGCCCATGCATATAGAGTAGGAAATATTATCTAAAAAAAAAGAAAAAAATAAAAAAAATAAAAAAAAAAATTGAGAAAGGGCAATCAAAAAGATCTTAGTATTGGTAAAATCGAGGAGTGTGAGAAATTTAGGCATAGGGCGTGACTTGCGACCGAGATAGACAATGTGAGTTCCCCTTAGTACGTATAGAGAGACTTTCTTTACGGGAGTGCCTACCTATTTTTATACACTTACTTGATTTTCAAATCTAAAAGTGTGTGCCTAGTTTTCTTACAAGAGTTGAGCTAGGTGTGAGCTAAACAAGCCGAACATTCATGTGTGCGTCTTAGGTAGTCGCCAACCCGCCTCGTAGTGGCACACAGAACAGCTGTGCGAGGTGTGTATTAGAGCACTCACTGCTTATAGAACTTACCTTGTAGGACCACTAGTAAACCCTGTTTCGAACCTTGGATTCTTTGATAACCTCTGGACTTAGGGTGACGATTCTTGGCATTCATCATTGATTGGTTAGAATCACCGCTTTAGTGCGTCACGAGGGTGTTTGTAGTTGAGGGGGTTCGATGAGGGAGTACTTCATGATATATTTGTGTGAGTCTTACGTATCGCATGTACTTCATTTATGATTATCGAGGGGAATGCGAGGGTGAGTGAGAGTAGGCTTGCGCACTTCGGTGTGGCGGTGTTCCGTGTCGTTACATCATGGACACAGTTGTGGAGAGCCGTGAGTGCGTGACTTCTAATACGCACAAATTGGGTTGGGTGATTTAATTGGTGGATCGTGCTAGGTACTGGATCTCATTCATCGTGGTGTAGGAGGTTTGGTTGGATTAGGCACGAGACTTACATTGTTTTGATTACTTGAGAGGGGACATGACTACATTCGAGTGTGGGGGTGTCCACTTTTGACCACGGACATCGAGATCGAGCTTGCGACGACTCCATCCCCACACTTGTGCTTTGATTTGGTTGCGGCTTTGTTTAGTGGCACCATGTACTTCATAGAGTTAGGGGAGGATGAATTTTATATGTGATACTCATTCATTGGATTGTTTGTTTTCTTCCCCTAACATACTCGTTTGACTACTCTTGGAAGACCACTCGTACATTTGAAAGGATTGTGTTGATTGTGGAATTTTATATATATAAAAAAAAATAAAAAAAAAAGAGAAATGAAAAAAAAAGAAAAAAAAAGAGAGAAAAAAAGGAGAGATGAAATAAAGGAAAGAGATTGAGCTTAACGGAAATCGAGTGGAGGAAGCAACTATTTCGGTAACGACGGTTTGAATTTCGTGCACGACTCAAGACGGTGGCCACGGGATCGTAATTGTACCGGGGTTTTTGAGGGAATCGAGGGCCGGAGACGGTGAGTTTCGGGTTGCGGTTTCTATCATCGTGGTGAGGGTGTGTTATATGTGGGTTATAATGTGAGAATGTGACGCTTTAGGACGTGTTTCATCATGATTATCCTTATGTCCCTAAGCCTCAACATTCTAAAACCGTTAGCGGATTAGGAGCTCGTACCTTGGATGTGGCTTAGCCTAGCGTAGCCTCTTACTTATCGGCACACGCGAAGAGGTAGGATACTCTTGTACTTAGTAAGGTTAGGTTCTCTATACGATCTAGGGGAAATTCTTGTTGTCAAGTTTAGTTTCAATTCACGCCTTGTATCTAAATTGATCATCACTCCATGAGAACCGATTTAGGGACTTGAGATTGCCCGATCTCGCCAAAAAGACAAAAAATTTAGTTTTGTGTGTGTGTGTAAATATATGTGATTAGGATCGAGTCTAATTTGCATTGCATCATATTGTTGCATGAATCGAGTTGTGAATTGAGTCTTGTTTGCGTCAAGTCGGCTAATATTTGGTTATGTATGCAATATGGTGGGTTGAAAGCTAGTTGAGTTTGTGGCTTGGACATGATGTGAAAGTTGGGCTTTGCTCGGGACGAGCAAAATGTAGTGTGGGGTTAGTTGATAACTCCGTTTTCGGAGTTATTTTATTGCTTATTTTGCTACATTTTGTGTGCTCATAATGGAGAATGTTGCGTCTTTTCGAGTAGATCATGTGTTTATTTGAGAAAATGAGTTCGTATGCTAAAATGTGAAGTCCGGGCGTTTCTTGCGTTTTTTTACGTGCTACTTATCTTATTTTGTCACATTTGATCTTCGCGGGGTGTTCGTGTTGTGATTTTCAGGACCGGAGCACGCGAGGAGCAAGTGGATAGAGGAAACGAACTTCGGAAGTGATGCGAGCTCAAGATTTGGGAAGGAAAGCGAGAGTTGATGGATCAAGTGCTAGAGAGGCTCAAGAGAAGATGATACGAGTGTTGAGGCATGAGGAGAGCTCAAAATGGAGGATTGAATGAAGAAACGATGCCCGGGAAGTGATTCGGAAGCAAGAGGAACAAGTGGGAAGAAGATGGAAAAATTTGATGAAGCAACTAGGTCGCATGACCTAGTTACTAGGTCACACGACCTAGTTAGCGATTTCAGCTTGTTTCAGTAGGTCATGCGACCTACTACACAGGTCACACGACCTGTTCTGGGCAGCACAGTAGGTCGCACAACCTACTTAACTAGGTCACACGACCTAGTTCGGGCAGAGTTTAGTTTGTAACTTTTTGGGGTTGCTTTGTAATTACTCCTAACTTGTTCTAAACATTGGGAGAACGTATTAGACTTGGTTAGGGCATGTTTTTGGGTATTATCACGTACTCTATCACATTGAAGAGAGCTTGGAGCTTAGGAGACGATCAAGGAAGCTTGGAATCATTCGTTTGATCTCTAAAACTCCGTTTCTTCTCTATTCTTGAGCTCGCATCACTTCCGAAGTTCGTTTCCTCTATCCACTTGCTCCTCGCGTGCTCCGGTCCTGAAAATCATCATCCTTTGCATGGCCTGCAAAGTGGCCTCGAGGCTAGCATTAGATGCGACATGTGGCTACAGCCTCGTGGACCTATTAGCAGTACGCATGTGGCTACTCAACAGTGCTCTATGCACACAAGATCATGTCATGTCAGCCTATTGGGACCATGACACATGTTCCCATCGCCAGATAGAAGCTCACACGGGAACCAGGGGATCGAGTAGTTTGGGGGCTGAAATAAGGCTCGTGGAAGGGGGACCCACATATGTCATAGAGAAGACTTGTGCACCTCTCCGAATATGTAGGACTAGGTTTGAACATTATCTAACGTGGCCACATCCACGATCTCCCGAGATATCCGCCATGACTGCTTAGTCAGGAGTCGTGTAGCTCCACATAGCCACCTATCTCACCCATAACTACTTCTACTTGGCTTGTATTTATAGAGAGGTCATCCTTTTTATAGAATTCAAATCGATGATCATTCAAAACCCTAGTGAAAGTTTGTAATGTAAGTATATCAACAGGATCTAAATACTCTAGAAGGGGGATTGAATAGAGTATGCCAACTTTTGCTAAACAATAGTGTTTTAATACTTGAAGAGAGTATGCAGTTGATATCTCAAAATTTTAAATTGAGAAACTAAAGATATAACTGCAGAGCACAGAGACATCAAAGCTTTGAGATTTGGAAAACTCCAAAGCTTTGGAACTTCGTATTTAGACTGGATGAGTAGATAATAAAATTAAGCAGCAAGAACACAAGTATTTTTACAGAGTTTAGTCACAATTGGACCTAGTCTCTGCCTGAGGGATCTTATCACTCTATGATTCTAACACAACTTCTTATTAATCGCCCAGATTTAGCCCTAGATCTCAAGCCTAAGTGAGCTACATTTCACCTATACAGCTTGTGGTTCCCAACCTATCTAGTTCCAGCTACAACCTGTTGAAACAATAAGAACCTCTTTGTTGTTCACTTGAACAACTAAACTTCTAAGCTTGTGAGGTTTAAGAACACAAAATGATAATACAAGTTTAGTACAAGTGTGAAGAACGCAGAAAAGAGATAAGCAATAAAGCTTGGAAGTGTTCTTCAATCTCTGATGAATGATCTTGCTTCTGCAGTGTTAATGGCATGATGAATTTGAAGATTTGAATGATCAGATCTCTCCAGTTTGTAGCACTCTTCAAATATCACGTTGATCAGTCTCTCTTTGTATATCTCTCTTTGAAATTCAAAGTACTAATCTCTTAAATAACAGCCTGCAACAACCTGAGAGATTTTAGGAGCTGAATGCCTAAAAATCCTCTCCCCTGATATGCTTCTTTCAACAGCTATGCTTGGATAGCTAGATGATTTTTTTATAGACGTTGGAACGCCCAACAACCCTGCATACACTCAACAAACAAGATCAAACGATATCCAGACAAACTAGCATCAAGATATGATCAGCAATATGCCAATAGTTCATGAATGAACTAGGCTAAGTTTTGTCTGATTATAAAAAACAGTTTATACATCCAATTAAATGGATAGACCAAATAACCATTATAGGAAAAGTATTAATAGAATAGTATAAGTCCATAGCACATTATAAAATCAAATAAATTGGCATGCATAACTAAAGTCAGGTTAGAAAAACTTAGCAGCAAACAGCATTCAGAAATTCTCAAAGCTTTGAAGCTTTGACTGCTAGTTAATCACAAAGAGGTTAGATTCCCAATCCAACTCATTCATATACATATTTTTTGTACCAATCAAAACATGATTCCAAAGTATTTTATAGAGAATGACAAAATCATTCCAAAACCAACTTATAGACTTGCAAAATAGAAGACAGTTGTAGATAGTGCTTTCTGAGCTGACAGATCTTGGCCACGTGGCAACCATCCAGCACACCATATTGTGCTCCACACACACTGGATCACCAGCCGAGCTGATCCATGTGGGGGCTGCGAGACAGAGCCCTCGCATACCACTGCACGGGACTTGTAGGGACTTTGTGGTTTGGAGGCTAGAGTAAGCCCTGTCGCGTGCGAGTCAAGCCCGCACGCGACCTTTAGTAACTGTTTTGAGAGATTTATGGCACGAGCTCCATAAACCCGGTCAATCCGGTCAAACCCGGTCAACCTCGTAACGGTTCCGGTATTCGCGCACAACGTGCTCTAACGGTCCCTATATACTCGGACGAACGTGCCGTTATGGTTAAGCTAATTAAGCCGCCATCAATGGGCGCATTAACCACACTACAACGGTCACGTTCTCTGCTATATATAGGACGTTACCCTTTCCATACAAAGGAGAACACACTGGCCATACGCGGAAGCTCTGCCAAACCTCTGTCTCTCTCTCAGACATTACTACTGCCTTACTCTCTCCCTACACACAACCCCACTCTTCCTGAGCGATCCCTGATCCACTACAGACGGTGTACACGGAGGTCTCCCTGCCGGAATCTCTTGTGCACATTTTGGTGAACCCGACGTGAACTTATGCTCTGTCGCGTGTGAGAACGTATGGCCTTACTCTATTGCAATAATGGGGGATACAAGGTATTTATCCAAAACAATGAAGGGTTGCGTCCTTTCGGTAGTCGAATCGCAACCGTCACCGTCGAATCGCGCAATCACAGGACAAGATAACGTCACGCCTAAAACCCTAAAGGCCAGACGGCACGACTCTAGGGGTTTTAGGTCATAATGACACGCACGGGGGCTGAACTTACCTGTATTTGAATTGGTGCGTGGCAGCAACGCGTATGTTGGTTTCCGCGCATGGAAGCCTATACAGCTATGAGTCTTCACGCGCAGAAAGGGGGCTAATGTAGATAGTGCTTTCTGAGCTGACAGATCTTGGCCACGTGGCAACCATCCAGCACACCATATTGTGCTCCACACACACTGGATCACCAGCCGAGCTGATCCATGTGGGGGCTGCGAGACAGAGCCCTCGCATACCACTGCACGGGACTTGTAGGGAATTTGTGGTTTGGAGGCTAGAGTAAGCCCTGTCGCGTGCGAGTCAAGCCCGCACGCGACCTTTAGTAACTGTTTTGAGAGATTTATGGCACGAGCTCCATGAACCCGGTCAATCCGGTCAAACCCGGTCAACCTCGTAACGGTTCCGGTATTCGCGCACAACGTGCTCTAACGGTCCCTATATACTCGGACGAACGTGCCGTTATGGTTAAGCTAATTAAGCCGCCATCAATGGGCGCATTAACCACACTACAACGGTCACGTTCTCTGCTATATATAGGACGTTACCCTTTCCATACAAAGGAGAACACACTGGCCATACGCGGAAGCTCTGCCAAACCTCTGTCTCTCTCTCAGACATTACTACTGCCTTACTCTCTCCCTACACACAACCCCACTCTTCCTGTGCGATCCCTGATCCACTACATACGGTGTACACGGAGGTCTCCCTGCCGGAATCTGTTGTGCACAACAGTTAAAGGCATATATCAACAGTGTCTCAAAGCTTTGAAGCTTTGACACTTGTGTTTATGGATTTCATCACCAAGGTACCAAAGCTCCTTCATTTTGTATATATATCCACATATTGACACAAAAGAGCTTCTGAGATGAAAGACAAAACTCTATTATTGAAGTCCAGAGATCTTGAATATTTCCCTTCAACTAAAAAACAAGTGATACCCAAAATTCCACAAATAAAATCACCTTAAACAATCTTAAAATTATCATGTCAACACAACTAACAAAACAAAACAACTAGTCTTAAATAGCACAAAGACAAGAACCAGCATCCTACAATATCCAGAATTGTTACAGAGACTAACAAAACCTAAACACGGAAGGAATGTAGGATCTTGTTCAGAGTGTTTTAAGAGAAACCAAAAAATTGAAAAAAAAACTTCAGGACCTAGAAGAAAGAAAAGATAGACAAAATAAGAAGGATAGGTTTGAAGGCTTTGAAGATTCGGCTTCAGGATCCTTCTTTGCAGATTTCCTTCCGGGCTTAGCTTTTCCCTTTCCCTTGTCTTGAGCTTCTTCCTGTTCTTCCTCAACTGTCTCAGCCTCTGAATCTCCATCAGCTTCAGCTTGTTCTTCCATTTGATCTCCTTGTTCATCTGCATCCTTACCATGTGCTTCCTCAGATTCAGCTTGCATTTTTCCCATCACTTCATCAATAACCTTATCCAAATCAGTAGCTTCCTTTTCAGCAGTCTCAACAACTGTTTCCTCAACACCAGCCTCATCCTCAGATTGATCAAAAAGATCCCTAGAAGTAAGAATAATAGGGATTGATTTCTTCTTCTTCTGCTGCTTCTTGAGAACTTCTCCAATAACCTCATCTGAACCAATGGTAGTGTCTTTGCTCTCTGAAGAGGGTATTTTTTCCAGGTTCAATCCTTTGATGGTGACATCAAGCTTGTTGTTCACCAAACCTTTAAACTTAGTAAAATCAGTAGACAGGTCAAATAATCCTTGTCTCAGATCCTCCGCTCCATCTTCCAGAACTTCAACCCTATATAGTATTTGAGAGAAATCCAAATTACCGGACACTCTGGGGGTTGTAGCAGCTCTAGGTTTGATAAATTCCTTCTCCTTCAACTCTTTAGCACTCAGTTTAGAATAGAATGTCCACTTTCTTTTGACAGTTTGAACTATCTCAATCCTTTAAAGAGATGCCTCATCCACCATCCCAAAACTAGTTGTAATCTTCTCTTCATCTTTCAAAGAGACTCCAAAGTGTTTAAAACCAAGGTAATACATTGGCCTAAGGTAAGGAATGGTTCCTAGTCCTAGTGCCACAGTAAACCATATGCTCCATCACAACAGTAGGGAGATCAACTTCAAACTCTTTACATATTAGATACATCAGAATCAACACCCAATCTAACACCAATTCTTTGGAATACTCCCTGGGAACTACACATCTCGTAATGATAGAAAAAGAATTTTAGCCTCACAGGTAAACACATAATGTGTTAATTGTTTTGGTTAAGTAGGGGTTCCCTCTAAGAAAAACAAGGCTTTGGCCTTTTCCAAAATCTCCTTCCTATCAGAATGATCACTAATCCTATACTTTCTAGGAACTCCCAGGTCTTTGGCAAAAACCCTGTGATCCAACTTAATATTTATCCCAACAAATTTTGATGTAAGAATGTAATTGTCACTATCATCCAATTCTTGAACCAAGTCCAGATAGAAAAGTTTAGTCAGGCTAGGGTAAGCCTCAGAAGGTGGATTTAACAAACTCCCAACATATGATTTTCTCAATGTAGTCTAAGTCTAGTAAATCCAACAACTCAGTACTGATTAGACTAAGAGAGATATCTTGGATGATGCATACCCATCCATCCATACAGTCTTAACATCTGAATTGACAAACCACGAATCAGGAAAATTTTCTTACCAAAATTTTTAGTCTTCTTGGTCTTTACTGCACTGTGTTTTCACTCTTTTCTTCTCTGGATTTCTTTCATCCTTCTTCTCATCAACTTTATTTTCCTTTGAAGATGGCACTCTCTTCTTCTCACATTTTCCGTCAGACTCTTCCTTCATCTTCTTGCTTGATTTTTCTCCTTGGTCCATACTCCTCTGTTCTTTGATCTTCACCACTTCTTCTGTTGCAGACTCAGATTCTGACCCAGCTACTGGTTCTTCTTGAACTTAATTTCCCTTCTTGACCTTCTTTGAGGGTGGTGAGGTCGCATGGACACTGCTGTTTCTTCTGAATATGATCCATGAATGGTGATATTTCTGTTAGCCTTCCTCTTTATCCTCTTGTTGAAAGTATGTCCTTGTTTCTTGATCCTCTCATATTTGCGCTCCATTGTGGTTAGGGTTTGAGAGGGTTTGAGATAATGATAGGTACAATGAGAATAAAGGTGAGAATGGAAGAAATAAGCCCTGAACTTGCCTTAAGTATGTAGAAGAGTTTGATTTAAAAAGGAATTTGCATGCAAAAGAGATTGCAAAAGATTTCGCAAGATCTCTGAACATTTGAAATATTCTGTAATTATCTAAAAAGATATTACAAAATAATCCACGATCCAATTTTTTAATAAAACATATATTCACTTAATCAAAGCAGTATAACTGTAATTCAAAGCTTTGAGAACTTTCAAACCAAAACATAAACCTTCAAACCTTTGAGGCATATTTTCAAGGCTAGGAAAGTATGAACTCAAGGCTTTGAGATTTAAACATATAATACACATAGAGACTAATACTCCCCCTAAACCAATGCATCCTTGTTCAACATACCCAATTCAAGACTTAGGGATGCAAACCTCTCATCTGGCAATGGTTGAGTGAAAATATCAGCTATCTGCATAGTAGTATAAATAAAGATAGAACAATATCACCTTTTTCAGCATGATCTTTAAGAAAATGATGTCTCAAATCTATGTACTTTGTCCTTGAATGCCGAAATGAATTTTTGATATAGAAATGGCACTTGTATTGTCACAGTTGATAGGCACATTTCTGAATTCATATCCAAGATCTCTTAGTTGTTGAGCAATCTATAAAACCTAAGAGCAACAAGCTCCAGCTGCAATATATTCAGCTTCTGCAGTTGATAGAGCTACTGCATTTTGCTTCTTTGAATGCCAACTAATCAGAGATGAACCACGAAATTGGCAGCATCATGAAGTACTATTTATGTCTACTTTGTATCCTGCAAAGTCTGCATCTGAATAACCACTCAACAAAAAAATTAGATTTTCTTGGATACCAAAGCCCCGAGTCTTTGGTTCCATTCAAATATAAGAAAATCCTCTAACAGCAAGCAAATGAATTTCTTTAGGATCTGCTTAAAATCTTGCACACATACATACATTAAACATAACATCTGGTCTACTAGCAGTTAAATACAGAAGTGAACCAATCATACCTCTATAATCCTTTTGATTCACACTCTTACCACATGTATCATTGTATAAAGATAATGATGAACTCATAGGAGTCTTAACTACCTTGGATTGCGACATGTTATATTTACTCAGCAAGTCCTTGGTGTATTTCCCTTTATGCACAAAAATTCATTTCTTCATTTGATGCACATGAAGTCCAAGAAAGAAATTCAGTTCTCCCATCATGCTCATCTCAAACTCCCTGCACATTAGACTTGAAAAATCTTTTGAAAGAGCATCATTAGTAGCACCAAATAGAATATAATGAACATATATCTGTACTACTAACAAATCATTTTCATGATTCTTGATAAAAAGAGTTTTGTCAACAAGTCCTCTCTTGAAACCATTTTGAAATAAAAACTTAGGGAGTCTGTCATACCAAGCCCTTGGAGCTTGCTTAAGTCCATACAAGGCTTTGTCTAATTTGCAAAACATGATCAGGAAAGGTGTCATTTTCAAAACCTGGTGGTTGAGAAACAATTTAGGTGTTTTAAGTTTTTTAAAGACCTTGTTTTTGGTCATTAGGTTATCTGGACTCATTTGTTATTACTGTCTAATAAGTTGGATCTTTTGGAAACCATGTGTTACTGCTTATTATTATTTTTACTCTGAATTCTAATGAGTATTTTTTGCAGAAACTTAGCATCAGACAGATCGTTGTTTTGTCTTTCATCAAGGGGGAGATTGTAAGATCAATTCAGTTTCATTAGTTTCAAAGAACTTGAAATAGCTAGTCTATTTCAAGGCCTTGAAACAGCTTTCAAAGCCTTGAAACTGACTGAGCTTCAACTGCATATACTTAAGGGGAGTTTCTTATCTTGACTGAACTCATAAACCCCTGTGCTTGATCTATTTTTACTTGATGATGAAAGGCAAAGCATTATTACATGTTTAAGAATGTATAATCCATCTGTTTGACTTAGCTTTGCAAGGAAAGTTTGTTTCTAAATTGTAGGATATGTTTCCTAACTTGTATTTTGCATGAAAGGGAAACTGAGTAATGATTTGATTCTGTGATCATTTTGATGTGTTTGACTAGGGAAACAGGATATTTTTCCGAACTTGTACTTATACAGTTCAGTCAAACTAGGGTTTTCGAAAAGTCAAACTTGGTCAAAATTGATATTTAGACTCAGAATATGAATACGAACAAGTTTCATGAAGAACGCTAAGGCCAGAAATGTCATTCAAATGGTCAAAACCGAATACCAAAGATAGCGAAAAGTCGTTTCAAGTAGTCAACTTTGCGACTGATTTCTGATCAATTAAGAAGGAGTTTTAAGAAACTGGAAATAGGGTGTTGAAGATGACAGTTCAAGGATTCCAGAACATATTTGAACTCCTAGAAACTCTAAGAATTCAAAGAGATATCGCTACTCAAAGTTGGACAAAAATTCCGATTCAACACTTAGAAAAAATCAAGAAAGTTTCATGAGTTGAAACTAGCTACTTTAGGCTCGTTTTGTGAGCAATCCGTTAGAAATTTGAACATGACCCAGAGACAATGATTTGAAGTATTATAAGAAGCATTGCTTCAATGATCTTAGCCATAAGAAATGGAGGATCGCTTGACGCCTCCCATTAATAACAGTACTCTGTACATCGTCCTAAGTCTATTAGAGGTATTTTATTTCTTCTCTTTAACATAACCAAAATCAGAATATCAACATTTCACAAGTAATTTCCGAGAGTTCTCAAAGGAGATGAATAAAATAGTTTAACAACATTCGAGTGGAAAACATGTGTTCACATACTTTTTCATATAAAAAGCATTCATTTGAAACATCACACACATGCGCACATTTCATATGAAGGTCGTACATATGTTACCTCTGAGCCATGAAATGCGCAAAGCAACGCTAGCACTCCTACAACGCTCGTCTCCGAGTCTCACAGTAAATGCAGCAACACGAATACGTACGTCTACTTCGAACGATCCTTAATAACGGCTGGATATACACAATTAAATTATACAACCTATTAGCATATATCCTCTATATGAGGTTTTATGCAAGAATGCAATGCAATGGGGGGTCATGCAAGCTAACTTGACCAAAATACCCATGATACTTCAAAACTCTCTGGTACAGTCCCTGACTGTGCCTGGACCCCAAATTACATTTATACTGTCCCAACAACATGCAAGAATGACTCTTAACTCTCCCCTATGAACTTAGCATCGAAATCTACAACTTTTAGTAAATTACACTTAGGCCCTTAAAGTTTGCTAAAATTACAGAAAGACCCCCACCATTGATTTGATAACTCCCAAGTCAAATACTTCCTTCTTGAGACTTCAAATATCCTTCTAAGTCAGGTTGTTGGTATCAAAACATTAGCCTAGTCTCATGTAGTTCAAGTGTGAAGTCTTAGTTAAATGCACATACGCCCCCGAAGTTTAGTAAAACTGCAAAAAGACCCCAACATTTGACTTGGTCAACCCTAGCCCAGAATTACATACAAGTACTCCAAATAAGCACACTAGACATGCTGACAAACTCCAAGTTACTAAACTAATCTCAATTCAAAGCTTAAGTGAAATTAATATTTTGCCCCTCCTATACAGTTCAGTCAAACTAGGGTTTTCGAAAAGTCAAACTTGGTCAAACTTGATATTTAGACTCAGAATATGAATACGAACAAGTTTTGTGAAGAACGCTAAGGCCAGAAATGTCATTCAAATGGTCAAAACCGAATACCAAAGATAGCGAAAAAGTCGTTTCAAGTAGTCAACTTTGCGACTGATTTCTGATCAATTTAGAAGGAGTTTTAGGAAACTGGAAATAGGGTGTTGAAGATGACAGTTCAAGGATTCCAGAACATAAACTCCTAGAAACTCTAAGTATTCAGAGAGATATCGCTACTCAAAGTTGGACAAAAATTCCGATTCAACACTTGGAAAAATTCAAGGAAGTTTCATGAGTTGAAACCAGCAACTTTAGGCTCATTTTGTGAGCAATCCGTTATAAATTTGAACATGACCCAGAGACAATGATTTGAAGTATTATATACCAGCTAAAAATAGGAGAAAGAAACACAAGATTTCATGAATAATGGAGCGAGTTATGATTGTTTGAATTTGGCTGTTCCAATCAAAAATCCAACACTTGGAAAAAAATGCAAATCTGGACAGATTCAAGAACAAAAATGCAGCGACTTCAGCTCAATTTTTGGGTGGTTTAGAGACCGATTTTGACAAAATTTAAAACACAAAAGTTGTAGACAATCATCTTAGGATTCCAGAAAGTCCAGGATCACTCAAATCGGATAAAAATTGAGGGAGGTACAAGCATTTGAACAGGGGCACTTTGCATGTCGGAAAAACTAACAAAGTGAGTGAAACATGAAATCAAACTCTAAGCTAACCAAAATCTGGGAAGGTTTCGATGTTTCTAATGCATTCATAAGTTCATGGGGATCACATTGATGTTAGGAACATCGAATTTGGTAGAGAAATGAAGGAGTTACCATTTCCGGTCGGCCATGGAGGTTTGGCGGCGGCGGCACGGTGGCTGGAGAAAAATCCGGCGATTTGCAGGGCATGCTTGTGCTTCACAGGTTCGCCACAACACAAGGAACAAGAATATGTGGGTCAATTGTGTTGGGTTACAACAAGGAGGGAGATATTGATGAAAAACTGAAACTAGGGTTCTTACCTTCAAACCCGAATTTCTCCCTTGATACTCCTTGTTTTTCGAATCGTTTTGTGCGTTTTACTCCTGGGTTCTTACCTTCAAACCCGAATTCCTTCTTCTTGATTAGATCCTATGCAACCAGTCTTGCTTTATTTCTCACAACCTTACCTTTTTTATCATGTTTGTGCCTGAAAAACCATATTGTTCCAATTACTGATTGATTCTTTGGTAAGAACCAAATTCCAAACTTTGTTCCTTTCAAATACATTCAGCTCATTCTGCATTGCAATGATCCAATATGCATATTCTAGTACTTCTTTTGCATTTTTGGGCTTAATAAGTGATACAAAAGCACTCAAAGCACACAAATTTCTCAGTTGACCTCTTGTCTGAGTTCCAGTGGTTGGATCTGATATGATGTTCTCTGCAGGATGATTTGATAAGTGTTTGAACTTCTTTCTAGGTGTGCAAGTGTATGGTCCTTCAAGGCTTTGAGTTCTTGACACAGTAGAATGAACATCATATGTCCTGTCAGTCTCAGTCTCAAGGCTTTGATATTTTGCTCAAGGCCTTGAGATTCTTCTGAATGTTTCTGCAGCTTAGTTTTGCTTCTGTTAACTTTCTCATTGTCATAATCAGCCTCATACTTGTTCAAATTGAGATCTGCAAAACTTTCACTCAGAGAATCATTAGTACTTTCATCAAGAGCCACATGAATACCTTCCTCTACAATCTTAGTTCTCTTATTCTAAACTCTATAAGCTTTGCTAGTTTGAGAATAACCAAGAAAAACACCTTCATCACTTCTAGCATCAAACTTACCAAGATTATCTTTGCCATTGTTATGCACAAAACAAGTACAGCCAAAAGGATTAAAATATGAAACACTAGGCTTTCTCCCTTTGAACAATTGATAAGGAGTTTTCTTCAAGATAAGACTGATCAAACATCTATTGAGCACATAATTGACAATATTAACAGCTTCTTCCCACAGATACTTTGGCAAATTACTTTCAAGTAGCATGGTTCTAGACATGTCTTCAAGAGTTCTATTTTCCCTCTCAACTCCACTCTGCTGAGGAGTTCTAGGTGCAGAAAAGTTGTGTGAGATGTCATGCTTTGCAAAAAATAAATCAAAATCAAGCTGATCAAATTCTCTACAATGATCTCTCCTAATAGATGCAACAGGTAAATTTTTCAAAGTTTGAAGCTCTTTACAAAGTTTTGAGAATTCAGATAATGCTTCAGACTTATCCCTGATGAACATAACCCATGTAAATATGGAATAAGCATCAACCACAACAAGCATATATCTCTTACCTTTGGGTGTTTGAACCCTCATAGGACCACATAAGTCCATTTGCAACAATTCTAAAGGTCTAGACGTACTTACAAAGTTATTTGGCTTGAATGAACTCTTCGTCTATTTACCTTGGGTACATGCCTTGCAAATCTCATCATCTTTGAAATTCAAGATTACAATCCTCTTATCAAATTTTTTGAGATGAGTTTGTTCATAGTATGCATGCTTATATGACCAAGCTTTATATGCCAAATCTTTGAGTCATCCTTCAAAACTTTGAGACATTTCAGACTTTCACCTGGAACTTTGTCAGTACATAGAGCATAAACAATATGTGATCTGGGAACAGTGAGTATGCTATTGCCTAATTTTTCATTTTTCCCCACACATTTCTCTTTGTAAAAAACTACCTTATTTCCTTCATCACAAAGTTGAGAAATACTCAATAAATTATACTTAAGACCATCAACTAGATAAACATCTGAAATTGACCATGCAGAGTTATTACCAATACTACCTATACCAATGATGTTGCACCTTGCTTTGTCACCAAGTGTGATTATTTCTTCTGATTGCTCTTTAAGCTCAGTGAATAAAGATTTATTTCCACTCATGTGCATGGAACATCCACTATCCAAAATTCATTTCTGATCTTTCAAAGCTTTGGTGACATCCTGCAAGATTCAATCAATTCCTTAACAGGCTATTAGACCAAGTGTAGAATTTGGATTCATACTCAAAATCAACCATGTTAGGTGGTCTAATTTTGGAACCCAAATCTGTTTCACTTGTCCCTTAAGCTGATAAGGATAGGTGTTCCTCATTATATGAGGTTCTGTCCCTCTAAAGGTGCAAGTTAATTTCACATGTCCAATTTCGCCACCATAGTGACATTTTGGAGAATGTTTGCTTCCTGATTTTACAAATGTGGTTTGGTTTCTTCTTGAAAAATTTGGATTATAACCAATTCCACTTTTGTATAGAATGCATACTTCCTCGAAGCATAAGATTTAGCTTATGTTCTGAGCCAGCAAAGGTTGAAAGAATTCTCTTGAATTCTTGAAGCTCACTAGTCAATGAAGTGTTCTTTTGTTCTAAATCATCTGAATGACAACATATTTTTCAGTTAAAAGAGAGTTTTGATCAACAACTTCTTTGACTTGTGATTTCAAAGCTTTGAATCTACTGTCCAAGGCTTTGAAGTCACTTCCAATTTTCAACTTAGTAGCTTCAAGACATTTGTTTTGAAAAACCAAATCTAAATTTTCTTTTTCTTGCTCATGAACCATTAATTTCAAAGAATCAATCTCATTCCTGTAACTTTCCTCATTCAAAAACATGCTTTTGAGGATTTCAGGCAATACATTAGAAGGGCTAGATAAAAGATTCTTTACCATATCTTTAATTGGCTTCTCTATAGAGTGACATTCTTGATGTCTAGCCATCAAACAGAGATTGGCTTGCTCTTCATCAGAATCTGAGTCTGAAGAGTCTGAATCACTCCATGAGGCTACCATTGCCTTCTTTATTCTGTTGTCATTTTTCTTATTAGGAAATTGACTGATTTTCTTCTTTTGAGGATCTCTTACCAGATGATCTGCATCTCCACAGTCATAGAAATTATAACTATAGGTTTATAAGTATGTGAAGAAGATTTACCTTTCTGATCCTTGCTGGTTGAGGATCTGAATTTTTCTTTGCTATAGTTCTTGTTTCCAAATTTTCTCTTCTTCTTCAGAATTCTGGCCAAGGCTTTAGAAATCAAGTCTAAGGCTTCATCATCATCATCATCATCATCATGTTCAAGGCTTTGATATTTTTCATTGTCCTTTTCCTTGAGTGCCAGGTTCTTGATGTTGTCACTCAGTTCACCATCTACCTCATTCATGGAGATCTCATGAGTGAGCAATTTTCCTTGCACATCATCAAGTTCCAATATTCTTAAGTCTTGAGCATCCTCAATTGCAGTTGTCTTAGGATCCCATTTAGTCTTAGGAAAACTTCTGAGAATCTTCCTGACCTTTTCTTCATTTGAGAAAGTTTTTCTCAAGGATTCCAAGTTGTTCACAATATATGTAAACCTTTTGAACATATCTTTGATGAATTCATCAGAATTCCTTAAACAGTTCATACTGTCTCAAAAGGATATTGATCTTTGTCTGCTTGACTTGGCTAGTTCCTTCATAAGTAAAAGTTAGCTTATCCCATATCTCTTTTACATTCTTGCAGTTGGATATCCTGTTAAACTCATCTGCACTAAGAGCACAATATAATAAGTTCAAAGCATTTTAATTTTTTGATACATTTTCCAGTTCAGTAACTTAGAGATCTTCATCTGGTTTGACAGTTTTGGCTCCATTGGTAGTAGTATAGAACAAGTTTGGGCCATTCACAACAATAGGCCATAGCTCCATGTCTTAATCTATGATGAACATTTTCCTCAGTGCCTTCCAATGCACAAAGTTATCACCACAGAATAGTGGAGGTCTATTAGCTAATCTTCCCTGTCATAATCCTCCATCACCTACATTACTCATTGTCACAAGATTGTTAGATCCTTAAGTAGTGACCCAAGCTCTGATACCAATTGAAAGTTTGTAATGTAAGTATATCAACAGGATCTAAATACTCTAGAGGGGGGGGTGAATAGAGTATGCCAACTTTTAATAAAAATAGTCTCTTAAAACTTGAAGAGAGCATGCAGTTGATATCTCAAAGCTTTGAAAAATATTTGAGAAACTAAAGATATAACTGCAAATGCTTCAAAGCTTTGAGATTTGGAAAACTCCAAAGCTTTGGAACTTCCTGTTTAGACTAAATGAACAGATAATAAAAGTAAGCAGAACGAACACAAAGATTTTACAGAGTTCAGTCACAATTGGACCTAGTCTCTGCCTGAGGGATCTTATCCCTCCAGGATTCTAACACAACTTCTTATTAATCACCCAGATTTACCTTTCACCTATACAGCTTGTGGTTCCCAACCTATCTAGTTCCAGCTACAACATGTTGAAACAATAAGAACCTCTTTGTTGTTCACTTGAGAAACTAAAATTCTAAGCATGTGAGGTTTAAGAACACAAAATGATAATACAAGTTTAGTACAAGTGTGAAGAACACAGAAAAGAGATAAGCAATAAAGCTTGTAAGTGTTCTTCAATCTCTGATGAATGATCTTGCTTCTGCAGTGTTAATCGCCTGATGAATTTGAAGATTTGAATGATCTGATCTCTCCAGTTTGTAGCACTGTTCCAATCTCACATTGATCAGTCTCTATTTTTATATCTCTCTTTGAAATTCAAAGTACTGATCTCTTAAATAACAGCCTGCAACAACCTGAGAGATTTTAGGAGCTGAATGCCTAAAAATACTCTCCCCTGATATGCTTCTTTCAACAGTTATGCTTGGATAGCTATCTGATTTGTTTATAGACGTTGGAACGCCCAACAACCCTGCATACACTCAACAAACAAGATCAAACAATATCCAGACAAACTAGCTTCAAGATATTATCAACAATATGCCAACAGTTCATGAATCAATTAGGCTAAGTTTTGTCTGATAATAAAAACAGTTTATACATCCAATTAAATGGATAGACCAAATAACCATTATAGGAAAAGTATCAATAGACTAGTATAAGTCTATCGCACATTATAAAATCAAATGAATTGGCCTGCATAATCAAACTCAAGTTAGAAAAACTTAGCAGCAAACATCATTCAGAAATTCTCAAAGCTTTGAAGCTTTGATTGCTAGTTAATCACAAAGAGCTTGGATTCCCAATCCAACTTATACCTGTACATTGTGTTGTACCAATTAAAACATGATTCCATAGTATTTGCAGAACATTATAGAGAATGACAAAATCATTCCAAAACCAACTTATAGGCCTACAACATATAAGACAGTTAAAAGCATATAAGGCAATCAACAGTGTCTCAAATCTTTGAATCTTTGACACTTGTGTTTCTGGCTTTCATCACCAAGGAACCAAAGCTGCTTTTCTTTGTATACATATCCACATATTAACACAAAAGAGCTTCTATTCTATCACCTAGCATGTTGTCTCTCCTCTATGTGACACTCTTGGCTTATTTCCATTCCACACCATCACGCATCTATGTGGTTCCATAGTTGATCATTTATATTGTTGTAGTTTTCCTCTCCATTTCAGGGACACGATGTGATCAACTTCATCAGCAACTTCTCTCAACAGAAACTATGTAAGAAATCAAGCATAGTATAAGACATTTGAATTCTTGAGAACAAACATGGAGCACATAACTCATTTACATGGTTCAACCTTCAAGTGTACACTGGAAGCCGCTCTTTAGCGCTAATAGAGGTCATGCACCTGTCTTAAACCTTGAGACAAGGCCTGGGGCGAGTCAATGGCCAGAATATATTTGTTTGAAACAGGCCTTTCTAGGTAGATCACCGTCATGCAATACTCAGTGAGATTGAAAAGTCTAGTAGTTCTGTGACGTGAGCAAGGAAAGACAAGATGGCTAGTCTCATATTCTTTCTTTTTTTTTGAAGAAGGAAAGTATCACTCATATGAATTTTTAATATTTTATTTTTTGTTATTACGTTTAGCACGCTAATTTATGTATGTATATGTACATATCTACTATTATTATCCTAAGATTGAACAGTGTGTTTTTTTCCAAAAAACTAATGACATGTATGAAATGTGTTGTTGATATAGTGAGTATTCAAAATATATCAGACTTTCATGTATAATCGATACTTAATTATTCCCACACTCTGTATAAAGAGTGATTTGTTAGAGAATAATATGCACTTTATATTTCTACGTACTCGTGTCCCTCGTCCTTATAGCATGTTCACTCTACCTGACGAGGAAGACGTACCAAATAAAACTTATGACAACAAAAAAATTATTACTCTCGTATTTTTTTCGAGTGAAAAGACAAAATACGATTCACGTTCTTGGATGTTGACAAAATAATCGAACTTTGACTAGATAAGTTCAACCTTCATTCACCAAGCTAGAAAGCTGGACTATTTTTTATATTGATTCTTGAATTAATTGTCTTACAAGTTAATGTGATAAAAAATTATGCTTGATTTGTGCTGCATGTCCTAATCTCATTTAGAAAAAAAAAATGGATGTTAATTTGATGAAAAAAGATTTCTGCTTGCCCCCCCCCCCCCCCCATTTCCCTCCAAGGCCTAAATTATTTCGGAAGAAAAAGGGTTGTTAATTTGATCTAAGTAGAAATGGACGTTGTTTATGTTGCTAAAAAAATAAAACCATAGATTTGGAATTGTATAGCAGTGGCCCCAACAATGGGCATATGATGTACCCTATTACTATTTATTCATCTCTACTATAAAAAAAAGTTGAAGTGTTTTAACATGATGCGTTCTGCATCTCTTCCATATAGGCTCAATTTATATTTCACTAGCAAATCCGGCATGCTAGTCTCTTCTGATGCAAGAAAATATCAAAAAGTCAAGTTAGAAGAGTAGCTGCAAATGCCAATTCTTAAGGATGATGCCATATATCTTGGAGTGTCTATGTTTTGGGGAAAATAGGAAAAAAGCTACTGATGAGCTAACTGAAAGAATAGTCAGAAAACTAAGTGGATGGAAGAGCCTATTACTATTGAATGGAGGCAAGGAAGTGATGATAAAAGCCATAGCTCAAGCCATTCCAAGTTATATGGTGTCCTCAACTATTCTACCAATATATGTGCACAAAACCATTACAGCATCTATAAGAAACTTATGGTGAAGCAGCAGTCCAACAGGGATGAAGATAAACTGGGTTGCTTGGGAGAAAATGGTAAAAGAGAAAAAATATGGTGGTTTGGGATTTAGAGATCTAAAGTGCTTCAATCAAGCTCTAATAGAAAAGCAAGGATGGAGAATTGCAACTACAAAGAGCTGCCTATTTCAAGAGTGTTAAAAGCTCTATACTTCCCAAGATCAAATTCCTAGCAAGCCAATCCAAGAGCTGAAAATTGTACTATCTGGAAAAATCTAATCAAGACTAGAGAAATTATGGAAGAATATAAAATGTGACTGGTGGGTAGAGGGATCAAATTCACGCCAATCATACCTCCTCTCTCCTTACCTAAAAGATATATCAACTTCAAGAGCACTGTAAACTGCCTTTCCATTTCTCAAGAACTAAAAGTGGGAGATCTAATCAACCAACATCTCAGAAGTTGGAATGTTCAGGTGATCAACAATTTATTTGATGTCCCTGCCACCCGACAAATTTTACCCACAACCATCACTTGGGGTACTCAATAGGATAAGAGAATCTGGTAGTGGACCTCTTCAGGGAAATACACTATGAAATCAGGGTGTAAAACAGCTCTAAGAATCCAATAAAATAATTAAGCTAAGAGGAAGAAGGAAGTGAATCCTAGTTCTGCAAATGAGGAGAAGTATAATGTGTTAAAAGGCCTGTGGCAGCTTTCAGTTACCCCAAAGCTAAAACATTTCTGGTGGAGAGTGGTTTCTAAAGCCCTTCCCACAAAAATGAATAGAGAAAAAAGAGGTTGTGATAACTCTTCTAAATGTCCCATTATTCTTCAAGAAATGGAGTCTATTGAGCTTGTGTTATTTCATTGTAAATGGGATGAAATAGTTTGGTTTGCATTTGGGCTGCTAGATAGAACAAAGCTTGAAAATTAATTCAGTGGATGGCTGATATCAATCCATGTTCAAGCTGAAGAGAGAAGAAAGATCCCAACTGACTATTTGGAAAGAATTCTCTTAGTGAGTTGGGGAATTTGGTTAGCCAGAAACATGTTTATCTTTAATGGTGGTCCATTAGACCCAGTTGAAGTGTTGGAGGGTGCTATAAGTTGGAGAACTCAATTCTTGAAGTTGTTGAGTGACAATGATGGAGGAGATAGAAGGAGACAATCCCAACCCCGTGCAACACAAATCTGGCTCCCTCCAAATGAAGGTTACCTTAAAGTCAATCTAGATGCTACCTAGAACAAAGCTAAAAAATGCTCAACAATGGTTGGGATCATAAGAGACCATGAAGGTCACATTGTGGATAAAATGGTGTCAAGAGGTATGAAAGACTCCGCACTTAATGCAGAACTGATAGCTCTCAGGAGGATGTGTATTCTCCTCCCAAACAATAGCCTCCACCACATTATTGAAAGTGACAATCAAATAGCATTGCTTTTGGTGAAGAGAAAGAAACCTCCAGAGAAATTTGAAAGAGGTGTAATTCAAGATATCTGGGCATAAGAAGATGTCAAGAATTCTAGGTGAAATGGATTCTCAGATCAACCAACCAATGTGCAGAGTGGATGGCAAAAGGATTTGGAAAAACTCCAATTTATCTAGTTTCGTGTCCTAGTTCTGTTTCAGAGTTGAATGAGTGAGGTAGACGGGAAATGTTAGCAGTATTGAATGGAGATAGAAACTCCAACAATGATATCGAGATTAAACTTAGATTTGTTGTTATTTGGTGGTGTTGGTTTGGTTAATACAATACTTTTTTCTCAAAAAAAAAATGACGTGTTCCCAACCTTGATTTGTTCCTTCAGGTTATTACCTCCACCCCGTTAGGTTCCTTCTAGTGCACTATTCATCGATCACTTTGACCCAAGGATTTATTTAGCAAAGAGATGCAATAATTTTGTAACTTTTCCATGGTGTTGTAGAGTAAACTTTACGCTACAGCAGCATGAAAAGATTGCTGAATTCTAGCGTCGTTTTGCTAACCAAATCAACGGGTCAAAGTGTCTCAAAAAGGCAACGAGGAAGAACCAGGCGGGACAGAGTTAGTAGAATGTTTAGTGCACAACTCCATCTCATATATTATTCGCAACGATACCTATACCAGAAGCCTCCGCAGTGGTTCCGATACGATTTATCCACCACAGCTGCATCAGGTGAAATCGCACATCATGTTCTTCCCCTGCTTCCTTCTCCAGATTGCTATTGCAGCAATTCCGGCAGGAGAAATTGCTGATGATACTAGGTCATGCTTTATTAGAATAACAAACTATTGAAACCTCTATGAAGAGGATGACCCTCTCTCTCTCACACACACAGACAAAACCACCAGCAATGGTTATGGGGGGGGGGGGGTTACGACGTTAGTCACGCCCCCATTAGGCCATTAAGTTAGCTGTGGTGGATATCTCGCGATGTCATTACTGGATCCACATACACAGAGGTTGAACAAGTCTTCTCTATGACATACAAGGATCGTGGATGGAACAAAAACTATATGCTCGAGCCTTATTCCAGCCTCGAGACCACTTGATCCCCTTGTTCCTGTACTAATTGCCAATCTTCGGAGGGACCCTACCCCGTAATCCCCATATGCTGACATGGCATGATCTGGTGCGCAGTTGGGTAGCCAATTGCAAGCTGCTCATAGGTCCACATGGATGTGACTAGGATCTTGTTTTGAGGTATTTACAGTCGTGTACTCTCTACTTTATCTGTTAAGCTTACTTTATCGTTTTAATTTACAGTTATTGTCAAGCATCTAAAAGATGATCTTTACACAAATGTATAACTTGATGTAGATTAGATCTTATTACGTTGTTAACAATTTTATCTACTAAATAACTATATTGTTAATTGGTTCTACGTTTCAGTGGTGTACCGCTGAACAACTGTTGAGAACGGTAGACACGCTCGTACTCGCGTGCAATTTATATTGTGTTTCGAACTCTATATCGACTTTCATAACTAAATAAAAAAAAAGTAGGGTAAATTGGTATTTTGACGCTTTCGGTTATGGCTCATCCAAATTGAGGGTATTCCTTGTCAATTATCAAACAGTAAGGGTACTAATTGTCAATTTACCTAAACCCAAGGATCCTTAGTGTAAAGTATTTATAATTGCAACAAATTCATCTGAATAATTAATGTCCTGTCCGGGAAGTCCGTCCTCAACGGTCTTTTCATCTCTTCTTCTTCTGTCTCCCGAGTCCTGAGCTTCACAGCCGTTTCCCTCCGAACAACCAGTAACTGATATACACACTTGGTGAGAGAGTAGTTTCCGGTCATCGCATTTGCATTCTCAACGACGGAAATCTAGTCAGAGAACCAAACGGATCGTCCCATTGCCCTTGCTCTGATCGATCGGAGGAGCTTCATCACCGATGGATGACAGAGAAATTCGATCTGTTTTTGCTTAAATTGATTCCGTTTCTAACGCCTCAGAGATTAGGGTTTTCTTCGTAGATATCTGCAATAGATGGCGAGAAGCAGATCGTCGTCGGGCAAATGGAGGTTTATTAATCCGGCCTATTATCTGAAGCGACCGAAACGCCTCGCATTGCTATTCCTTGTATTCGTCGGCGTCACGTTGCTCGTTTGGGATCGGTACACCATCGTCAGAGAGCACGAGGTAATCTTCTTATTTTCCCTTTCGGTTATTTGTGTAATCTAAGCCATAAATGTCAGTGATTTGCCCATGCTTATGGTACTCGTTCATCTGAGTTGTGAATGTTCTCGTTGCTGATCATATTCATTCATATGGATGTAATTGACAAAATAAAATAAATAAATAAATAAATAAATAAATAAATAAATAAATAAATAAATAAATAAATAAATAAATAAATAAATAAACTTCCGGGCAATTGGACTCGGAGCTGTTGGGTACACGAGAAATTTGTGTGGACTTGCACCATGGATGTACATGTTCTTATCTTTTACTGGGCTGTGAGGAGTGGAGGCATCACAATCTTCTAGTGAGTTAATTTAGATTGAAAAATAGGAGACCGGAAGTTGAAGGACTCGCATGACTCAAAGGAACAATATGTAATGTTCATGCTAATCTTCCTCTGGAGAGACTATCAAATTGTGTACTTCTCAAATGGCTAGGTTTAGACTCTGCCTGTGAAGCAGGAGGCATTGCTGCTGTGTAGTGGGAGACATGGCATTGACACTGAAGGACAGTCATATCAACAACCTTAAAGACATGAAATATAAATGATTCAAGGGAAGTAGAAACAACTGCCTAATGTACTCAACCCTAAACATTCTAGTAGGGTAAACCGTTCCATCCAATGTGTAAAATCAAAATGCGATGTATTTATCATCTATAGGCCTATTGGAGATGGATTTAAAAGACACACAAAAGTTTGATGATATACAGTTGATATTCATATTTATTTCTCTTGTTTATAGTTCAGTTAAAGGTTAGTTGATAAATCAATATGAGCAAAAGCTTGCCAACAGTAATTTGAATTACTCAAAGGTTGCGTTTGGTAACCAGAATTTGGATTTGGATTTGGATTTCAAATCCAAAAATCAAACAGCTTCAAATTCTTTCGTTTGGATGGTATTAATTATGTAGATTTTGAAATACTGAATTTGAATTATGTTGTTTGGTTACCAAGTTAAGTAAACATAAAATTGAATTGGATTCATTTTCAAAACTGTAGGTCAGGGGTAAAAGTCAATTCTCAAAACACTCGAACAAAACTCGGTTTCATTTTAAGAAGCTGAGTGAGAGTCATTAGCCAAATTAAAATTCTAATTGACATCTTGGGAGTTAGGAGTGACATTGCAATCATTTGATAGTTGTACAAAACACATAAGTTGTAGAAAAAGGAGCGGACATCGAGCTTGTGAGACACTAATTTGAGGTTCAGCCAGTTAGATGCACATTAAGCAACGGAGAGGACTGGGCCATGGTTGTGCACAAGTCAGGAGCTTGCGCAAGCTAAAAGTTGATGGACCTTAGTCAAAGTTTTGTGTTGCGTTTCAGAGCATATTGCAGGCTTTGTGGTCTTTGCCGGTGGTGCTTGATAGCAAAGAGTGCGATAAATATTAAAGACAAGGCAGTAGCAGTGGTGAAGGAGAGAGTTAATACTAGAGACTACAATTCCAGCTCGCATAGATCAGCAAGCAAGTTTCATGATGCTGTTGATGCTGATCTGTCTGGTCATGTGAGTATGTAGTTACTGATGACGTCATTGACTGTAATAGGTGGGCGTTGGTGGAGCAAGAGGAGGTAGGTGAGAGTTTCAATTCTGATAGAGTTGTACAGCTGCATGAGGCTAGCAACCAGTTGGACGTTGTTAAGAGTAGTCCCATAGCTATTTCGCCTCCTTAAATTGCTGAAGATGCATTAGAATTCGGGAAAATGTTGGGGCTGTCTTATCATGGCAGGGAGCAGGACACTAGAAGGCTTTTCCAGGCTATTGAGGAAGATCAAAGCACTGGTAGGGTTGTGCTCTAGTGAAGGTTACACGGTCAAAATTGGAAAGAGAATTAAAGAGACTTTTAATTGGAATCCTCGTGAATTGTGGTGTAATAGTTAGTAGGAGTAGATAGTTTTGTTTGTCTTTGTTCCTCGTTGCGAGGTTCACTTTTCAATAAGTTTTTTTTTATTGCCTATCCAAAAGAATTATTGGTATAATAAGTTGTTTAATTCTTCTTGTGAGTTAAGTGAAGAAGAAAAGTATTGATTACATCAAAATAGATGCCGCGTTGTTAGAAAGTTTATCTAACAAAAGGAATCGGTGAAAAAAAGTTATATAAGAAAGCTGCAACTAGCAAACTTAGTCTAAAAAGGATATCTAAGGGAGAAAAAAGCTTCTACTAGTAATTGACATCTTGTTTACTTCGCTGGAACCAAGAGCTTAAAAAGTATCCCTTCACGATGAAACAAAGACCAACCCGCTACCTGGAAAGCTCTGCTATTCCTTCCTCTTCAGATAAGCTACGCCACATGTTGAGCAAGAAGACTTCATTTTATAGAAGTGATCAAATTAGGCTCTCTGGCAAAGGAATTGTAATTCATATTTTATAAGCCAAGTGATTGTACCATACCACTTAAAGGTGTATTCTGCATGCTTTTTCAAAAGTAGCTAAATTGAAAATCAATCCTGCCTATAATAGTGTTATGCGAAGCAGATTTTGAGCAACTGAATTACAATTCAGGAGCCCATTAAATGTGTGTGTGTGTGCGTGTAATAATAATATTTTCTATACTGAAAGGTGTAGAAAAAGTGATCCAATTTAGGTCAAAAGTGTTCCTGCCTATAATAGTGTAATGCTGAAGCAAATTTTGAGCAACTGAATTACAATTCAGGATCCCATTAAATGTGCATGCGTGTAATAATAATATTTCCTGTACTGAAAGGTGTAGAAAAAGTTATCCAATTTAGGTCAGAAGTGTTCGATTCGGCATTTTCAGTTACCTGGTTTGCGCCTTTGGCACTCACCTGAGGTAAAGGTGGACTTGTTTAGTGCACATAAAGATAAGGTAAAATGACATAGACATAATTTATCTCTCTTCTTCCACATTCACACAAATTAGTCTGAAATTATACGACCCCATTACCTCATAGGTGGTTGAAATTGTCTGCACATAGTTTTGCATTCTTGTCTTACGTACAGAGTCCAAGTGACATGATTGGGCAGACCGGGTTTTAGTTTAGGTTTATTTTACATATGGATGTTCTAGAGGAGGAAGAGGAAACTTGGAATAAATGGTATCACACACATCTTTTGCATAAACATCTTATCGGGGAATTTAAATAATATATGCTCCCTTTCTAATCTTATGCTATTGTTTAGGATGATATTTCAGTATATTGGATGGGAAGAATTTGTTACCTTTCATGTTTAACAAAACTTTTACACATGCAGGTTGAGATCTCTAATTTGAATGAAGAAGTAGTGCGGTTGAAAAACATGGTAAGGTTCACACGGATGTGTAAGTCAGGTTCTCCCTTGACTGTACTTAATTTTTAAGTCTGTCAATCTTCAGACTTTGTCATGTCACGCCCTTTCATGCTCTACACCTGTCTTTTTTTGCACTTGATATTTCTTTTCTTTTTATAATTTTCATCTGTTGGCTGTTGTGTTTTTTCTTTTTCTTTCTTATACAAACATTCTTTAGTCTGTGCACCTGAAATGAGTAGCTTTAGATATGTTAATATTAAGATGTCAACATTCATTAGGGCAGTAGGTCACATACAGAATAACTGACTATGTTTGGCTAAAATTTTATTTCTGCATATAGCTGAAGGAGTTAAAGAACGACCAGGGTGTTTTTGGTGAAAATTTGAGTAATGGTGGAGAAAGTAGAAGTGTTGAAAAGCAAAACAAAGTTTTAGAGAAGTCAATCATCGATCAGCGAAGAGAGAAAGTAAAAGATGCTATGGTTCATGCTTGGAGTGCATATGAAAAATATGCATGGGGACACGATGAGCTTCAGGTATTATTTTTGATCCAGTATATTCAATTTCCTAATTCATCTCTGCTCACATGAACTGGACTTGCTGAAAATATGAATAAGATATATCTTGATCTCTGCTACATGAAGTGTGCATTATATGAATATCTTTCCATTTGGCTGTTGTTAAAGCACTGATCGTGAACTATGCATGTGAAAATCAATGACAATTTTATTTCTCTATCTCATTGGTATTTTACTCTGGAAATTAAATCAAGAATAGGACCACACTTAATGTAATATTAACAAAGACAGATACTAGGACATTGTTCTAAAGAGAAAATGACTAAAGATACAAGTAGACCCAAATTGTGAAAGGAAGTCGCCTGGATGCCTCTTTAGAGAAACCACCTAAAGCAGCGCCTTAACTTCAGCAATCAGGCTATCACTTAAGCTAATGGGTGGCCAACTAGGTGTAGCATGATCGCCTACTCGATAAAATCACCTAGATGGTCATCTTGTCTGGCTTCATAACCAGATTAATATAAGTAAGTTTTCAAATCCAAAGTAGAACTAAAAAGGTTCTGAGGTCCTAGAATTTATTCATGCAAAAGGAAATTAGAATGTGCAATGGCTTATTGAGGGAAGGAACTTTGTGTAAGCTATCAACATATGGTATAGAATCCTGAAATGCCTTTATTATATACTAATTCAAGGATAAAATTGTAAACCTTAACACAAAATATCAACTAAATTAAAATAAAAAGTCAAATACTACTTATACATGATAGGTTTACATCAAGGGTCGGCGTTGAAGTAATGAATGAGGTTACAAGGAGTATTCAAGACTAAGTTACCTGGAACGCGGATCAAACCGGTTCTGTACACTAAGGGTCGGCTTCTTTGGATACCTTTATAGGAGTTTTACCATTTTCCACAAGTCAGGAAGTATAAAACTGCTCAATATATACAATATTTGAAAGTCAATATTCGAAAAATAGATGTAACTTAACATATCTAAATTTAATATTCCCTTCTACATAGATACTTTAGGTGAAAATAGTGAACAAAACTGGGATCGCCAAATTAAGCGATCTGGATCGCAGGTGTTCCACGTTTCGGAACGCGCGATCTAATTCCCAATTCTCGGGGGTACGAGTTAGTGGTGGTAACACTGATTCAAGATGAGATCCCGTGGTGCATGTTATTTGCCGACGACATAGTTTTGATAGATGAAACAAGAAGTGGCTACATTTAGGTTAGAGTTATGGAGGGATAATCTAGAGACGGTTTCGGGTTAGTAAGACCAAATATAGTATATAGAACTAACTTTAGCTGCTATAGGAGTGTAGGAGATAATAACTATTGCTGAGCAGGAGGTGACGACGAATGATCATTTTAGGTATCTTGGGTAAATTGTGCGTATTGATGAAGAGATATAGATGAGGATGTCACGCGTAGGATGAGAGCTGGGTGGATGGAGTTGAGGAGTGCATATGGAGTGACTGTCGGTGCAAGTGCCCGACTCCCAGAAGAAGCCATGCTTCCTAGACAAAGAGTACCACCACAACACGGGGAATTTGGCTATATGCATTTCCCTCGAATGCACTTTGCATTCTACACTTGGCCTATATGCAATCTACCCTTCGATTGTGAGAGGGGAATAAGTTTTGTCTTATTCCCCGAGGGTAGATCCCAAATTCGAATTCACCAGCCGGTTTAAGACCCAATTTTTTAATTTTTCAGTGCTGTCAATGTAACTGAAACAAGCTAGGTAACACGAGGTGCGTAAACAAATTGAATTAGACCACCAAAACAGTAGACCTCATAGGGGAACCAAAGTAGTTACTTGTCAACAATACCACATTGACCAACACAAATCATAGGGCAGGCAGATACCTCCTCTCTCCTTACCTAAAAGGTTTTGATACTCAGCTCTCATTCCGGTACTGAACCCATCTAATCTATCTCATACTCTTTTCATTGGGGGCAAGGATCAAAAGGTTCCTGTTGTGTTTGTGAAGCTGTACTCCCCGGAGGCTCCAGTGCTAGGTTAGGGATGTGATTAGATGCTTTAGGGTCATAACTTTAGTTAGTGTTCAGATTAGTTACTTAAGGATTTCCAATACAGTATAACTTGCAAAATTAGGGCTTTATTTAACGGGTTTGCTACACTCTCTCACACTCACACACGTATACACTCGTGTTCATAACAAATTAGCTCTGAAATCTTTATATTTTCTTATGCTGAGGGTTCTTCTTTTCGTGTATTTGTGTAGAGACTAGACAAATTTGATGCTTTAACATTTACATTGACATTGATATCTATGATGAGTTACCCCAAAAATATGTTAATACTTTTTTAATTCATGTTACAGCCACAGACACAAGTTGGTGTCGATAGCTTTGGTGGCCTTGGAGCGACTTTGATAGATTCACTTGATACTCTTTACATTATGGGGCTCAATGAGCAGTTCGAAAGAGCAAGAGAGTAAGTTGTTAATCCTTACCTGTATGGTTTGCTAAAGTTGTATGAGCATTTCCAAAACACTGACTGCACGAATTACCCGATATCCATGCATTGCACATTAATATTAATGTATAACCTCAGGCAAAGTGCCTCTAAAACATTGTTTTCTTTCAGAAAGTAATTATTGCAAAGGTAGATTCCCTAATACTAAAGATATAAATTATTGTAAGAAGAGTTAGTAGTCCGTTGCATGGGCTCACAATTTGTAACGAACATTTTCCTTCTCAATGTACACAAAACTTGATGTCATAGTCATGTTTTCCTTGTCACTTTTGTCTCTTGGATGGATCGTGGTACAATTGAGAACCCATTAGATCACCACCACACTATCCTTGAAGGACTTGTTAGATCTGATACTATCTGTAGCTACCCTATCAGTTAATTGGGCTACAACTTTTTGATACTAAACTGCTTAAAGCTGAAGTTCGTAGCGGTGGCCAACCGGGTTACTTATGCAGTAGACCTAAAATTCACACGTCTCCTACATATGACGAGATACCACTTCAATCTCTCTGTTTTAGAAGTTCTTTGAAGTAAAAAGACCCTTTCACCAGTGGACATTTTCCTTCAAGACCCTGCTTCAAGTGATCGAAAAAATCAGTACAGGGAGAGTATGATGCTAACTAACTAATCTTAATTTTCAAACGATGTGTGTGTCAATAAAAGGCTGCTAATAGCTAAAATTATATAGTTATTGATAAAAGATCACTACACTGCCTCCCAATCATCTACATTGCATGACCAATTTGGCTAAATTATATTTATCCACTACAAGATCATGCACTTAACTCATAATTCATAACCCCTAGAAATTCGAGCTCAGGGCTTTACCTCCCTGTGGTTGACAAAAGTACAAAGAGTAACAGGCGTTATCCTAGGGCCTACGGTATGACCCTGCCTGGTTCTCTTCCTCTTTCCGTCTCTGCAAGCTCAGCCTCTGTCATCAAATTCCAGATGTACATGGATATGTAATGCATGTATTTTGGAAATCAGTATTAGATGACTGCATCTGATTGCTCAAGTGGCATTTACATTCATAGTTTCCTTTCCTTTGTTCATGGTCGCCTGTTGTTGGCAGGTGGGTGGCAAACTCATTGGATTTCAACAAAGACTATGATGCCAGTGTGTTTGAGACAACCATAAGGTTGCTTTATAAGGTTTAATGTCTTTATTTATTCATTTATTCAAAGCTTATTTGTCTGTTCCAAATGACTGTCCTGTACTGCTGTGTTCTCACCAACTTAGGATATGTAGATAGGAAGTTGGATAACCTAGCTCATTCGTTATCATTAAATTCCAGAGTGGTGGGTGGACTCCTTAGCATATATGATCTCTCCGGGGATAACATTTTCCTTGTAAAAGCAAAAGACATTGCGGACAGACTGATACCAGCATGGGATACACCTTCAGGCATTCCTTATAACATTATTAACTTGGCACATGGAAATGCCCATAATCCTGGATGGACAGGGGTAAGCTCTCAAGTTTCTGAACTGTAGCTGATTGTGTTTCTTACATAGTTATCCCTACTACAATACCTTAGTAGTTTTTTTCCTACTCTTATGTAAATAGTTTTTTTTTTTGTCTTCTTTTCCCGGTCATACAAATTGATTTTTATTTCTGCTTAGGGTGATTCTATCCTGGCAGATTCTGCCACAGAGCAGCTGGAATTTATTGCTCTTTCCCAAAGGACAGGAGACCCAAAGTATCAACGAAAGGTATATATCTTCTGTAGTTCTTATCATCAGTTTCTTACTCAACCAAATACTTTTTAACCAGTACAATAGTATATTGTTCTGGAGTCTGGACAGTGTTCAATTTTAATCTGGTAGGCAAATGTTTCCGCGCCAGATTGTTGTAGTTTTTTGTTCTTGTAGGTGGCCAATTGTTTTGCTGTTCTACTTATGATTAACTACTCTAAATGCTTTCAGGTTTTGTACATGCATTTAACTACGAGTGCTTGATAATACAGATACGTAATCTTGAACTAATCATGTACCTACAAAGTTCATTTAGAATCATATAGCGGGAAAATGGCAGCTGATTCAAACACAAAATATAGTGTGGTTATATTATATTTACTCGAAGTTGGCTGAAACAGTTGAATTCTTCTGGACTTGGAAAATTTGTCCCAATCACTCTGAAAATTCAGCGTATATAATTGTGTATTCTGTTCCATATTGGAGCTGTAATATATAAATGGTTCTGGCTTGTTCCAGGGAACAGAAGTAATAACTATGGTTTGTCTCACTCCAGGCTCAGTTATTCATTTGTGTCAGTCGTGTAAAGATAATATCAGTAAGGGTGGTAGACATGTGTGACAAATTTGGAATTTGACATTTGGCAACTCATTGCTGGATGCTCTTATCAGTGATGCAATACAAAGTCTTGTTTGGACTTGAACATTGGAATAACTGTTTGTTCTTAGTTCTAATTTTCTCCACTTTAATAGAATGATACAAGGGTTTCTTGTTGTTCACAATTAATGAGATTATACTGAACATTCATGAAGCAGAGTAACCGTAAGGAGCAGTATTGTAGAGCTTTTTCTTAATTACATTAAGCATCAATTTTGTGACAGGATAAACTGTCATTGACCTGAAAGCTCTCTTGTTTCTTCAGGTGGAGGATGTTATTGCATACCTTCATAAAACATTTCCGGATGATGGTTTGCTTCCCATCTACATTAATCCAGGCAGTGGAATGTCATCACAATTGACCATAACTTTTGGGGCCATGGGAGACAGGTGCTAGTTGTTTAATTATTGAAACTTCTAACTATGTTTGCTAATATTATTGTTAATAGTGAAAGCTGTTGCTTCTTGTAGAACTAGGCAGTACTGTTGATGCGCTTCTGTAAGTTTACCGAGGTGTACTTATTTTCTAAGATCTGGTTGCAGTTTCTATGAATATCTCCTCAAAGTCTGGGTTCAAGGAAACATGACTGCTGCTGTGAAGCCCTATAGGTGATTTATTATTTGTACAAATTTGTTACCTGCTATTGTTTTTGCTAACAGTTCACTAGTTTTATACATAATGACTAATGAGGAATGTCAATGCTAATGGTCAAAAGTTAGCATTAATCTTCAAAATACGAACTCACTATGTCATGGCCACCTGATCAGTAAACATGTAATTTTTAACATTGAACAAGTAATTACTATATGTGAATTAGACTCTATCCTCTTGTCATGGACTCATGGGCGTGCCTTGTATTGGTACTTGTCTCTTGATATCCCATCACCTCATGTTTCCTGTCTGTTCTCTTAGCCCGCTTCTCAAGTTCGGTTGCACTAATAGAAAGATCAACTATACCATGCCTATGTTGCTTAAAATCCATTAGTATATGGGTGGATGGACAATATGTAATTGATTAAAAGAGAGGGGGTTATGTAAGACATGATTAGAATTCGGGGGGACCAATATGAAACACGAAGTTGGAGGGGGAAAAATATAAATAATCTTAACATTTTCTTGTTATAGGAATGGAAATAAACTGTGTGCTTGTGTCCTAAGTTATCATAACTGAACCGGCCGGTTTCACAGGAAAACTGGTGTAGGACCCGTGACCGGTGCAGGTCTGCTATAGGATTGGAATTTGACGATCCACTAACCGGTGGTGGTGAGAACAGGACGTTTTATTGCTGGAACTGGTGGCCATCCTGGAGATAATTTAAGACATTATTAGAATTCAGTAGACCAACATGAAACACCTAGAAATGGGAGGGTGCAAAATGTTAGTAATCCTAACATTTTCCTGTAGTAGGAATGGAAGAAGTAATTTTGTGTTTGTGTCCAAAATTTTCAAAACTCGACCGGCCGGTTCGACTGGAAAACTGGTGCAGGGACCCGTGACCGGTACAGGTCTGCTGTAGGATTAGAATTTGACGATCTGCTGACCAGGTGAATAGGTGATGGTGTGGTCAGAACCGGCAGTTTTACTGCCATAACTGGTTGCCCTCCTGGTTTCTACCAGCTGTGTTATTGATGCAGCATCCATTCACTGGTTGGAGAAGGCAAATCCACTATGGAAGCCTAAGCTGAAACATAGCAAGAAGTAGTTTTTGGTCTAGAGGAAAGTATACATGGAAGTTAATGATTATTAAGTAGTATATTTAGGGGCATTTCAGTGTTTTCATAGTTCTCGAGAATCTTAGTATTTGACAGGTTGCAGGATTTTTCTTTGAAGACTTGATTCCATTACGATTTGAATTTCCTATTCAGAATCTAAGTGAGTCTGAAAATACTGTGTTATGTCAGTAATTAGGGGATATTGGTTATTCTAAGTTGATTTGTGAAACCCTTGTTGAGTATTTCTTCTTCTTTCTCTCTTCTACCTCAGTTCCTGCTCTGCTCTTTTACTGTTCCTGTAGGTCGTGTTCATAGCAATGAACATCAACTGTTCAGCCAAAACCCTACCCTCTTTACTCTCAAACCCTTCCCAAACCAATCCCCATCATTTAACCATTGATCTCAACCCTTAAAACACTTTATCCGGACAGCAAGCTGCTGGAAATCAACCAAGTAGGAGCAGAGTTTCAGACTATGTTGCACGGGTGCTTCTAATAGGTCGCGCACCCGCACCGGGTGCTTCCGGGTGCTTCATGGGTGCTTGGGTGCTTTGCGGGTCTTTGTGGATAAGGCAGGGTCCATTTTGAAAGTTTCAGTTGAGAGCTCTTCCAAATACAACAACAATCTAACAAAGAAGTGTGCATTTATGTGAACATTTTTAACCCCTAGATTACTCATCTCTCCACAGCTAAGAACAACAACATGAAGAGATTATATTGTTGATATAGTAACTCTGTATCTTCTAATCTGTGTATGAATTTCTGTTTGATTATAGGGTATCACTATAACTGTTATTTTTATATTAGTATAAAGTATCACTATTAATATCAAATAAAAATATAAAGAATGAGGCCGCACCCCCGCTGCACCCGCACCCTTGAATTTTCGGAATTCGCCGCACCCGCACCAGCACCCGCACCGCACACGCACCCGTGCTACATAGGTTTCAGATATGTCCTACATCAGGTATTAAAAGAATATCTTGATGCTCAGGACACTCGAACAGAAAACATCAAACCGCATGCCAATTACCACTGAACCAACGCATCAACTATTTTCCGTAACCAACGCCAATATATAACCATATCTACTTAAGTTCACAATTACTTATACTACTAATTATATCTTTATTGCATGCATTGATATATAATTATAATTTTTTAATTCATATATTTATTTATTTCATAAGTTCTTAAGTACTTATACTAATAGTTTGGTAGTTACTAATTTGAACTTACTGCTTATCTAGTTGGCAAAAAGCATATATTGTTTACAACTTTTAAACAGATATAATTTTAATATCTTTTGTTCAGTAATATATAACTTTTAAACAGATATGAAAGTACTTAAGTTCACACGTACTTACACCAGTTCGACGTCCAGTCCCGTTTTAAAACGTATGCCTTTTCAAAAGATTTTCTAATTCATGATCTACACTATGCCACTTATCCAGGAAAGGGAAGACAGTAAATTATATGCTTCTTTCTCTGCTTGGTTTTACTGTTTTTTGTTTTGGGGCATCTATTGTATATTCGTTTAGTATTATGAATGGATTTGAAGGTTTAAATTGGAAATCTGGAATTTTAGAGATGTCTTTCGCAGAAATAATAATGACTTCCTCTTCAATTTGATCAGAGAAATGTGGGAAAAATCCATGAAAGGTCTGTTAAGCTTGGTGCAGAGAAGTACACCATCTTCTTTTGCATATGTCTGTGAGAAGTCTGGGGATTCTCTTATACATAAGGTGACTGACATGTAGCAGTTAAAATATGTTTTTTTGACTTTAACTGGTGATGATCTACTTGTTAATGTCTAGCTATTTTTCTAAAATTTACAGATGGACGAACTAGCATGCTTTGTCCCCGGGATGATTGCTCTAGGAGCGTCCGGATATGGTCCTGATGATTCTCAGAAATTCATGTCACTTGCAGAAGAGGTTTTTGTTTATTTTCTTTGAGATTCAGTTTATGATGCTTTATAAGTATGTTTGAACTTGAGCAGTCATTCTCTGACTTTGACGGATTTTTTAATCATAATCCAACTAGCACGCATCATTCTAAAATCATATTTGCTTCCACAGCGATTGTGGTTGCAGTGTAACAGTATTGAAGGCATACAACACTGCAACTGGAGTGTGCAAACAAAGGCATATCTTTTAGAACTTTAGAAATTCTAAATAAACGCCTGAAACCATGTTTTGAGCATAGAAATCGGATTACTTGTATTTTACTGCTCCCTCCGTCCCACATAATTTGTCCATTTTTCTATTTTGGGATGTTCCAAATAATTGTCCACTCTCATCTTTTCATGTTTTAAATTTTATAGATTGACAAAAATGTCCAACAAGTAGTAAAAATGGTGTTGCAAATGGACAAATAAGGGCAATTATGTCAATGCAGTCACAAAGTTCAAATATGTGTGCAGTTAATGCTTGTCCCTATAAAAGGCTGGAGTTTTGGAGAGGGACAATTTTCGTGGGACGGAGGGAGTAGTTGCTTAAATAATTAGAAGTTCTATTGCAGATTTGCAGGTGATATGATATTTGAAACTTCTGCAGTTAAAAGAAACTGAACACCCTGATTTCCAAATCATATCATCGAACATAGAAACTCCCATCAGAATTATCCAATTCATAAACCCTAACCAAGCACACTCAATCACAAAAGAAAAGAGTTTCAATCAGTGAGAAGAACCATCTACCATCTGGCTTTTTTGTGAGGGTGAATATCGCATTGTCGGCATCTTTTGCCAGTTGTTTTTACGTTTATGTATTTGATGTTTTTATTAATACCTTCGCTGTCAAATTGAGGTTTGGATCATGAATTGAATTCCACTTTACTGAATCGTGACGTAAAGGTTGGGTTCAATTCGTCTTAAGCATATTCGAACAATAAATTGTCTTTTAACTATAATATGAGTGATTAGGTGACGATATAAGAAGCTATGTACGTATGTAGAGCAGGGAAACACAAGATACCTAGAAAATGTAAAATAGCAAGGAAATCGGTAGTCGTGGCCTTGAAAAAGTTGTACTACGTACTAGTTATGAAATAAACATGTGTAGCAAAACAGAAAGAAATAGGAGCAAGGAAACACAAGATACCTAGAAATGTAAAATAAGTAGTAGGGAAATTGTTAGTCATGGCCTTGAAAAAGTTGTACTAGTTATGAAATAAATATGCGTAGCAAAGCAGACAGAAATAGGGAAGTATGACTTTGTAGACTGACTCTAACTAGACCCAGTCTGTGTCAATGATGAATTGCGGGAATCGGTCTAAATCTCTACAAATCCCAAAATTTAGGAATTAGAACTTGGGTTATTCTTGTTCCATTTAAGTTTCACAAAGGGACTTGCTTTATTTCATGGGTGAATCGGATCTTAACTGTAAGATTCTGACAAGTATGATCAAAACTGTAGGACTCTGGTTAATCGGTATGGTGGACCTGATTTACCCTTATGTATCAGCAGCTTTTAGAACCATGTGTGGAACCCCTTGGAAGAGAGGTTATTCTTGTTCCATTTAATATTCACAAAGGGACTCGCATCATTTCATGGGTGAATCGGGTCTTAACTGTAAGATTCTAACAACAATGATTAAAACTGTAGGACTCCGGTTAATCGGTATGGTGGACCTGGTTTACCCTTATGTATCAGCAGATTTTAGAACCATGTGTGGCACCCCTTGGAAGAGAGGTTTTCTAAGCTTCACGAGGCACAGTGATTCTTTTTAGAACTTTGATCATATTGTTTCCCTTTGCTGCAGCTTGCTTGGACATGCTACAACTTTTATCAGTCAACACCAACAAAGTTGGCTGGGGAGAACTACTTCTTTAAGGATGGACAGGTTAGGAATGAATTTTGTTGTAAAAGTTAATACTTCTTACATCTGTTTTAGATCCTACCACATTGAAATTTTCAGGACATGAGTGTTGGTACGTCATGGAACATATTGAGGCCTGAGACCGTGGAATCACTCTTTTACCTCTGGCGCTTGACTGGCAACAAGACATACCAAGAGTGGGGTTGGAACATATTTGAAGCATTTGAAAAGAACTCGCGCATAGAATCAGGATACGTCGGATTGAAGGATGTAAGCTTTTCCAAACCCATAGTTAATATGTTGTTAGTCTGTTTGATTGCCTCTGGATAACTTCATTACTATTCAGGTCAAGTCTCCTTCGAAGGAGGGCTCTACTTCTCATATTCTCTAGATATAACATACTAATGTACTGTAATAATGGATCTTCTAATCATAAAGCCCCCTGAATTTTGAGTTCTCAAGAAAGAAAAGAAAATCAACTGTTCCACTGTAGAGTAAATTACATTCCCCTGATCGTTCATTCATTGACAAAATAGACCCTTAGTGGTCTAGATGGAAGCTCTTGAGCCCGTGACATTTAGAATTTCATTCAAAATATTTAAGTGAGAGTGCCCTTTTTTGTCAAAAGTGAGATTGCCGTTCACTTCCACATTCAACACCCCATAGTGCATGATGCTTACTTATCTTTATCTCTCTTGTGTGTCTCTTGTGTGGGCCATCAAGTTCTTGATCATATGGTGAAAGCCTTTGGCCAAGGTAATCTCATGGAAAGGATTAAGGTTTGTTAGACAAACGTGTTGGGGAAGTATGCCAAACTATGAAATAAATAAGTGAAATTAGGTATGAAAAGAAGACTTAGGGTCTAGGATTTAGGGTGTTCAAGATTGGATGGAGACCGACAGGCTCGCCCGTGTGTACAAGTTAGGATTGCTCACGTATGAGTGCGAGTGTGTTCTACTGTTTTCAACAATTTAAGCACAGCAGATAGTTACCCTAGGAACAATCTTACTTTGGAAAGTGGAGATGCTATTAGGTAGACATATCTTATCAAACTATGTAGATGTGTTTTTGTAAAGATAATGCAGAAGTAAACAAAGTGAAGAGACAACACACAAGATATTTAAAGAGATTGGAGTTGTCCGTGAATTATTAAGCAAGCAAATATTTGTTAATTGGAGTAGTTAGTTGGTTGCGCTTTGGTTCTTTTTCCTTAGTTTCTTTGTAGATTATGGATTTTTTCCATGTTAGTAAATTTGTCCTGCCTATAAAAAACAATTTTACACTGGGAAACCTTTTGAGGCAGCTTGAAACACAAGCTGCTCAGATAGGATAATTACCCTAGTGCTCTGCACCAACTAGTACCAGACAATTCTATAGATCACAAGAGTCTATTATTATCCTACTTGTTAGCTAGACACGTGAAAACTTAGAAGGTACTCGAGTAATTACATATCTTCTTGCAATCGATCTGGAATCTGTGCTGCATTCATACCTGAGTTGGTAATCCAACGACCAACGTTGAATTCAGTTGACGTGCACAACCACCCTCTTGAAGAACTAATATGGTTCTGTACAAATACTCCTGGAAGAGCTCTTGCGCTCTTGATTCTAAGGGATCGGTCTATGAAACACAAGAATGAAGGTTCACAAGATTCCAATTATCAACGCACATTCAGATATGGCAGAGCCTAATACACGGAATGATGTGTATGATAAAAGTCGAAACCCGCTTGTCCAAGAGGATGGGATCAGCAACCTGCTCAGCCACATCTTGCCCCCCCCCCCCCCCCCCCCCCCCAATAAAGGGGTGTTTGGCCACTAGATGTTGCTCTAACTAAACAAAAATACAACCTTACCTCTAGGCTAAGTATGACCTTACTTGAGGGCTAAGTAAGAATAACTTATTAAACAACAAAAGCTTAGCCTGCAAATCGGTTGACTTTGTTGCAGTTTAAGGCTCCGAGACTAGAGACGGTCCATTGGTTAAGACTTAAGAGTTTGGCAAGCACTGAAACTACTCTTCTTTAGCACCCACCTTGCCAAGCTACAGTTTCTGCAACTAAAGAACATGTTGATTAAAACATGAGTTCTGATCGTCCACCACCAACTCGTATATTTTCCGAGAATCACCCTGCATCAGCTACGGCCTCTGTTCATAGACCTAGGGTTGCTTGGAGACCAAGGAAAAGAATTCTCAAAAGACTACAACTTTGAGTTTCAAGGAAAAGTCTAAAATGCAATTTGGGAAGAATAATTATATGTAGGAAAATATTATGTTCATCCCCTCACAAGAGATGTAGGAAAATAATTGATATAGTAGAAGGATGAGAAAAGAATTTTCCTTCCAAAGGAATTGGATTTGAAGAAGAAAAGAGATGTATTTTAAAAGATAAAGAGGTATTTATAATCGTCTTTTGGGAAAAAATATATAAACATAATTTTGTAGAAAGATGACATAAAAACTTTTTGGAGAAAGATTCGAACTGGAAGAGATCTAAGAAACCTAAGAATAACTACTGGTAGTAAATAACAATCCTACTAGAAAGCAAACAACAGCTAATGAGTGCCAGACTGCCAGTAGAGCATTCAAAGCCCTTGCATCAGATCCAAGGTTCACACCCTGCTAGATGTAGGGTAGATTAGGATTTATGATGTAATTGAAAAAAAAAAAAAAAAAAAAGTGACTGGTCCAAGGAGGCTCATGCGGGTCAAACTTTGACCGAGTGTCCTCTTGGGCGGTTGGCCCCCTTGTATCTAGAACTATCCTATAGTATCCACTCATAGCCCGTTTCTTTATCGATCCGTAAGTTTAATTGCAAATATGACAGAATGTAATAACATTGTAAGCTTGCATTTACAATAACCAAGAAACATAGGAATCACCCAAGCTTTGCTGTTACCAAGCTTTTCAAGTTTCCTTGATAGCAAATTCATGATATACTTTACGGAAACTTGGGATTTCATGGAAAACAAATGAGGTTAATTTCTTTTGATATTTATGGGTTATATGTGGATTTACATATGTAAGATCATTATTCCAAAGTTATCTTTTCCTACTTTCAATATGTTACGATTATATCATTGCCGAGGGCACTAAATATACATGTTGTGTAGAGTAGTCTCCCTTCCCTGGCAAATCCTTAAGTCTTGGCCTGATGAAACATATTATTTGTAAGGGTTCTTATGGAAAAAGTTTAGTCTAGCTGGCATGTTCTTGTTAGTTCTTTTGCAGCTCTGAACTTCTTTTACTTAGTAACTATTTTTTTCCTAAGCCTATCATCTTCCTTAGCTGATTCTCAAAAGCAACTATTTTATGTTTAAAAAGCAAATTTTAGATCCTTGCAGTGATTATCATTTCCCAAGTGTGACAAAAGATTACTGTGTGCCTACCTTCCTTTCTTTCTGACTCATCTACTGTGGTTTATGATTCCCCAGGTCAATACTGGCGTCAAAGACAATATGATGCAAAGCTTCTTTCTTGCTGAGACACTCAAATATCTGTACCTTCTTTTCTCGCCATCTTCAGTTATTTCACTTGATGAGTGGGTTTTCAACACAGAGGCTCACCCTCTAAGAATTGTCACCCAGAATAACGGAGTGAAGTTTGGAGATTCACGTGATCAGGATAAGCAAAATCTGGAGTCGTATAGGAAGGAAAGTCGGTTGGTTGACTATTAGGAACGTTGTTGGCGTTTAGTGGGTACTCATATTTTGCTTCTGATTTGAGACGCTACTCCATATTTACTCTGTTGAACTAGCGGTGTTCTATGATGGTGTACCAAGAGAACGACACAGTGTTGGAGAATAGATGTGAATCAGATAGAAGGCTGTTTCACTCATCCACTGGTGCATGATGACAGATTCAAGATCTGAAACGGCTGCTCTTGGAGTCGTATATATAGCTCCTCAGAAGTGATGGCGAAATAGCATTGAACAAAGGCATATCTTCATTGGCAGGCGATCCTCTTATAGATTCTGTATTTCGCAGAGAAAATAGTTCTTGTATTTTTTTAAGTTATCTTTAAATTAAGGAGTAGGTGAAAAAATAGTTTTTGAAATTTAGCATATGCATTTAAAGTTATAGTAGAAGGTCTGGTCTTCTTTCTCCATAGGTAGGCATGATTTGAACTTTAAACCCTTTGTGGCTATTAAAACCGAGATACAGATATTGCATCTTCATTTACTTCTCTCATACAATTCTTGCATATAACGATGTTAATTTTACGGCTTCAATTTTCTACTAGGACAGACTATGATGGAACATCCTGTGACATTTTCTACTCTGTAGATCTGGTAGAAGCATCTGACTTCTTTATTCAGTATAGCAAAAAGAGTTCGTCGTGATCAACTCATGAAGTACCTAAAAATGAGGGTTTAGTGATCTACTGTTGATGCTATATTTCATAATCGTTAATATTAAGTGTAATAGTTAACTAGTTACTAAATCAATTCTACAACTTATATAGTTTTTTTTTTGTGCTAATTACATAAAACATTTTCATTTCATTTATAAATCATGATTTAACCTACGTCTAACAGTGTTTGAACCGATCTAACAGGGTTCAAACCCTGGACCTCATGTCGGGACTTTGAATGCTCATAAAGCACCCATTTATTACAGCTTACGAGTTTTTTTTTAAGACTACAATCGTAGATTCAATTGGAACGGTCCTTATTCAGCAGTATAATATAATGAATAATAGACAAGGTATAAGATCTAAACTATTCTATTAGCAAGGACTGTGTAAAGATAAATCAGATGCAGTAATATACTGTAAAGTAATCTAGCAGGATATAGCAGTTATATGAAAACGTAAACAACACGGCAGGGGCGTAGCCATGTAGGGGCACGAGGGCACGTGCCCCCCCCCCCTCCCCGCAAAAAAAAAATAAATAAAAAATAACTACTTTGATGTTGTACAAATAAAAATGTGCCCCCCTCATTCTTCGAAGCACAGTTGGTAAAACACACGGCTTAATATCATTTAAAATATAGTGTGTTCGACCCTCCCTATGCGGAATAATAGACAAAATATAAGATCTAAACTATTCTTTTAGTAAGGATTGTGTAAAGATAAATCAGATGCAGTAATATACTGTAAAGTAATCTAGCAGGATATAGCAGTTATATGAAAACGTAAACAACACGGCAGGGGCGGAGCCAAAAAAAAAAAACTGAAAACACTAGATATCCCCTAAAAAAAAAAAAAAAAAAAAAAAAAAAAACAAATTAACTTTGATGTTGTACAAATAAAAATGTGCCCCCCTCATTCTTCGAAGCCTGTTTGGCACAGTTGGTAAAACACACGGCTTAAAATCATTTAAAATATAGTGTGTTCGATCCTCCCTATGCGCAATTTAAATTTTTTTTCCACATAAACTTAAAAAATAAAAAATAAAATTAAAAGTGCCCAAAGGGAATCGAACCCCCGTGGCCGAAGTTAATAAATATATGCTTTACCAATTGAGCTAGAAGGCCTAAATTATTTTTGTTGATATTTAGTTTCTTTTTATCTGTTAAATAAGAGTACAAATACTAGCTCCGCTACTAGCTGAATTGTGCCCCCCCCCCCCCTCCCTTCGATAAAATTCTGGCTCCGTCACTGCAACACGGCACACAAGATTTTTACCATGGGGATACTTACACTGTGTTCTCCGTTTGAGAAAGACAATTATGATTAGAAAAAATAAACCCACCTGCTAGCATCAAGCAATGCTAGACAACTATATTGCTAGAAACGTCAAGTACAGGATATATCAGGAACTACCACACCTGATCAACTGATGTCACTATACATTTATCTCCCTAGCTTCTGCAATCTCTTGTGTATGCACCACATGTCGTGCAATCCAAGCCTCGCTTGAATCTAGTTGGGAACTGCACACTAACTCCTCGAGCTAGTGACCCAAGCTACTTGGTGAACCTCGTTCATGCGTGTACTCTATGACCTTTTCCTCCAGTAGTTTGTCAAGTTAACAACTCTCTAACATCGTTAGTTCGTGAGTGAACAACTTTATCAGATAGATATGAATAACACAAGCTCCACCTATACAAGATAAGATACTCTAGACACACTAAACGAATCTGGACCTAACAGGTGTAAGAGGCAAATCCTAGAAAAAGCTATTGCTGACTCCACACGTCCCAACTAGAGGAAAACAACTTCAGATATGAGAAATTTCAATATGTAACCGATCTGGAAACAATATAGACTCGAGGATAAATATGAGAGAGCAATCCTAGTGTTTAGAATATGTGAGACGTCTATAAAGAAGAGACCGTGTGAATCACATATATGATGCAAAACCAAACTAAGAATAAAATCAAAGAGACTAGTTTAGTCTATATTAAGAAAAATGTATTCTAGACACATGTACACTGACAGAAGACTTGTTTTAGATTAACAGAAGAAGATTTATCCAGAAACTCAATTCAGAACTGAAACAACCCGGATCCTACGGGTCCTGCTAGTACAACTTAACAATAATTCAAAGAATATTTTATTGAAATAAAAGGGAAAAACCCCCCCTTACATTATTGTACGGAAATGATGAAACATTATCTAAAGATTCAAAAATGACAAAAAAGAACTACTAAAGTGTTTGCTAGTCGATCCTAAACTTTCACATGTGCGCGCGTTTCCACCCCAGCTAGCTTATTCTTGACCTGCGGGTTTTGAAATAGCGATAGCCGACCGCAGAAAACTTTAATTAGTAAAAACTAAGTAAGCACATACTACAATGAGTAAAACAAGAGTTTTTGGCTAGAACAAACATGAATATAACAGTCTTTAAAATAACGCGAGTATAAAAAGCATGAATGAGAGAACTTTGGAATTAAGCTGGATATAAAAGAGTACCACATTCATTTATTTAGTTTGGCTGAGGCATGAAAACCCAGCGGGTAACGTATGTCCACAGAGAGGTCACGATGCAATATATAAAAAAGGTACGTCTTGGGACATCGCCCGTCCCAATTCACCAAGAGCGTTAGAAGGTAGCCCTACGCATACCCGGCTCAAACCATACTATAGGACCTTAAGTGTCGACACCCCTATACCGCAGTGACCTACGTCAGCATAGGTAGTACTCTATAGTTTCCACGCCTTATAAAACCCATATAGGGTAGGGTATGAAACCCAATGAGGGATCGCCTGTAAGCGTCCTTGGCCGTAGTGGCCTTCACGCACATCCTCTGTACATCGCCCCATATCCATTATCGTTCATTAAATCCAAAATTCCAATTTGTTTCCAAGATACATTCTTTCCGAAAAATGTGTTGATAAAAGTCTACTAAGATAGGTCGCATAACATTTAAAGAGTAACGGATGATATGTCACGATCCATGATAACTCACGCCAAATCACATTTTGAAAGTTGAAAACATTGCACATATGTACTTACCAAAATTAAGCGTAGGGCGTCGCACTAAAATTGAGAGCCCCTAATTTTCGTAGCGCGGGTCTTCTACAAACTCCCCGTCTATGTGCTTGGTATCGAAAACGATGAAAGTGACGACAAAGGAGGCGGCAACAATGGCTTGTTCTTCATGATTAGAGAGTGAGAGGGAGAGTTGGGAGAGAGTTGTTGAGAATGAGTAAAAAATGAGGAAGATGAGGGGGTATTTATAGGTGTGGGTGATATGAGGTTATGGATGGTTTGCAGAAGAAAATGAAATGTTTTTGAAGATGATTGATTCTTTTTCCATATTGGGTTGTTGAATGGAGGAAATTAATTGAGGGAATTACTGCAATTGATTTCGGTAATTAATTGGAGTTGAGAATATGAAAATGTTTTAAAAGTAAAATAATTTGATTCCCATATTGGTAATTGATTGGGAGAATTTAAATGGTAGATCAATTTGAGGAAAATGGAAAAGATGGGTTGTTGTCATTTTTGTTAGAAGTTAGAGATAAATAGTTTTAATTGAATGCATTAGGAGCACCAAAATTGATGACTATGAGGTAATTGGGGGCACCAAATTTGATGGTGTAGGAAATTAAAATAAGTTGGAGGGTTATTTAGAATGAATAGAAAGTAACTAACTAAAGGTTTAGAAAATTAAACTGAAATAAATAAGAGGTTAAAATCGTTTTGAGAGATTCTAAACAACCAAATAATCCGTGAAAATATAACAAAATAACCACCATAAAATTTAGGGGTATTACATCACCTACCCCTTAAAACAAAGCTTCGTCCTCGAAGCTTAAAACAAAACCTCTAGCTCCAACCCGAAATGACTTCCAAAGATGATGCGACATAATTGTAAATCCTGAGACGTAAATGCTCCTAAGTGCAACATGGATGACAAAGCAAGTACGCATGCAAAATAATAATAATAATAATAGAATAACCAATGTAACGCTAAGAAACAACAAGTTATCTAAATGAGAAATAAATCAACATAATATGACAGAAAATGCAAGTAATAAAGAACAAGGACTACACTATACATAACCCCGGCTTGTTTGATTTTTATTTTCAATTTTAGATAACCTATGTCCATTTTAATTTTGAAAAGCTTTTAATTATTATTTCTTTATTAATGGAAATCGAGAAGTCGCACTAGCGTTGGAACCGTCGGCTCTGATACCAACTGAAACAACCCGTATCCTACGGGTCCTGCTAGTATAACTTAACGATAATCCAAAGAATATTTTATTGAAATAAAAGGGAAAAACCATCCTTACATTATTGTACGGAAATGATGAAACATTATCTAAAGATTCAAAAATGACAAAAAAAACTACTAAAGTGTTTGCTAGTCGATCCTAAACTTTCACTTGTGCGCGCGTTTCCACCCCAGCTAGCTTATTCTTGACCTGCGGGTTTTGAAATAGCGATAGCTGACCGCAGAAAACTTTAATTAGTAAAAACTAAGTAAGAACATACTACAATGAGTAAAACAAGATTTTTTGGCTAGAACAAACATGAATATAACAGTCTTTAAAATAACGCGAGTATAAAAAGCATGAATGAGAGAACTTTGGAATTAAGCCGGATATAAAAGAGTACGACATTCATTTATTTAGTTTGGCTGAGGCATGAAAACCCAGCGGGTTACGTATGTCCACAGAGAGGTCACGATGCAATATAAAAAAAAGGTACGTCTTGGGACATTGCCCGTCCCAATTCACCAAGAGCGTTAGAAGGTAGCTCTACGCATACCCCGCTCAAACCATACTATAGGACCTTAAGTGTCGACACCCCTATACCGCAGTGACCTACGTCAGCATAGGTAGTACTTTATAGTTTCCACGCCTTATAAAACCCATATAGGGTAGGGTATGAAACCCAATGAGGGATCGCCTGTAAGCGTCCTTGGCCGTAGTGGCCTTCACGCACATCCTCTGTACATCGTCCCACATCCATTATCGTTCATTAAATCCAAAATTCCAATTTGTTTCCAAGATACATTCTTTCTGAAAAATGTGTTGATAAAAGTCTACTAAGATATGTCGCATAACATTTAAAGAGTAACGGATGATATGTCACGATCCATGATAACTCACGCCAAATCACATTTTTAAAGTTGAAAACATTGCACATATGTACTTACAAAAATTAAGCGTAGGGCGTCGCACTAAAATTGAGTGCCCCTAATTTTCGTAGTGCGGGTCTTCTACAAACTCCCCGTCTATGTGCTTGGTATCGAAAACGATGAAAGTGCCGACAAAGGAGGCGGCGGCAATGGCTTGTTCTTCATGAGTAGAGAGTGAGAGGGAGAGTTGGGAGAGAGTTGTTGAGAATGAGTGAAAAATGAGGAAGATGAGGGGGTATTTATAGGTGTGGGTGATATGAGGTTATGGATGGTTTGCAGAAGAAAAGGAAATGTTTTTGAAGGGGATTGATTCTTTTTCCATATTGGGTTGTTGAATGGAGGAAATTAATTGAGGGAATTACTCCAATTGATTTCGGTAATTAATTGGAGTTGAGAATATGAAAACGTTTTGAAAGTAAAATAATTTGATTCCCATATTGGTAATTAATTGGGAGAATTTAAATGGGAGATCAATTTGAGGAAAATGGAAAAGATGGGTTGTTGCCATTTTTGTTAGAAGTTAGAGATAAATAGTTTTAATTGGGTGCATTATGAGCACCAAAATTGATGACTAGGAGGTAATTGGGGGCACCAAGTTTGATGGTGTAGGAAATTAAAATAGGTTGGAGGGTTATTTAGAATGAATAGAAAGTAACTAACTAAAGGTTTATAAAATTAAACTGAAATAAATATAAGAGGTTAAAATCGTTTTGAGAGATTCTAAACAACCAAATAAGCCGTGAAAATATAATAAAATAACCACCATAAAATTTAGGGGTATTACAAGAACAATATCAGACTTATCTGGATTGATTCTAGAATGAGGAACAACTTCGATAACTTGGAATTGAAGCTGGAGGAAGTTGAAGCGCGTAGGAAGACGAACTGTCGCAGCATGAGGCCAGGACGGCGAACCGCCAGCTTGCGATGTGAACCGTTGCTTCTCTTCTCTTACTTGCTGCTGGCTGAAACCCTAGAGGGAGACCTCTCTCTCGCACACACGAAATCTAGGGAGGCTAGACCTAATTTGCTTTCAACTCTCTACTCAACTTAGTTTTCTCTGAATCCTGACCCTCTATTTATTTTTAATTTAAGGAAAGGCCTCTATTTATAGAGTGATATTTCTTATTTTCTTTTTTTTTTTTTGAGAAATTGTTTTGTCGTCGACCGGGTTTGAACCTGTGACCTCATGCAGGGGCTTCCAACGCTCTACCACTTGAGCTACCACCCTAGCTGCAGATTGCTTATTTTCCAAGCAAGAGAGTACTATAGAAAATCAATTATGAATCTAGACTTATAAAACTAAATTAAATTTAACATCTACATATAGAATGATCAATTATAAATAAAGAGTTTTACATATAGCGAAGATCCAATTTTACTAAAATAAAGATCATTCTTAATTTCTAATTCTAGATAGAGCAATCAGCATAAAAGAATTGATCTTTTAATTAATCAATTTCAATTTACTTGGCATATAAATAAAGTTGCCAAATATTCATCTTTACTAATTATAAAAACATATTCTCCAATTAAGTAAACATTTTCAAGCAATATAAATCAAATAGTAGTATAATAGAAAAATATTAACATATGGAATTTAGTAATTTTTGAAAAATGTGAAAATATTAATATTAATATATTCAATTTGATTTATACTGAAACTCTTCCAATTAACTTTAATTAGAAAACTAATTAATACATAAATTAATAGGAAAATACATCTTATTTTGATCATTATAACTAAATATATTATTTTCATAAAAGATGTATTCTATTCCAATTTAAGCGCTATTTACTTGAAAAACAAGGAATAAATTATATGGAATCTCTACAGAAGAATAATTGACTGACCAACACTGCCAAAACAGTGAGAGAAAAAGTCTAAGAGTCTACAGAGCTCAATCCGGCCGCCCCTAGGTAGTGCATGGCCAGCTAGGATTTGTGGTTAACTTTAGGTGCGCCAGAGAGCTTCTACTGCTCTCTGGTCCTTTTCTCTTTCGCAGTGTTGACAGTTTAGTCCCTCCAAACTTGGATAGATGCTACAGGTTCTAGACCTAAGAATGACTCAGAAACTTCTAGGAGCATACCTGAAATCCAATTATTAAAATGCTAATGATTTCTGATGATTTTTTGCATAACTAGATTCAAGTAGCATTTGTATGAAATAACATGGGTTAGCATCATAGATTATCTAAAATAAAGATACTCAGATTATTTATAGTAATTCGATACAATGCACTGCATGATCTGAGCTATTTTATTCCTGAATTGACAAATAGTTTGAAACATTGCGAGATCTTAGATTGAACACATTATAACTCCTCCTGTTTTACAATTCCAACTGAGATGAAAGTGATAACTAAGTTAATTTATCAAGTTCACTAGCCATTCCCAATTGAGCCCTGACCCGAATTCATTTGTGCGATTTTGGTTTTGGACAGGTTGATGATGCTCCTAACTCGGTCTGGACTAGGCTTGGGCAGCCTCGGCAAAAATTGGGCTAGGACATGGATGTCAACCCATCCAGCCCGCCTGAGTTGCATTCATAATCCGTTGTGTAATAACCCGGTATTTAGGGGGTATTTTTAGACGTTTAGTGAATATTTTGGGCCATTATTTCAAATTATAAAAGTAATTTTTCTTTTATTAATTTTTTTTCTTCTACTTACATTATTATTATTACTATTATTATTATTTTTTTAATCAAAAAGTTTTTTTAAGAAGACAACTTTTATAGTTAGTTATGTGTATGGTAGTTGGTGAAATGTTACGTGTCGTGTAATGTTTATAACGTGTCCAAAATGTAGCTTTTAATTATTATTACGTAGCGAACCAGCGCGTGGTCTGGTGCTCCTGCCACACATTACACTTTCTCTCATCATCTTCCTCATTTCCTTCTTTGAGCAGAGAATTCTGCTTCTCCCGAAATTTCCGGCAAACCCCCACAGCAAGACAAAATTTTGACCTCCTCCTCTCTCAATGAAATACCCCGTTATTGAGAAACGACTACTTTCATGAAATATTAGGTGTTAATATGTTAAAACATGTATTTTTTATAATATTAGGTGTTAATATGACATTAGTATAAGTTTGAGTACTAGTTTTTATTATTTAAAAGTTAATTTTAATGTTATAAACTACCTAGGTACTTTTATGTATTTTCTTATAACCATTATAGTGTCTTTTATTTAACTACGGGGTGCTTGTTGTACTAAGCCTAAACCAGTGGGGGTGAAAGTGTCTTTTCCCTAAAATAATCATCTTCTTCCTCATCTCCTGCTATGAACAGGAGACTTCTTCGACCATTGCACCGCCCCAACGCCTAGCCGCCCCAAAACTCCACCAAAATCACTTATTTTTGTCCCAATTCAGTCCCAATCCGATAAAAACTCATCAAAGCTCGATATTTCAGCTTCAAGCAAACTAATTTCGTCCAAAACCCAACCTGATTCGAAATTGAAAACTTCGCGGTGGGTCTCCTTCCACTCGTCGGATTCTTTAACTGGAAGCCTATAAATACCCACATCGAAATCAGAATTCTTCTCACAAACACCCAAATCCCTCGATCCTCGCTCTGCCTCTCTCTCTCGCTGCCCTGTTTCGCCGGCAAACCCAGCCGACGAACGACCGAGCCAGCGCTGCCACCGCGGCTCCTCGCCGGCCTTCCCCCTGAGCGACGCCGCCACCGTCTGCCTCCTCGCCGGTCGCCGTCGCCATCCTCGCCATTACTAGTAAGTGATATGTTTTGCTTGAGATTCAAGGTAAGTAATCATGCCAGGCCTAGTGCCCATATCTTCTTTCGTGTCTAAACTGCTTTTGTGATTTATTGTCTCAAAATTGGAATATCGACTTGAACTGTTTATTTGAGAAAGTTTATTGATTTTACAAAGGTGATTCTATCACAACTATCACATGATTAATAAGACGTAATGAAGTAAAGTGAGAGTTTTACCGGGGAACACTTTATTATTTTGGCATCGGTTGTTGACTACAGTCACTCAACCCACTTTTATTTGGTTTCTCGGCCGCCACAAGCCCCGGGTTGCTCCTCGTACTTACTCCTCTGACCACACAACGTCTTAGGGGGTTATCGACACTTATGGTCTTGTGAGTGTGGTATTGGTTCGCACCTAGTTGTGTGACTTGGTTTCTCCCTGTGTCAACATGGTAATATATGTTTTTCTAAAGGATGGATCTTTATGGTTGAAAATTGGAAGTTCCGATTGGAAAAATGAGGAAGAATTTGGGAATGTTTCCCCACGTGAAATGCAAAAAGGCAAAACTCTTATATTATACTTATACTCTTACTCGAATTCTTTACTCTTCAAACTCATGTGTCGTTTTTAAACTGCTTCATAATCTGTTTACATGTCTGGGTGTTGCTTACTCAGTATTTTCCGCTGACTTTGGAAACTGTGGTGTTTCTTTTTATTTCTGCACCACAGGTTTAGGTGGAAGCTTGGAGTAACGGGAGCGCGACTCGACATACATAGGAAAAGTTTAGTAGATCACATTTATTTACTTTAGAACTTCAGTTAGACTTAGAGAATATCTAGATTGGAATAATGCCCGTGTTTGTGGCGAGATAAGTTTCAAAGTTTTAGTTATTTATTTTAAGGATTTGGTTTGGATTTTCTGTTATAAAATCTCCTTGTATCCGGGTTTAACCTCGGGTACGGAGTGACATCCCCGGGCTTCCGACTTGGTCGTTTTGGGGTGTTACAGTCAATTCCTCCCAATAAAGTCAAAGGTCAATCTTTTCATCAATTGTACCATTTTTTTCCAATTTGAACCCAAACTGTTCTCATTGGATTTGATTTTTCCGATTGAGTTTTCACCCAAGTACACCCCTCAAACCCAAGCTCTCTCTCTCTCTCTCTCTCTCTCTCTCTCTCTCTCTCGCTCGCTCGCTTTGTCCCTCTCTCTCTCTGTCTTTCTCTCTCTCTCTCTCTCTCTCTTTGTGTTGTGGTGCCGAAGCAAGCCTAGCCGCCAAAACCAGGTCTGGCTCTGTTCTTCCGCCGTTCGCCGTCTTCCACTGTTTCGTTCGCCGTCGCCACCATCGTCTCTCTCCCGTCCTTCTCTCTGTTCGATAATTAGCACCAGCAGTAGCGCCGGAAACTCCATCACCGTCGTCGTCTCTTTTCGATTCCTTCATTCGGTAATCATTGAAGCTTTGTTTTTTAATTCCAAAACTAATTAATTTTGCTATCAATTTCAACTTGTTGTCTTGTAAATCATTTTGGGTAGTGGGTGTAGAGTTGTTACCGTGGGTTTACTTGGGGAAGACAGTGAAATGGTTCTGGTTGTAAGTTGTGGAAAGTGTTGGCACGATCTGAAACTATAGGGGTGGTATTGGTACATTGTGAATCTATAAGGGTGGCATATGTACATTGTGAATCTGAAAGGGAAGTTATTGTCATAACATATTTATTTTACATGGGTAAGTTTTGTTTTATTATAACATTTAAACTGGTTTTCCTTTATATTTTACTTAGATATAAACTATTAGTATATTTTATGAAAATAAATATATGACCTTATAATTGTTAAGATTGTATTATAATTTTATATTATAACTAAATAGAATTGTTTTGTATATATATATATCAGAAAAGGAGAATTCTCATTTTATTAACATTTTCGTAATATGATTTGAATCATTAAAATAATTGGGTTTAGCTCTCAATAAAAGTTTATCTTTTTTTTATAACTTAAACGTTAAATTAAAATAAAACTATCCTTTTTATGTTAAATAAAGATTTCTTTATTTCGATCCTTGTTTTACTATAAATCACACTTCCCTTATTAAATGTAATTTCTTAATCGTCTATTTTATAGCTAATATAATATAATTGTTTTGGGAGAGTATGAGGGTTGCACCTGCATTCCTATAGGGCGTTTAATTGTAATTGTTGTGTGGATGAAAATGTGTTAATATATGTGAAAGTGTGTAATGTAGACTAAATACAGGACCTAAATACTCTAGAAGGGGGGGGGGTTGAATATGGAAACTTTTTGTAAAACTTAAAGTTTAACAGGAAAGCTTTGTGTGAAACTCAAATCTCAAGGCCTTGAGATTTTGTAAACTGTCTGAAACTCACTAAGGCAAAATTGTAAGCTTCAAGGCCTTGAGCTGTGAACAATTCTAAACAGCTTTTAAACCCTAGTTTGATTTGAGTTGTGTGCAGCAGATAATAATCAAACAGAAAAGTAAAAAACACAAAGCAATTTACAGAGTTCAGTCCCAATGGACCTAATCTCTGCCTGAGGGATCTAATCCCACCAGGATTGGGCAAACACTTCTTATTACTCACACAGAAACAACCCAAGCCTAAGTGATTTCCCTTACACCTATACAGCTTGTGGTTCCAAACCTATCTAGTTCCGGCTACTAACTGTTGAGCTAACAAGAACCTCTTGTTGTTCACTTGAACAACCAAACACTAGGTTAAGTGAGGTTTAAGATAATCTAGAGATACACTGATGGAAGTACAAGTGAAGAACACAGTATGAAGATAAGCTGTTGAAGCCTGGAAGTGATCTTCTGGAAAAACTGGATTGATTTGATCTTCAGAAGTCTGGAATGAAGCTTGAATGATTGTGTGTTTGAATGGATGATTTCCCACGATATTGTCACACCTCTCAGAGTATTATGCAAGCCTCTCCACCTTCAAACCAGTCTCTTTTATCCACAGCTGCAACTGATTGAGAGATTTAAGGATCTCAGTTCCTACAAATCCCCCTTCTGTTTTCAACTTAAATTCAAACAGCTTCAAGTGGATATCCGTTGGAGTTTGTTGAGATTTCTCCTGCACGTTTAACAACCCTGCAACAGCATAGGAACACTGCAACAAGAAAATCCAGACAGCTAACAGTACTAAGACTGTTTGGTTATACAGTTTCTGATAAAACTGTTTAATAAACTTAGAACAATAACCTGCATATCCTCTAGAACAAATAAATCATGAAAAACAAGTTTAAGACACTTAGAAGTGAGTAAATAATCACAATACTAAGAGTCATAACCTTCAAGAAAGAATCAATTAAGTTCTGTAAAAACTGTCAGCAGCTCAAGGCTCATCTCAAGGCCTTGGAGCTCTGAACCTGCTTCACAAAATTTCAAAGTTAAACCCAGATAACTTTGATACTTCTGTTCTGATCATCTGCAATTGTGTTAGATATATAAATAGTATAAACCAAAATTATATACCATAAACCACTGATTTGCATAATCAGATATCCAATTCTGCAACACAAAAATGTTAGAACACATAGCAGGATAAGATAACTCAAGGCTTTGAAGTTCATTCAATCTTAAGGCCTTGAGATAACTGAAATGCCTTTGCTGCATATGTCTTAGCCTTTTGTCTTTCATCACTCAAAACAATTACCAGTCAAAACACATTCAGGGATCTTGACTCAACAATCTCCCCCTTGATGAAAGACAAAACCTACAGTCTTGCATAGATCTTCCTACCACTCATATTCAAAAATCAAATAACCAAAATTTGCAGATACAAAATATGTACTGAACCCAAACAGATAACCAGTGAGAATAAATATTACAAATTACCACAGAAACAAAAATTCACCAAAATAACTAGGCAATTCTTATTATTACTAGTCCAAAAAGAAAACAGAGAACACAAAACCACATTAACTCTCCCCCTTTTAGACTTTCATCAAACAAGGTTGAAGAAATGTAGGATCATTACTCAGAGTTTGAAAATAAACTTAAAACAAAAAACTAGCTAAAAATTCAAGGCCTTGAGACAGAAAAGATAGAAGAGAATGAGATAGAAAGTCAAGGCTTTGGCAGTCTCTGATCTTCACTTCTTCTTTGATGTCTGGCCTTTCTCTGAGCCTTCTCCAATTTCTTCCTCACTTGCAGCATCTTCTGCAGACTGATTACCTTCTTGTTCAGCTTCAAATTCAGCAACCACTTCTTGGATTATCTCATCCACTTTCTTCTTAGCCTGTACTAAATCTACCTCTGTAGCTGCATCAACACCTGTGTCTTCACCAGCATCTTCTTCATCAGTTTGTTCAAACAAGTCTTTTGAAGCTAGCACCACTGGAATTGGCTTCTTCTTCTTCTTCTTCAGAAAATCTCCCAGCCTCTCTTCTGAATCCACACTGGTGTCATGACTAGTAGCAGAAGGTATCTTCTCCAGATTCAAGCCCTTGTTGACAACATCCAACTTCCCATTCATAGTATTCATCAAGCCCTTGAACTGGTTAAATTCAGTTGATATGTCAAACAACCTTTGTCTGAGATCTTCAATCTCAACCTGCTGATCTTCTAACTTCTCAACCAGCAGAGAGTAATCCTCATTGGCTTGCCCTTTCCCAGATGCAGTCCCCTTAGGCTTCACAAACTCCTTCTCAGCAAGTTCCTCCTTTGACAAATCAGAATAAAATTTCCAATGCCCTTTCCCAGTCTGAACTATCCGAATCCTCTGAAGTGCAGTCTCATCTATCAACCCAAAACCTCCAGTAATCTTTTCTTCTCCTTTCACAGGCACATCAAAATATTCAAAGAAAAGAGGTAACAGGTTGGCATATGGAAGAGGATGGTTTCTAGTCCTGGTTGCACAATAAATCATATGCTCCATAACAACTGTTGGCAAATCTATCTCAAACCCTTGAGATATCAGATACATCAAAATCATAACTTTATCAGTTACCGACTCTCTTGAGTTCTCCCTGGGAACTACACTCCTCATCAAAATAGTAAACAAAATCTTGGCTTCACAGCTGAGCACAGAGTGTGTCAACTGCTTTGGACCAGAGGGAACACCTTCAACAAAGAACATCTCCTTTGCCTTATCCAAACACTCCTTCCTATCAGGATAATCTCCAACAATGTATTTCCTAAGAATGCCCAAGACTTTGGCAAAAGTCCTATGATCTAACCTCAAATCCACACCAGCCAGTTTAGAAGTTAAAACCATTCTATCATCACCTTCAGACACCAAGTTCAGATAAAATAACCTAGTTAACCTAGGATAAGCCTTTGAACTAGGATTTAGAACTTTCCAAACAGCAGTTTCCCTCAATTTTCTCATGCATTCTATGTCCAGTTTATCCAACAACTCATCAGAAATCATGCTACAGAAAGCTACTTTAGATGATGCATAACCTTGCATCCAAACTGTTCTAACTTCAGAACTAATAAACCACTCAGTTGGAAGTACATTCTTACCTTGATATCCTTTCTTAGTTGCAGCAGCAACTTACTTAACCCTAGTCTTCTTCTCAGAGGGTTTGGTCTTTTCTTGTCCTCCTTCAGTTGGTTTCTTCTGGCTTTCCTGAGTTGATTTCCCTTTTTCCTCTTCAGTAGCCTTTTTCAAATCTCCCCCTTTCTTCTTCTCTGACCTAGGTTGATCACCCTGAGTCTCCTGTTGTGGATCAACACTTGAGCCTTCATCTCCCTTCTTTGTCATTGACTTCTTTGCAGGAGGGGTATCCTCATGAAAGCTTTGAGTATTTTCTGAATCTGAATCAGAAATCACTATCTTCTCCTTCTTGTTTGCTCTCTTCTTGGATCTGCCAGAGGGCTTCCCCTGTTGCTGAATTCTGGCTGATTTGCGCTCCATTTTAGGTTTTAGGGTTTTGATAAGAGAATGTGATTGAGAGGAATTGAGAGAGAGAGATAGAGAGAGAGAGTAGTCGCAGAAAATTGGAAGAGAATGAAGAAAAAGCCCTGACTTTCAGCTTAAGTAGGTTGAAAAGGATGATTCATAAAAGGACTCTGCAATATCTACATGCAAAAATAGATTCTTGAAAAATCTTTTTGGGATATTTTAGAAAATTCTCTGAGTAATTCAAATATTATACAGTTATCTAAAAAGATAAGATATAATATTTGATGATCCAGTTTTTTTTTAAAAAAATTACAGATATTATCAAGACCTGGAGAACAATCTCAAGGCCTTGAGATTTTCTGCAGTTTGAGAAACTTCAAAGCTTTGAGCTATACTTTCAAGGCTTCAGAAAGTATAATCTCAAGGCTTTGAGATTCCAGCACATATACACATATAGATACTAATACTCCCCCTAAACCAATGCATCCTTGTTTAACATCCCCAATTCAAGCCTTAGAGATGAAAACCTATCATCTGGCAAAGGTTTAGTGAAAATATCAGCAATCTGCATTGAATTAGAGATAAAATTCAAAACAACATCACCTTCTTCTGCATGATCTCTAAGGAAATGATGTCTCACATCTATGTGCTTTGTCCTTGAGTGCTGAACTGGATTCTTAGAGATTGAAATAGCACTTGTATTGTCACAATGAATTGGCACATTTCTGAAGTTGTAGCCAAGATCTCTAAGTTGATGGGCAATCCATAACACTTGTGAACAGCAAGCACCAGCTGCAATATATTCAGCTTCAGCAGTTGATAATGCTACAGAATTTTGCTTTTTAGAATGCCAACTGATCAATGAAGATCCAAGAAATTGACAGCATCCAGAAGTACTTTTCCTGTCTACTTTGTAACCTGCAAAATCTGCATCTGAATAGCCACTCAACATAAAATTAGATCTTCTTGGATACCAAAGCCCTAAGTCTCTGGTTCCATTCAAATATCTAAAAATTCTTTTAACTGCAGTTAGATGACTTTCCTTAGGATCTGCTTGAAATCTAGCACACATACAGACACTGAACATAATGTCAGGTCTGCTAGCAGTTAAATATAATAGTGATCCAATCATACCTCTGTATTCCTTCTGATTCACACTCTTACAAATTGAATCTTTGTCTAAAGATAGTGATGAAATCATAGGGGTCTTAAGCACCTTGGACTGTGACATGTTGTACTTATTCAATAAGTCCTTGGTATATTTTCCTTGATGTACAAAAATTCCTTTCTTCATTTGTAATATATGAAGTCCAAGAAAGAAATTTAGTTCACCCATTAGGCTCATCTCAAACTCCCTGCACATCAGACTAGAAAACTCTTTTGAAAGAGCATCATTAGTAGAACCAAATAATATATCATCTACATAAATCTGAACTACTAACAGATCACTTTGTTGGTGTTTAATGAAAAGAGTTTTGTCAACTAAGCCTCTTCTGAAATTGTTTTCAAGTAGAAATTTTTAAAGTCTGTCATACCAAGCCCTTAGAGCTTGTTTTAAACCATAAAGAGATTTATCCAGTATGTAAACATGATCAGGAAAATTTTCATCTTCAAAACCAGGAGGTTGTGCTACAAAAACATCTTATAAATATCCATTTAGAAAAGCACATTTAACATCCATTTGATAAAGCTTTATGTGATTGTGAGATGCAAATGCAAGAAGTATTCTAATAGCTTCTAAACTTGCAACAGGAGCAAAAGTCTCCTCATAATCTATACCTTCTTCCTGATTATATCCTTAAGCTACTAGTCTGACTTTATTTCTTACCACTTTGCCATTCTCATCAAGCTTGTTTCTGAATACCCATCTGGTTCCAATAACTGACTTCTCTTTAGGTCTTGGGACCAGATTCCAAACCTTGTTCCTTTCAAACTCAGTCAGCTCACTCTGCATTGCAATAATCCATTCTACATCTTCCAGAGCTTCCTTGGTATTCTTAGGCTCAATCAAAGATACAGATGCACTAAAAGCACACAAGTTCTTTAACTGTCCTCTTGTCTGTGTTCCAGTTGATGGATCTGATATAATGTTGTCAGCTGGATGGTCTGCAAGGTAATTAAACTTCTTTATTGGTACCCAGGAGTATTCTCCTTCAAGGCTTTGAGTTCTTGAAACAGTAGAGGGAGCATCATAGAAAGTTTCAGCTTCTGTCTCAAGGCTTTGAGATTTTGGTTCAGCAGGAGGTTCAAGGCCTTGAGATTCTGTTGGTTGATTCTGTACATTAGTTTTGCCTTTGTCGTCTTTCACAGCATCATCATCTGATTCATGCTTGTTCAAATCTAGATCTGCAAAACTTTCACTCAGAGAATCCTTAGTACTTTCATCAAAAATTACATGAATGCTCTCTTCCACAATCTTGGTTTTTCTATTATAAACTCTATAAGCTTTGCTAGTTTGAGAATATCCAAAAAATACACCTTCATCACTTCTAGCATCAAACTTACCAAGATTGTCTCTACCATTATTATGCACAAAACAGATACAACCAAATGGCTTAAAATAAGAAACAATAGGCTTTCTCCCTTTAAACAGTTCATAGGGAGTCTTTTTCAAAATAGGTCTGATCAAGCATCTATTCAGCACATAATTGGCAGTGTTAATAGCTTCTGCCCATAAGAACTTTGGCAAATTACTTTCAAGAAGCATGGTTCTGGACATATCCTCAAGTGTCCTATTTTTCCTTTCAACTACTCCATTTTGCTGTGGAGTTCTAGGTGCAGAAAAGTTGTGTGAAATGCCATGCTTTGCACAAAACAAATCAAAGTCAAGTTGATCAAACTCTCTACCATGATCACTTCTAATGGATGCAACATGTAAGTTTTTCAAAGTTTGAAGCTCTTTGCACAATCTAGAAAACTCAGATAAAGCTTCATTTTTGTCTCTAATAAACATCACCCAAGTAAATCTAGAATAATCATCAATTATAACAAGCATATACCTCTTACCTTTTGGGGTCTGAACTCTCATAGGACCACACAAGTCCATATGCAGCAATTCTAAGGGTCTAGAAGTACTTACAAAATTCTTTGGCTTGAAAGAGCTTCTGGTCTGTTTACCTTGTACACATGCCTTGCAAACCTCATCATCTGAAAATTTCTGTGATGGTAAACCTCTTACCAAGTCCTTTGAGATGAGTTAATTCAAAGTATGTATACTAATATGCCCAAGCTTTCTGTGCCAAAGCTTTGAATCTTCCTTCAAGGCCTTGAGGCATTTTAGCTTGTCACCTGCAACACTGTTAGTATTCATCGCATATAGATTATATGATCTAGGAGCAGTGAGTATGCAATCACCAGATTTCTCATCTTGCACCACACATTTCTCCTTGTCAAATACAGCTTTATAAAATTTATCACATAACTGAGAGATACTAAGCAAATTATACTTAAGTCCATCTACCAGATAAATATCAGATATAGAATTTGTAGAACCATTACCAATACTACCTATACCAATGATATTGCATTTTGCTTTGTTCCTCCATATTTTTCTGTAAGTTCAGTAAAGAGAGACCTCTTTCCACTCATATGTCTGGAACATCCACTGTCTAATATCCATTTCTAATCTTTCAAGGCATTGGTGACATCCTGCAAAAACAAATCATTGCCTCAACAGGCTGTTAGACCAAGTGCAGAACTTTGAGTCATACTCAGAATCAGCCATATTTGGTGGCCTAATTCCTTTTGGAACCCAAATCTGCCTAACCTGTCCCTTAAGTTGATAAGGATAAGTATTCCTCATAATGTGAGGTTCTGATCTTCTAAAGGGACAAGTTAATCTGACATGACCAAGTTTTCCACAGTAATGACATTTTGGAGAATGTCTGCTATCAGATTTGACAAAAGTAGTTTGGCCTTTCTTTGGAAAATTTGGATTATAGCCAATCCCACTTTTATGCATTGATTTCAGACTTCCTCCAAGAATGAGATTTAGATTATGTTCTGAGCCTGTAAACTTTGCTAGGACCTTCTTTGACTCTTGAAGTTTCTCATTCAAGGAGCAGATCTGTTGTTCTAAATTCTCAGAATGAGTCTTTAGATCAGCATATCTTTCAGTTAAAAGAGTGTTTTGATCAACAACCTCTTTTATCTGTGCCTTCAAGACTTTGAACCTGCTATCCAAGGCCTTGAAGTCTTTTTCCAGCTTTGTCTTAGAAACTTCAACAGTTTTTTTTGAAAATACTAGGTCCAGGTTTTCTTTTACCTGCTCATGAATCTTAATCTTTAAAGTCGAAATCTTATTTCTATAACTTTCCTCATTCAAAAACATACTTTTGAGAATTTCAGGAAGTACATCAGAAGGACTAGCAAGTAAATTTTTTACCATGTATTCAATGTGTTTGTTTGATGAACTTTCCTCATTATGCTTTGCCATGAAGCACAAGTTTGATTGCTCTTCTTCTGTGTCTGAGTCACTTGATGAATCAGAATCACTCCAAGAAGCCATCATGGCTTTCTTCCTTCTGTTGTCACCATCCTTTATCTGAAAGTTCATGTTCTTATTCTTTTGTGGACAGTCCCTTACTAAATGATCTTTGTAATCCTTGCTGCCTGAGGGTCTTGATCTCTCTCTGTTGTAATCCCTGTTACCAGAGTTTCTTTTCTTTTTGAGAATCCTGAACAAGGCCTTGGAGATCAATTCTAAAGCCTCTTCATCATCAGGTTCCTCCTCAGTCTCAAGGCTTTGAGATTTTTCACTGTCTTTTTCCTTAAGAGCTAGGTTCCTGATATTTTCACTCAGATCACCTTCCACATCCTTCATAGACATTTCATGAGTGATAAGCTTTCCTTGTATATCATCTAGTTGAAGACGACTCTAGTCCTGAGCTTCCTCAATGGCTGTTGTCTTTGGATCCCACTTGGCTTTTGGCAAACTTTTCAGAATCTTTCTGACCTTCTCTTCATTTGAGAACTTCTTTCCCAATGATTCCAGGTTGTTCACCATATCAGTGAATCTTTTGAACATTTCCTTGATGGTCTCATCTAAATTCATCTTGAACAACTTATATTGCCTCAGAAGTATGTTGATTTTTGTCTGCTTAACCTGACTGGTTCCTTCATATGTCACCACCAGTTTATCCCACACTTCTTTGGCACTCTTGCAGTTTGACACTCTGTTGAACTCATCTGCATTTAAAGAACAGTATAGCAAATTCATAGCTTTGTAATTTTTGGATACCTTTTCCAGTTCAGTGACTGAAAGATTTTCCTCAGACTTGACAGTTCTGACTCCATCAATTGTAGTGTAGTACTCATGAGGACCATTCTGAACTATTGACCATAGTTCCATGTCTTGATCTATGATGAACATCTTCATCAATGCCTTCCAATGCATGAAGTTGTCACCACAGAACAATGGAGGTCTGTTGGCTGCCCTTCCTTGTGAGAATCCACCATCTCCTATATTACTCATAGTCACCAGATTGTTAGATCTAAAAACAGTGACACAAGCTCTGATACCAATTGAAAGTGTGTAATGTAGACTAAATACATGACCTAAATACTCTAGAAGGGGGGGTGAATAGAGTATGGAAACTTTTTGCAAAACTTAAAGTTTAACAGGATAGCTTTGTGTGAAACTCAAATCTCAAGGCCTTGAGATTTTGTAAATTGTCTGAAACTCACTAAGGCAAAATTGTAAGCTTCAAGGCCTTGAGCTGTGAACAATTCTAAACAGCTTTTAAACCCTAGTTTGATTTGAGTTGTGTGCAGCAGATAATAATCAAACATAAAAGTAAAGAACACAAAGCAATTTACAGAGTTCAGTCCCAATGGACCTAATCTCTTCCTGAGGGATCTAATCCCACTAGGATTGGGCAAACACTTCTTATTACTCACACAAAAACAACCCTAGATCTTCAAGCCTAAGTGATTTCCCTTACACCTATACAGTTTGTGGTTCCAAACCTATCTAGTTCCAGCTACTAACTGTTGAGCTAACAAGAACCTGTTGTTGTTCACTTGAACAACCAAACACTGGGTTAAGTGAGGTTTAAGATAATCTAGAGATACACATATGGAAGTACAAGTGAAGAACACAATATGAAGATAAGCTGTTGAAGCCTGGAAGTGTTCTTCTGGAAAAACTGGATTGATTTGATTTTCAGAAGTCTGGAATGAAGCTTGAATGATTGTGTGTTTGAATGGATGATTTCCCACGATATTGTCACACCTCTCAGAGTATTATGCAAGCCTCTCCACCTTAAAAATTCAAACCAGTCTCTTTTATCCACAGCTGCACTTGATTGAGAGATTTTAGAATCTCATTTCCTACAAATCCTCCTTCTTTTTTCAACTTAAATTAAAACAGCTTCAAGTGGATATCCGTTGGAGTTTGTTGAGATTTCTCCTGCACGTTGAACAACCCTGAAACAGCATAGATACACTGCAACAACAAAATCCAGACAATTAACAGTACTAAGACTGTTTGGTTATACAGTTTCTGATAAAACTGTTTAATAAACTTAGAACAATAACCTGCATATCCTCTAGAACAAATAAATCATGAAAAAAAAAGTTTAAGACACTTAGAAGTGAGTAAATAATCACAATACTAAGAGTCATAACCTGCAAGAAAGAATCAATTAAGTTATGTAAAAACTGTCAGCAGCTCAAGGCTCATCTCAAGGTCTTGGAGCTCTGAACCTGCTTCACAGAATTTCAAAGTTAAACCCAGATAACTTTGATTCTTCCTGTTCTGATCATCTGCAATTGTGTTAGATATATAAATAGTATAAACCAAAAGTATATACCATAAACCACTGATTTGCATAATCAGATATCCAATTCTGCAACACAAAAATGTTAGAACACATATCAGGATAAGATAACTCAAGGCTTTGAAGTTTAGTCAATCTCAAGGCCTTGAGTTAACTGAAATGCCTTTGCTGCTTATGTCTTAGCCTTTTGTCTTTCATCACTCAAAACAATTACCAGTCAAAACACATTCAGGGATCTTGACTCAAGAATATGATTATGTGGTTATTATAGATTCAGAATTCGTAGGAGGAGAGTTTGTTGAGGACCCCTACTACTAGTTCCGTGCTTGCTTGTGTGTGAAGTTCTCTCTCCATTTCCAAGTAAGTTATATGCAGAACACCTTCAACTATCAAATTTGATTTTGTGTGAGTTATCTCAAACTGCAATAATTTCCGCTTTACAATACTTGGAGTTTTCTAAGGATTTATTATGAAATGGATTTGAGAAGCATTTGGTTATTATTCAAACTCGTGAATTATTACTCTCGTGAAATAATGAAGACTAAATGTACGATAATAAAATTGGGAACGATGTGTAGAGGATGCGCGTGAAGGCTACGACCGGGGACACACGTGCGATGATTCCCTTAGGATACATACCCTCTTACCTATCTTGAAAACTATGAGTACTACTTATGCATGTTTATGTCACAACTGTATAGAGGTGTCAACACTTAAGGTCTCATAAATTTTTTTAGGGAGAATTAGGGAGAATTGGGATCTGTGATATTCCAAGAAGCACTCTATTTTATTATTATTCCATCATGACAGCTCTATCCACATCGTACTTGTTGGGGGCTCGTGGGCTACCGCTCAACCAAATAAATGAATAAAATATGGTTACTGCTTATCTTACTGCTTATATCCTCGTGTTAGCCGGAAATTCTATTTTCTTACATGTTTTGGTATATTCTTACTCAGTTTTTACTGATAAAATATTTTTTTGCTATGAATAAGCTAGCTGAGGAGGAAACGCGCGCACAAGTAAAAGTTTAGGATTGGCTAGCAAACATTTTAGTAGCAATTTCTTTTGAATTTAGACTATGTTTTATCTAATGTTAAATAATGTAAGGAGGGTTTCTCCTTTACTTTTGAAATAAATTCTTCTGAATTGTCTTTTGGTTGTACTAGCAAGGAGCCGTAGGTTCCAGGGTTGTTTCAAGTTGCATTAATGAGTAGTATAAAAACTCTTCAACACACTGATTGTGAGTACTATGAAATACTCATATTCCGAGAGAGAAGATTGTTGGAGATCAAATCGTAAAATAGCACCGAAAATAAGAAGGTATTGAAGAATCAAAAACATAATTGAAAATAAATAATATAAAGTTACTTGTTTTTTTTTAAATAAGACGTTCCCGATAATGGACGAATTTGAATGTGGCATTTGATGGACGCTCTCATTTATTCACACGATATCATTAAGAATCTATCCGTCCAACCATTTTATGCTCACAGTAGCCGGACAAATAGCCTCCCAGGATAATCTCAATCTACCCACACGAGTCGGCGCCGCACTTACCTCTCGTGCTCATCGAAAAAATTATGTTATGATATCTCTCTCTTGAAAGGCGTAGAATAAAGGTCAAAATAATAATGAAATTTTCAAATTTTGGTAATTTGAGGAGTTGATAACTATATGACAACTTTGTAAAGAATTAGAAAAGTAGGCGAAAAGGTTTTAATGATCCAAATGGGTGGTGAAACCACCTATTTTATAATAAGTAAGTGACTCTCCAAAGGGGTGCCATTGAACAATTGTGTCTATTCTAATTTCCGAACACTCACAAATTTTTGGGTGTAGTCGTAATAATATAAACCTTTAAATAAGGTTTACAGACTATTTAATAATTCAACAACTACCATACTAGTTAGAGAAGAACTCATTCGGGTACATATAAAATTATAATATCACCCCAATAAAAGGACTTGTTCTTACACCCATATTTAACAATAATTTTCATTCACCATTTAGATTTTGGACTAACTCATATCATATAAATAACATCTTGTGATGATGCACGAAAGAAATTGAATTGATTTGACGAAACTAATTTCTACAATAGTCAAAAAAATAAATTTTCGAACACTTGGGTCAGATAATTTTTTGTTTGTAAGAAAAGAAACAAGGAGACACAGAGCATATGTATACAAATTATTTTGTTTCTGCAATCATAACATATACTAGTTGATGTATACCAGATGAAGATCGAATTGCCTGGAGATGGTATATGTGTCTGAAAGATGATGATTTTCATGTAATTTTTCGGGTTATTGTGAGCTCTTCATTAAATAGAGTGATTTAATGGGTTCTCCAAATGAATTAATGTACTCCTCTGAACAATGTATGAAGGAACAATAAACTATAACACATCAAACCGATGAAATTACTTTGAAAATGTGGCCAGTTGAGAATTTGTTACTTTAGCTAACCCCACTTTTTTAATGGCCGTTTCAGTAGCATTTGGAGAAGGTAAGATGGTTTTTAATGTTAAAGGGGGTTGGGGTCTTGTCGAGGGTCTCATGGTTCGAGTGGGGTTCATGTCATAATCAAAGGGTCTCGCTCGTCTGGTTTCACAGGTCCTCTGTAGGGTCTGGATTCATGATGTCAATAGTGTGGGCCGAGCGGAGCCGGGTTGGAAAGGGGTTGTGAGAGAGGGGGCTGGCCAGGAGTCGTGTTGAGGGGAAAAGGATGGTATTTGTGTCAGAAAAATGATGAATCTCATGTATTTTTTTGAGTTAATTGTGAGCTCTTCCTTGAGTAGAGTGAATTTTATGGGTTTTTCTAAGTGAATTAATTTACTTGTCTAAACAATGTATGAAAGAACAATAAACTATAATCCACGTCAAACAAATGAAATTACTTTCAAATGGTGGGTGTGTACAAGAGAATCCTGCAGAGAGAACTTCGTGTACACCAAAGGCAGAGAATAGAAAATGGCACAGGAGGTGTTGGGTTGTGTGTAGGGAGAGAGTAAGGCAGTAGTAATGTCTGAGAGAGAGACAGAGGTTTGGCAGAGCTTCCGCGTATGTCTGGTGTGTCCTCCTCCGTATGGAAGGGTTAACGTCCTATATATAACGGAGAATGTGACCGTTGTAGTGTGGTTAATGCGCCCATCAATGGCGGCTTAATTAGCTTAACCACAACGGCACGTTCGTCCGCGTATATAGGGACCGTTACAGCACATTATGCGCGAATACCGGAACCGTTATGGGGTTGACCGGGTTTGACCGGATTGACCGGGTTTATGGAGCTCGTGCCATAAATCTCTCAAAAGCAGTTACTAAAGTTCGTGCGCGAGCTTGGCTCGCACGCGACAGGACTTACTCTAGCCTCCAGACCACTAAGTCCCTACAAGTCCCGTGCAGTGGTATGCGAGGGCCCTGTCTCGCAGCCCCCACGCGGATCAGCGCGGCTGGTGATCCATGTGTGGAGCACAATATGGTGTGCTACATGATTGCCACGTGGCCAAGATTTGTCCGCTCAGAATGCACTATCTACATTAGCCCCCTTTCTGCGCGTGAAGACTCATAGCCAGATAGGCTTCCATGCGCAGGAACCAACGTACGCGTCGCCGCCACGCACCAATTCAAATACGTGCAGGTTCAGCCCCCGTGCGTGCCATTATGACCTAAACCCCTAGAGTCGTGCCGTTTGTCCTTTTAGGGTTTTAGGCGTGACGTCAACTTGTCCTGTGATAGCGCGATTCGACGGTGACGGTTGCGATTCGACTACTGAAAGGACGCAACCCTTCATTGTTTTTGGATAAATACTCTGTACTCTCCATTGTTGCAAAGCATAACTTCCTTCTCTTAAAGTGAATGATACCCGGAAGCCTTCAAGAGAAAATTCAGATAATCAATCATCAGTTCTCTCTTGTCAATCATCTTCTTCAACTGTGCGCATCCAAGCAAGCTTTACTAAAACAAGGTTGGCCTTGTTCAATTTTGTTTAATATACTGATATATGCTTTGAGCTGCGTTGGATCTGCAAACCCATAACTTTCTGAAATATTTTATCCATTGAAAACTATGAAGAAGATCTTGCTCTTTGAATCCAAATTTGATTTAATCCCCAGATGATAAGGATCTTGAATGTAGGGCTTCTAAGATCCCTGATAATGCAAACGATTCCAATCTCTAAATTTGAATATTGCCACTGAACCGTTCATCTTTCTTCCAATAAATCCTCGTACGCTTTGAAATGAATCTTGAAATTCGAACTAAAGTATGTGTATTTCTCCCCCCCCCCCCTTTTTTTCTTGCTTTTCCGCAGGAATGGCAAAGACAAAAGGAACCAAACCCATTAAGGAGGTCGAAGAAATACCTGATCTTCCCCGGGCTTTATGGCGAAAAGCCCCCTATCTAGGTGGCAAAGACTTTTATCATGCTAGGGTTAAGGCGAAGAAACTGCCAATTGCTGTCCCTGGTGAAGAATTGCAAACGTTAACCCCTCCAGTTAACTCGGCGCTGCTCGAATTGATCGATTCCGAAGATGTGGCTCGATTGGGAGTCGAAAATGGGTACTTCCCATACACTGCGATTTCCACTCAAGCATTTGTTCAGAAATTGGACTTCATGGATGAGTGGATTGACCATGTGTTGACCAATCATGCCGTGACTTTAAACGATGCTGGAATATACTTCGCAGTTCGTGCTATGAAGGGTGCTGCCGTGAAGCTGGACCAATCCATGCTTCTAAACCTTCTCTCTCGTTACTCGCCTGCTACTCACACATTCCATTTTGCTGAGTTCGAGGCTGCTCCCACGCTCGAAGATGTGCACATGCTGTATGATCTGTCTCCCGTGGGCGAGGTGGATCCTTTGATTCCCTTGAGAACAGATGCGGAGATCGCTTTGTACAAGCAGATGGAGGAGTGCTTGTCAGAAGTGAAAAATATTTCCACCCGGTGGACTCCTACAGAAGTCCTTCCTGACTGGCAATTGGTTGATACATCTGCGAAGAACACTTGGAACAAGTGGGTGTAATACTTTTTCCGTGATTATGCGAACAGCAGTATCACCAAGAAGCTTCTGAGCCAAAACCCGAAGGCTAAAAACTATGTGAATGGCAAGGGTTATCATTTGACCCTATGCGCCTTCCTCTGTGCCTGGTTGTCGAGGTATCTAATCGATGGTCACCCGCATGATGGGGTCTTCTATCATGTTCTGCCTCTTGCCGTAAAATTGGCCCTTGGCCAGAAAGTTGCACTTGGACCCTTAGTCTTGGGCACGCTGTACCACAGGTTGGATCAGCTAGTTGTGGCAATGAAGGAATCGCGTGGTCGCCTCGATGTACTGACTTACATTAACATTGCTTTCTTGACAATGTGGGTCTTCGAGCGATGGCCCTCTTATGCCCCAGTCCCTTCTAAGCCCAGCAAATGGTGTCCCCCAGGTACGGAGGAGGAGCGTAATAGCGGCAGGGCTGCGAGGTGGTTTGGAACTAACTTTCCCAAGTGCGTTTGGAGCCTGATATGCGACAATCGGGAAGAGTTTATAGCCAGGTCTTATGCCACGCGCGTCGAGAATGTACGATGGTTCCCAAAACTCTATCCCTCTAAAGTTGTTGCTTTCTCCGAAGAGCTCCTTTTCGAGGGAGAGAAGCACTTCCACGAGCGCTATCGCGAATTCTTCTGCTGGTGTCTGAGAGGTTCTCTTCCTGCCCTTGCAGAGCATGTTCGTGAGCTCGCGCCTAGGTACGAGAAAATTACCGTGGATATTGATCCCACTCGCGTTTCTCCCCAGTTCGGCTTCGATGCAGTGGCACCCTCAATCTGGTCGCAGTCTATCATAAGAGGCTGCTACAAGCGGTTATTGTCTGGGGAGTGCAAAACAATCTTGAGGAGCAATCTTCCCTTCGAGCAGCCTTCAGGTAACCGCGAAGGTGGCTATTCCAGAAACTGGATTGCTTATTGGAATGCCCAGCAGACAAGGTTTGAGACGCAGTCGGCCCCTCAGCCAAGTAGAGCCCCTGTGATCAAAAGAAATTCTTTCCCTTTTCGTCCCAACTGCAGCCTAGACGAGTCTGAATATGGTTGCTATTCGTTGCTGGATCGCGAGAATCACCTGTGTCCCTCCATCATTCTTGATGAGAAGATAGCCGCAGTTAGGAGAGGTGATTCGATGTCATCGGATACAGCGAAACTTTTGCTAAGGTAAGCAATTTCTCTTGCATGTGCTAAGCTTCTTTAATCCAATATATTGAAAACTTCATACTTCGTTTCCTTCTGTAGTGCCATGTGCGGAGGTTTGCATCTGGTGAGCGTTCCAAATCGCTGGTCACCACCATTGTTACTGCAAGAAGGCAAGGACAACCAGTTCGGCTGGCATCGAAGATGGATCCCGCGGTTGAGACCAAAATTCGCGAGATCATGAATGCTTTTGCTGATTCGCTGATAGGAAACACTCCAGCCTTGTCTCCTCCCAGGAATGATCCATCTCCTCCAGCGACTGCTGATCCGAGAGCGAAAAGGCCCAGACAAAGAGGAATCACAATCTATTCCCCTAGGAGCGCTCCAACTTCCCCTCCTGCGAGATCCCTTACTGCCAGGGATAAAGGTAAAGGTCGCATGACCAGTAAAGCACGGAAGGAGCTCGCAGTGGAGACCTTTGTTCCATTTGGCCAAGAGGAAGAGGAGGAGAGAAGAGAGACAAGAGAAGGAGATGAAGAAGAGGAGAGAGTTGAAGATGTCAGAGACAGAGAGAGAGATGAGATACAAGAAGAGGAGTCAGGAGGTATCTCAATCGTACTTCTCTTCTCATTATCTTAACTCTTTCGCAATCTTATCTGAATGAATTGTTTCTTAGCAGATGATGATGATGAGACCATCAGTGGCCTTTTGGCCAAGAAGCAGAAGAGGGGTTCTCATTCTGGTGTTTCCGACGAAACCATAAGCGAGGACATTCTTGCCGAGTCCAAGAGAACAGCTACGGAGGCTGCTGAAAGAAGAAGAAAGCGAGAAGAAGAGGAACTCGAACGCGTAAAGCAGAGGAGCCTAGAAGAACAACACGTCGACGACCTAGTGCGTCCAACTGATGAGGAAGATGTGCTTCCAGAAGAGGTGGCTCCTCAAGTTGACGAGGAGGATGCGGCTCCAGAAGAAGATGCAGCAGCTCTAGAGCGAGCCCAAGCGGACTTCGAAGAAATCGCAGGCGGTAATGAAGGTGAGATTTTTAATCTCGCAGTAACTTACCGAAATGTTATTGTCGGTGCGCTAAAGCACGGCGTGTCAAAAGCTGACATTCGCCGCTGGCTAGTAGGCAAGTGCGGTGAACCTTCAGGTAATCATTTGAGCAACATGCGTGAACTAGGCTTAGTAACCCAAACATAATCATGACTGGTTTCTTCACGCCCCAGGTCACGCTCACCTTAAAGACATGCTTAATGAAGATACATTAATAGGGCAAGGTTCCACGTCCTTAGCATATGACGAGGATGCTGCGATCCCACCTTCGCGTGGAGGTGCTCACTCTTAGCTTACCAAAGATAATAAAATATTATATAATACAAGTTACCTCACATCATCGTATCTTGTATCGCAGGCAATGCTGATGAAGCCATGTTGGAACAAAGGAGTCAACCTTCTGTATCCTATGTCCCGGTGCCGAGTTCTCATACTGAGAAGCCCGTCGCAGCTGCTGAATATGCAGGAGAGCCCTTCGAGGACGTCATTGAACTTTCTGATGATGCCGAAGCTGGCACCGTGTTGATGGAGGAAGATGCCCATGCTGAAACAGAAACGGCTGCTGTTGGTGCTATCGCCCCTGAAGGCATCTCTGATCAAGCTGCAACTTCTACCGCTGCCATGCCTCCGTCAATGACTGAGCCTGTGGCACCTCTTCCTGCGTGGAACTTTTGGAGTTCGCAGGTCGGAGCTGCAATCGCACCTGGTGCAGCTTATACTCTTCCCATCAACTATGAAGAGTTAGAGCTCGCAGCTGATAGAAGGGCAATGGAGCGAGGACAGCCTTCAACTACCCCAGCAAAGCGCATTCCTTCTCTGCGCGAGATCTCGAAGCAACTGGTATGTCATGATTATTGTTCGCACCTTGCATTCTTCATTTGCAAGTTCGATAGTCTAACTTGGTTTGACATTGCCTTAGGGCTGAAGCAAGCTGACGTGGACTGGCTAGTTCGGATGCGCCTCTCCTAACCCCAATCATTTGCGAGGTCTCTGGAGATAGGGCCCTTCGACAGGAGGCTGTTTTTGACTGAAGCCATCTGGATTTTGGAGCAGCTATCCGCGGCCACACCTGCGACCATTTCTCCTCAGAGCGCGGAATTGCTTTTTGGCATGTGCCAAAACCTTCTCGCCAAAGTTCAAGGCAAGCTGGGCTTTGGGTTTCTTGTCAAAAGATTCACCCAGATTCTCGCGGCCGTGAATTTGAAACGCGGCTACCATAACCTCGCAGCTGAGGAGGAGAAGGTGGAGCAGCAAAGGCAAAAGGTTGAAGAGGCTGTAAAGCTCTTTCATGAGATGAACGCCAAATACGAGCAATTGAAGCAAGAAGTGGAGCAAGTGGAAAATCTGTCGTGTCAGTTTACTCCTAATGAATCCTTGATCAAGGGATTGTTTTGAAAAAGTAGCAAAATAAGTAGCTAAAACATTACTGTAATGTTGCTAGGGTTTCTCCCCCTTTTTTTTCAAAAAAAGAATTTGAATGCCTGTTTTACCCTTCCCGGGATTTGCTCGAATATCTCTGTGCATATCAATTTATGACGTCAGCTATTGATATTATGCCTTGATTGTCGCGCTAATTGCTCATTAGATAAGCACGCTTTCCTTCGGAAGTCCATCCGTATCATGACCATCCGTCATTAATTAGGATACGCAACCGAATCGTCGTAGCCTTTAGTAGGGTAATTGATTGTTACCGCTTTTCAAGGCGTAAGTGATTGATTCTTACCCTCTTTTCAAGTTTTGCTGACTCATCTCGGCAACTGAAGAGTCTCTACAAGGTCTATATAAACCTTGCCTTTTTTCTATTTGGGTTCTTCATCCCACAACGTGGCTTGCCGTGAGTCCTTACGACTGCTGCCTTGAACATTTATTTTTCGTTGATTCATGGCAGCTTCAAGTTGTGAAACTTGAGTTTGTGCCTTGTGCCATAGAAATAGCTTCCAAGATCTGCTTTACAAAGCTTATTGATCTTTATAACTATCATAAAGAAGATGCAGATAATACCTCATGTGTGCTCGAAGAATTTTCTTCGTCTATTATGCTTGCAGGTCATGTTTCCGGCCGCCTCCCGGCGAGGTGCAGCGCCGTACTGACCCTGCTACCGATTCGTAATGAACGGCGGATTTCTCCTCCAGCATGCCCGGAGGTTGATCATTCGCCACCACGTTCTTGAACTCAGGGCGGCGAGCCATTGTGCTCGTCTCCGTGGACAAGGAGCCTCTTGCCCGAGGAATGACTGCTCCCCTGTCTCGCACAGCCGCATACGCCGGAACAGGTGGTTCCTCAGGCACGTCTCTTGGGCGTAACACCAAAGAATGGCCTTATCAGATCCTGGGATCTTGAACATAGCGTCGCATAGGTCTTGTAGACATGGCGGGCTGTGGGCTGTTCTTTTCGTAGGAACACCCTACTTGCTACAGATCTTTGGTCGCAGATCGTTGTATCGCATAGCTTCTGCTAGGACCGTTAGGTCGATCCTTTTCCAGTGAGGATTCCCCCGATGTGTAACTTCCGCTTGTAAGTTACAACTTAGATGCATTGTAAGCCATGTTGGCTGCGTAGCTAGCTTGATCTGAGCTTTTCGCTTGTAAGCTGTCATCTAGACAGATAAATTGTAAGTCATTTTGACTCATAATGATAAATCGCTTTGTACGATTTGCTGTTTTTGTTATAATAAATTGCAATTTCGCATGTGCGCTGCCAAATTTCGCCTTTTGTAGTGTTGCATTCAACTTTGCATTGTTGCTATGATTTGCTATCTGCCGGATAGATTCGCAGATATGTTTTGAGATCGCTCGAGATCGTATTTGTGCAGCTTTGCTATCTTGGCGGATAGGCTTGAGATTTACTTAAGGTTAGACCCAAGTACGAGCGCTATCTCAGCAGAAGATAGGCTTCTGTAGATGATCAGTTAAGATCATTTTGCATAATGTTGCTATCATGACAGATAGACTTTAGAATCATTTTGAGATCGCATTCGTTTAGTGCTGCTATCGTGGCAGATAGGCTTGAAGGATCATTTAAGATCATGCTCGCATAGGCTGCTATCGTGGCAGATAGGCTTTTAAAAGATCAATTAAGATCGTATTCGCATAGGCTGCTATCGTGGCAGATAGGCTTTAGAAGATCACTTAAGATCATATTTGCATAGGCTGCTATCGTGGCAGATAGGCTTTAGAAGAAGATCACTTAAGATCGTATTCGCATGAGCTGCTATCGTGGCAGATAGGCTTAAAAGATCACTTAAGATCATATTCGCATGAGCTGCTATCGTGGCAGATAGGCTTTAGAAGATCTCTTAAGATCGCATTCGCATAGGCTGCTATCACAGCGGATAGGCTTTTACTACTGGGAATAATGAAATAGACAGAGCAATAAAGACAACTGAAAGCATAAAGTTCTTCTCGTTTGGGAGAAGTCTTTTTATTACGAAATACTCTCATATGGGAGAGATGAGATTACAATTCCCTCATATGGGAGAGAAGATGCACGAGCTATAGCAATACAGAGCATGAAGAAAACGTTGTAATCTAACGCATATAATGAGAGAAGTTAAGGATAGTACTTCTTAATCCAGCGCATGTTGACTGAGCTTGGGGTTGAGGTCGTTCCATGCAACCTCCGTATGTTGCAGTAGCCACTATCAAAGACTTCTGTGACTTCAAAGGGTCCTTCCCAATTGGCTGCGAATTTTGGGTGAGCTGCCTCTCGCATGCAATGGTCAAACGCGCGCAAGACCAAATCTCCAACTGCGAAATCTCGACGTTGGACTGTTTTGTTGTACGCACGAGCGATCCTTTCTTGATATCGTTTGTTAGTCCTTTTAGCTTGCTCCCGCTTCTCTTCTAACAGGACTAAATCATGATCGTGTTGGTTGTCATATAATGCATGAAAAGCCAACCTTGCAGAGTTAATCTTTACTTCCGCAGGTACCACAGCTTCAGCTCCATAGCATAAAAGAAATGGCGAGGCCCCTGTGGGCATCCTTGGAGAAGTCCGATAGGCCCACAAGGCTATATTCAATGAATCAGCCCACTTCTTGTGGTCATCTGCGACCATCTTGCTCAAGATCCTTAATAACGTCTTGTTGGTTGCTTCCGCTTGCCCATTCCCCTTTGGGTAGTATGGAGTGGAGCATATCTGTCTGATGTTGTACTCTGCTAGCTTTGCAGCCACCTGGCGATTGACAAAAGGAGTGCCATTATCCGAAAGGATGGTGTTTGGAATTCCGAACCTGCATATGATGCTTTCTTGGATGAAATGGACCACGGCTAGCGCATTTGTTGTCTTTAGTGGTATCGCCTCTACTCACTTAGTGAAAAACTCGGTCGCGGTGAGAATGAAGTGATTCCCGTGCGAGGTTGGTCGAATGGGACCAACGAAATCTAGAGCCCATATATGAAATGGCCATGGTGTTCCCAACGCGTGTAGATCCACAGCAGGGGCGTGCACTAGATTACCTTTGAATTGACACTCCTGGCAGCGTCTTACTTTGGTGCGGCAATCAGCCTCCATGGTGGGCCAGAAGTATCCAATCGAGAGGAGTTGTCTGCATAATTTCGCACCTCCCTGATGTTCCACCTGATGAGAAAGGTCCATCACCTCTTGTGCTTCCTTGTTGTCTAGACATCGCAGCATGTTACCTTCATGGCCCCTTCGCCAAAGAAGATTTTCTTGCACCACATATCGGGCTGCTTTTCTCTTTAATTTCTCGGCTTCTTTTCTCGACTCAGGCACAATACCCTGGGTGAGAAAGTCAAAGAGTGGTTTCCTCCAATCCACATCATCGTCGGTCAGAGCAATGAGTAAAGAGTCTTTGATCAGTGCGCAGCTCTCGCAATTTCCTTGAATCAGCGCTGCTGCCGTTGACATGTCCGGCCAATGAATGCCATACTTTTGGGCTTTTCGATAGATTGACACCTCACTTTCTCCACAAGCATGTTGGTGAATCTTTTCTAATATTAGTTGTCCTTCTTGCTCGGAGACGCATCGCATGAGTATTCCGCCAGGGCCCCTGTAGTAAAGAGTGTTATCATGTATGCAATATCCCTTTGTGGATGCCCAGTTCTCGCTGCTCGTGCCTTATGTGATGGCCCGTAAGATTGACTTTCTCCAGTCTGCATCGTCCATGCATTCATCGTCGCACGCGTCTTCCGTCAACGCCGAGGACGTTCGTACTTCAATTGATATTCTCGCAGGACATTTGTCTGTACTAACCTTGGATCCCAAGGTAGCTAAAGCATCAGCATGCCTATTGTCCGCTCGAGGTTTGTGCTCGTATCTAACGTCGCAGAACTGTTGCACCAATTTCTGTACCAAGGTCCGATAGGGCAATAAGTTTATCTCTTTCAAACCATACTCGCCCGAGGCTTGTTTGACGATTAGCTTGGAGTCCCCCATAACCGTCAGGTTGCTTACTTCCAAGGCCTTTGACGCGCGACGTCCCGCGATGAGAGCTTCATACTCTGCTTCGTTGTTGGTGACTGCGAATTCAAGCTTTGCGGACATCTGTATGACCTCTCCATTTGGTTTGGTCAAGACTATCCCGATGCCTCCACCTTTCCTTGTTAACGAGCCATCGAAATGGAGCGTCCAATAGGGCAACTCAACTGCGTAGATTTCAGGTCCCTCCAATTCTTCTTCAATCACAGGCTCATGACTGTTATCGGGGAACTGTGCTAGCAAATCTGCCACCGCCTGCGATTTGATCGCCCGCGGCCGAACGCATGTGATGTCGTATTGGGAAATGGTCATATACCATTTTTCCAATCTTCCTCCAGGAGTGGTTTGAGTCAGAAGATACCGTATAGGATCACTCTTTGTGACTACTACTACTTTGTGCGAAGCAAAATAGTGTCTTAACTTCTCTATTACGAAGAATAAAGCAAGGCAACGACGTTCAATGTCCGTGTACCTTGATTCCGCGGGTTGCACGATGCGAGAGATGTAGTAGATGGGCCTTTCTTGACCCTCATACTCCTGAGCTAGAAGCGCTCCTATAGACCTCCTTGTCGACGTCAGATACAACAAGAGTGGTGATCCGAGCTGAGGTGCGATCATTACTTTTGACGATGTCAGCAACTCCTTTAGTTTCCCGAACGCAGCATCGTGCTCTGCCGTCCAGTTGTATACAACATCTTTCTTAAGAAGATCACTGAAACAGAAGGTGATTTCGGCGATTGCTGGGATGAATCTTCGCAGGTAGGACAGCTTTCCCAGAAAGGTTTTCAAGGCACTCTGGTTATGCGGCGCAGTCATGCTAGTGATGGCTGATACTTTTGAAGGATCGGGCTCTATTCCTTGGCGATAAACCACACATCCCAAGAACTTCCCTGATGTTACCCCGAATGCGCACTTCATGGGGTTCATCTTCAATTGAAAGCGTCTGCATCTGTTGAACACTTTTTGCAAATCCCCCAGATGGTCTGCCTCCTCCCTGGATTTGACAACCAGGTCATCCACATATAATTCCACTTCTTTGTGCATCATGTCGTGGAACAGGGCCATCATGGCCCGCTGGTAAGTCGCACGTGCGTTTTTTAGGCCAAAAGGCATCACCGTATAGTTGAATACTCCCACAGGGGTGATGAACGCGGTTTTCCGTGCATCTTCGGGGTCCATCTTGATCTGATTGTACCCACTGAAGTCGTCCATGAAGCTGAACATGCGATGAACCGCGGTTGAATCGATAAGTAAGTCAATGTTGGGGAGTGGAAAATCGTCTTTCGGACAGAAACGATTGAGATCCCGGAAATCCACGCAAATGCGAAGTTGCCCATTCTTCTTTACTACTGGCACAATGTTGGCCAACCATGTGGGATGGTGATTCGGCTCTATGAATTTGGCATCCAGGAGTTTGACAATTTCCTGCTTAATCTTCACGTTGAGCTCCGGCCTAAAGCTTCTTGTGCTCTGCTTTACCGGCTTGGATCCTGGGATTACATCCAACCGATGCATAGTGATGCTCGTGTCCAGGCCATCTCATCGTACTCCCATGCGAACACATCTTTATACTCAGTTAGGAGTTGTAGCAATCTTTCCTCCTCTTCGCCTGTGAGGTCCGCACTTAGAAAGACTGGCCTCTTCTTTTCTTCGTTCGGGCTTAGGAATACCTTCTTCAGCTCCTGCTTTTGCGGCCTGGGTTTATCCTCCATGCATTCAGGCGCTTCCTTGAGTTTCTCCTCTAGAACGCTTGGAATTGGTTTGTCTATCTCCGAAACATGCTCAATTTGATTGATTTGCTCAGGGATATCCCCATGCTCGCGTGAGGACATCCCCGCGCACCTTCATATGCGATAGCATTTCTTCCCGTTGGCGTAGAAACTCTCTATTTCCTTACCTTCAGGATCATGTTTTGCTATTCTTTTCAGAGTGTACACGTTCTTTCGCTGGTAGGCAATCCGTGGCGCCTCTTCCCGTGTGGACAGCTTTTCCTTGGCATCCTCTCTGGTCACCATCACTCCTGCAGGTGACTGATCTTTGATGTCCTCCCAACGGGGCAGAGGAGTGGGGTTGAATGGTCCCGGCGTTTGCTCATCTGCCATCTCAGTGAACCACACCGCCTCACTGAGATGCGCTTCATCCATGTTGAATGGATTTGTCGAAGCAGGTATCTCAACTATTCTGTCATTCCAAATAGCTTTCATCACTTGGTGAGCTGTTGAAGGGACAGCATCAAAGCGATGGATCCAGGCTCGACCTATGATCATGTGATACGTAGTGTTCGCATCTATGACATAGAATTTTGCTGAACACTTGATTCTGCCAATCTGGACACCCAGGCGGATCCATCCTATCATCATTCTGGAGTCGCTTCCAAATCCCATCAGCGGGGATGGACGTTTCACAATCTTGTGCTCTGGAATTCCCGCTAACTTCAGAGTATGGAGCGAAACAACGTTAACTGCTGCTCCGCCGTCAACGAACGCTCTTTTGAACTCAACGCCATTGATGATGGCTGTTACATACAGAGGCTTCTGGTGGCTCGCATCTGTCTTCTTATCACTTGCGGAGAAGGTTATGACCTTTTCTGTAGAGCGAGATGCCCTGACGACTTTTTCATTGGAGACTACGAGATCCTCCTCGTAATCTTCTGCTATCCTCAGGATCGCCTTTTTCATCTACGTCCGGCATTTTTCCGAGAAATTCATTTCGTCGAAGAACCTGCTGAACCCGTGCGACCCCTTCATCCGGTCTGCGCGTTCGTCCTCGGTGTCTACGCTGTAGTCCTCGTCATCATGGATCTCGACAATGATGGGTAGAACATCCTCTGCAACCTCTTCAAGGTCCACAATCGAGATCATAGCGACATCTTTGCCTTTCGATTCTTGCTCCGCATGGGCAGTGGTGGATTGTTGCGCACATCCTGCCTTTGATCACTGACGATCAATTCGCCGTTCTTCATCTTTTGACTCACCATGATTCTGAGCTTCTTGCAGTCAGCCGTGGGATGCATGACCTTTCCGTGACATTCACACCACTTCGGGTCCCTCACCATCTCCCTGGAGGGTGCCTTTTCGAGCGGCGGCAGGACGCCGTCCTTACGCCATTGTCTGCAAAGGTCGCTTGCTTCCTCCACCGAGCATGGCAGAGGCGGTGCATCAAATTTCACTACCTTCGGCTGCTTCTGGGGCGAGACCGTATTCACTTCAGCTTCACGTCCCCTCTTGTAGCTGAATCTCCCGATTTTGAAAGTAGTACCGCCCGAGGATCGCTCAGGGGCGTTCCTCTTTCTCTGCCTTTCCACTATAGGCTCGATATTCTTCGTGCATTCGATTAGCTTTGAAAACGTAGGTGTCTGCAGGTTGATAAGCATAACTTTGTACTCGTCTCGCATGCATTGCAGGCATATCTCTACGAGTCTGCTTTCGAGTATCACATCTTTGCATTCCAAGGACTTGGCCCTGAATTTCTTGATGAATGTTATCCCATCCTCCTCGCGCTTCTGGTACATCCGCGAGAGATGGATCATCGTCACCTTTTCCTCCATCTGGAAGAACTTGGTGTAAAACTTCTGGACCATGTTGTCCCAAGTCTTCACGGATCCGGCTTCCAACGTCTGGTACCAATTGTAAGCCACGTTCCCCAAGGATTTCGGGAACTCGCGCATCAGCAGTTTAGGATCGGCCCCATACGACCCCATCACAGCAATGAAACGCATGACATGCTCATGGGCGTTTCCATTGACATCTTCGAACTTGTCCCATTTAGGAGCCTTGTACCCGGCAGGGTTAGGCATGAGATAGATCTCTCGTGGAATAGGTGGATCGTTGTCAAGCTTCGGGATGATGGTATCCGCGAACGATTGGTGAGCCAGAATAGTGTCTATGCGCCGTTGCAACGACGTCATACACTCCGGAGCACTCCCCTCAGCAGCGGGAGGAGGGGTTGCCGCAGGCGGAGGCGACACATATGTCGCAGGAGGGCTAGGGGCATATTGTGAATTCATGTTATCCCAGATTGCCGCTGGAGGAGGCAAAGGATACTGCGAGGCCGGATTAGGTACCAAAGCCGGAGGTGGAGGAGTATGAGTAGCGAGAGGCAACATTTGAGTTGTTGGACCCTGGGTTGAGGGTAGCTGCGTAGTCGCTGGTGGAGTTTGCAGGTTAGGGTTGGGTGGTGTGGTTGACACTCCCAATCCTTGGGTGGTGGAGGCTCCTCCTCCCTGAGAGACAGTGGTGGCTGGTGTGGGGTTTGGAGCAAGAGTCCCCAAGACAGCCATGATCCGTTCTAGCTGCGCAGATTGAGCTTTGAGAGCCTTCGCGTGACTCTGAATGGTGGCGTCCAAGGCTTCCAGCGTCGGAGCTTCACCAATGGTTGTGGGAGTACGGGGGGCCTCCTCTCCCGAGGTGGTTTCCGTGGAAGGCGATCTGTTACTGACATCATCCTCATGAGACATGGTTGCTTGCAATGGTAAGTTCACGTCGGGTTCACCAAAATGTGTACAAGAGAATCCTGCAGAGAGAACTTCGTGTACACCAAAGGCAGAGAATAGAAAATGGCACAGGAGGTGTTGGGTTGTGTGTAGGGAGAGAGTAAGGCAGTAGTAATGTCTGAGAGAGAGACAGAGGTTTGGCAGAGCTTCCGCGTATGTCTGGTGTGTCCTCCTCCGTATGGAAGGGTTAACGTCCTATATATAACGGAGAATGTGACTGTTGTAGTGTGGTTAATGCGCCCATCAATGGCGGCTTAATTAGCTTAACCACAACGGCACGTTCGTCCGCGTATATAGGGACCGTTACAGCACGTTATGCGCGAATACCGGAACCGTTATGGGGTTGACCGGGTTTGACCGGATTGACCGGGTTTATGGAGCTCGTGCCATAAATCTCTCAAAAGCAGTTACTAAAGGTCGCGCGCGAGCTTGGCTCGCACGCGACATGACTTACTCTAGCCTCCAGACCACTAAGTCCCTACAAGTCCCGTGCAGTGGTATGCGAGGGCCCTGTCTCGCAGCCCCCACGCGGATCAGCGCGGCTGGTGATCCAGTGTGTGTGGAGCACAATATGGTGTGCTAGATGATTGCCACGTGGCTAAGATCTGTCTGCTCAGAAAGCACTATCTACAGTGGGAAATTGACGATTTGGTATTTTAACTAACCTCATTTTTTTCAATTGTCGTTGCACCAGTATTTGGAGAAGGCAAAATGGTTTTTAATGTTAAAGGGAGTTTGGGTCTTGTCGAGGGTCTCATGGTTCGGGTCGGGTTCAAGTCATATTTAAAAGGTTCTCGCGCGTCTGTGTCTCACGGGCCCTCTGTAGGATCTGGATTTAAGATGTCAATAGTGTGGGTCGGACTGGAGCCGTGTTGAGGGGAAGAGGGGATGGGTTGAGAGGTTAGGAAACTAGAGCCCCACCGGTCCGGGGCCCTTAACTCGTGATGTTTGGGGTTGAGGGGGTCGAGTGGCCTGGCCAATATATATTATTAATATATTAACGAATATATTTTAGTATATATATATATATATTAATCACTGTACCGTTTTGGGAGGATAGGGGGACCGGGCTAGGTTGGAAGGAGCTAAGTCGAACCACACCGGGTTAGGGACCGGGCTAGGGATTAGGGGGCTGGGTCGGTTCAGGTGTTGGAAGGGACCGGTCTGAGGTCGGGCCTGGCTCATTTTAGTGCGTTTGGTAGAGTAGTTTATTTTGGTTTATGGTTTAATAACTAAATGGTTTATCGAAAGTGTTTGTTTGCAGTGGTTTAAAAACCAATTTTTAATCTAGTGTTTTTGACATTTTGTCTTGGTGAAACAAACCAACTTTTGGTGATTTTTCGTTTAGTTTATTTCTATGACACACAAATACGATATTACCCCCACATCGTAGACGTATTAAATTGAAAATCGTCTCTCATTTTGGTAGCTCTCTGAATTTTTAGTCATCAAGATGATTAAAAAGATAGTAATCTATACTTTTGCAATAATTTCTTTTCCCCACAAAACTCAATTCTCGCATATTTCGGACGATATCTTTTATGTGTGATGTTCTTATTATTTAGGATCAATCATTTTTGTGGTGTTCTTGCCTTAGTTTATTATTCTTTTGTTGTCCGTTATTCAACGTGGCCTCGAGTGTGAATGAAATTTCATGAAATCGTTAACTTTTTGTTGAATTTAAGTAAAAAGTATAATTTTTTGGATGTCATAATTAGGGATGGCAACGGATCGGATTTGGATCGGATCTGTGCATAATCCGATCCGATCCGAAAATAATACGCTCTGATCCGAATCCGATTCGAATCCGTTTGGATTCGGATCGGATCCGGATCGGATCATATAACGGATCATCCTAAAAGATCCGAATCCGATCCATAAAGAAAACGGATCATGCATCGGAAGAACGGATCACGAATCGGATCGGGTCAGATTATATATAACTATATAATTATATATAAAATACATAATATATATTCGTATCGGATCATATTATTGGATATTTATATTATATATTTGTATATATATATCGGATCGGGTCAGATCGGATCAGATTATCAGTTACTTATATATACCGGATCGGGTCGGATCGGATCATCGGATATTTACATGTATGATCCGAATCCGATCCGAGATCCGAACGGATCGCATATTTGTGATCCAAATCCGATCCAAAAGCAAATGGATCGGATTCGGACCGCTCCATTAGGGCCGGATCACCCCGGATCTCGGATCGGATCGGACCGCATTGCCATCCCTAGTCATAATACTGTTAATTTGTTCTTTAATTTGTTACTTTCATAAAATCGTTGAAGCTCATGAGATTGTGAACTTTTTTACATTGCATTTGTTCTTCTTGAATCTGTAAAAGAAAAATAAGTAGAGGGTATATTTTTCATTTAATATACATCATCTAGTTTAAAAACCACTACCAAACAAATTTTTCCAGCTTTTAATGTAGTTTAAAAACTACTACCAAACACACTGGTTTAAACAAAATCTCTTAAAAAAACTAAAAAAAATCCACCACAATTTAAAAACCAGTTTTTCCACCATAAACTATTCTACCAAACTCACCCCAGCTGCTCCCTTGACACCTTGAGTCTGGATCAGGTCGAGTTTCAACGGCTCAGGTCTGAGTCTAATCCGGCTCATTGGCAGGCGTAAATGCATATCATAGATGTTTGAGACAAATCAACTTTTTTATCAATATAAAAAAATTATTATGCACTTGAAATAAAATAGAGATGTTTCCAGTTCGAAGCCTGCTGGTTCCGAAACGACGAATTCCAACAGTTTGTGGTGGAAAATTGGCAGAATACGCCAGACGGAGATTGCACAAAGAAAATCGAAGAGATGGGGAGGAAGTTGCGACAGTGGGATAAAGAAGTCTTTGGAAACGTCAAACAGAGACTACGGCAATTCCGGATTGAACTGGAGAGCCTGGAAAAAGGCCGACAGAGTCAAAGGACGCTGGACAGGAAACGCCAGATAAAAAAGGAGATAAACGATCTCCTAATTTCAGAAGAACAGATCTGGAAACAACGTTCCCGTATTCAGTGGTTACGAGAAGGAGACCGTAATACACGGTTTTTTCACCAGAAAGCTTCGGCCCGAAGAGCACGAAACCAAATTACGGGGCTGGAAAATAAAAATGGCGTTTGGTTAACGGAAGACGGAGAAATTGTCAGTATCTTAGAAGAGTATTTTAGGGATCTCTTCACTTCGGAGAACCCCTCGGAGCAGGACATTGATACTTTACTCCAGTTCACTACCAACCAAATCTCGGAGACTCAACGAGACTGGCTGGATAGGGAGTACACAAAATTGGAAGTGGAAGAAAGCCTTAATCAGATGGCCCCTACAAAGGCTCCTGGAGTCGATGGTTTTCCAGCCCTCTTCTATCAAAAATTTTGGGATAGCATTGGCGACGAGGTAAGCAGTTATGTGCTTAATATTCTTAACGGTTTGACTGATTTGAGAGATATTAATCACACAGTGCTAGCTTTAATTCCAAAAATTAAGCAGACTAGAAATGCTGCTGATTTCAGACCTATTAGCCTTTGCACAGTTTTATACAAACTTGTGACAAAGACGATGGCGAATAGGCTGAAGAAAATCCTCCCCGGGATTATATCGGAGAATCAATCAGCTTTTGTACCAGGACGACTTATCACGGATAATGTTTTGACAGCTTTTGAGTTACTCCATACGATGAAATATCGGAAAAAGGGAAAGCAAGGCTGCTTTGCCCTTAAAATTGATATTAGCAAAGCTTATGATAGGGTCGAATGGCCCTTCCTAAAGGCTGTTTTCGAAAAAATGGGGTTCGGGCAGAGATGGATCACACTTATGATGAAGTGCATCACAACATCTACCTTTTCGGTGAATTTCAAGGGTCGTCCTATGGGCTTTATCAAACCACAAAGGGGTATTCGCCAAGGTTGTCCGCTATCTCCTTACCTCTTCCTCTTTTGTGGGGAAGCTCTCTCGTGTGCTCTCACGAAGCTAACTAACGATGGTTTGTTGTCGGGTCTATCCGCTTCAAGAGGGGGTCCTACTATCTCCCACCTCTTTTTTGCGGACGACAGTTTGCTATTTTCAAGTGCCAATACAGAGGAAATTACAAGAATCAAAGACCTACTACAGCTCTACGAAAAAGCAACTGGTCAAAAGATAAATTTACAGAAATCTGCTATCGTCTTCTCGGCCAATACGCCACCGGAACAGCAAGCCTCTTTGAGTAGCTTTTGCGGCGTGAAACTGGAATCCCTCCATGAAAGATACTTGGGGCTGCCTACAATGATAGGAAGGAAGAAGATGTCAAATTTTCAACATATTATCGAGCGGATAGCAAACAAGCTAAGGAACTGGAAAGAAAAATCCCTCTCTTTTGCTGGTAAGGAGATTCTCATTAAATCGGTTATTCAAGCAATACCGAGTTACACAATGTCATGTTTTCTACTCCCACAAGAATTATGCCAAAAAATTGAATCTCTTATTTCAAATTTCTGGTGGGGTAAGAAAGACAAAGTGAAACCTATCTACTGGATAGCAAAGGACAAGATGAAAAAACCCAAAGCTGCTGGGGGTCTCCACATCAGAGATCTGCGGAATCACAATTTGGCTTTACTAGCCAAACAAGCTTGGAGATGCATCTACAATCCCCAATCTTTGATGGCTAGAGTTTTCAAAGCCAAGTATTTCCCTAACTCTACACTTCTGAAAGCGAAAGCAAGTTCAAACTGTTCTTTTGCTTGGCGAAGCATTATTGCAGGGAAGAAAATTATCAAGCAAGGGTCTAGATGGAGCATAGGCAACGGTGAAAATTTAAGGGTGTTCAAAGACAGATGGCTTCTGAGACAAGACAGTTTCAAAGTAATCTCTCCCCCTAATATTAATCCAGTTTTAAGAGTATCGGAGCTAATAGATGAAGAAACCCGTACCTGGAATATGGCGGCCCTCCAAAATTTTTTACAACCAGTGGATATTGACGAAGTGTTACGGATCTCCATTCCCCCAACTCCAGAACCGGACCACCTTCTTTGGCACTACGAAGAAAACGGAATCTATTCGGTCAGATCTGGGTATAAAATGTTGGAAAGGAAAGATGCAGACAAAATAGAAAGCTCCTCCTACTCCGAAAGAACTTGGTGGAACAATTTCTGGAAAACGAAACTTCCAAAGAGATTTCTATTTCCTATTTGGAGATGCATGCACAAAGGACTCCCAACCAGATCGAATTTGAGAAAGAGAGGGATGGGGGTACCTGGTTATTGCCCGATTTGTGGAGAAGAAGAAGAAACTGAGTCTCATCTTTTTCGGAGATGCCAAACGTCAAAGGATCTGTGGAAAAGCATCATTCATCTCCCGAGCTGTTGCAACGCTTCGGTGACTTTCAAGGAATGGTTCCCAACCGTCTTCGAACACCTGCAACAACAAGATCGAGTCAAATTCTGTTTGGGTATTTCATCCATATGGCACAACAGAAACCAAGCAGTTCATAACAACAAAAAGAAAGATGCAAATCAACTAAAGGAGGAAGTTCTGGGGTACTTAGCTTTCCTAGATCTACACATGCAAAGGGCAGGGGGCACAAGTCCGGCTCAGAATCGCCCATCTCCGGCGAAATTATGGTCGAAACCCCCCCCAAATTGGTTGAAGGTCAACACAGACGCTAGCTGGAATAAGGAGCGTCAATCAGCCAGCGCCGGCGTGGTGGTCAGAGATGAGAACGGCCTCCTCATCGCCGGAAAGGGAGTCAAACTACCGTTCGGAACATCGGCGAGAGAAGCAGAAGCTCTAGCCATCTTCGAAGGGGTCAAATTGGCGGTGGAGATGGAGATATCTCCGGTTATTTTTGAAAGCGATTCCAAATCTCTCATCTCTCTATGGAACTGGCTTAGAGAGAGAAACAGAGAGAGCACCATCTTCACCGACTTGAGAAATGAAACGGTAGATGTGGATAACTCTTCGTGTGGACGAGTTTTGCTCCGATGCCTGAGCCTTCTCGAAGACTCCACCGAGTTCGTGGCTCAATACACGCCTCGCACGGGTAACCGGGCCGCCCATTTAGTATGCCAACGGGTAGAACTAGAAGACTCCTCTTTTTCTTGGGCCTATCATGACCCAACGTGGATCACTAATGTAATTGATGATGATATTTTGGGCTTTGGCCCGTAAGTTAAATACAATCTTTTCCTCAAAAAAAAAAAAAAAAAAAAAAAAATAGAGATGTTTCTAACAAAAAGAAAAAAAGGAAATAAGATGAAGATAACTTTTTATACGTTCAGTGCCCAAACAAAGTGCAATATTGTAGTAGTCCTGGGTCAGCATTGTTCGAACTTTTTATGATACTGTAACTCAGACTGAAGCAACGTTGAAAAAACTTTTTCTTCATCTACCGTCAGAACAAGGGGCTAGTAGACCAGACCTCCCTGTGCTGAATCAATACTGCTCTCTCTCTCTCTATCTTCGATGATCGCCGTTGTCGCTCCAAGTCCACGGCAAGAATCATCTTGCTCCTCAAAACCCTAGAAAAAGACTGTCTCTGAGCACAAGAGTTGACGGAAATGCTGCTGAGTTCATAGCAAAAGTACGCGGAAGGGAGAAGATAGATGCGGACCTACCGCTGTATTCTCACCGGCCTCCGCCACTACTCCGGCATCACCTCGCAGTTCGTTCCGGCCACCACAGCCCTCCACCAGAGCTCCAATTTCGCCGGAATCTTCGAAACGCTCTCGCCGCCGACGAGACGCGACAATTGCCGCAGCTTTCAGTTCCAGTACACTGGAGCCAGAGGGCTATTCACTTCTCCAGTTGGTTGTCGAGCTCTCGTATCGAATGATTGCTTGGGGCCGAGGAAAGGAGTGACTTTTGTAGCTAAGGTTTCGTTTGATTCTGACTACCAGCCTAGTTTTAGCCGTAGTAAGTTCGATTTCTGAGGCAAATGTTGGATATTTGAAATATGTGTAGGGAGATGAATCAATGTGATTATTCTAGTGTGTGTTTTGCAGGTTTTTTCACCAGAGCTAAAGAGGCGAAGAAGATTGAAATTCAGGATGAGCACAGGTAACTTTTTCCTGATTTGTTTTTAAAAAATTGTATTTTGGTCTTATATATTGCTAGTGGGATTGAGATGAAGAAATCTATTATGTGGTGGAAGTGTGCATTACTATGAGGCTGTTTATGAATACAATCTTGGAGGCATAGTCGTCAAATTGTGAGATTCAGGTAACGAACCGAAATTCAACTTTGTTTAATCGTGAATCGCAAAGACTCACCTCCAATTCTTTAAGTAGATAGGATAGCATATTCCATAATACTACAACATTAAGTTGTCAAATCGTGATTCGAATCGTGAATCCAAATCTTAATTTTCGGATCGTGAATCATAACGATTCGGTCTGATTAATATTTTTAGAAATAAAAATACCCATTGATACCAATGAGACTACTAGTAATCTAAGGTGATAAATATATGTTCATTTAAATCATAAATAGCATCCAAATGAAGTGACTACATAAGTGATGTCTAAAACTAATGATCATAAAATAGCATCAAAGTAAGTCCACCACTTCAGTTGTACACCGAAGCAGGCAGTGAGCATGAAGAACATCAAACAAGTTCCATGTTAAAACAAAGACAGTATTGTGCCCTTCAAACTCCATCCTAAAACTATGAAATCATCCAAATCAAAACTCATCATTGTCCTCATCATCATCTAACAAAAGTTCTAAGAGTAAGTTTGATCGAATTTAAGTTTCTTGGTCCGAGAAATAAGATGCAATATATATTAGGATATAAAAGTTTTTAAGTTTGAAATATGTTTGTTTGTGAACTTGGCCTTTAAATAATCCTCACCTACTGTCAAGAGTAAACAAGAGAAAGAAGGTTTCTCTGTGAAAGTTCAAAGAGAGTGAATCTGAAGTGAAGGACGACGAACAATAAGAGAAGGTCCAGAAGTTGAACATGTGATGTTCTTGATGAAATTGAAGGAAGTGCAGAGAATGAAGAGTCCAGAAGCCTTCGAGAGTTGTGAAAGAAGGCGTAGATTGAGGAGATTTAAAGAAAATAGACGGTAAATTAGGTATTCAAGAATTGACAATTGATTGTTTGTTCTTGACCCACTTATCAAATCCATACCTGCCTTCAAAAAGACTACAAAACCGAATTGACCGATTCAGCGATTCGATTCACGTTTCAGTGACACGATTCTGCCACACTTTCGATTCATGTACGATTCTGAATCGCTTAGGCATGAATCGAACCGAATCGTACGATACGAATCGCGAATCGCCCGATTTGGACAACTATGTACAACATGTGTGAATGATATATCCATATTTCAACAATAAATAAAACCCTAGTTCTTAGATAACTCACAGCTACAATGAGTTATTATTAGTTGTACCCTTCTAAGAGATAAGGATAATGAAGATATATGAACTTCTGTAAAGCTAGTAACTATAATATACCAATAGAATGGTAAGTAATAGGAAGCTTTTAGCCTTGGCCTTGAGGAAAGTGTATTAATATTTTCAGACAAACCTATTTGCGAAACAGTAAAAAAAATGAGGTGAGTATTGTTTCTGGGACTGTTACTAACTCAATTAGACCATCTAGCTGAATGGATGATGAGTCCTACGAACCGGTCTGAATCACAACTGCAATTTCAGATCCAGTCTATTGAATCGTGAATTTGTATCATTTTGTTCCATTGAAGGATTCACCCTCTGATTCGCATAGTTTCATAGGTGAGCCGAATCGAATCGTAGGATAGGAATCGTGATTCATAAGATTCTGACAACTATGCTCGGCGTAACAAGCAGTTTCAAGTTTAGAAGTATAGAAGCATACAATATGCTGTTTTGGGGTTTGACAAAAGATACTCTTCTAGAAATAATTTATTGAGGGGTCACTACTAATAATTATTTTCTAAGAAATGTTTCTTAGACATCAAATATCCAAGCTTCAAGTCTTGAATACCGCGGTTCTTTCTTGTGAGAATCTGGAGAGTCTTGTTTCTCTTCTCAAGGATTTCATAGAAAACCTAGACCGATATGGTTGCTTTGTTAACTTTGACAACCAGAATACATAGATGAGACATCATGTACTTACGATAATGGTATGAACAATTCTCTAAAGAATATGCTAGATTAGTGGAAACTTTGAGCCTTCTTCATCTCAGTACTTGGCTTTTTTTGATTTCTTAAATAGCCAGCGAGCTGTGACGACAGCATTATGGTGCAACTTTCTTGTATTTTCTCTCAAGTTTGGGGTTTGGTGGTCCACATCAAGCCATGTAATGTTGGCTGAAGTTGTTCATTCAGTGGCAGATTTTGCAAATCAGGTATGTAGTCCTCTATTGTGCTTCACATTTCCTGTATTGGACAATCTTACTTCTTTTTCATTCTATATATACATTAGCAGATTAAGAAATCTAATTTATGTGACACTATAGGCTCTTCTTGCATATGGTTTGAGTAGTTCAAGACGTGCCCCTGATGCGATTCACCCGTAAGTCTTTCTTTAGTTACAGCTCCTATTCATCATTGTCAATGATGATAATCATTTGACTACACAATTCGTTACATGCATATACAAATAAGAATGTCAGATATGAAGTAGAACAGACATGTTCCACTAGCAAGACATCCAAACCCATTTGATATCTTGTTTTTCTCATAGTTCAATACACTTCGGTCTACTTTTTCTATTCTAATGACGACAAGTTATTGACTAAAGTTTTCATTCTTCCATGCATTCCTGCAATCTTTTGGAGTCGTTGGCGTCAATCAAGTTAACAACTAAAATATACTGCATGTAATGACCTATTCTCCCTGCATGCAACCATATGCAGCTCCATTCCAGGATACCTCAATCACTGTATAAGTAGACATTTACACTTACCGTTACTATGATTAGAACTTGACCCAGAGTTTTTTCCTTACCATTATTTTCAGTTTAAGCCAACTGATTGCCTGTTACCGATCATCAGAGTTGCATGACAGTTTAGAAGCAGAATATTTTCATCTGGAATGTCTCAGATTTTGACTAATGAATCACTTTCTTAAACAAGTGGGAGACCTTTTATAGCCTTAAATCCCTGGTCACTTTGTGTTATTGGACGCTTATGGTATCGTCAATTTGCTGACTTCGATTCATTTTTGTTTGCAGTTATGGTTATTCCAAAGAAAGATTTGTGTGGTCTTTGATATCTGCTGTTGGTATCTTTTGTCTTGGTTCTGGTGCTACAATTGTTCATGGAATTCAAAACTTATCGACCACGGAGGCAAGCATCCTTCATATCTCCCTATTAATTCCCCCTATTTTTTTTGGTCTTGTAGGATCAACTTTCTCCTTTCTTGAATGTGGTTTAATGCCTTTTTTGTATCTTCTATTTTAGGCCCCTGAAAATATTGGATATGCTGCTCTGGTTCTTGGTGGATCATTCCTCATTGAAGGTATAAGGCATGCTTTGGGCTGTCGATCAGAACATATATCTGTTGCATTTCGCCAGGATCTTCTTTCCATAATCTCTTTTCACAAGCTATCTTCTTTTATTAGGTGTTTCTCTACTTGTGGCCGTTAATGCTGTTAGGAAAGGTGCAGCTGCAGAGGGTATGAAAGTGAGAGATTATGTGTGGCGCGGTCATGATCCCACAGCTGTTGCTGTCATGACTGAGGTTATATAGCTTTGGACTTTTTTTTTGGTGCTATTGAAAATATTTATGCTATTGCTTTTTCCTCAAACCCAGCAGAAAATACAAGGAAAAATGTTAGAAATAATTATTGAATTCCATGTTAAGTGATACTAGTTACCATTGTAACTTTTTGAAAGATATATCCCAGTTAACAAATCCTGCATCATACTACACAATAGGTGTGATGATGTGGGCTTGATCAAGTTCAGTTCTAGGGCCTCTTAGTCTTGCTCTTACCCTCCAACACTGCAATATAGGGGTGCTAGAGAAACAAAAGCGGTTTTACAAAAAAGATATTTTCTACGTGCTGAGAAATTATTGCTTTCTACATGTCATTTCCTCGTACCTTTGTTTAGGTCACCCTGTGGCTGCTTTTAGGTTGTGCCTGCCTGTTAAAATGTTCTCGATGAACAGGATGGCGCTGCAGTTGCCGGACTTCTGATTGCTGGTGCATCATTGGTTGCTGTGAACATTACAGGAAATGCAATTTATGACCCCATTGGCTCAATTGTTGTGGGAAACCTTCTTGGAATGGTAAGTGAATTTTATGTAATTGCTTATGATCAACTTTTTCCTTTGTGATATAATCATTTTTCCAAACTGAGTGAGTCTTCTGATTAGTACTGGAAAAGGTTAGAACCTATATGTTAATGGTGGGAGCATCCTTTATCTGAACAGATATAAGCTTTGCGTGCATCTTCCCTCCTAAGTACCCTCCAGATATGAGCCTTGTGCTAGAGGTTGTATCTCTCTTATCGAATTATGTTGAAGCTCGTCATTTATCACCTTAGTAAACATGATTACTTACCAGGTACAGGAAATCGATGTAAAACTTGATTTGTAAGTAAGGTTTGCGATTTTTCGTACTAGTAATGAATTTATTAAGATTTTGCTTATAAAGAATGTAGTAAGAACTCACTCAAAGATCCATTGTGCAAGCTAATACACTTCAATACGAACCTCAAGCTGTAAAATGTAGCTACAAGCTAGCTATCGTCTCTAGAAGACCTGCATCACCAACTGAAGGTATAGTTGTGCCTTGACTCCAAAGAGAGCTAAGTTGAAACAAATAAGCCTTGAGATGCAGCAAAGAGATCTACTCATCATTGGAAATCTGTGCATTGCTCTCCTTCTAAATTATCTGCATGCTAACCGAAGGGACCAATTATTCGGTTCGCCAACCTTCCTTCCAATCCTGAATTTCTTCCCATGCCCTCAAGAAATGTGAAAAAGGATAATGAAATTCCAACTCATAAAGAACTTTAGGAGGATCATTGATCAAGTTGCAAAGAGCTGGGACAGTGTAAGAAAAGATAAGCAGCGGTCTTTTAGTCCTCACAAGACATCACCAGTTAACAGGAACTGCCAACGATGGACCATATTATCAGTGCTGAAAATTCTATTTTGAGCGGCGGCCAACAGAAAGAGCCACCCTTAAAAGACTGCCCAACTTCTGAATTAATTGAGAGATATGGACTAAGCCGAGAATTAACATAAATTCGGAAGAAGCAAATGATTTCATTATGTAACTAGAACAAAGCATCACAGCGGATGCCAGATAGTCTTTTTTTGGTACAAGTCAGTAAAAAATGTACTTAGCATTTTCTTCCAATCATTTACCTCTCTTACTCTCCCATATCCCGCCTCTTGCCAGCAAAAGCCACTTGAACCATCTTACCTGCGCCAATCTATGAAAGCTAGGAAATTTGTGACAAAGAGGCACATCTCCTCATCACCAGCTCTCGCTTCAGTGTATATGCCCTCCATCACTCAACCAAAATTTAACCAACCCTTGAGACGTAGCCTCTCTATCAAAATCCCTATCCAAAGACTACTACACGCATAAATAGTTTCCTCGCCTCTACGCCGGCGTTCCCACTTTTCTCTTGATTTGGCACTTAACACCTATAGACATTAACTCCCTTTCTCTACCCAAACTTCGCCATAAATAAACTTTTAGTTCCTTCAAGGACCCCCAAAATTAACCCGCAGGGACTCCCCTATTTTAACTATTGGTAACATACGTTGATTGTAAATTAATAGCTGGCAGTCTCAAGAGTAGTCATCTACTACCTGGTTGGCTGGTTTAGGTAGTTGCTCTAGTAAGGACTAATACCTGGGTAAAATGTAGATTCATTAGTCTCAGCCACTTCTCTCTGTCCATAAGAATATTTTTTGCAGATTCACCAGTGTGATTTGAGGTTGCTGGCCCGAAGTTTTATGTCTCTGCACATTATATTGGGCCTGTTTGGATGAGAGGAAATCGAGAGGTATTGGATTGGTCAATAAATTGAAATTTTGGGTCAAACCTCTCCAAACCCAAACAAATCCGGATTTCTGCTTAAAAATCCGGATTTATTTTTAGAAATTCCAGACTTTTTTGGGTGATTACCGTATTTTTAAAGAAAATGGGTGCTCGCTCAGCGTTAGAGCGTTTGAAGCCCCTGCATGAGGTCCCGAGTTCGAAACTGGCTATTCTCAAACAAATTTGTTTTTTTACCAATAATCTACCGCATCCAAACACTACAGATTAAATGAGCTTTTAAGCTCAACCTCTCACTTATTTCAGGTCATCCAAACAGCTCCATTGCATAATAACTGTAGCAAGTAATAATATAAGAACAAGGAACAACTATAATACTTTAATGCTAGACGGTATTTACTGCTCATACAATGACTGATTGAGCTTAACAGTAGCTTTTCTGAAAAGCTTAGCAGAGACGTAATGACATTTTATTTCCATTTATATTAACTAGAAAACATGGCACACGCATTGCATCTGCAGTTTCTTAATAAATGTGTTAAAACATGTTGGAAAACGTAGTTCAATTCTGAAAAGCCACGGGTAAATTTGTGATCGTAGTAGTTGAAAAAAACAGTCTCCAAAAAAAAACTTTAGATCACTAACCTCCATTGGACCACTATAAATATAGAGGAAAAGTATTGACCACTGACAAAAGTGATAGATTGTTACAATGGGAAAGAGCACTAACACGTAGCATTAACTTATGCTTTGAGAATATCTGTAGGAAACAAATAACAGAACAACGAATATAAAAGAGCATTGTGAAACTGTTCAGCTCGTGCAGTAAGAAAACATGGAAACTTGGATCTGTGATGCGCCTATTTGGTTGTCAATAATTTATTGCTTAACTGCAGGTAACTCCTGTGAATTTACAACTCAACATACTGCAAAATGGAAAAAAAGAAAAAAAACATCTGACAGGGATTTAAAAAGAGATTTTACCAGAAGTTGCTCCGCATTTATAAATCAGGAGATACATAATTCTTAATTTCTTACAATGGTTAGGTCGATGAAGTCCTGTTGCCCAAGTAATTAGAGGTGCTCTGGTTGTACAACAAGAAGAGGCAACTCTTAATCACTCTGTAGATCCGAGGAAATTAATTAATTAATCATAGAAAACTGTCAACGGGGATGGTGGAGAACCTACCTGTTTATAGACAAAAATTGGAAACTCCTACTTCTACCCAATTACTAAATGATAAAGCAAACAATAATGAAATTCTTATCTATAAATAGAATTTTTCTTCCGCTAGGGCTCCAATCCGTCTCCTCCCAAATTTGTTCCTGAAGTCATTATTTTCCGGTATTTGACCCCTTATCACGCTCACTTAGGCTCTAAAAGTGGAGAAATGCCTAGGAAGTAGGCAGTGCCCACTGTAACCTTCTCCAAATAAGCAGTTACCAAGTGCTGAAATTACTCGTGTGCTTTTGCATCTCTTTACTCGGTAAATTTTTCTTCAACATATATTTATTGACTAATACAATTATTACAAATTCCATGATGGTTTACATTACAATCTCCTATTTCTTGGATCCAGAACCCCCCCCCCCTGCAAATAGGCTGCTGGCAAGTTCTAAAATTACTCGAGTGCTTTTGCATCTCATTACTAGGTTGTTTTTTCCTCAACACACACACATATATATTGGCTATTAAATTATTACTAAAAGTTCCATGATGGTTACATTACAACCTCGTACTTCTTGGAAACTCCTGTCATAGTTGAATATGAAAATAACATGACATCTACTTAATTACAAACTCCTCAATTACGCTTTCTTATTTAATAACATACAATAATTTTGGGTTGCTAATCTAAAACTTTGAACTGAAATTTTGGTATGTTATTTACTAAGACCACTGAGAAATAGTTGGACGCATACTTTATTTATAAATAGAACTTTTGACATACAACTCCCATGCAGTATATGTTCCCTGACAGTGTGATACATGCAGTACGAGAATTGATAGATAGTTCCCAGGCACTGACTTTGCGCACTAAGAGTATTGATAAGGGCTGTCAACTTCTTGGGGCACGATGTCAGTAAAATCAATAGTGCGTGGGTCTTATCTGTCAATTCTCATAGTGCATGTATTGCACTATCAACTAACATATACTCCATAGGGGTTATATGTCAAAAGTTCTTATAGATACGTTGTAACTATTAATATATTTTATATGTATACCATATTTATCAGTTTTGCTGGTATTCATGACTGGTTTGTTGACAAGGTGTACTCAGGCAAGTTCATCGCCCTAGAGCGCCAGAGAAAGTTGATTATTATGCAATGCCCAATCTGCAATACTGAATGAGCGTATTCCTGGACTAGACATACTATTAATTGTATACAATGTACAAGTGTACTTAATCAGATATTACTTATTAGAGATTGAATTCACAAGAAAAGAGCTCATCAACAATTAGTCAGAGCCTAAAGTATGATTTTCGAAAGAGTTGATGTATTGTCATCTACAATAGCTGTTGTTGGTTGTTCCTCGTGTTTTAAATCGTGATAACACTACATGGTTTCAATAGAATAGCTATTGTAAACAATATATTTGCCTCGTGTTAGAATACTAGAGTGTCTACTTCGGGACGATATTTGGAGTACCAATATTTGGAGTGTCTACTTCGGGACGATACTTGCAGAAGCTGCTCATGGTATTTATTGTCAAAGAGGATTCATTGACCATGAACTTGTACATTGTGATTATGCTCCTTCCATATGAATTTCAGTTCTCAACCTTGTCGGTGTCAAGTGGTTTGTTCTAGTTCATTTCCGCATTTTAGTTCTAGTTCATGTAAGTGGAAATCGCTCCTTACATGGTAATGTTGCTTCTTCAGGGATTTGGACTGGGGTGGTCTCTATCTCAGTTCAAGGACCTCCTGCTCCGAATATGGAACCAATTAACTTTTATGATTTGGACATTTAACTGATGCTATTTCTTTTCATAGACTCTTCTCTATATGATGCATTGTCGGTCCATCGTATTTTGTCGTGTAGCTTAATCTTCATGACCTTTGTAATCAGGCGAGATCTCGGAATTTTGTATAGTAGTGGCTTAAAGTGACCTTCGTGACCAGGGCATAATAGAATTTGTGTACAGTTGGGGGCTAAAAGTTAAACAACTACATTATTAATCAAGTGGACACTAGATCTTTATGCCTACATAATTTCCATGAACATATTTATTATAGGGAACAATTCATTACTAAGGCATGTCTGTTTACACTTGTAAGATGGCTGATAGATGACGTCTAATACTCCAAAGACGACAGAATGTTCATACATAGCACTAATACATACTCCCTCGGTCCCATATTAAGTGTTTTTCTTTCCTTTTTTGGAAGGTCCCAAGATAAGTGCCATACTCTTCAACAGTTACTTTTCACTTCCCTCCATACCCTTTTCTCAAATTCCTACCGTTTTCACTTCCCAAGAAAAAGTACCACATAAAACAATGGATATTTTTAGCAAATCTATCAAATCAAAAGCACGTCGTAAAACTCGGTGAAACTATACTTATTTTGCGACAAATGTAGTACTAATTTGGAGTTGAATGATTATTGTTTTTATTGAAACAGGTAAGAGCCAATAGGATTAGATCGATATGTTATGGGGGCTAGTTGTACAAGACTCAAAAACGAAAAGACTAAACTTAAATGTATTGAAGTTCTGTCTATAGACCCCACCTGTGCATACATACATCCGCGCCAGAACTTTATGATCAGGCCAGTATTCCTCTGTTATAATTCAAACACTTTACCTATCAAAAAAAAGAAGTTACCAATTGGATTTAGATTACAAGGACAAAACAAAAACACCTATGAAACTTGAAGGGTCTGGATAGGTTTTGTGCGTTATCACTTATCAGTATAAACTCTTAAGAGTGGCGTAGGATTTGATTCATTGTGCAATAACATCCTCTCTTGGACATTTTACAATTTTGACACTCAAGTATTGAATACCGAGGGCGAGTTCATGACTGTCATAACTGATTCAGAAGGTTTTTGCGTTCTGTGGATGCTGAAGTGCGTGGATGATATTGGTTGTGTCTCTTTTATCTTGAAGGATGGTATAGCGAATAATTGTGATGACTAAACTGATGTCAGTTTAAGTACATGTGGTGGAAAATGATTATATCAAAATAATTGTTTGCCGCGGTAGCATCATTGCCTTGTGTGGTCTCTTGGTAATTGTCTGGAGTCAGGTACTCCTCATAAACTATCTTGCACCACAGGATTGTCACAATATGAGACAAAGACACTGTTGTGCAAGTAGTAACTGTTTTGACACATGAATCAAGGATGTTGGCATGGGAAGTATGATAACCTATGGGAAATTTGAATGAAGATATCAATGCATAACGGACTTCCTGAAAGTGCAGCAAATCCAAGTAATGAGTGGGTAGATGTTTCAGATGGGTGCCACATAAGCATGCAAGAACAGAAATCGGCTAACCGTTATTATCTTTCGGTTGGATATCTCCCATGGAAAATGGGATGCTATAGCACTATATTGTTGCTTTGACGAAATATACTTGGACATGGCTTTGCACTAAGACAACTAGAATGCCATCCATTGAACCCTATTCTCTGGATTAATTTGTGACCTTCCATCTACAACATGAAAGGGAAAATGACAGTCTGAAAAAAGAAAACACAGAAAAGTGAACTTGGCAGACTTGTAAGCTGTCATGGATTGACATGAGCATGGCTGTGAGAGGAGTTAAGATTCTTTAATGTTGAAGGGTTAACTTATTAGGAATGGATTCAATTATTCAAACATGGGCCTGAAACTGCTGAAAAATGTTTATGCTTGGAGCTCTAGTTTCCCCGGGTTGGTATGTTCTATAATTTTTCTCTTGCCTGTTCAGATTAATTTGAGTGACGGAAAGGAATCATTGTGTGCTTTATGTTGTTGCATTATGAGTTGAACTTTAATGTCATACAGAGTATATAGAAAGAAGTAATATATGGACGTATTTATGGTTATATGCTTGCATGTTTGATCCCGTTGATATATTAGTTAGATGTGAATGTTCACCTTACCGGGAATTTCCTGCAGGTGGCTATATTTCTCATTCAGAGGAATCGTCATGCTTTAATTGGAAGAGCCATTGATGATAAGGATATGAAAAGAGTTCTTCATTTTTTGAAAAATGACCCGGTAAGGAATTATGGCGACACTTTGTAGTATTGCGTGACTTGCTATACGTTCATGTTTATGATGGAAATTGATCTACAGGTCGTAGATTCTGTTTATGATTGCAAAAGCGAAGTGATTGGTCCAGGATTCTTTAGATTTAAGGCTGAAATTGGTAAGCCTCAGTTCTATCTTACTATTATCTGTTTCTGTAGTAATGTAAAGATATCACAGAATGCACGGCATCGCCTAAATGCTGATAATTCTTTGTATGGTTTAAATTATATTCTCAAGGCAATTTTTCGTCCCTTTTTTTTGAGATTGTCATATCCGTAAGCAAAGATGCCACTGGAAACCCGCTATGGAGCCGTGCCTGATTTAGGTGAAATTTCCACCCAAATAGGCCTGTTTGGTTCCCCTGAGAATAGGCATCATCTGCATGTAAACACTGAAATAGACCTGTTATGAAACAGAGACTTGATTACCTGGTTTCTAGCCTTGAAACCGAGTATTGAAAACTTGGTTTCTGGGCTTGAGTATTTGTTTCAAGATAGGCGGCTGGCCCCTTTGAAACCAAGTCTTCATAAGTTCGTTTCAAGCCAAGAAAGTCTTCACAACTCAGTTTTGGAACAGGCCTATTTCGGTGTTTGAGGCCTACCCTCGTATTTGGGGGGGGGGGGGGGGGGGGGGTGGGTAAACAAGCCTATTTTTGGTGGAAATCCTGATTTAGCCTAAGCTGGAGCACTGTGACCATTATTATTTGAATTAAACCAATAGAAGACCTGGTAACCATGGTGTTCCGCGTAGGATATTAGGCTGGTTTTGAGATTGTTTTCCGCCACAGAGTGAGGCTCGGTAGTTCGGTGGCTATTATTGCTGCCACTCCTTGCCTTGTAAGACTGGACAGAAACCACCTGGATTCCTTCTTTTATCCCATCATGAGCTGTTGCCCTACCTTTATATTTCATCTCCCTACCTTCAATACCGACAGGAAATTCAAATTTGAAAAGGACCGAAAAGTTTGATATCGGGAAAGTAGATAATGTTTCAGGTTGTTTGATCGTGCCTAACCTACCTGTAAGAAAATGATTTACTCCAAAACACACCAATGGTAGGAAAGTTGAGGGCTGTGAGAACTTGGGTAGAGATAATGATTGTATAGGAAGTTGAACTAGGATTTTATTATCCTGAACTTAAACAAACGCATTTCTTTAAGCAAATTGGAAAATGATCATGTCTTCAGGCTCAATTTAGTTTTGGAGATGCATTGTTGTGTTTAGTAGGATTCTCTATGGCTTTCCACAGTTGTGAAATAGATCACTCCGTGGGCAAGTCTCCAATTGGATGGTTTGAGTTTTCAAACTGCTAATATGAGAAGCTCTGTGTGGTCTGTTTGTATAGGGAAGTCAGTGTTGTTTAAATTGCATCATCCTCCAGTAATTATCCCGAGAGAGGTGAGTGCATGTTACAGTAGATATTAGCTTAGAAAAGGGATGCATGGCAATAGTTGTATCTTATTCAGTACCATAATGGGACTTGTAATCATAAATGACCAATGGCCACAGATTTCGTAATGATTGTCATACTCCAGTACTCCAATCTGGTTACCAGTTATATTCTGCAACTTTGCAATACTAAGGAATCATACATAAATTAAATTTTCTCTTTTAAGGGGAATGATCTTTCTTTTATTGTTCTATGACAGATTTCAATGGTGTGGTACTGGTTCAAAATCATATTAACAGAACAGGACGTGGAGAGTGGGCCAAGCAGGTTAGTGTTGTTCCCATCTTTCTTTATCTTACCTTCTTTACTTTTTTGTTTGTGGCTATTTTGGTTTCAGCATATGGTTACATTGCTTAGCCCCTTGAAGTTTTCACTGGAACCCTAATGTCAAGATCGTATTGAAACCGATTTACATACAAATTTTCTTGTAGACTTTGTAGTATCGGAGAACTGGAAACCCTGAAACTTGGTTCTTAGATCACCGATTGGTCACAGCTATGTTTACTGTATCAAAATTTTACCAGACAGTTTTACTTTTCTTCCTCTCCGGGTGGCTTTTATGCATCACATGCACAGTGTCTGTACCGGGTTGAATGCGTAAGATACCCACTCCTATCTTCAAGGATGTAATTGGACAGGATACTCATCCCCCAGAACTCGAGCAGATAAATTCAAATATAATTATATGTGAAGCGATGTATCCGATGATACATATAACTCACAATTTAGTACCTCAGCAGCTGTTAATGAAGTATAGATAGACCCAAATGTAAGATCACCCACTCTACTTGCCTTGTTAGTTACAGGTTAGGCCTTCAGAAAAGGAACTGACTCGTCATTTTGTAAGTTTGAAGAACAAGTAGTGTGTTCCATTCTACACGACAAACTAAACATGAGTAAGATAGAGAACGAGTGTCCTAGTGGGAATGTCTCATTTGTCCTATGGAATATATTGGTACATGCAAAAATTACTCGAAAAGAACACCATGTCTGCATTTTCTCTCGTGTAGTTGCGCATTTAGAATATGGCTGATTTTTGTGGCCATAATTCTTCAATGTTCACAGTTCCGGAATGCTGCTAACGAGAATGATGATGCTGCATTGCTGAAGATCATGTCAAATTATGGTAAAGTTTATTGCGAAGAAACCTTTGTTTGTAGTTGAATTGTGTATTTACTGGCAATGTAAGCATGTGAAACTTCTGTGGCAGGCGAGGAAGTTGTCACAGCTCTTGGGAGTGAGGTTGATAGGCTTGAGAAGGAAATCCAGGAGATTGTCCCTGGAATTCGCCATGTTGATATCGAGGCCCACAATCCTATTACGCCGACCACATAACACCTCCATTGTAATAATCATTTTCATGATTCTTTGTTAGCTTGCGAGCCTTAGTAAACATTCGACAAGTGTAATACATAACACCAACAATGACAGATTGATTTGATGTAAGTTTTGAAGACCGACGAAAAATGTAATTTCTTTGATCCCTGCTTGAGAGTTCCAACGAATTTTCGTGGAGTTCCTACCGTTTTTGAATTCTGCCATTTCATCCTCTTTCAGCAACTAAGGTTGTATTCATTTGTCGCAATTTTTTTTAATAGAAATTCATAACTAGCACAAAGAAACAGAAATATAACGAAGACCCCAGAACGAATCAAGGAAACTATACATCTAGATCTAGTTATGATGACTCAAGAGCGCAAGCAATAGTAAAGAGTTCAAAACATACCATCTCCAATTATATATTGTACAATTCGAAAACAAGCATTTTGAACTATCAAGAGCTGGGACAAACTTGGACAGTTCAATCAGTGTTCTTTATGTCTCTTTGTGGCAATATTACTATCTTAAATACTATCTTAGCTGACAGGTTAATGACCTCTGATCTTGTTGCATCTGCACGCTCCGTGACAAGAAGGTTATGTGGCTTGGAGATTATTTTTCCTTTTGTTTGTCACGGCTGATTGTCTACCCTCCACACCAAGAAGGTTATCTGGCTTAGGGATTATTTTTCCTTTTGTTTGCCACGGCTGATTGTCTACCTTGACAGCGGCTTTGCAATGACAAATTCTTGAAACGAAGCTATCCAATGCTTCTACTTTGTCCCATCGCATTTGTGGCTTCGCCTGAATCCAAAATCCTTGCAGAGGACGCTGATAAATGAAGGGTTGCTAATGCGAGCTTCTGAGGATAAACTTATGCGGTAAAGACTTGAAGGTATTATGGTCTTGAGTAGAGCTGCATTTCTTCAAACGAACCGCGAACCAAACCGGGAACCGGCGGACCGAAACCGGTAATAGTTGGTCTCGGTTCGGTTTGACGAATCCGCCGTAACCGGAACCGATTGTGGTAAGGGACCGAAACCGGGAACCGGCGGACCGAAACCGCGAACCAAACGCTGATAAATGAAGGGTTGCTAATGCGAGCTTCTGAGGATAAACTTATGTGGTAAGTGACCGTTTTTTTTTTCAGTTTTTACTTTTCTGAAATTACATTTTACCCCCCCCCCCCCCCCCTTCAACTCCTATGAATACCCAATCACTTCCACCATTTTTTTCACACTTCCTCAGCGAACTCTCTATATTTCTCACACTTCTTCACTCAAAATTCATCAATCTCTCTCCAACTTCTTCATCTTTCCTCACTAAAAATCATCAAACACTCTCAAGTTTCCTCAATTTCTCAAACTTCCTTGGTTTTCGACGGCGATTTTCTCACATTCATCCTCGACAAGCAACGCATCTTCAGTCTTCGACATTTCTCCTCCAAGAATTATTCTTGGAGTTTGTAAGTTTTATTTATTTTTGTTTACTATTTGATTGTGCTCTTATTTGTGCATAATTTGTTAAATTTAATTTTTTTCATCCAATTTTTCTATGAAAAAATGGCTTCCTCTTCTCATAACCAAAACATTAACGTAGACATGACTATTGATGACGAAATTGAAGAAATGTTTGGCGAAGGTGCCGCTAATGATTTTGGTGGTTTAGAGGAAAATGATCCGAATTTAGGTGCTAAAAAAAGAACTCGTAAGGAAAATCCTAAAAAAAGGAGTGTCGTTTGGGATCATATGAAAAAAATACCCGATGGCGTAGACGCCCAAGGTAGACCAAAATTTAGGGCAGTTTGCAATCATTGTAAAAAATCATCTGTATATCATTTTACCGGTGGATTAGGATCATTGAGAAAACATTTACAAAATGCACATCAACGTTTGCGTGATACACCCGCCGTAGGTGACCCGTTGGTCCAAACCCCAACTAGGATATGACGCACATGGTAATTTAGTTACTTTTTATGTACGATGAAGGTAGGGCACGAAAGGCAATAGCTCATTATATCACCGCTACCGAAAAACCAATTGGTATGGTCGACGACGTAGAGTGGGACCAATTGATCAAAACTGCTTTTTGTCCGAATTATAAGCATATAGGTAGAAATACTACTAGGAATGATATTATTGCTCTATATAGTGAGAGGAAAGCGGAAATTATGCAAACTTTTTTAGATTCTGATTTTACAATTGCTTGTACTTCCGATATGTGGTCCGGTAGAAATAATAAAGGATTATATTTGCATCACCACACACTACATTGACCGAAGTTGGACTTTACAAAAACATGTTATTGCATTTTGAGAAGTTCCATTTCCTCACAACGGTGTAAACATCGGAGAAACTATAGTCGATATTTTTAACGAGTGGTGTATTAGTGAAGGAATTACATCAATGACTTTTGACAATGCAACATCATGTGATAGTGCGTTAGAGCATATGCAATCTTTGATAGAAACACCTTTTTACGAAGAAATTGACCACGTTCGTTGTGTATGTCACATTATCAATTTAATTGTACAAGATTGTTTGAAAGCTCTAGATAACCATGTTTCTTCTATTCGTGAGGCTATTCATTATATTGCGTCTTCAAACAAAAGGGCCAAACAATTTGAGAAATTTTGTGAATTAACAATAGGAAACCAAGAAGATTTGGGGGAGATTGTAGGACAAGATGGAATTCGACTTACTTGATGTTGAAAAGTGTTAAACGTTACGAGACCCTTATCACACGTTTTTTGAATGATTCCAATGCCACGTCCGTTTCGGTTTATGCTTGGAAGGCCGCCGAGGTCTTAAGAGATTTTCTTGAACCATTTTATACCGCAACCAAACTTCTTTCGGGTGTTTATTATCCGTCTACTGACAACGTTCTTCCACAACTAATGTTCAAGTGATGCTTATAGAGAGTATAGGGATAACATAATTTTATGCGACACAATTCCAGCTATGGAAGAAAAATTTCTAAAATATTTTAGTAACGTCCCTATGGTTTTTTGTTTGGCAAGTATTTTGGACCCAAGGTGTAAGGAGCAAACCACAAATTTTATGCTACAAAGAATTTCGGAAAACATGAGTACCGATAATGATCCCGTAGAGATATCACCCACTTTTGAAGAAATTAAACAAACTCTTAATGTTATGTTGAAAAATATGTTGTTAAGTTTGGTATTGGTAATCTAGGTTCTCAAGCATCATCAAGTGATCCGAGAGGTAGGGGCAAGGCAAAAATGGGTTCTTTATATAAGAGTAAACAAACCACCACCATCGGGTCGAGTTGCGTCTCAGAATTACTGTTGCACATTAACCAAAATTATTTCTTGAATCCAAACGAGGTAGAAATAGAATCAGTAGATGTACTCCATTGGTGGAAAGAACAAGCAAACACCTATCCAATTGTTTCTATGATGGCACGTGATTTACTGACCCCTCCCGCTTCTACAGTTCCTTCGGAATCAACTCTTAGTGCAGGTAAACGAGTGTTGTCGGAGAAAAGATCGTGTATAACTTCGGATATGTTGGAGGTACTCATATGCTCAAAGGATTGGAGCGACGCCAACAAACGCACACAAGACATACACCCTTTGGACGTGGCCGTGACCGAAATTTATCAAGAATTGGGAATAGGCGAGGACACTCCACTAGATCAAGACGAATAGTTAGAAAAATAGGTTCGTATTTCAATAATTTCATTTCAATAAGTTCGTATGTAAGTTAGAAAAAATGCAAATGATTGGTAGTTGAGTGGGTGCCAACCTAATTGGGATGTACTTAAACTATAGTGATGCATTTTTTTCTAACATTTTATATCTTAACTAATAATACAAGTTTGTTTCATTTTTTTTTATTATTTTTCTAATTTAGGTTTTTACATTTATTATGTGCCAAAAATAACACTAAAACAAAAAAAAAAAAAAAAAAAAAAAAAAAAAAAAAACTGCCCAGACCCTGTTCAGAACCGGAACCGAACCGGTTAACCCACCCAGTTTCGGTTCACGGTTCCGGTCTGGTTCTGGATACTTCCAAATTTCGGTTCCGGTTCTAACCGAACCGAATACTTACCGTTAACCGAATAACCGAACCGAAACCGACCGGTTTGGCTGCAACCTGTTCGGTTCCGGTTCGGTTCTAACCGAAAACGCAACTCTAGTCTTGAGCAACGTTTCGAACAAGGTGATAGAATCTTTTAGGAGCTATCTAATTTTGTTATTTTCCCACATTATCATGAGATATTTGAGCTTGATTGTTGAGAATATGAGTCGTTTTACCACTTGTTGCTCACCATTAGTCCCGGCGTTTCTATGCATATTTAGTTGTTATTTGTCAAATATAATCGCTTGGTATGTTTGTTCATGTTGTCTTGACAGGAACGGATGCTAATCGGTTGATAGGAGGCATGGAACGGACTTCGGAAACAACGGGAGCTAAAATGGAACGAAGAGAAGCAAAGTTGGAGGAGCCAGAATGACCAACCTTCACTATTTTCAATTCCCAGGAAAATATACAATGAATTTGGGAGTGAGACCGTTTCCAAATGAAAGTTGACTCAAAGAACTTTCCAACGATAGGTCACGGAGCTTAATCGGAGTCCGGATGAGAGAGTAATGGCCTGCGCAAGAGCAGCTTACAATTCTGAACGGGAATTTCAAACTTGAGGGGCTGAAATGCAGTTTCAGCCAAATTACATTAAAAATTCGCCCCAGCTAGTAAAAGAACGTGAAGAAGTCTTGAAAAAAGATACGCACACGACGGAGGAAGAGAGAGAGATGCACGGGAGTTCAAGGAAGAGACGATTCACGCCCCATCTTCAAGGATTTCATCGTTTGATTCTTTTTCTTCATCTCTTGTACTATTTTCTATGGAGGTCATGATTTTATCAAGAGATTTCATGTCTAGCTAAACTCATAGCTATGTGATTATGGAGAACCAGGGTTTACTTGGTTGATTGATGGATTCATGGATTTACTACATGCTTAAAGCTTAATTTCACTCTTGATTTCATTCATTCTTCTACTTGAGTTCTTAATTCTTAGCATGTGAGGCTTGATCACCCATAGCATGTTAGTTATCTAGGATAGTGTATGAAAATAACTCAACCTTAGGTTCGTGAAGAGTAGGAAGACACTCTTAATATTCTTGAGATTGAGAGGTGAAAGAATGAGAGTGATCACATGAAGATTGTTTCAGTTGATTATGTTAAAGTGATAACTTTTCAAGGTTGAGAGGTCTTGTAGGTACCTTTATTATATCAACTAGAGTAGTGTTATTAACAACTTTAGGCTGAAAGAATTTGTTGTTGAATACACTACAGTGTGATACACGATTGAGAGATATGTGTTGCGAGTATAATCTGATATGGTGAAAGAAAGAGTGAAGTGTTGTGAATTGAATCCGGAAATCAACTAAGCATCATAGGGACCCTAAATCATCTAGTTTCTCCAAAATCTTAGTACTATCATTCATTTAATTTGCAGTTCTTAGTTACGTAGAGCCACTTGATTGAGGGTGGAAAACTTATAAACATTCAACCCTTTTTACCAGTTACTTTGTACCCAAAATTTGATTAACGATTGGCTAATACTAGTTCAACTCCCTGTGGGTTCGACAACTCGAGGTCCTAAAGACTCCACTTTACTACTTGACCGTACACTTGCGCAGTACGCGTAATTTTGGCGCGTCAAGTTTTAGGCGCCGTTGCCGGGGAGTTAACGGTACTATTAGTAAGATCGATAATTAGCTGAGGATACTTTTTATTTTCATTTATTTTTTATTATTTTTGTTAGTTGCTGTGATCATTTCCCTTTGTCTGTGATCTCAGGGAGCAGGTGTACACGATGAGTGAGAACGGAGAGACATCATCCTTATCTAGTGAAGCCTCATACTTAAACAAGGAAGATGGAAAAGCTTTCTCCACAATTTGAAACACGCAAAAATCAGACCACTTATAACCATTCGGGGAAGTCTCTTGTCACAGGCTTTCAGGGTCCCATAACTGGAGTTAGTCCAGCCATCAGGGTGCCAGATATTCAAGCTGAGAGTTTTCAACTTAAGGGCACCACTATCCAAGCGGCAAAGAGCCTATTTCAGTTTAGTGGGGCAAGTGAAGAAGATCCGAATGAGTTCATAGGGGAGTTCAATGCTTTCTGCAGGACGGTAAAGTATAAAGATGTCAGCATTGATGTTTTTAAGCTTGTGTTTTTCCCCTATTGTCTGAGTGGTGCAGCCACAGCATGGTTGAAAAGTCGAGCACCAAATTCTATTGTTACATGGGATAAGTGTGCTGAAGAGTTCCTAGAGAGATTTTACCCGGTCCACCGACTGATTCAACTTCAAGCCAATATTCTGAGTTTTTAGCAGCAGCAAGATGAGTCACTAGTGGAAGCGTGGGAACATTTTGTGGGAATGTTGAGAAAATGCCCAAACCATGATTTTGAAGACTACAAGACCTTTCAGGTGTTCTCTCACGGTCTAGGCCGTGCTAACCAAGAACGTGTGGATAGTGAAGCTGGAGGGAGTTTCTTGTTCAAATTTGATAAGGAGGGCGCATATAAATTGATAAAAAGATTGCAAATCACGAATCTCAGTTAGGAGAAAGCAAGAAATTGTCCAATCTACCTGAGTCATAAGTTAGAGCAGTCTTAGCAAAGATACAGCATGAAGAAGCAGCACAACAAACAAGAAAAGACAGTGACATGGATGAGCATAAGAGCATGATGCTTCAGATAGGCAGGAATGTCAACCAGTTCACCGAGCAGATGACTTATTTGGCCGCATATTTGCAGGTTACCAAGACAGCATTGCGGAATGTGGAACAGCAAGTGGGTCAGATTGTGAGCCAGTTAGCCACGCCAACTCCATTGGGATCCAATATCACTTATGGGGAGGAATATCATCCTATTGAGGCTATCACTACCAGAAGTGGGAAGACATTGGTCGACCCACTGTACCCAACACATGCTAGAGCCACAGCCTCAAAGGAAAAAGAGCATGAGATATTTGATGATGAGGTAGTAGGAGCTCAACCCACGCAGGCAGAGGCGGATGTAGAGCCAAATAGAGAAGAGGTACGTGCTGAGTTTGTTCCCCTCGCTCCTATACTCCCTTATCCGTTGCGGACCAGGAAGAAAAGTGATGCCAAAGAATTCCAGAAATTTCTTGAGGTATTCAAGAAGCTGGAAATCAACCTACCCTTTGTTGAAGCTCTAGAGAAGATGCCCATTTATGCTAAGTTCTTGAAAGACATATTGGCAGGGAGAAGGCGAGTAGATGAATGCGAGCAGATTTGTTTGAAAACTGAAGCATCAGAGTGTGTATTGCAAGGTTTGCCAAAGAAGGTCAAGGACCCAGGTAGTTTTGTGATTCCAGTTACCTTAGGTGAATCCATAATAGTTTCTGCATTATGTGATCTTGGGGCGAGCATAAACTTGATGCCATTGTCTATATTCAAGAAGCTAGGTTGGGGGATCCTAAGGCCACACGGGTGATGTTGCAAATGGCAGACAGATCCATTCGCCATGCATACGGGGTGATTGAGGATATTTTGGTCAAGGTGGGATCACTCATTTTTCCAGCCGATTTTGTCATTCTTGACATGGAAGTGGGTAATGTCCCACTGATTCTTGGAAGACCCTTTTGAGCTACAGGAGAAGCAATCATTCATGTGAAAAGCGGGTGCATATCCATGCAGATAAATGAAAAAAAAGGTTGTATTTAATGTGTTTAAGGCAATGAAAATGCCTTCCTATCATGACCTTGAAGATTGCTATGGGGTAGAGATTTATGAAGGTGATGATGTGAAAGAGGAAATTAATCTTATGTGGGAAGAAATAACCAGCATGAACAAAGGAGAATGTGATCCTCATCCCAAGGAAGTGCACTTTTTTGATAGCTGGATAAAGCTAGAGTTGGGCGAGAATGAAACAACTCTGATTCCTTCACTCAAATCACCACCTGTGGTTGAGTTGAAGCCATTACCATCTCACCTCAGGCATGCTTTTATTGGGTTAAATGACACATTGCCCGTAATTGTTTCTTCTTCTTTGTCTCAGGAACAGGAGGAGCAGCTTTTAGGAGTGTTGAGGAAGTACAAAGCTGCCATTGGATGGACAATCGCGGACATCAAGGGAATTAGCCCAGCTTATTGTCAGCACAAAATTCGGATTGAGGAAGGGAAGAAGCCAATAATACAACCTCAAAGAAGACTCAACCCGAATATGAGAGATGTGGTGAAGAAAGAAGTGATGAAATGGTTAGAAGCTGGAATCATCTTTCCTATTGCTGATAGCACTTGGACTAGTCCAGTCCAATGTGTACCTAAAAAAGGAGGGATGACTGTGGGGGATAATGACAACCATGAACATATTGCTCAGCGGACAGTTACAGGTTGGCGAGTATGCATGGACTATCGGAAGCTGAATGAAGCCACTCTCAAGGATCACTTTCCACTTCCCTTCATTGATCAAATGCTTGACTTGTTAGCCCACCATGAGTACTACTGTTTCCTGGATGGTTATTCGGGATACAATCAGATAGCTATTGCTCTAGAGGATCAAGATAAGAGCACCTTTACATGTCCATATGGCACATTCGCGTTCCGACGCATGCCTTTTAGATTGTGTAACGCACCGGCGACATTTCAGCGGTGTATGATGGCCATCTTCTCAGACATGATTGAGAAGAATCTTGAGGTACTCATGGATGACTTCTGTAACACCCCGTATTTTTCTAGATATTTTTGACGTATTTTTCGTAAAATTTAAACAGCTATTTTTGAATTATGTGACTAGTAGGGGAAGTAATTGCAATTTTGAATAAAATTATATAGTTGTTGGGGGTATATTTTGTCTTTTACGAAACTGGTAGTATTTGATACTTGTATTTTATCTTTATACTATACGTATTGTTATGTCGTATTTATACTCTACATATACGTATATTATACTATACTTTACACTATATAATAATAATAATAATAATAATAATAATAATAATAATAATAATAATAATAATAATAATAATAATAATAATAATAATAATTATAATAATAGTAAAAGGAAAAAAAAAAACCATCTCCCTCAGGAAACGGGCTCCTGCAGAATTGAGTCCCCCAACATCTTTGTATTCTCCAACACAAAATTCCCTCTTCTTATACTCCTCCTCCTTCTTCTCTCCTTCGGCACACCCAGCAGGCCGCCACCACCACGCCCTCCATTCCTCTCTCCTCTGTTTCGCCGGAAAACAGAGCAGCAGCAGCAGTAGCAGCGGTGGTTGCCGCTGCCACCACCGCCGGAGGCCACAACCACCGCCACCAACACTCTCTGCCTCTCCCGCTCCCTCTGCTCGCCCTCTCCCTCGCCCTCTGTCCTCCCCGCGACCAAGTGCAGAGCAGCAACAGCAGCAGAGACCTCGCCGACCACCACCACCATCGCCGCGACTCCATTAACGCCGGCGACAAGGTCGGGTCTTGCAATCCGACGCTACCCAACACCGATTCTTCCTCCCACTAGCCTCCTGGAGATCCGAGGAAGTCAGAAACGCAACCCACCGGAGCCAACGACGCCGGCTTCAACCCCGTCGTGCACCATCGTCGACCACCACCGTCGGGTTCATCAACCCGACCCGTCTCTTCACCGATTCTCGAAATTTTTGGTGCGGGTAATCTCTAATCCTCCCCGTTGTTCGTTTAAAGTAATCAGAATCGCGTTTTATCGCTAGAAATCAAGTTTCGATTCAAGTAGTTATGGGTGTTTGTTGTGGGTATAAACAGGGGGGTGAAAGTGTCGTTTCAGAAACGTTGAGGGCATGAACTATATGTTATAAAAACTGCATTAGATTGAACTGGGGGGTGAAAGTGTTATTTCAGAAACTTGTTTGGTATGATTTATCATTTATATAAACTGTGATGTATGTGGGTTGGGGGTTAAAAGTGTTGATTTTGGAAAATGAGGGGCTTATTTGTAGATTGTATATTTTGTTTTGTTAATATAACTAGTAATTTTCTTTTATTAAATAAAATATATAAAGTTCATTATACATATTTAACTATATATTACAATGTAATTTTTAATATATATACATATCTATACACACACACATACACACACATATACATATCTTTTTAAATAATTGAGACAAGTTATTTTCTAGTTTTTTTTTTACATTCTAATTTATTAATAAAAAAGGGGAGTAAGTGAAGATATTGTGTTTATATAATTATTTGTGAGAATACAATTGTGTTAGATATTCACTATGTGAAAATATATTTTTGTGCATATAAAGTTTAAAATAATTATAAGTATTGATATTTCTTTTAATAACCAATAAAATTGCTAGTTAAATATTTATTCAATTAAAGAATAATAATAGGGAGGAGAATGGTATTTATTGTGAAAAATTAAGAAATATTTTCTTTAGAATATATATATATATATATATATATATATATATATATTTATATCGTCCACAATATACAGTTCGTTGATATAAGTTATATTTCTTTATAATTACTAGTATCTATGATTACTATTTTTATTGAGGAAATACTTGTTAAATATTTTGAGTTTATTACTGATAAGAATTAATTTCTTTCGTTTCACTACTTAAGTATATACATAAGAGTTCAATTATATTTCTATCAATGAGTATATGGCTTCAAAAATTTTAATAAATATTTGTTAACTAGCTACAAATATTGTTTTTAAGAAACAAATATAAATTAGTTGGTCTCAATAGAAAATAGGATGCCTCGCTCCATCACTAGTCTTTCGGGGTATTTCACATAAGATAGATGTGTTTTATGTGCTAGACTTTGGATTGATTAGAAACTATAAATTTGTAGGCGACGAGTTCATAGACGAGGGTTACATCTATCAGTAGGAGCTAGTTCGAGTTGTTTGCTGTTTCTACTTGAGGTAAGTTATATGCTCGACCCTTCAGTCATCAAAATGAGTTTATCAATGTGTTATCTGCTCAAATGATTTATTGTCGGACTATCAGAATATCTGTATGCTGAAAACCTGAAAACGTTTCCTATCTTGAGACAAAGCAGTAGAGTTGGACTTTATCCCTTGAATATTATGAGTTATACTTTGGAATCACCATTACTTTATTTCTTTTGGAGTGTATCACCGGAATTGATTTGAAGATCAACATTTTCATAAAAATACTCTTAAGACACTAAGAAACGTAAAGTGGAAGATAACTTGTACGAGTTGTTTTTGGTTCACTAATTTTTAGACCATACGTTCTGGTCAGGGGATTTAGGGAGCCAAACTCTGGCATACCCTGGTGCCCATTATCCTACACTACCATGAGGATATGGGAGGAGCTACAAGTACTACTCTAGCGGAGTTGCTAACCTCTAGGGGGTGTCGACACTTAAGGTCTTGTAGGCGAGTTATGAGGCGGGAAGGTCGTAACTAGTGGGGCTTTCTCAACCGCCGGGTTGAAGTAGGGTTGCTAGACCCTCGAGATAATCCGTATATTTTATTCCGAGGCAGACGGGTACTCTGCATGGTTTAGCTCGTACAATGTTTAATTCTGGGGCTCATGGGGCAGTAGAGCAAGCTGCTTACCCGTGGCACGTGACCAGGTGGCCGCCAGAAAAGTTGAAAAATGGGACTTTAATAATGAAAAGTTTGAAGAAATCTCAAATCAAAGTTTATCCCGCTAATCTTGTCACTTTTAGTTGTGATCTTAATACATAATCTGTTTTCTCTACCTGTTTACGTGTCTTTGAAATATATGTGTGCCCAATCATCTGTTTACGTGTTGAGATGTTTCTTACTCAGCCGTTTGCTGACTATTTTCTGTAAAAACTGCGTCGGCTTTTGCTATTTTAAAACCGCAGGTTGGCTATCGAGGTGGGGGAAACGTTCACGACACAAGGACAGGAAAGCTTGCTAGTTGGATTATCACATAGTATATTATCTCACCTAAAAGTGTATTCATTGATTTTCAAAAGATTATCACTGTTTGTATTTATGGAAACTGTAAAAGTTGTAATTTGAAGTTTTGAAATGTTATCGATGGTTGTACTAGCTGTGAACCGACGATCCTTATCCGTTCCCAATGAGGCTCATCACCTCGGGCGGAGACATCTCTTCCGAACGTGGGGCCCGGCCGGCCTTGCGGCTCGGTGGGGTGTTAAAACTTCTCTCTGTTCGGTGATAGTTTTGAGGAGTGCTTACATCACTTGGGGCGTGTGCTTAGCCGCTGCATTGACACTAATCTCGTGCTAAATTGGGAGAAATGCCACTTCATGGTTAAAGAGGGGATTGTTCTAGGGCACAAGATATCAAGCAAGGGATTGGAAGTTGATCAAACGAAGATTGAGACAATCAAGAAACTCCTATATCCTAAATCGATGAAAGGTGTTAGAAGCTTTCTGGGTCACGCAGGGTTCTATCGCAGATTCATCAAAGACTTCTCAAAGATTTGCAAGCCGATGTGTGAACTACTTGGGAAAGATGTCCCCTTTGTTTTTGATGATGCCTGCAAAGCGGCGTTTGATACACTGAAGGAGAAGCTCACCTCTGCACCTGTGATTATGACTCCGGATTGGGATCTCCCCTTTGAGCTTATGTGTGATGCTAGCGACTTTGCCATTGGCGCAGTGTTAGGGAAGCGGAAAGACAAGAAGAGCCATGTGATTTACTATGCGAGTAGGGTTCTTAATGAGGCCCAGCTCAATTATGGTACCACCTAAAAGGAATTGCTCGCTGTTATCTTTGCATTGGACAAGTTCCGGCCCTACCTCGTTGGGTCGAAAGTTGTTATCTTCACAGATCACTCTGCTCTAAAGTACTTGCTTGATAAGAAAGATGCCAAACCAAGGTTGTTGCGGTGGGTCCTTCTTATGCAAGAGTTTGATGTAGAGATTCGCGACAAGAAAGGTGTAGAGAATGTGGTAACGGACCACCTCTCGAGACTAGAAAATAGAGTGGAAGACAAAGTGCCAATCAGGGAGGATTTTCCAGATGAAAACATCATGGCAGTTGCGCTGCAGGTAGATTGGTATTGGGATATTGCCAATTACCTCACCGATGGGACACTTCCAGATGAGTTCACCACAGTGCAGCGAAAGAAGTTCTTGTCGGAGGTGAAGCAGTACTTTTTGGATGATCCCTACCTGTTTAAGATGGGAGCTGATAACATCATCAGGATGTGTGTGCCTACTCATGAGATAGGAGGAGTGATTGAGCATTGTCATTCAGCATCATCTGGAGGTCATTTCAGTTGACCTCGCACAGCTAATAAGGTACTCCAATCAGGTTTCTTTTGGCTTACTCTTTTTAAAGATTGCTTTGATTGGGTAGAAGGTTGTGGTAGATGCTAGCGAACGGGGAATATATCTAAGAGACATGAGTTGCCTATGAACACTTAGCAAGAGGTTGAACCTTTTGATGTGTGGGGAATTGACTTTATGGGTCCATTTTCATCATCCTATGGCAACCAATATATTTTACTAGTTGTGGATTATGTGACCAAGTGGGTGGAAGCAATTGCTTGTCCTAAGAACGAAGCAGTTACTGTGGAAAGGTTCTTGAAAAAGAACATCTTCACTCGGTTTGGCACCCCGCGAGCCATGGTGAGTGATGAAGGATCCCATTTCATTAATAAGATTTTTGCCAGAGTATTGAAGCAGTATGGGGTGACTGTCCATAAGGTTTCTTTGCCTTATCACCCCCAAACTAATGGGTAAGCAGAGGTCTCCAACAGGGAGATAAAAGGGATCCTTGAGAAGACTGTGAATGCTGGTAGAAAAGATCGGGCCGTGAAGTTGGATGATGCTTTGTGGGCATACAGGACAACATATACGACTCCTCTAAACATGTCACCATTTCAGCTAGTGTTTGGTAAGTCTTGTCATCTTCCTGTTGAGCTTGAGCACAAATATTATTGGGCAATCAAGCAATTTAAAATGGACCACAAATTGGCCGGTGAGGCACGAAAGTTGAAAGTACTTGAGCTAGAGGAATGGAGGTTGCGTGCTTATGAGAGCTCCAAGATTTACAAAGAAACGACTAAGCGATGACATGATAACCACATCAAGCCAAGGGAGTTCCATCTAGGTCAGAAAGTATTACTTTTCAACTCAAGGTTGAGGCTCTTTACGGGAAAGTTGCGTTCTAGGTGGTCTGGACCGTTCCGGATTCACCAAGTTTATCAATGGGGAGCGGTGGAGCTAGAGGACCCGCATAGCAAGGAATGTTTCCGTGTGAACGGTAATGGGGTCAAGCAATACTATCCCTCCATGCCAGCAAAGATCAAGATCGAGGCAATCTATTTAGATTCGTTTAATCACGAGTAGGTAACTTGGTCGGGTCGTCGACCTTAAATTACAAGCGCTTCTTGGGAGGCAACCCAATGTAGAGTAGGGATTTAGTTATTTCATTTTGTTTATTTTCATTGAATTCTCCATATTTTATATCGAGATATGAGAGAGAGGGTGGTTTAATGTTTTCGATGAGTGTGCAGGTACCGAGGACCTCCGGATTCTTTGTTTTGATGCATGTACACAAGTTTGCATGAAAAATGCGGAACAACGAGCTAACCGGGAGAATTTTGAATCATACAGGAGCTACTCGAGGTCGAGGAGTAGAAAATTAGTCATGAGGAGTATGGTAGCGAGTTGGAGTATCGGGTTTGCACGCATCGTAATCCGGAGAGGAGATAAAAGTTCAAGAGCTTTGGAGGCGAGATTCTTTGCACAAGAGAGATAAATTGAGAAGAAATTGAAAATTTCTTGGATTTGGGAATTTTCTAGTCCAAAATGGATTCCTCGTCGAGTGTGGAGTCCAACAGTTTAAGAATCGCGCGGATCAGATACCGGATGAAGAAGATAGAGCAAAAACAAAGTGGGCAAGATTCAGTGATTTCGGCCCGAAATCAAACATGCGGTCTGCCTTGATTTTGCCCAGTGATTTTGGGCTCCATTTCGGGCCGAAATGGGGGCCGAAATCAGCCAGACAGCTCACTTTTTGGGGGTATTTTTGATACTTTTGGGGGGTTATCTTGACATTTTGGAGGATTTTTAAAGCCAAGAACCAACTAACAAGTCCCCTAACACCCCAATTTGGATCAAACACCTCCCAACTTCATCTTCTTCCTCTCCAAACCCTCAAGAACACCAACACACCCCAAACCCAAAGCGCATCAAAATCGCGAAGTTTTTGAGATAGTGAGTGGATTAACTCTTGAGCTTTTGAGATAGTGAGCGGATTGAGTGTGGGGGAATTCAAAGAGGAAGATCTCCAAGAACGTAAATTTTCAAATTCATTGCTTTGGAGGGGGATTCGGCCAAAGCAAAGAGGAACTTAAGACGGGAACACCGAGGAGCACATCAAGGGTATGCTTGCTTCAACTTGCTCAAGTTTTCAGAAAATTTGGTCGACCGACTCGGTCCTTCTTGACTAATTTTCGCAAAACCAATCCCGTAAGAATGGTACTCCGGGATCATAGGTACCATATTCTCTCTCTCTTTAAATAATCATTCTAGACGATATGATTCAATTCGTGCAAAATGCCATGCAACACTTGTCATTTTAAATCCTTACACTTTGAGATCATGTCTTTGGGGGGACACTCTAAATTCATTGAGTACAATGATTATCTCAAGTGTGGGGGGGGGGGTTACACATATCTTTACTTTCCTTAACTTGCATTGCCTCGTTACATATAGAATAGTGAGTCAGTTTGCACGTAGGTGTCAGAGTTAGGATTGCATGTGCACGTTTCTATATTTCATTGTATATATGTTTTCACTTTTACTTATTGAGTCCTCCTACCCATATATGTTGTTAATCGAATTGGCCCAAGCATATAGTGTTAGAAAAACTCAAATAAATTAAAAAAAAATTGCAAAAATCCTAAAAATTGAAAATTTGATTTTTTTTTTTTTTTTTGAGAAAGGGCAATTGAAGAGAGTAAGCGTGGAGATGGCTCAATGATAGAAATTCCCTAGAAGTAGGAAAATCTGAGGTGAGGTAGACGCGAGAATCTGGAGTAGAAAGGCTATAGGGCTAATGCACTCGAGAATTGTAAGTAGCTTTCTCTCAAACTAGTTATCCTACTAGCGCTACACCACCGTCACTTAGGTAGTCGTCAACCCTCCTCGTAGTGGCAACGGAACAGTTGTGGGAGTGATGTTTATGGGGACCTCACGTCCCGTCTCCATCACCTAGGTTCAATAGTTACCCCAATTTGATCCATTTACCCCTTTTATTCACAGCCTCTAGCCTAGGAAGCCATTCCTTGTGACTTTCATCACTAGTTAGATGGTCCCTTCCTATGCGTCATGATAGAGGGAGTTGAGTTAGGGATGTTCGTTGAGGGTGAGCTGATATTATACATCTTGAGTGGATACTCTTACATGTCATCTTTTGATGGGGTGTGAGGGTGAGTTAGAGACGGCAGCACACTTCGGTGTGGCGGTGAGTCGTGTCCATACATCACGATCACAGGTGGCGTGCCGTAGTGCGTGACATTATTTCCGCACGAAATGGGGTGGGTTGGTTGATCTTATAGGAGGATGTGCTTGTGCTTCATTTACATTCTCTATATCTTAGGTGATGAGGAGGATTGGTTGGAAATAGCACGTATATACATTGACTACCGGGTTTCTGATATGGTTTACATCGAGTGTGGGGGTGTCGACATAGATTTGATTACATCCGTGATTTGACACATTCCACCCCCACGTATCTATTCTGATATTTGATCTTCTTGGATATTACTATCGTATTGGTGGCTCCATGTGCTTATTGGTATGAGAATGAAATTGAAAAAAAAAACAAACAAACAAACAAGAAAGTCGAAATTGAAATGGAATAGAGAGCCGGAAATTAAACTTCATGAAGACCAAGGAGATGAGCTATTGTTCGAGATCACTTACACATTTGTGGTCGCGAGAACGGCGTTGCACCAAGATTGAGGGACTGAGGGCCGGAGTTGTGAGATTCGGTGGGGTTTCTTATATTTGGTGAGGGAGTGTGAGAATGGGTTTTTGTGAGATATATCATGACGTCTAGAACTGCGCTTCTAAATATCCTATCTTACCCGTCCTAAGCCGTCAACAATTGAAACCCGTGGATAAATAGCTCGGATGGTAAGTTCTAGGGGTACGTTTGATGAGTGTGCTGAAGCAACTTATTTTGTGTTCGTGTCCGTTCTGTCTGATGAAACTGGCCGCAAGTTCTACCGATCACCAAAGTTATATAATCTTCTAGGGGATATGAGAGCCTTATTACACGCCGGTTTGCTTTTCGAGATTGCCCAATCTCTAACTATAGAAAAAAAAGATGTTCTTTACTGTATTGCATTGTTTATAATCGAGTTACATTGTTTATAGTCATGTAGATTGCATGGTTCGGTGTTTGAGTCGTTATGTCCAAGGCAAAGTAAAGATATATGTGAATCTTGGATGCAAGTGTTGCTCGGGACGATCAAGAAGGTAGTATGGGGGAATTTGATAGGACCTTTTAGGAGATATCTAATGTTGTTATTTTTCCCACATTATCATGAGATATTTGTGCTTAATTGTTGAGAATATGAGTCGTTTTACCACTTGTTGCTCACCATGTGCAATATTGTTAGTCCGGGTGTCTCTATGTATATTTAGTTGTTATTTGTCAAATATAATCGCTTGGTATGTTTTTTCATGTTGTCTTGACAGGAACGGATGCTAATCGGTTGATAGGAGGCATGGAACGGACTTCGGAAACAACGGGAGCTCAAGTGGAACGAAGAGAAGCAAAGTTGGAGGAGCTAGAATGACCAACGCTTACTATTTTCAATTCCCAGGAAAATCTAAAATGAATTTGGGAGTGATACCAGGTGCCAAATGAAAGTAGGCTCAAAGAGCTTTCCAACTATAGGTCACAGAGCTTAATCGGAGTCTGGATGAGAGAGTAATGGCCTGCGCAAGAGTAGCTTACAATTCTAGACAGGAATTACAAACTTGAGGGGCTGAAATGCAATTTCAGCCAAATTACATTAAAAATTCGCCCCACCTAGTAAAATAACGTGAAGAAGGCCTGAAAAAAGATACACACACGACGGAGGAAGAGAGAGAGACGCACGGGAGTACAAGGAAGAGAGGATTCATGCCCCATATTCAAGGATTTCATCGTTTGATTCTTTTTCTTCATCTCTTGTACTATTTTCTATGGAGGTCATGATTTTATCAAGAGATTTCATGTCTAGCTAAACTCATAGCTAGGTGATTATGGAGAACTAGGGTTTACTTGGTTGCTTGATGGATTCATGAATTTACTACATGCTTAAAGCTTAATTTCACTCTTTATTTCATTCATTCTTCTACTTGAGTTCTTAATTCTTAGCATGTGAGGCTTGATCACCCATAGCATGTTAGTTATCTAGGAGAGTGTATGAAAATAACTCAACCCTAGGTTCGTGAAGAGTAGGAAGACACTCTTAATATTCTTGAGACTGAGAGGTGAAAGAATGAGAGTGATCACATGAAGATTGTTTCAGTTGATTATGTTAAAGTGATAACTTTGCAAGGTTGAGAGGTCTTGTAGGTACCTTTATTATGTCAACTAGAGTAGTGTTATTAACAACATTAGGCAAGTTAGAAACCAAGTTTTGTTTGGGAATTTCGAGGGGAAGAGTTTGAATATTAAAATTTTAGCTGATAACATCATTGAAAGCTATAAAGATCATCTGAATATGGGAGACAGGAATGGGAAGGGTCTGATTTCTGCAGTTGCTGGAAATAGAGTGAGGTGTTATAGAACCCCCAGACCCAATATTGATAGAGGAGTAGCCATTTTCTGTGATGCAAGTATAAAGAAGGGGGTTACAGGTATTGGAATTGTTGTGTATAATGAGCACTATAATGTGGTTATGGCTGAAGGCAGATGGTGGCCTAATGAAGACATAGAAGATGCAGAACTACAAGCTTTAGAGTTGGGTATACAAATGAGTAGAGGAAGGAACTGGGAGAATATATGGTGTGGCTCTGATAATCAAGCTATTGTCAAGGAATGTGAAGGTGGCAAAGCTATTTTGTGGAAAAGAAGATCTAGAATCCAGACCATCCAACGATGGAGCAAAGAGCAGAGGAATAGGTCTATCAATTTTGTTAGTAGAGATCTTAACTACCCAGCACATGATGTGGCAAACTGGGTTAGAAGAAGTAAGTTTAATGGTAGTTTAGATATCAATCTCCTCCCAAATATTATTAGACTTAGCTGCTGTAACGGTTTTGATCCCTTTTTTGTTGATGGTTGTTGAGGTTGGTTAATAAAATCTGGATTTATCAAAAAAAAAACATTAGGCTGAAAGGATTTGTTGTTGAATACACTACAGTATGATACACGATTGATAGATATGTGTTGCAAGTATAATCTGATATGGTGAAAGAAAGAGTGACGTGTTGTAAATTGAATCCGGAAATCAACTAAGCATCCTAGGGACCCTAAATCATCTAGTTTCTCCAAACTCTTAGTACTATCATTCATTTAATTTGCAGTTCTTAGTTACGTAGAGCCACTTGATTGAGGGTGGCAAACTTATAAACATTCAACCATTTTTACCGGTTACTTTGTACCCAAAAGTTGATTAACGATTGGCTAATAGTAGTTCAACTCCCTGTGGGTTCGACAACTCGGGGTCCTAAGACTCCACTTTACTACTTGACTGTACACTTGCGCAGTACGCGTAATTTAGGCGCGTCACAAGGGCGAGCACTTTTCGAGGTGACAGGAGATCTACTCGGAAAACCAATTCATTTCTAAATTTTCAAATAGAGGCTCGAGAGCTACCAAATAAATTTTACCGCACTAGACACAGCAACCGCGACCTACTCTTCTAAAATGCTAAGGAAAGAACATAAGGCAAATGCGAACATGAAGCAGCCCATACCTCCCTTGATAAAGCACAATCTTTGAAAAGGTGCTCAAGCGTCTCGGGGGTCCGGGGTCGAGTGACATCTCGGGCATGAGGCAAAATAGGGATCCGCTAATCGATAATCGTAGGCCTGTCAATTTCAGCCCAGCCCGCCAACCCGCCCGCGCCCATAGTGATTAAATGGGCTTCAACCCGCCCGTATAACTAAATGGTCTAAATGGGCCCGCCCATCTAAACCCATGCCTGAAATGGGCGGACATGGGCTGATAAACGAGCCCCACCTAACCCGGTTGAAGCTGGTCTCTTTGTAATGTATCTTTGAACCATCTCGTCTCCCTCTCTGGTTATGTCAGATCGATTTTGCTTCATGTATTTCTTCCCCCGTTGGTTGTTACCGGCGAAAACCCCCATCACCGGCGAGAACCCGACATCCGGCCACCATCACCACCTATGTCTCTCTGGAACACTTCCCTTCTCGTCGGTCACTGCTCCACCCGGAGCAGAACTACATCTAATTGAAAAAGAGTACTACATCGAATTGCTTGTCTGAATCGGAACCCCTGTTTTAGACCCTGCCTCCTCGCCGTCGCCGCCCCTTCATCTTCGCCGTCGATCCAAAACTCTGCTCCTCCAGTCGGCGAGGTCTTCTTCGGCGAATTTCCCCTCCGTCGATCAATTAGCGCTGGTCAATTTCTCTCAAACAGGTCTTCGGGTCTCTTCTTCTTCTCTTCTTCTTTAACTGGGTCTCTTCTTCTTCTTCTTTACCTTTTCTCTCTATCTCTCTCTCTCTATATATATATATATATATATACACACACACATATAAATAATTAAATATATACTTTACTATTAAAATAGAATAGGGATTCACTACTTAAAAGCTCTTTAAACTGACTTTGATTTGTGATGATTTTTGCCCACATTTTTATTCCAGTATGTTTTTTGCAGCACATTTATTTGTTTCTTTTGTTAGCAACTTCCTGGTGGTTGTGTTGGTGGTGTGGTATAAGTGATTAACTGATTGTAGCAATTTTAAAAGTGTTTTGACTAAACGGGCTAAATGGGCGGGCATGGGTTTGTATAGACCCATCATAATCCGCCCATTTGACAGATTAAGGTTAGACGGGCAGGGCGGGCTGGGCTAATTTATGCTTGAACCCGTTTATAAATGGGCGCAACCCGCCCAACCCGCCCGTTTGACAGGCCTAGATAATCGTGTTGGCAAAGTTGTATAAAGAAAGACTTAGATTTTTATTGGGCCGATTGAATCCAATACAAGGTTACTGCGCGCCAAATATGGAGTAGTATTAAACCAAACTCCACTAACTAAATAATCCAGCCCTTTTCTAGCAAAGGTGTGAGACTGTGAGCTACTTCGGGGATAGTGTTGAACGTGGTAGTTGGGACGGTGCCTCACTAAACCGATACTCTCTTCAATGAATCTGGATGCTTAACTTTACTCCAATATGTAACGCTGCGCTTCTAGTGCTCTTGCTGAAGCACCAAATGGAATCGGTATTGAGACACCGTCACACCGGTAATAAAAGCCCCCTGATGATCTCTCACCACAGCTTTGGCGCCGTCTTTTTTACTTTTGGTATCTCAAGCAGCATCCGTATTAATCTTGTGATAATCCGGTGAGAGTTTGTACCAATTCTCCGGTGGAGAGCGCATCTGAGTCGGACTCCGATTTTTCCGATAAATGATATGGAGATAAAGGAAATGAGAAATGAAAGTATTTAAAGAGTGGGGAATTATTTTCCTACATAAAATATACGGTATCATAGAGAGTCTCAATGATTTTGCACATCTATTGAATGTAGCAAATTAAACGGATTTTAATTCTCCATTAGGTCATTTCCCTTATCCTTCAAATTACCACCATAATGCAACTGAATGAGTTGAAGCCTCCGGAATCTGCACTAATAACTTAGAAACATGGTTGAACAACTTAACAGATGTGGAGAAATTGTTCGGGTTACAGTAACACCGTCCCAACTGTGTTCAAAGATATAAGAAGGGGACACTAATGATATCCTATTTGAACTATCAAAATTCAGTCAGTTACATTATTCCTAGTTGAACTATCGGAGTGCAATCAGATAATTATCTTCCACCATGATCGGATACAACTACCGCTAAATGAATGTGGACATCTTGGCGCAAAACAAAAATCTCTACTGGCAGGGATTGATCAAGAATGACTTTGAAATCTCTCATCATCAATTAGTTCCATGATTGATCTGTGCATTTAGTTCGACTCCCATCTCTAGTGGCTCATACACATTTGGCCACTACTGGGACTAGGCAACAAGTTTTGCCATTGCACTAGTCCAAGGCTCCAAGCCTACCGTGCTTTTTTTATCCCTCCCCCATTTCTAATCATAACTTCTCCAGTGTTACGCAATCCAAAAAACAGCTAATTGCCGCACTACCCAGACACTTATCCCTCCCCCATTTCTAGTCATACCGACTTCTCCAGTGTTACGCAATCCAAAAAACAGCTAATTGCCGCACTACCCAGACACTTTTGGGTGGACCAAACAAATCACATGGACAGACTCTTTCAAAATATTACCAATGCCCAGATTCAATCAGCACACTTTCCCTGCAAGATTTGTGCATGAAATGAAGCTTACTACCAACAAATACAGTACTACTTTCCGAGTAAGTATTATGCACGAAATGTACCAAAAGAAGGCAGCGGTATTTGTTGCCTATGTCAATTGCCAGAAAAACCCTCGTGAATTTCTGGAAAGATCCTTGCCAATGCCCCCAAAGTGCCGACTGAGGGTAGAAACCACAAGTCGGAGTTGAGAAGTGATGCAGTCAAAGTCGCTGCTCTATACTACAACTTAACAGAGTCAGCCAACAAACAAATACCATAAGCAGTCAAAATGGCTGCTCTATACTACAACTTAACAGAGTCAGCCAATAAACAAATACCGCAAGCATTCTTCAAGCTATAAAGACAACATTGTTAAATTGGCAGAAATGCAGTACTCAAGAAAGATGGCGATGCATCCGGAAATAATTTACCATAGAAGTAAAATCAAGACTACTGATTAACGTCAAACACTCAACAAGAAACCAAAACTTGATAACATACATATTGTTTGGAGAACCACTATAGTAATAATGTCAAAAAGAACCCTCAACTTCATAAAGATGAAAAATGTTAAACCTAGTTCATCCTCCTGATAAGCTCATTGATGAAATTTTCACGGTTACCAGCATCTCCTCCCTCAACGTAATGGTTGCGCTTCTTCTTTAGACCACCCAAAGGTGCCTTGAGCTTGAATGGCCAAAGGAAGTTGTTAGCCTCCTTGAAGTGAGGTCCAACTGTCAAGATCTCGTGGATGAGATCCTCAACGCAGATAATTCCGAATTTTCCCAAAGCCTTCAATTGGAAAATTTTATGTTAGCAATCATGAAAGTGGAAAGAGCAAATGGAACCGTCAAATCACACCAGCTACAATGCTACAACGACACAAACCTGTTCAACAATGGTGTTGTCTGTCAAGGCAATCCTCTGCTTGTTGAGCTTTCCGTAACCCCTCTTGTAGATGATCTCTTTCACACTCTTCAAGTTAGGGTACCTGAATAGGGAAAGAATAAGAATCACAATCAGGGTTACACAATCTGGCAACAGAAAAGTAAAAAAGAACCATTCGCATACCCGTATGTAACATAGGGCTCAACCCTTTGCAGCATATTGATTGTTGCTTTGTTGACTTTCAGGAACACGCCATTGAAAATCTGTGTGATAAAAATGTATGCATAGCTAAGTTAGAAGATTTTGAGAGTTAAAAAAACATTTAAGTTGTTCAAAACCAAGCAATACAAGTCAAGTTTATAACATAACTAACTGACAACCATGCGTCTCCAACAATCATGAAACAGGCTCAACTTCCTTTAGGTTCTCTAAAGGATATTTAAGGGCAGGAGGAAAATATCAGTTGGTTCATAGATTTTGAGAACCCTATTCAACAGGAGTCACTTCCTAAGCAGTGACAAATGGTGATGGGTAAAGCAATAAACAATATATTGTCTACCATTACTTATATATCACATTTTGTTAAAGCTTTCTTCAGCAAATACAACATGGTTCATATGAGAATTTTATATTGTGAACTGTGTATACCATACTATCTATGTCTCTAGTCCAAATGAAATACTTAGCTTTCTAGCTGTTTTTACAATTAATTAGATGCATGAACAAATCTTGTCAGTTGTTTTCACACAGCATAACTTTCTCAGGAACTGCAGGGAAGTTCAATACTAAACATCTCAACGGCTCATTGTAGCATCAGACACGATGACAGACACAAACCAATTCTAAAAGCCCTCAACAACAAAAACAGAAACCCCAAACTAAATTCCAGTGATACTATTTCGACATATTTATCTCATTCCTCGAAATAACTGCACCTCGACATGCCACAAAGCATCTAATATTGGTTGCCCACATACAATTAGCAATTACACACTTATGAAATGTTGCAGGTTACATTTAGTTTCCAAATCATTACCTGTCTCAACCGAAGGAGCTGCAATATCTTCTTAGTCTTAGGGTCAATAGCATTGATACTGGAAATTATAATAAAATAATACTGTTAGCTTCTTGGCAGCATGTCATGATCAAGTTATATTCGAACATAGCACAGAAGCAATTCATATTCATACCCTCGGATACGGATTATGAACAGAAGCTTAGCTTCTGGATCAACATAAAATCCACCTTTCAGTCTGGCCTCACGCTTCAACTGGACAAGCTCCTTTTGCTGCGATAGAAAGGTAAAAGATATATAAGTAACAGAGAGACTCCACTCACATTTATGACCAAAAAAATGAAAGAACTCGCAAAAGGACAGACCTGCTCCTCATACTGTTTTGCATAATCCTTGGCTCTGTTGAAAATGAGCTTCCTGTTTTCAGCATTCTTCTTCTTGAGAGCTGCAACCTCCACCTTCTTCTTCAGTGCCCATTCCTCATTCCTCTTCTGCTTCTTCAACACAGACTCTGGAACTGCAACACCTCCTTTAGCTTGTGCTTCAGACATTTCTATTACCAACACAGCAGAAACGAAATCCAAAGTTAAAAGACTAACATGATCTTCAGACCCTATTTAACTTGTTTTCTCAAGTTCACAAACGCAAATCTGAATTACTTCCTACATTTTGCCTCCCAGAACCCAGATCAACTGGAACCAACCCAACAAGCATCGATTAAAACCCAGTTCCGAAAATCAACACCTCGTAAATAAAACATGGTTCTATTGGCAATTCAAAAGTGAAATGAACGGACTTCGTGTAGATAATCAAGTTACTGAAAACAAATAAACCAAAGTAGAGCGCGATAAAGAACATTCGCAAGATCAGATATGAAAGTAGCATCATGATTCGACGCAAATCCATCTCAGAAATCGTAATCTACTTACTTCTGAGCTTTGAAACGAAAGATTGGAGACGCTGCACCGTCGGTAGGGGGCGTTCTCTCTCCTCCGCAGTCTTCTCTGTTAACTTTCTCTCCTCCCCTCTGTATATGAACTAGGGTTGAGGAAGAAAGGGTTTTGAATGGGTTTCCGTATACTTGGGCTTTAGCCCGGTTCCTATCTCCATTGGGCCGACTTAAATGAGTCTAGTTTATTTCTCCATTTGGCCAACTAAAAGCAGGAATATATTAGGGTTAACTGCATTTTACCCCATGTGGTTAGGGGTTTGTGCGAAAGACCCCCTGGGGTCTCAAATGTTGCAATACACCCCATGTGATTTGGTTTTGTGCGGTTCCGGTAGTTTTAAACGAACCCGTTAACTTTTCACTTTTTATACCCATTATAGCCTCAATACTCACACACAACAACAACAAAAAAAAGGAAAAGAAAAAACAAGAAAATTGATCTTGAAACAGATTCGGGGGGAGGGGAAAGAGAGGAGGAAGACTGGAAGGGGGAAGAGGGGAGGAAGATCGGAGGGGGGAAGAGGACGAGGAGGAGGGAAAAGGTAAAGTACGTGTTGGTGAAGGAGAAACCCGACGACGGCGTCGAACCCGACGGCGCGATCGAAGATGGAGTCGTCGAAGACGGCGCACATATTGAAGACGGCGGCGGCGCAGGTGGAGGGGAGGACGAGACTTCAGGCTTCAAGGTTTTGAGAAAGGAAGAAAGAGAAGAAGGGGGAGACGAGGAAGGTGAAGAAGATAGCAATGGGGAATGAGGAAGGAGATGTACAGAGAAAGAGGTGGATAGAGAGTAAGTATTGAGAGAAGTGAAATTAGAAAAATGTTATGAGAATAAAATGTGTATGGTATTTATATAAGGGTAGTAAAGTCTTTTTGTCCCCATTAACGGAAAAATACCCCCTTACCGCACAAAAATGAAACCACGTGGGGGGGGGGGGTGTATTGCATCATTTGAGACCCATGGGGTCTTTCGCACAAACCACAAACCACAGGGGGTAAGATGCAAATTAACCCAATATTTTATTGCTAGAAATTAGAAAAAATATTCCCTCTTTTTCGTACAATAAGGAGGCTCAGAAACCTAGCACACAGACATAAAACAACATGCCGCAGAAAAATCAAACTCCAATATCTCATAACAGAAAGAGGGCGGAGAAAACAAAAAATGCTTATCTAAATCCAAAAGCAATAGATGTGAGCTAAGCAGTCAGCCACTTTATTCCCTTCCCTCCATATATTGCAAAGCTCACCTTGAGTATCTTCAAGAAGGTTCATGATCAAACACACCATACCTCCCAAGAAGGAGGCCAAGCAATTTGGCAAAATCATAGACACAACATCTGCATAATCAGACTTGATAATACATTGAGTCTGACCCATTGCCTTTACTGCTAAAACCCACAAAATAGACCACATTCACCCTGTAACACTGAAGTGGGCACCAAAACTTGCTATAAACCCCATAACCAAGAGCCTTGATGGTTTCTACAAACTACCCAATACTGCTCTGACCATTTTTTGCAGCATAGTCCATTAATCTTAATCTTACCAGAAGGTTCCATCCATTTGACCAAGACATGAACCATTCTTAACTTTACTAGATCAAGAAGAAGCCCCTGCATCACTCTCTTGGCTTGCAAATATAAAAAATCTCCACATTCCTACGCATATTCAAACCAGTACCATGCATCCTCAAATTATGCCAGAGCCACATTTGAAAAGAGATTATCAAAAAGAGAATAGGCCAATCCACATCAGCCCTCCTTCCCCGATTACTACTCAAATTTTTAAATCCACCTAGTCAACCAAATCATAATTGCAGAACTGGGGTCAAATATCCACATGAACTACCATCTTCCAAATACTTTGAGCCATCTCACAATCTCTGATAGCATGGAGAGAGGACCCACACACACAACCACATAAGAGACAATATGCATCATGAATAATGCCTATATTAGCTTTGAGTTGTTTAGTCAACAATATATCATGTCTCAACAGCTAGATGAATGATTTCCATATTTCATACCCCTTCACTTTCCACACTATCTTCCAATTCTAGTCACTAGGAGGCCTAGTACATTGAGCAACAATTTCTTCATAAGCAGCATCCACAGAGAACTTACCCTTACTACGCAGCCACACCACTCCATCCCCAACAATACCTATCTTTTGAATTGAAACTAACTGCATAAGATCCAACACATGCCTTGGAAGCATTCCAGAAACAAGACTTAGTCTCACCCAGTCTCATCGTCCCAATACTTGTCAACAATTCAAAAGATTTTTTTAGACACTGCTATAATAGCCACATCAATAAGCCTAAAGTGTCTTAACCATTTATCCGCCAAAAAAATATCACCCTTCCATTTTTAAAATTAACACTAATACTAGAAGAAACAACAAACATGCGTTTATGAATATGTTTCCAAACCCTATAGTAATAGGGTTTAATTTGAGCATCGCTCTTTCTCATTTTAGTCAACCAATACTTAAAAACCAGCTCTCTAGCCCAAAAAGAAGACAGATTTGTAATAATCTTCCACCCAATTTTTTCTAATAAAGCTTTGTTAAAATCTTTATATATTTCAACCCCAAACCACCTCTATGCTTTGGAAGGATTGTAGTGTTCCACCCTATCAAAGGTATCTTAGATGTTTTCCTTGGAACCACCCCACATGAATCTTTTACAAATTCTATTTATCTCATCAATGATTGAGATAGGCAATAACTCATATTGTAGGGTTCTGATGCAGGTTACGCAGCAGAATAACAAAAATTAATCCTGCTCAAATCCCTCCAAGGATCACAGGCAAGCCATCATAACATGATAAGGGCATAATAGATGCGTACCTTAGTTTGGGAGATCACACGAAGAATAGTGTCTTCGTCTCTACGAGTATCCACACCTTGGATTCTTGATTGGATTCCTTCCCACCGTGTAGTGCTAGCAACGGAGAATGAGGAATAACGAGGCAACGGAGGGGCGGTCCTCCTTCGGCGGCCGACGGGTGAGGGACGGCAATAGGGGCTTCGGCCTCCATTGTTGCTCTCTCTCTCTCTCTTGCTTTGTTATGTTCTCTCAATAATGACTTGTCTTGAGAAAATAACAAGCTAGAGTTCCTTTATATAGTAATAATTCTTTATTAACTACATAAAAGCCCCAATACTAATCATGTCTGTACATGGATTAGTCCACTTGCAAATTAGTCCCATTAAGTTTGCTAGTGGTTGCGTTATGATCCTTTTATTAATTAGTCCAACTAATTAATACCATTATCCAATTCATTCCATCCGATGTGTGACTCCATAGGTTTCTACTTAGTTGGTAGTAACTATTTAGTAACATGGAGCGGTGTCTAGCAACACATCCATGCCACCCAACTAATATAAATAAGTCAGTGATCCGACAAATCTTGTGCCCAATGTTCATGTATTGTGTTATCCCTTTGTCTCCATATCCAGATTGGACACGAGACATAACAGTCACACTCGTATATCCAATCCATAGTTTCTCGATTCTGGGATTATGCTTATGTGAGCAGATAACATCAATATCTCCATATTGATTTATCTGAGTCCGGCCAGACATTCTATAAGCACCATCCTTCGAGTGGCCCATGGATATTTGCTCCAATTATGTGGGAGGGACAAATCCTCTCTACGTCGCTACGATCTCTAAGCTTGCTTCCTATCATGCCCGATAACTATCTTTATAATTACCCGTTTAAGGCACAACGTTTGATAAGATCAAAGCACGATATTTTGCAACTAGAGTATCTAGTGACTTCAAGTCTAAGGATTACAATATCATTAGCACTACGAGAATCGATTGTGACTTTGACATAATTTAATGCATCATTCTCGTCATGGGTCGATCCAGTATGACATTACTCCTAATGCATATCCATGTGTTAGACTTGATATCTCCATATCAATTGAACCACATACAAGTCTATATTTGATTGTCCCGTTAATCAATATAATGGACTAGGGACATTTAAGATAAACAACACATTGTATCTAAGGACTTCATTATATTAAATATCATAATAAATAATAAATGAATATTCTAGCCAAACAATGTTCATATTAAACATAGATTGCCTCTAGGGCACCTATTCCAACAGTCTCCCACTTGCACTAGAGCCAATCTGGTGCATCTCGTATGCCTATGGATCTAGTGTGCCCTTCATGCTTTTGTTGAACGAGCAGCTTTGTGAGCGGATCTGAAAGATTGTCATCCGTTGGAATCTTGCACATCTTCACATCTCCTCTATTGATCATATCACGAATAAGATGGAATCTACTAAGTACATGCTTCGATTTCTGGTGTGATCTTGGTTCCTTGGCTTGTGCGATTGCTCCAGAGTTGTCACAGTACAACGTCATGGGATCCACGATGCTAGGGACCACACCGAGCTCAGTGATAAACTTCTTTATCCAAACAACCTCTTTTGTTGCGCCTGCAGCAGCAATGTACTCAACTTCAGTTGTAGAATTAGCAATTGTCTCTTGCTTGAAACTCTTCCAGCTCATAGCTCCTCCATTCATGCAGAACACATACCCCGACTGCAATCTGTAGTCATCCTTGTCGGTTTGGAAGCTCGCATCAGTGTAACCTGTAAGGTCACATGTTTCATGGACTTGAAATACTCAGTTATTTCAAGGCCTTGAACTAGTTTTCAAAGCCTTGAATCAGGTTTCACAGGCCAGAGCTATTTCAAGGCCTTGAACCAGGATTCAAAGCCTTGAAACTGTCTGACCTGTATGCATGTTCTGAGGGGAAGTTTTTCTCAACTCTTCTGATATGATTTTATCTCTATCACCCTTGTGCTTGATATGTAATTATTTGATGATGAAAGACAAACTGTTCTGATATATCTAACATGTTTTAATCTATCAGTTTGACTTAGTTTTGCAGGGAAATTTTATTTCCTAAATATGCAGGATTGGTTTCCTAATCTGGCTTTTGTAGGAAAGGAAATAATAAGAGATGATGATTCTGTGATCAATCAAAGACTTATGACAGATTCTCAGATTGTTTAATGACAAGATCACAACAATATCTCTGAAGATTGTGATCAACTATCCGTTGGAGAAGGCTGTTAAGAGAGTCAAAGTTTGTTGCCTACAAAATAGGAAGTTGTTGCTGAAAATTTAGGAAGATTTGCAGAGCTTCAAACAGTAAAAATGGAGCTCATTTTGAAGCAACAAGAGAGGACATTCAATGGGCAAAAAGAGAGACATATTTCTGGATTGAAAATCATCAAAGAAGTTCATCATTCTCACAATCCATCTCACAGAAGATCACTGCACTCTTCACTGCAGTTCCACACTTTAGTGTTATTCTGTATTGTGCTTTATTTGTAGATCATTTCTGTAATACTTCTCCATTTAATTCTTAAGGATTGTTCAAGGTGAAAAATAGAGAATTCTTAGTTAATCAGTTAGCTATAGCAGGTACTAGATAGGTTAGAGAGAACCACAAGATGTAACAGAATAAGGCAACTCTCTCTGCTTGAGATCTAGGGCTTAGCTTTTGATTAGTAAGAATTGAGTTGAAATTCTGCAGGGAGGAGATCCCTGAGGTAGAGACGTAGGTCCAAGTGGACTGAACTCTACAAATCTCTTGTCTCTTGCATTTACAGTCCTTTCACATACTTAGTTGTTACATCATTCAAACTAGTCTGTTTTCAAGGGTTTGAAACCCCTTTCAAGGCCTTGAAAAAGACTTGTCTGTTTTATTTCAAACTTTATTTCACTTCAAAGGCTTGAAACTGTTTTCAAGGCCTTGGACTTCACTGCTCTTCAAAGAATTTTTTCTCATCCACCAAGTTTTGCAAAATGTTGGCATACTCTATTCAACCCCCCCTTTCTAGAGTATTCGTGCTGCATATCTATCTGCATACTCCCCTTTTAATTGGTATCAGGGCTTGTATCACTGTATAAGATATGCTCTGATGAAAATGTTCATCATTGATCAAGACATAGAGCTTTGGACCATTATTCAGAATGGACCTCACACTTTCTTTACAGAAAAAGATGGGATCAAAACTCCCAAATATGAAGACTCACTCTCCTCTTCTGAATTAGAACAATTTTCTAAGAATTACAAAGCTATTAACATCTTGTATTGTGCTTTGAGTACAGCTGAATTTAACAGGACTTCAAGCTACAAGATTGCCAGAGAGATTTGGGATAAGCTTGTGGTGACATTTGAAGGAACCAGTCAAGTCAAGCAAACCAAAATCAACATCTATCTCAGGCAATATGAGTTGTTCAAGATGAATGCAGATGAGTCAATCAGAGAGATGTTCAAGAGGTTCACAGACATTGTCAACAACCTTGATTCGTTGGGAAAGCATATTTCCAATGAAGAAAAGGTAAGGAAGATACTGAGAAGTATTCCAAAGGCTAAATGGGAACCAAAGACAACTGCCATTGAAGAAGCTCAAGATCTCTCATCACTACAACTTGATGATCTGTAAGGGAAACTTCTGACACATGAAATATCCATGAATGAGGCTGATGGAGAGCTACCTGAAGGTGTCAAGAACTTAGGACTCAAGGCCAAATAGAATGAGAAAGTTCAAAGCTTTGAAACAGAAGATGATGATGAAGATCCACTTGCATTGATTTCCAAAGCCTTGACCAGAATCCTCAAGATGAAGAAAAACTTTGGAAACAAGGACTTCAACAGAGAAAGACACAGATCATCAAGTAGCAAGGACTACAAAGGTAAGTCTTCTTCACAGAATAAATCCAAAGTCATGAACTGATTTGAGTGTGGTGATGCAGAACATTTGATAAGAGACTGTACACACAAGAAAAGCAAGAACTTTCAGAAGAAAGACCATGACAAAAGAAAGCTATGATAGCTTCATGGAGTGATTCAGATACCTCAAGTGACTCTGAATCTGAAGAAGAACATGCCAACCTATGCTTCATGGCCAAGCATGATGAAAGTTCTAAGAAGAACATTGAGGTAATGGTAAATTGTTTGATTTCAAAACCAATAGAAGCTCTTTCAGATTATCTTAAAACAATGCTTTGAAATGAAGAAGATTATCTGAATGAGATTAGAGTTTTGAAAGAAAAAGTTCATGAGCAAGCACAAGAGAATTTACAACTTGTTTGTCTGAATCAGAATCTTGAAATTTCTGAGACGAAAACTGACGGTGATTTCAAGGCCCTGAAAACCAGTTTCAAAGCCTTGAAAACACAAGTCAAGGAAGTAGTCACGAGAACTCTTTACTGAGTAACAACCTTGTTGATCTGAGACATCAAATTAATGAATTAGATAAACAAAATACTAATCTTACTGAGAAACTTCAAGAATCTAACTTAGTCAAAATCAAGCTTGCAGGCTCAAAACACAAGTTAAACCAGATTCTTGGAGAAAGTTCAAAGTCAGTTCACAAAAGTGGTATTCGATAGGATCCAAACTTTGCAAGAAAGAACTATACTAGATTTGGGAAAGTTGGAAACAAAACTTCTGCTAAGTGTCATTTTTGTAACAAGATTGGTCATATGAAGATGACTTGTCCTTTCAGAATAAGAGACCCTCACATAATGAGGAACACATTCCCATTTCAACTTAATGGACAAGTCAGACAGATTTGGGTTCCTAAATTGGTCAGACCACCTAACATGGTTGATCCTGAGTATGAGTCCAAATTCCACACTTGGTCTAACAGTTGGGTAAGGAAGTGATTGATGTTTGCAGGTTGTCACCAATTTCAAATAACATAAGTGGTTTATGGACAGTGGTTGCTCAAGACACATGAGTGGAAAGAGATCTCTATTCTCAAAATTGAAAGAGCAATCTGAAGGTTCAATTACACTTGGTGACAAAGGCAAATGCAACATACTTTGTATTGGTAAAGTTGTATAGATTCTGAAAACTCCATTTCTGATGTATATCTAGTTGATGGCTTGAAATTTAACTTACTTAGTGTATCTCAACTTTCTGATAATGGCAATAAGGTTATCTTTGATAAAGAAAAGTGTGTGGTGCAAAATGAGAAATCAGGCAATTGCATTCTCACAGCCTCTAGATCAAACAATGTTTATACCTTTCAGACTAACAAAGTTTCAGGTATAAGGTTAAAGTATCTCAAGGCCTTGAAAGATGATTCAAGGGTTTGGCACAGTAAGCTTGGTCACATCAGCTTGCATACCTTGAATAAATTGATCTCCAAAGACCTGTTAAGAGGATTACCATCTATCAAGTTCAAAGAAGATGAAGTATGCAAAGCTTGTGCTCAGGGTAAGCAGACCAGAAGCTCATTCAAACCAAAGAAGTTTGTAAGTACTTCTAGACCGATCGAACTACTTCAAATGGATTTGTGTGGTCCTATGAGGACACCGACTCCAAAAGGTAAGAGGTATATTATTGTAGATGATTATTCTAGATATACTTGGGTTATGTTTCTGAAAGTAAAATCTGAAGCCCTCTCTGAATTTTCAAAGCTTTGCAGAGAACTTCAAAACTAGAAAAACCTACTCATTGCTTCAATCAGAAGTGATCATGGTAGAGAGTTTGATCAATTAGAATTTGTTTTGTTTTGTGTTAAGTATGGTATCTCTCACAATTTCTCTACTCCTAGAACTCCTCAACAGAATGGAGTTGTTGAAAGAAAGAACATGACTCTTGAATATATGTCAAGAACAATGCTTCTAGCAAACAAGCTGCCAAAACATTATAGGGCAGAAGCTGTGAATACAACAAATTACATTTTGAAAAGGTTCTTGATCAGACCCATCTTGAAGAAGACCCCCTACGAACTCTTCAAAGGGAGGAAGCCAAATATTTCATACTTTAGACCCTTTGGTTGCACATGCTATGTCCAGAACAATGGTAAGGACAATTTGGGTAAGTTTGATGCAAGAAGTGATGAAGGTATATTTCTTGGTTACTCTCTTACTAGCAAAGCTTATATAACTTATAATAAAAGAACCACGCTGGTTGAAGAAAGTATTCAAGTTAATTTTTATGAAAGCTATGATGGTTCTTTGAGTGAAAGTTTTGCAGACTTGAATCTGAACAAGCATGAATTTGAAGAAGCTGAGAACTCACTTGGGTTCAAGAAAGGTAGAAGGAAACATGAGTCATTTTCAAGACCTTGAAAACAAGACTCAAGGCCTTTAAAACAAAGATCAATGCCTTGACAAAGATGATCAGAAAGATCAAGGCTCCCATGAGTTCTACACTATCTTTAGTTAAAGATGAATCTGGTAAGAGTGTCAATGTTAAACAGTATAGAGGTATGATTGGATCATTACTTTATCTCACAGCTTTGGTTTAGGGGGAGAATCAGGTAAGTATTATGTGGTTCAAAGGTTTGAACTGATTTTCAAAGCCTTGAAAATCCTTTCAAAGCTTGGATTTTATATGCATTACTTGATACAGCTTCTCAAGGCCTTGAAACCCTTTCCAAAGCCTTGAAAATAAGACTGCGTGTCACTTAGTCAATAATTTTGGGTCTTCCAATGTTGGGTGTTATCTCTGTAGATAATCGCTCAATGTTGCCCCTCAATTTAAAAAAAAAAAATTAGCCAAAATAGTATTCAATATTTTATTTCCAACGGCACACTCATTTTTGAATCTTTTCTGATTCATCAAGATCTTCTAAGATCAGAGAAAATAATTTGTTTCATTTTCAAACTGGAACTCTCTTCTATTTATCTCCTTCCTTCTTTATCTCCTTCGTATCTATCCTACCTCTCTCTTCTTCTAAAACCCCTAATGAGCACTAGAAGAGCCTCAGACAGAATCAAAATGGATGGTGGATCAAAGGCTACACAGAGAAGAAAAGAAAGGCCACTGTGGAAGAGGTTCAAACCATTAGTGAGGACTCTAGTTCAAAAACCCCTACTGCAGAAGAGTTGGATCCTCCTCATCCCAAGAAGAAGGCCAAGAAGGATGTAACCCCAGTGTCCAGCAAGAAGAAGAAGAAGGCAGTGGAGACAACACCTCAGAAACAGAAGTGTATTCAGATTGGTAGCCCAAAGAAGTCTAAGAAGAAAGCTGATAAAACAGACAAGAGCAAAGGAAAGGAGAAAGTTACATAGGATGAATCAGAGGATGAAGCAGATGAGAACATAGAAAAGGAACTTCAGATCTACTCAGGAAAGAAAACCACTGGTAAGAAATCAACCCCTGATAGTACATGGTTTGTTGCTAATGTTGCCAGAGGTCAGTGGCTTGATGATTTTGCATCCAGATCTATTGGTTTCTGTAGTATGATTAGTATGCCTATGCTACATGGTATGAATCTGGAATGCATCAAAATGTCGAGGAAGAGTTCTATTTGGTTTATTTTAAATCCTCCAGAGTTGGCTTACCCTAGACTCACCAGATTCTTTCACCTCAACCTGAAACAAGTCAAGAAATCTGCAAATCTGGTGATTCTAAGGTTGCTGGCATTGACATGGAACTAGATCATTCTGAGTTTGCTAATGTTATAGGTTTTCCTAAGAGATATGACACCAGTAACTACCCTCCTAAGAGTGAAGCCCTGAAACTAGCAAAGGAAGAATTCTTTCTACCTAATATACCTGCCACAGCAGTTAACACACTCTGTGCTAACTGTTGAAGCCAAAATTTTGTTCACTATCTTTAATAGATGTGTGGTACCCAGGGAACACTCAAAGGAACTGGTGACTGACAGGGTGTTATAATATATGTACTTGGTGATGCATGGGTATGAAATTGATCTTCCAAAGCTGGTGATGGAGCACATACTTTATAACCAAACCAACCAGAGAATTCACCCTTTGCCCTATCCCAACTTGCTCACCTCATTCTTCCAACACTTCGAAATTCCAACTGAGAATGAATAATTAGTGACTACTGGGTTTGGTATGCTCAATGAGAAGACTTTTGAGAAGATTGGTGTGGTGAAAACAAGTTCTAAAGTTTGGAAGCTCTACTCTGAGTTGACAGAAGAAGAATTGGGTTCCAAGAAGTTTCTTAAAACCAAAAACTTAGCTACCACCTCCAGTCAAACCTCTCAGTCCCAAGACAATACCCAGACCCTCAAATTGTTGAAGGAACATCGGATGGAGATTGAAGAGGTAAAGGAGAATCAGCATGGGTTTGACACTAATCTCATACAAGTGAGGTACATGGTTGAAAACATGTTCAGGAGCATGACATTATTTGATGTAGCTGAGGAAGAGTCCCGAGATGAGAAGAGCACCAAAAAGGATGAATCAGCAAAGGATCTATCTAGTGAGCATTCGAATCCAGATAAGACTGCTCAGGTCAAAGGAAAAGGCACACAGGTGGAGGATGAACAAATGGATAAAGATCAAGAGGAAGACAGTCCAGACTCAGGTGCACTGCTCATAGATCTCAAGAAGAAGAAGCATAAGAAGTCTACTATTCCGGAGATTGTGATTGCTGCTGATTTATTTGAGGGAGAAGGTGAAAAAGGTGATGATGTAGATCAACAAGAAAAGATTAGGATGATGAGGAAGAAAGTCAAGAAGAAGATGCAGAGAAACAAGGAGATGAAGACCCTACCCCTTGATTCTTGCCTATTCTTTCTTTTTCAAGGCCTTGAACTCTTTTCCAAAGCCTTGAATTTCTTAACTTTCCAAATCCTCTACTTTTCTGTTTTTCCAAATGATCCAACATATTCTCATTCTTTTTTGATGAAAGTAAAAAAGCGGGAGAAAGTTTAGGTTGTTTATTTGTTATTTTTGAATTAGATGACCCGTTTTTGTCAGTTAGGATTATCTGCACACTTTGCAGGTTCCAGTTTAATAAGTTGGATCTTTTGGATATTATATGTTGATTTATGATTTATTATGCCTATGTGCTAATGAGTATTTGCTGTAGAAGTTCAGAATCAAACAAATTGGAAGACTTCGGTTTTGTCTTTCATCAAGGGGGAGATTGTAAGCTCAATGCATTTTCATTGTTTCAAAGACTTGAAATAGTTAGTCTATTTCAAGGCCTTGAAACAGCTTTCAAAGCCTTGAATCTAACCAAGACTTAAGCTTGATATTAGGGGGAATTTCTGTTTGTGTTTGAACTCCTAAGACCCATGTCTTATCTATTATTACTTGATGATGAAAGAAAGAGATTTGTGATATATTTCATAACTTCTAATCATCTGTTTGACTTAGTTTTGCAGGGAATGTTTGTTTCCTATTATGCAGGATTTACTTCCTAATATGAGTTTTGCAGGGAAGGAATTTCTGGGTTGATTTGATTCTGAAATCAATCTGTTGATCCTAAAAGCTTCTCAACATGTTTATGGACAAGATCAGATTAGTATCCCTAAATATACTGAGAAACTATCCATTGGAAGAAGACTGTTAGAGAAGTCAAAGTTGTTGCCTACAAAATAGGAAAGTTTGTTGCTGAAGATCTTGAAGATTTGCAGATCAAATGAGTTGTATATAAGGAGCTGAGTTTGTATAATTTGATAGATAAATCAATGGGCAAGAAGCTAGAGACACTCTCAAACACTCTCAAGGATTGTCAAGCAACAAAGAAGCAGATCAAAATCTCAATCCAACTCTCAGAAGAACACTGCACTCTCAAAGCAGTTTTCATTTCTTGTGTTCTTCTGATCTGAACTTTATTTGTATATATATTTCACAAACTACTCTTTTTTACATTCTCAAGGATTGTTCAAGGTGAAACCTAGAGAATTCTTAGTTAATTAGATAGCTAGAGCAGGTACTAGATAGGTTAGTGAGAACCACAAGATGTAAAAGAGTAAGGTATCTCTCTGTGCTTGAGATCCAGAGCTTAGCTGTTGATTAATAATAATTGAGTTGAAAATACAACAGAAAGAAGATCCCTGAGGTAGAGACGTAGGTCCAAGTGGACTGAACTCTATATATCTTGTGTCTCTTGCATTTACTTTCTGTTACAAACTAAGAATTTTTGCAGCATTCAAAATAGTTTAGTTTCAAGGGTTTGAATCTCATTTCGAGGCCTTGCAATAGACTTTTTCTTCCTTTTACTTTAACTTTTTTATTCCAAGGGCTTGAAACTCATTTCAAGGCCTTGAATCTCTTTACAAATTCTTTGAAACCACTACTCTTGCAAAGTTTAGCAAAAGCCTGTATACTCTATTCAACCCCCCCTTCTAGAGTATTGATCCTGCATTTCTACCTACTGTACACCCCTTCATTATTATCATGTTAACCTTTTGCTTGAATCATCCATACACACAAAAATAAATAACAAGACATAAATAATAAACATCCACAAAAGAAATATTAACGTGGCATGGATATGGACCCTAGACTAAGAAATTACCAAGCCAATGATAATATCTATATGCCCTAAAGTGACAAGCTTATCTCCATGTGCTCCACCATAGACGCGCGCCTAGGATGGGAGTCCTCAACGTCTTTGTGGCTTCTTGGTCCTCCGATCTTCTTCTCCATGCTCTTGGCTATCATCTAAATATTATAATTCTAGCCTAACATCTAGAATAAATAAATAAATAAAACCTCACATGTTGAGAAGATGATCAGCTCGCAGGCCGTAAAATTAACTAACTATTACATTAATTTGATCAGCTCACAGGCCGTAAACCAAACTACAAAAAGTAAATGAAAGGGGAGTATGCAGATAGATATGCAACACAGATACTCTAGAAGGGGGGTGGGGTTGAATAGAGTATGCAAACTTTTTGAAAAACTTGGTGGAGGAGAAGAAATTCTTTGAAGAGCTGTGAAGTTCAAGACCTTGAAAATAGTTTCAAGCCTTTGAAGTGAAATACAGTTTGAAATAAAATAGAAAAGTCTTTTTCTAGGCCTTGAAAGGAGTTTCAAACCCTTGAAAACATACTAGTTTGAATGCTATAACAACTAAGTATGTGAATGAACTGTAAATGCAAGAGACAAGATATTTATAGAGTTCAGTCCACTTGGACCTACGTCTCTACCTCAGGGATCTTCTCCCAGCAGGATTTTCAACTCAATTCTCATTAATCAAAAGCTAAGCCCTAGATCTCAAGCCCAGAGAGTTGCCTTACACTGTTACAGCTTGTGGGTCTCTCTAACCTATCTAGTACTTGCTCTAGCTAACTGATTAACTAAGAATTCTCTATTGGTCACCTTAAAAAATCCTTGAGAATGAAATGGAGAAGTACTACAAAAATGATCTAAAAATAAAGCACAATACAGAAGAACACTAAAGTGTAGAACTGCAGTGAAGAGTGCAGTGATCTTCTGTGAGATGGATTATGAGAATGATGAACTTATTTGATGCTTGTCAATCCAGAAATATGTCTCTCTTTTTGCCTGTTGAATGTCCTCTCTTGTTGCTTCAAAATGAGCTCCATTTATATTGTTTGAAGCTCTGCAAATCTTCCCAGATTTTCAGCAACAACTTCCTATTTTGTAGGCAACAAACTTTGAATCTCTTAACAGCCTTCTCCAACGGATAGTTGATCACAATCTTCAGAGATATTGTTGTGATCTTGTCATTAAACAATCCGAGAAGTTGTCATAAGTCTTTGATTGATCACAGAATCATCAACTCTTATTATTTCCTTTCCTGAAAAAGCCAGATTAGGAAACCAATCCTGCATATTTAGATAGTAAAATTCCCTACAAAACTAAGTGAAACTGATATATTAAAACATGCTAGATATATCAGAACAATTTGTCTTTCATCATCAAATAATAACATATCAAGAACAGGGGTGATAGAGATAAAATCAGATCAGAAGAGTTGAGAAAAACTCCCCCTTAGAACATGCATACAGGTCAGACAGTTTCAAGGCTTTGAATCCTGCTTCAAGGCGTTGAAATAGCTCAAGCCTGTGAAAGCTGATTCAATACTTTGAAAACTGGTTCAAGGCCTTGAAATAACTAAGTATTTCAAGTCCATGAAACCTGTGACCTTACAATCTCCCCCTTCATGAAAGACAAAACCTCAATCTTGTTTGATTCTTAGTTTCTGCAAAAAATACTGATTAGCACACAGTTCAAACAAATAGTAACAACACAGTAATTCCAAAAGATCTTACTTATTAATAAACATAAGCAAAAATGCAAGTAAATTGCTGATAATCCTACTGACCAAAAGATAGGTCACCTAAACAGAGATAAAAATAAAACAACCTAAGATTTTTCTCCCCCTTTTTACTTTCATCAAAAAGAATTAGAAGATGTTGGATCAGTGTCTGGAAAATTTTGAAAAATAAAGACTTAAAAAGAAAGAATGGGAAAGAAAGAATAGTCAGGATTAAGGGCTTGGGTCTTCTTCACCATCCTGATCTCCCTCTTCTTCCTCACTGTCTTCATAAGTCTTATCATGTTCTTCTTGTTCCTCTTCATTCTCACCAGCAGTCTTTTATTCAGTCGTGTCCTTAGTAGCAGTCTTTTGAAGATTTCTTCTTCTTCTTCAAGGTTATCAGCAAATCATATGAGTCAGGGCTGTCTACTTCATCTCCTTCCTGAGCAGCTTGTTCAACTACCACCTGCTTCCATTTATCTTTGACAGGAGCAACCTCTTCCTGGTTGGAATGTTCACTTGGTCGGTTTTTGTAGAGCCATCTTTCTTGGCACCTTCTTCATCCTCAGGGACATCAAACACAGTCATGCTTCTAAAGATGGTTTCCACCATGTATTTGACCTGTGAGAGATCAGTCTCAAACCCATGCTGATTTTCTTTGATCTCACTATTGTCCATCTCTAGACCATCAAGTCCCTGAAGGATTGAAGACAAATCAGGAGGCTGAGAGGTCTGTCTTGAAGTAAGGGTCAAGGCCTTGGGCTTAACAAATTTCTTTCCATTCAGCTCTTGTTCAGTCAAATCTGAATACAACTTCAAAATCTTCTCTTTTCTCTTAACTACCCCAATCTTCTCAAAATATTTGTCATTCAACACACCAATCCCAGAAGTTATAGACTCTTCACCAGAAGTAGGAATCTCAAGGTGTTCATGTAACACCCCAAAATGGCCCAAGCCAGAGGCACGGGGATGTCACTCCGTACCCGAGATTAAACCCGGATACAAGAAGATTTTATAACATGGTTCTCAAGTAAAAACATCCACAAAATACTTAAAACTAATCGTTATTACAATCCAATTTTTCTAGCCTCAAACCGGGCATAAAGCAAACTAAAGTATCCAAAGTACTAAAGAGTTCTAATTTAAAATGAATATACTAATGAATTAAATGATGAAACTAATGAATTAAAAGATGAACGCGTTCCCCTTCTATGCCAGATTCCCATCCTCTAGACCTGTGGTGCGGAATAAAAAAGAAACACCACAATACAAAATCAGCATGAAATACTGGTAAGAAAACACCCAAGCATGTAAAATAATGATAGGATAGTTATAAAACAACGAATCATTTACAAGTAGGAGTTTTTTCTCAAATAGAGCGGAAATAAAGTTTGTCTCTTGTAACAAAACAAGTGAGTTCCCAATTCCATAATATTTCCAAACCAATTCCATAATCATTAGGAAATCCAAAATCACATATTAGTTCTTTTTTCATTAACAAAACCAAAATCCATCATTAATAATTTGTTGTGACGGGGGAAACCAACCATCTCGCAAGCATCCAAGACATTAAGTGTCGACACCCCCAAAGACCCTAGCGGCCAGAGAAGTGAGTACAGGGAGCTATCCGGGGACTTGCAACTGGATTAAATAAAAATAAATTGAACGGAAGACCGAAGTCAACACGCCCAATGCCAATAGTAACCAATAATAAATGACCCCGCACAACTCTTCCACTTTACGTATTAATTCATTGTTATTATCATGGTGACATTTTCAAGAAAGACATTTAGCGCGTAAAAATCACATATTGCAAGTCACATCACATAAACACATTTTGAGACGTTAAAGAAAATCCAAGAATTCATTTGACGTGAAGGAGTTAGGCACACTAGGCCTGGCATGTTTACGTACCTCAAAGCAAATCAACTACCACAAATCAGTCGACGTACTCGATGTACTCGTCGTCGATGAACTCGTCACCTACACGTAACAATACCCGAATTAAACATAATACTCTAGCAATATAATTGCTTTACTATATACATGCATATGACACTCGACGGTTTATGTTTCTAACACCAACCAACATCCCACTTAATTCATACTTTAAAACCAAACCCAAAATCTTGCCCCAAAATCCTATAACCTAATGTGTACATAACCTAACATATCTTCACCAATTTTATTACTCCAACTTCCCAAACAGATCATGGCTCAAAAACAATCTCATTAGATTCAAAACACTCTGAATAATAAGTTTAGCCTCAAACGGATCCGAATTTCGATTCCTGGATCAAAAGTTATGCTAGTTTTAGGTTTCCAATTTCACTCATAGTACCCATACGGGAATTATCAATTTTCATACAATTATTTTCCAAAGCATCTAAGTTAATCCCGTATTCAAACAAAATCTAATGCAACATGAATACCCACATCAAATAAGGTTACTACCCACATACTATGATCATCAAACCATCCAAATCGCTTAATCAAACGTCCCTTCCATGACTAGGGTTTTTCCCATAAACTAAGAACATGATTAAACCCAAAACTTGATTATTAATCCTACGACTTCATGAATGATACAATATAAATCTGAAAATTAAAGATTACATGCTACGTATATGAATCGTAAGCAAGAGATCAAGAGAACAAGAGAAATAAAAGAAGACAAAAACCAAACCCGCCGCCCATGGAGAGTCGGACGGAGAGAGAGAGAACCGGACGGAGAGAGAAAGAAAAGAGAAGAAGAAAAAGAGAGAGAGAGAGATAGATACCTGCACGAGGAGAGAGAGAGGCGGCGAAATTAGAGCCGCTGCTGCTCCTGGCGTCGGGGAAGAGAGAGACCGAGAGAGTGAGAGAGAGGGACGGGTGAGAGAGTGAGGGAGACGTGAGAGAGAGATAGGGAGATTGTGAGAGTTTGGAATAAATCAAACTCATATAGAAAGAAACCCAATTGAATTGGAAACTTTACGGAGGACGAATATTGGGTCAAGATAATACCAATCTGTGGTAAAAGACACTTTCCCCCCAAGTTTAGCCAAAAAGACAACTACCTCCCCCAAACTCTATTAAAAGACACTAAAACTTTTAGATTAAAGTCACAAAGATCCTCCAAACTCTAGTAACCATTATAATTAACTCTCGACAATTAAATTAACTCCCCAACACTTATAATAATATCACAAAATACCCATTGTCACAAAACGGGGTATTTCATCCTTCCCTCCTTAAAGAGAGTTTCGTCCTCGAAGCTTAAACCAAACCCTCAACAACCAATAAGATATGAACCTCCCCTCAATGGTACAACTACTAAATGCAAACCTATGTTCATGAATGATATGCAATATACTATAAGGAATACTGTACCAAAAACCGAAGGATTACATCATCTCCCCCTTATAGGAGTGACGTCCTCGGAACTCAAAGTACCTCGTCAAAAAGGTGAGGGTACTTCTTCCTCATATCAACTTCCGCTTCCCAAGTTGCCTATTCAGTGAGGTGATTTATCCATAAGACCTTTACAATCTTGACACTCTTGTTGCGGGTGTCCCTTGTCTTGGTGTCTAGAATCTTAACAGGATGCTCTTCATAACTCAAAGACAGATCCAGTTCTACTGGTTCGGGATCCAACACATGGGATGGGTCAGGCACGTACTTCTTCAGCTGAGATACGTGGAATACATTGTGAACACGACCCGAATTCGATGGTAAATCCAATCGATAAGTCACCTCTCCCATCTTCTCTATGACATCATATAGTCCAATGAATTTCGGGCTCAACTTCCCTTTCTGATTGAACCTCATGACTCCTTTGGTAGGCGAAACTTTAAGAAATGCCTTTTCTCTAATTTGAAATTCCAATGGTCTCCTCTTCTGATCAGCGTATGACTTTTGTCTATCCTGAGCTGCCTTCATTTGCTGCTGGATAAGTCTCACCTGATCTGTCATCTCTTCGATTAGTTTTGGACCAATTACTATAGACTCGCTTATGTCGCTCCAACACAATGGTGTTCGGCACTTTCTTCCATACAACGCCTCGTGCGGTGCCATTCCAATACTGACGTGGTAACTGTTGTTGTAGGAGAATTCTATCAAAGGTAATCTATCAACCCATGAACCTTGAAAGTCCATAACACACGAACTTAGCATATCTTCCAACGTCTGAATCGTTCTTTTGGTTTGTCCATCAGTAGTAGGGTGGAATGCCGTGCTGAATTTCAACTGTGTTCCTATTGCCTCCTGGAGTACTTTCCAGAAGTGAGAGAGAAAGTTGGGATCCGTGTCGAAAACTATAGAGCTTGGAACTCCATGGCACCTCACAATGTTCTTCATATACGCATTGGCTCTTTGTTCCATATTCCATGTGTCTTTCATCAGAATGAACCTTGCTCTCTTGGTCAATCTGTCAACTGTAGGGTTTTGATCATGGATGCGCAACGGAAAAACAAATATAATCCATGCAATACCCTCCAAGGATCCCAAGTCAAGAGACATAACGATGGTAAGAGAAGAAATCAATAACACACCTTAGGGTTTCTCCTTTGATGACTTCAAACGCGAATTGTGTCACGTTCTCTATAGTTGATCCACGCCTAGAGTTGTATTTTAGATCTTCCTACTCCTTTGTGCTAGCCCGGAATGCGGAAGAGGAAGAAAAATCATGCAAAACGAGACAACAAGGAGGTTTCGGCCTCCTTGTGGGCCGACGGGGACGGGCGGCGGCAAGCGGGGCGGGCAAGCCTCTCTTGCTTGCTTGCTCTCTCCTTTTTGTTCTCTCCCACTCAAGTTATGATCAATAAGGTCATAAGTGTGGGAAGGAGTCCAACAAATCCTTGCCAACTACCTAAAGGACCCATTCTAGTCCTACTAGAATTCGGTTTAGTCCCTTCCTTGCAAATTAGTCCTACTAACTTTGCAAGGTGTTGCAAAGTGATCCTTCTAATTAATTAATCCAATTAATTAATTCCCAAATCTAGTTCAACTCTATATAGCGTGTGACCCCATAGGTTCTATCTAGTTGGTAGCAACAATTTGCTAATATGGAGCGTTTTCTAGCAAAACATCCATTCTAGCCAACTAATATAATAGTCATCTCGACAAACCTTGTACAAGTAATTGTCTCATCCCTTTGTCTCTATATCCGGATTGGAAACGAGACATACAAGTCACACTCGTATATCCAATCCATAGTTTCTCGATCCATGGGAATAGCCTTATTCGTGCAAATAACATCAATATCCCATATTGATTTATTTGAGTCTGGCCAGACATTCTATAATCACTATCCCTCGAGTGGCCAAGGATATTTGCTCCCCTTATGTGGGAGGGACAAATTCTCTCTACGTCCACTACGATCTCTAAGCTTGCTTCTTATGGTATCCGGTACACGCCTTTATAACTACCTAGTTACGGTGTAGCGTTTAACGCTACCAAAATCACAATAATCCACTACTAGAATATCTAGCGACTTCAAGTCTAAGGATGACAATACCATTTCACCACGAGAAGCACTTGTGACTTATCATAACGTGTATGTAGCCTTCTCGGAGATGGGTCAATCCAGTGCGTCATTACCCGTAATGCACACCTATGTGTTGGATCATGATATCTCCATATCAATCCAACCCCATACTAGTCTATAGATGATTGTCCCATTAATCATTATACTGGACTAGGGATATTTAAGATAAACAACACAATTGTAAATCTAAGGACTTCATTATATTACATATCGAATATATAATAGAATGAATTTTCTAGCCACAAATAAATTCATACTAAACTAGATTGCCTCTAGGGCATCTATTCCAACAGTCTCCCACTTGCACTAGAGCCAATCTGGTGCATCTCGTATGCCCATACTCCTAGTGTGCCATTCATGCTTCCACTGCACAAGCGGTTTAGTAAGTGGATCTGACAGATTCTCATCTGTAGGAATCTTGCATATCCGAACGTATCCTCTATCGATAATATCTCGAATCAGATGGAAATTCCTGAGCACATGCTTGGATTTTTGGTGTGATCTGGGCTCCTTTGATTGCGCGATCGCCCCAGTGTTGTCACAGTACAACTCAACTGGATCCGCAACGCTAGGAACCACACCAAGTTCATAAACAAATTTTCTGATCCAAACAGCTTCCTTTGCTGCGCCATTTGCAGCAATGTACTCAGCCTCTTTTGTAGAATCAGCTACCGTCTCTTGCTTGGAACTTTTCTAGCTCACCGCTGCTCCATTCAGGCAAAAAAAATATCCCGACTGTGATCTAAAGTCATATCTGTCAGTTTAGAAGCTTGCATCAGTGTAACCCCTTACACGCAACTCTTCCTCACCGCCACATATCAAGAAAGCATCCTTAGTTCTTCTCAAGTACTTTAGGATGTTCTTGACTGCAATCCAGTGACTCTCACTCGGATTGGATTGGTATCTGCTTGTCATACTCAAGGCATATGCCACATCTGGTCTAGTACATAACATGGCGTACATGATAGATCTATGGCCGAGGCATAGGGAATTCTACTCATGCGTTCCTTCTCAATCTCATTGGAAGGACAACCACTCTTCGAAAGAGTGATTCCATGTGACATGGGAAAGAATCCCTTCTTGGAATCTTGCATGTTGAACCGTTTCAACACCTTGTCAATATATGTACTCTGACTTAGGCCTAGCAGTCTCTTAGATCTATCTCTATAGATCTTTATACCGAGTATATAGGCTGCTTCCCCTAAGTCCTTCATTGAGAAACACTTACCTAGCCAATCTTTAACAGATCGCAGCATGGGAACGTCGTTTCCAATGAGTAGTATGTCATCCACATACAAGACCAGAAAAGCTACAGAGCTCCCACTAACCTTCTTGTAGACACAAGACTCATCTTCGTTTCTGATGAAGCCAAACTCTTTGACTACTTCATCAAAACGTCGTTTCCAACTCCTAGAAGCTTGCTTCAATCCATAAATGGATAGTTGCAGCTTACAGACTTTGTTGGCTTGCTTTGGATCCTCAAAACCCTCCGGCTGTATCATATACACGTCCTCGAGGAGATTCCCATAAAGGAATTCTATTTTGACATCCATCTGCCAAATCTCATAGTCATGGTATGCTGCAATTGCAAGTGTGATTCAGATGAATTTGGTCTTAGCGACTGGTGAAAAGGTTTCATCATAGTCAATACCATGAATCTGTCTGAATCCTTTAGCCACCAATCGGACCTTATAGGCAATCACATTACCATTCATGTCGATCTTCTTCTTGAAGACCCACTTGCATCCTATGGGCCGCGCCCCTTCGGGTGGTTCCACCAAAGTCCATACTTTGTTGGTATACATGAATTCCATCTCGGATCTCATGGCTTCCAGCCACTTCTTAGAGTCTGGGCATTTTATGGCCTCTTCATAGGTAGTAGGCTCATCATCTATGAGCATCGTGTCACCGGAATCGGTCACGAGAAGTCCATACCTCTCGGGTTCCTGGCGCACTCTACTAGATCTACGAAGCTCTTGTGTTACCTGAACAGGCTGCTCCACAACTGCTTGTGGTCCCTGCTCATGTTCCATAATCGGTTCAGTGATTTGTGATTCTTTAATCTCTTCAAGTTCTACAGTCCTCCCACTTGCTTATTTAGAGACAAACTCTCTTTCTAGAAAAACGCCGGTCCGAGCAACAAACACTTTGTTCTCGGTTGGATTGTAGAAGTAGTAACCCTTAGTTTCCTTAGGGTACCCCCACAAACTTACACTTATCCGATTTTGGCCCCAGCTTGTCTGATTGTAAACGTCTTACATAGACATCGCAGCCCCAAATCCTCATGAACGACAGTGTGGGACGCCTCCCACTCCACATCTCACGTGGTGTCTTCATGACTGATTTAGATGGAACACGGTTAATGGTGAAAGCTGCACTTCATAGAGCGTGGCCCCAAAATGATAATGGAAGATCGGTTTGACACATCATGGATCGAACCATATCCAATAGGGTTCGATTCATCCTCTCAGACACGCCATTCCATTGTGGCGTTCGGGGTGGAGTGAGTTGGGACACAATCCCACACTCTCTAAGATAGTCGTCAAACTCTTGGCTCAAGTATTCTCCTCCACGATCCGATCGTAGAGCCTTGATACTTTTGCCAAGTTGCTTATCTACTTCATTTTTGAATTCTTTGAACACTTCAAAGGACTCGGATTTGGCCCTCATGAGGTACACAAATCCATATCTACTGTAATCATTAGTAAATGTAATGAAGTAGACATAACTACCCCTGGAAGCCGTGGTAAATGGCCCACACACATCAGTATGTATGAGCGCCAATTGCTCACTAGTCCTCTCACTTTTCTTATTGAAAGGGGACTTTGTCATTTTTCCCAATAAACAAGCCTCACATGTCTCATTTGATTTCTAGTAGTCCATCCTTATGGAGTCTAGATACACGTTTCTCATTTATGTGGCCTAAACGACAGTGCCATAAGTAAGCAGGATTAAAATCATTTATTTTAATCCTCTTGGTATTAATGTTGTAGACAGGATTGCTTAGATCAAGGACATACAGTCCATTAAATAATTGCGCACTAAAGTAGTGAATATTATTCAAATAAAAGGAACAACACTTGTTCTTTATTGAAATAATAAAACCTTCCTTGTCCAAACAAGAGATAGAAATAATGTTTATGCTCATAGAAGGCACAAAATAGCAATTATTTAATTTTAAAACTAATCTTGAAGGCAGAGATAGCTCGCACACGCCCACGGCCAACGCAACAACTTTTGCTCCATTCCCAACGCGCAGATTTATCTCCCCTTTAGCCAATCTTCTACTTCTCTTTAGATCCTGCACATTTGGAAAAATGTGAGATCCACATCCAGTATCTAATACCCATGATGTAGAGACAGTTAAATTGACATCTACAACAAAAATACCTGGTGGTGGTGGAATCACTATTCCAAGCCTCTTGTCCTCCAGATATTTTGGGCAGTTCCTCCTCCAGTGTCCAGGCTGACTGCAGTAGTGACATTCACCTTTAGTCACACCTTTGGCAATTCCACCAACAGGCTTAAGGGTAGGTTCCTTGGACTTGGAAACTGACTTGCCTTTGCCCTTGGAGGATGAGGCAAACCTTTTGCCCTTTCCTTTCTGCACCATCATAAGCTGTCCTCAACATATTGAGAAAATCTGGCAGTGGTTTCACGATCTCGTTCATGTATAGTTCATGATGAACTGTCCATAACTCTCCGGCAACGATTGAAACACGAGATCTGTTGCCAACTCTTGGCCGAACGGGAATCCTAGTCGGGCGAGATTCTCCAGGTACCCGATCATACGGAGTACATGGGGTCCCACCGGGTTCCCCTATGCGAGATGACACTTGAACAATGCCTTAGAGACCTCATACCTCTCAACCCTTGCCTGCTCTTGGAAGAGCTGCTTCAGATGCTCGATCATATCGACAACATTCATGTGTTTGTGTTGCTTTTGAAGCTCAGAAGTCATGGTGCATAGCATCAGGCAGGCCGCATCATTAGCGTCATCAACAAGCTTTTGATACGCCTTTAGGGCTGCAGGTGTTTGGTTCTCTGGACCTTCTGGAACATGCTCCTCTATTGCGTACAGTTTCTTCTCTTGCTTGAGAACGATTCTTAAGTTTCTGTACTAATCTAGGAAATTGGTTCCAGAGAGCTTTCCTTCTCAAGGACAGATCGTAGGGAATGTTGTGAACTCGATGAGTTGTTTGCCATTTGGAATTCTACAAAAGGAAAATACGCAAGTTTTAGTATTTGTGAATTTTTGACTATATTCAATAAAGGCTAGTTTATCAAATATAGCTCCCACTATTTTTCTACGGATTAATAACCCTGAAGATATTAATGCGGAAAATATCCTTATAATTTCTAGTGGGCCAAGATTCATGTTTCATCTCCTTATGAGCTTGCTTTGGCAAGTCACCCATAATTTGACTACTTTAGGTAGGAACAATTCCAATTGCATCTCTTATGCAACTCTTGGTTCAATTGGGCAAATAACTCCTTATTTATCCAGCAAGATCCGGGTTGTCTAATTATCTTATTATCCTAATTGCATGCATCATCCATACACCAACCACAAAATAATAAGACAATAAATAAACAACCACAAAACAAAATAAAACGTGATGTGAACATGGCCTTTTCTAGACTAAGATAATTCCAAGCCAACGGAATTATCTATGAACCCTAAAAGCAAACACATCTCCATGCGTCTTCATCTTTTGGTCCATCCTTCATAGTCATGTGAAATGCTCCATGCTCCATCTTTTGTGGCTCCTTTTGGCTTTGGGATTCTTTTCTTCAATCTTGGCTAACAATCTACTCTATCTAGCACTAGCTAACAACTATACTAAATAAAATAAGCCTCACAAGTTGAGAAAAAAATGGCTCGCAGGACATAAAACCCTAATTAATTATTACAATTAATTGACCAGCTCGCAGGCCGTAAACCAAACCACAAAAATTAAGCATCCACATCAAACCACATCCTAAGGTCATATCCAATCACCATGCGATTTGCACATAAACAGTTAAAATCCAATTTTAACGCGCTTGGTCAATTTTAATTGATTTTAGGATATTCTAGGGTTAAAACGGTCCATGGGGCCCAACAATCAAATTGCCCGGGCCCAAAAAGAGAACCGCAAAGGCCTTGGGCCGACTGCCCCCTAGCCCACGCGGCTAGGCCGCGGGCTAGGGCTGCCTCGACCCCTAGGCCGAGCCTTGCTTGGGCGGCAAGCAAGGAGGGGCGATCCCTTAGGGGGCCGAACCTCCTTTGGGAGTTGTTTCCAAAACAACTCCCTTGCTTGGTGCCCAAGTTTGGTTGTTTCCTTGTATGGGAAGAACTCCTTCTTTCCAAAGGATGCCCAAACCCTAGATCTAAGATCCTAAAATTTCTCAAACTCACTAATTCATGCATCCAATGCAAGAACTATGTCTTGTTATGATAGATTATTGACAAATTGCATCATATGCTTGATTTGTCTTGTTTTACGCGATAAACAATTAATTTAAAGTATAAAACTACCAAAACATAACACATAAACCACGTTTATGCTATACGACCTGTGGATCTGATACCACTGTAAGGTTTTGATCATGGACGCGCAACGGAAAAACAAATATAATCCATGCAATACCCTCCAAGGATCACAAGTCAAGAGACATAACGATGGTAAGAGAAGAAATCAATAACACACCTTAGGGTTTCTCCTTTGATGACTTCAAACGCGAATTGTGTCAAGTTCTCAATAGTTGATCCACGCCTAGAGTTGAATTCTAGATCTTCCTACTCCTTTGTTCTAGCCCGAAATGCGGAAGATGAAGAAAAATCATGCAAAACGAGACAACAAGGAGGTTTCGGCCTCCTTGTGGGCCGACGGGGACGGGCGGCGGCAAGCGGGGTGGGCAAGCCTCTCTTGCTTGCTTGCTCTCTCCTTTTTGTTCTCTCCCACTCAAGTTATGATCAATAAGGTCATAAGTGTGGGAAGGAAGGAAGGAGTATCCTTTATATAGTCCAACAAATCCTTGCCAACTACCTAAAGGACCCATTCTAGTCCTACTAGAATTCGGTTTAGTCCCTTCCTTGCAAATTAGTCCTACTAACTTTGCAAGGTGTTGCAAAGTGATCCTTCTAATTAATTAATCCAATTAATTAATTCCCAAATCTAGTTCAACTCTATATAGCGTGTGACCCCATAGGTTCTATCTAGTTGGTAGCAACAATTTGCTAATATGGAACGTTTTCTAGCAAAACATCCATTCTAGCCAACTAATATAATAGTCATCTCGACAAACCTTGTACAAGTAATTATCTCATCCCTTTGTCTCTATATCTGGATTGGACACGAGGCATACAAGTCACACTCGTATATCCAATCCATAGTTTCTCGATCCATGGGAATAGCCTTATTCGTGCAAATAACATCAATATCCCATATTGATTTATTTGAGTCTGGCCAGACATTCTATAAGCACTATACTTCGAGTGGCCTAGGATATTTTCTCCCGTTATGTGGGAGGGACAAATTCTATCTACGTCCACTACGATCTCTAAGCTTGCTTCTTATTGTATCTGGTACACGCCTTTATAACTACACAGTTACGATGTAGCGTTTAACGCTACCAAAATCACAATAATCCACAACTAGAATATCTAGCGAATTCAAGTCTAAGGATGACAATACCATTGCACCACGAGAAGCACTTGTGATTTATCATAACGTGTATTCAGCCTTCTCGGAGATGGGTCAATCCAGTGCGTCATTACCCTTAATGCATACCTATGTGTTGGATCATGATATCTCCATATCAATCCAACCCCATACTAGTCTATAGATGATTGTCCCATTAATCATTATACTGGAACAGGGATACTTAAGATAAACTACACAATTGTAAATCTAAGGACTTCATTATATTAAATATCTAATATAATAGAATGAATTTTCTAGCCACAAATAAATTCATACTAAACTAGATTGCCTCTAGGGCATCTATTCCAACATCAACTACGACCCAAATCTGATTCAGCCCATTCTTCGATGTCGGTAAAGCAGTTACAAAATCCATCGAAATCGAATCCCACTTCCAAACTGGGACATCCAATGGTTTAACTAAGCCTTCCATTCTCTTATGTTCAAACTTCACCTTCTGACAAGTTAGACATCTCGCCACAAATTCTGCTACTTCCCTTTTCATGTTGGGCCACCAGAAATTATTCTTTAGATCCTTATAGAGTTTGTCATCCCCTGGATGTATAGAGTAGGGTGTGTTGTGCGCTTCACGCATCAACTTTTCCTTGGTTTTTGTACACTTGTGTGGTACACACCATCTTCCCTTGTAGCGGATACTTCCATCCTCATGGATCTTGAAATCCTTTGCTTGACATTCTGCAATTTCTTCTTTATCCTTTACAACTTCACATCTCCTGGATGGTTACTCCTTATCTCTCCTAAGACATCTGGTAACTGAGATATTCCCAAGGATACTCTTTACTCCACCTTGTTCCACCACTTCAATCTCGAGCTTTCGGAACTCATGGCATAGCCTGTCTGGCAAAACTAGCATAGCATCCAAAGTATGGCTCGATTTTCGGCTTAACACATCAGCTACTACGTTTGCCTTCCCTTCGTGGTATTGGATACGCAAGTCATAATCCTCAATGATCTCTAGCCAACGTCTTTGCCTGTTGTTTAGCTCTTTCTGCGTGAAGATGTACTTGAGACTGCTGTGGTCAGTATACAATCTACACACTGATCCATATAGGTGATGTCTCCATATCTTCAGTGCAAAAACTATTGGTGCAAGTTCTAAATCATGCGTAGCATAGTTCTCTTCATGATTTTTCAGTTGTCTCGAAGCATAGGCAATAACCCTTCTTTCCTGCATAAGCACGCATCCTAAACCCTTCTTCGATGCGTCGCTGTAAACGTCAAATTTGCCAGAATCATTGGGTAAAGCTAACACATGTGCTGTAGTTAACTTTTCTTTCAATGTCTGGAATTCTTCTTCACAATCTTCGCCCCACTGATACTTTACCGTCTTCTTGGTTAGCATAGTCAACGGTCTAGCGATCTTCGAGAAATCTTTTACAAAACACCTGTAATATCCTGGTAATCCCAGAAAACTTCTGATTTCGGACACATTCTTCCGAGTTGGCCAATCTTTAATGGCTGAAATCTTTCCTGGATCCACGGATATCCCTTCCTTTAAGATTATGTGACCCAGAAATGGAACATGTTTTAGCCAAAACTCACATTTTGAGATCTTAGCATACAACTTATCATGTCTCAACGTTTCTAACACTTCTTTGAGATGTTATTCGTGCTCTTCCTCGCTCTTTGAGTAAACGAGGGTGTCATCAATGAAGACGACTACGAACCGATCCAGAAACGTTCTCGTAACACGATTCTTTAGATCCATAAATACTGCAGGAGCATTAGTTAGACCAAAAGGCATAACAGTAAACTCATAGTGGCCACACCTTATTCTAAAGGCAGTCTTCGGGATGTCCTTCTCGGCTACCCGAAGCTGGTGATACCCTGATCTCAAGTCTATCTTTGAGAATACGCTCGCCCCTTGCAACTGATCGAACAAGTCATCAATTCGGGGTAAAGGGTATTTGTTCTTTATCGTTGCGCTGTTCAAATCTCTATAGTCAATGCACAACCTCAAGCTTCCATCTTTTTTCTTCACAAACAATACAGGTGCACTAAAGGTAATCTAAACCTAGAGTCTCATTCTAAGATGGTTTCGGCCCCAGCTAACTCCTCTGTCACCATGGGGTACACATGTTAATTACTAAGCCTCTTTTCTTCAGTTAGAATGCCGCGCAAAATGACCTTGCGGTTTTCAGGGCACTCAACCAACTCAAGGATCTTATCCATCTCATCGATCCAATTTTCGAGCTCAACATGGTCCTCATTGCCTGTAAAGTTCCCATGTTTCATGTCAGCCACTTTCTTTACCCAGTTAGCTGCATTCGGTTCTCCTTGGTTCATGTTCTGAGCCATTTGAGCAAATTGAGCAAATAACTGCTCCATGTTGTTGTTGTTGTTTGGTGCTGCCATTGGTACTTGTCGATTTCTCCTGGTGTAGTATTGATGCGGTCTATCAGTCATAATCCCTACACTATAGCCTATTGTATTTTCATAAAGTATCATGGAATACAAGTAAATATGAATACATGGCATGTAACACGCAATTAGGCAAGTAATGTCACACATTGATCATCATTTAAACTAATTACATATATATCTACACATAGGCTGATCACGTCTCATCTTTCATCCTTCTTCAAAACTTGGAAAAATGATCCATAGGACATGAAAAAATTATGAATTTTGGTTTGCAAAAACCTCTCTGAGTCTAATTTTATAGTCAAGAAGAATCAACTCAAAATAAATTGTAAAACTCAAGAGACATAGAAAATACTACACCTGCTGTCACAGACTACTAGAACAGAAACTCTGACTTTGAAAGGTTTTAAACTGACTTTAAAATTCTCAAAACGAGCTAGGCTTTCACCCAGAGTTAGCTATACGTGTCAACTAGCTGCCATATAATTTTAAGAACAAAACAAGGTCTGGAAGATAGGTAAACATAAAAAATGCTACATCTAGTCACTTTGCAATTCTGCTACTACACAACCATTTTTGAAAATTCGTAACTAATTCTCCAGAACTCATATAGGGCTGAAATTTTTTTGGGAGACACCTGGGTATTTCTACTTTCTGGAAAAAATTTAGGGATAAATAAATCCAACACTAAATACGTCTACTACAACAAAAACCCTCTGCTGCGCAGAATCAAACTACACCAAAAATCAAAGTTTTCGCGTTCTAACTTCATGAACACTTTCTATGCACTTAATCAATGCCAACAATACACAAGGCAATCTTAATCCATCAAATCAGACTCCAAATCAATAAAACATAATTCATTAAACTCCCAAATCGGGTCTTCAAAATATGAGCATTATTCCTCCTTAAAACAAAACGCTAAGAATCTAACTCTATCCTAAAAGTGGCTATCCAAAATTTATTCAAGGAACTTCAAGTCTTGCTTGGCGTCATAGCCTTATTCAAAACCAATAATAAAATTCAAAAGTGAATCAAGTCTAGGAAATCTAAAGAAGTTCTAACATGCTAAATCCTCGTCTTCATCACTTTCATCTAACTCTTCCTCTTCATCGGCATCATACCCGAGCTCTTCACCACCACTTGGGTCTTCTTAAATACCATCGTATTCCATGTGGTCTTCCTCAACTTCATCGTCTTCCATTGGGTCCTCTTCGAATTCCTCATCGTCACTAGAGTCTATAACGATCACCTCTTCATCATCACTAGAATCTATAACTATCACCTCTTCATCATCACTAGATTCTATGTTGATCACCTCCTTGGCTTCAATAGGATTCACTTCAATAACCGTGTAGCCTTGCCACTTCATGTGAGCCTCCATAAATAATTTGCATATGAAATCATCGCTCACCCTCCATTCACCTTGGTAGAGATAATTCCTAGCATTCATTCGGTTGAAATTATCCATAAGGTAGCTATACTTCGCTATTATATCTCCAAACATGGGTCCCATAGGAAGTGCTTTCACCATACAATACGCCTGAAAAGCTGGATTACGGTACCGAGGAAACTCCAATGCAACGAAATTTTGCTCACAATACTGAACAACGCGATCACGAAACGTCGTGAGATCCTCACCCTCGACCCAAGGTGTCACAACCGGGTGCTTCTCAACGGGCAACATACGTTTCCTAGCGGTTGTTTTGGTTACGGCTATTTACAAAAGAAAACAATTACATAAGTCTCTTGATCCACAAATATATGTCGTAAACAAAATGAATACTCTTCGTAAACTAATAAATATTCCCAAGACTTTGAATTTATAATCACGACACTTTTGAAACAATCCCCAACGAAAGGTTTAGGCGGTTCGTTGATCAAATGTTTCTAACCCGAACTCCAAATGAAACGCCTCAAAACCTAATCTCTTAGTATCTTGGATAGGCCAAGGCTCTTAGTTAGGAGTGGGTGGATGGAAATACTTGCTCTCTATCTTATTTTCTAAACACTTACACATAATAGTCCTATCAATACTACCCAAATTCCAACGGCTTGTCAAATTTTAATTACTTTTCCTATATTCATTTTAGTTACCCTAACAAGTTTCGATTTCTTTTTTGGAATGCCGGCTCTGATACCACCTGTAACACCCCCAAATGGCCCAAGCCGGAGGCCCGGGGATGTAACTCCGTACCCGAGATTAAACCCGGATACAAGGAGATTTTATAACATGGTTCTCAAGCAAAAACATCCACAAAATACTTAAAACTAATCGTTATTATAATCCAATTGTTCTAGCCTCAAACCGGGCATAAAGCAAACTAAAGTGTCCAAAGTACTAAAGAGTTCTAATTTAAAATGAAAATACTAATGAATTAAATGATGAAACTAATGAATTAAAAGATGAACGCGTTCCCCTTCTATGCCAGATTCCCATCCTCTAGACATGTGGTGCGGAATCAAAAAGAAACAACACAGTACAAAATCAGCATGAAATACTGGTAAGAAAACACCCAAGCATGTAAAATGATGATAGGATAGTTACAAAACAACGACTCATTTACAAGTATGAGTTTTTCTCAAACATAGCGGAAATAAAGTTTGTCTCTTGTAATAAAACAAGTGAGTTCCCAATTTCATAATATCTCCAAACCAATTCCATAATCATTAGGAAATCCAAAATCACATATTAGTTCTTTTTTCATTAACAAAACCAAAATCCATCATTAATAATTTGTTGTGACGGGGGAAACCAACCATCTCGCAAGCATCCAAGACCTTAAGTGTCGACACCTCCCAAAGAATCTAGCGGCCAGAGGAGTGAGTACAGCGAGCTATCCGGGGACTTGCAACCGGATTAAATAAAAATAAATTGAACGGAAGACCGAAGTCAACATGCCCAGTGCCAATAATAACCAAAAATAAATGTCCCCGCACAACTCTTTCACTTTACGTATTAATTCATTGTTATTATCATGGTGATATTTTCAAGAAAGACATTTAGCACGTAAAAATCCCATATTGCATGTCACATAACATAAACACATTTTGAGACGTAAAGAAAATCCGAGAATTCATTTGACACGAAGGAGTAAGGCACACTAGGCCTGGCATGTTTGCTTACCTCAAAGCGAATCAACTACCACAAATCAGTCGACGTACTCGATGTACTCGTCACCTACACGTAACAATACCCTAATCAAACATAATACTCTAGAAATATAATTGCTATACTATCTACATGCATATGACACTCGACGGTTGTTCACAAGAGATTCCGGCGGGGAGACCTCCGTGTACACCGTATGTAGTGGATCAGGGATCGAACAGGAAGAGAGGGGTTGTGTGTAGGGAGAGAGTAAGGCAGTAGCAATGTCTGAGAGAGAGACAGAGGTTTGGCAGAGCTTCCGCGTATGGCAAGTGTGCTCTTCTTTGTATGGAAAGGTTAACGTCCTATATATAGCAGAGAACGTGACCGTTGTAGTGTGGTTAATGCGCCCATTGAAGGCGGCTTAATTAGCTTAACCATAACGGCACGTTCGTCCGAGTATATAGGGACCGTTACAGCACGTGGTGCGCGAATACCGGAACCGTTACGAGGTTGACCGGGTTTGACCGGATTGACCGGGTTTATGGAGCTCGTGCCATAAATCTCTCAAAACAGTTACTAAAGGTCGCGTGCGGGCTTGGCTCGCACGCGACAGGGCTTACTCTAGCCTCCAAACCACAAAGTCCCTACAAGTCCCGTGCAGTGATATGCGAGGGCTCTGTCTCGCAGCCCCCACATGGATCAGCTCGGCTGGTGATCCAGTGTGTGTGGAGCACAATATGGTGTGCTGGATGGTTGCCACGTGGCCAAGATCTGTCAGCTCAAAAAGCAGTATCTACATTAGCCCCCTTTCTGCGCGTGAAGACTCATAGCCGTATAGACTTCCATGCGCGGAAACCAACATACGCGTTGCTGCCACGCACCAATTCAAATACGGGTAAGTTCAGCCCCCGTGTGTGTCATTATGACCTAAAACCCCTAGAGTCGTGCCGTCTGACCTTTAGGGTTTTAGGCGTGACGTCAGCTTGTCCTGTGATTGCGCGATTCGACGGTGACGGTTGCGATTCGACTACCGAAAGGACGCAACCCTTCATTGTTTTGGATAAATACCTTGTATCCCCCATTATTGCAAAGCATCACTTATTTCTCTTAAAGTGAATGGTACCCGGAGATCTTCGAGAGCAGATCCAGATAATCAATCACCAGTTCAGAACTGCAATCCGTGTTCTTCAATTGTGCATATCCAAGCAGGCTTCAAGAAAACAAGGTTGGCCTCGTTTACTTTTGATTTAAGTTACCAGTGTTTGCCTTGAACTGCGTTGAATCTGTAAACCCATGAAATTTGTGAAGAGGCTTTGATCTTTGAGCCCGCTTTGCTTTAATCCTTCAACAATATGAGATCTTGCAACTCCCCGATTTCTGAAACTGATACCAGAATTGTTCGTCTTCCTTTGCATAGATCTTGAATTTCAAAATTCAAACTGAAGTGTGGTATTTCTCCCCCCTTTTTCTTGCTCTTCCGCAGGAATGGCCAAGACAAGAGTAACCAGACCCGTCAAGGAAGATGAAGAGATACCCGACCTTCCGCAGGCCTTGTGGCGAAAAGCCCCCTTTTTAGGCGGCAAAGATTTCTACCATGCGAGGGTAAAGGCGAAGAGGATGCCTGATCCTGTCCCAGTTGAGCGATTGCTGACGCTAACTCGCCCAGTTAACTCAGACTTGCTCGAGTTGATTGGTTCCGAGGATGTGGTTCGATTGGGAATCGAGAACGGGCACTTCCCATATACTGCGATTTCTACCCAGGCGTTCGTCCAGAAATTGGATTATATGGATGAGTGGATCGACCACGTGTTGGATCATCACGCCGCGACTCTTGATGAGGCCGGCGTATACTTTGCTATCCGTGCTATGAAGGGTGCCGCCGTGAAGCTGGATCAGTCCATGCTTCTAGACCTTCTGTCCCGTTACTCGCCTGCGACTCACACGTTCCATTTTGCTGAGTTCGAGGCTGCCCCCACCCTCGAGGACGTTCAAATGCTGTACGAACTTTCCCCCATGGGTGAGGTGGACCCTCTGAGTCCCATGAGAACATCTGCGGAGATTGCCTTGTATACGCAGATGGAGGAATGCCTAGCAGAGGTAAAGAAACTCTCCACTCGGTGGACCACTACAAAGCCTCTTCCGAACTGGCAGCTGGTTGATACGTCTGCGAAGAATACCTGGAACAAATGGTTGCAGTACTTCTTCCGAGACTATGCGAACAGCAACATTACTAAGAAGCTTCTGAGTGAGGACCCGGAGGCCGAGAATTACGTGGAGGGTAAAGGCTATCATTTGACCCTTTGTGCTTTTCTCTGTGCTTGGCTGTCGAGGTACCTTATTGATGGTCACCCCCATGACGGAGTCTTCTACCATGTGTTGCCACTTGCTGTGAGGCTCGCCCTTGGCCAGAGAGTCGCACTCGGACCCTTGGTCTTGGGCACACTGTACTATAGGCTTGATCAGCTGGTTCTAGCCATGAAGGAGTCGCGTGGCCGCCTCGATGTACTGACTTTTGTCAATATTTCCTTTTTGACAATGTGGGTTTTCGAGCGGTGGCCGTCTTATGCTCCAACTGCTCTCAAACTTGACAAGTGGTGTCCCCCAGGCGAGACGGAAGCGCGCAATAGCGGAAGAGCTGCGAGATGGTTCGGAGCAAGCAACACCAAGTGCGTTTGGAGTTTGATATGCGACAAGCGGAAGGAGTTTACTGCCAGGCCCTATGCCACGCGTATTGAGAATGTGCGATGGTTTCCAAAGCTGTACCCCTCTAAAGGTATGGTCTTCTCAGAAGAGCTTCTCTTTGAAGAGGGACCGCATTTCCATGAGCGCTATCGCGAGTTCTTTTGCTGGTGTCTGCGAGGTTCCCTTCCTGCCCTTGCAGAGCATATTCGCGAGCTCGCACCAAGGTATGAAAAGCTTACCGTGGACGTTGACCCCACTCGAGTTTCTCCTCAGTTTGGTTTTGATGCGGTGGCCCCATCAATCTGGCCCCAATCCATTATCAGAGGGTGCTACAAGCGCTTGCTAACAAAGGAGTGCAAGAAGGTCTTCATGAACAATCTTCCCTTTGAGCAGCCTGCGGGAACCCGCGAGGGTGGTTGTTCCCAAAACTGGCTCGCATACTGGATTGCCCAGCAAACGAGGATCGAGACGGAGCCGGCCGCGCAGCCAGGTAGAGCTCCCTTGATCAAAAGAAACTCTTTTCTGTTTCGCCCCACTTGCAGTCTGAGCGAGTCTGAGTATGGTTGCTACTCACCGTTGGATCGTGAGAACCATTTGTGTCCTGATGTCATTCTGAAGGAGCAAGTCGCCGCAGTTAAGAAGGGCGACACGCAGGTCGTCAGATATAGCAAGGCATTTGCTGAGGTAAGCGATTTCTTCGCGTGCGTTAAGCTTCTTGATTTCCTTATGTTGACACTTTCATTCTGTACTGTTTGTAGTGTCATGTGCGGAGATTCGCAGCTGGTGATCGCTCCAAGTCGCTGGTTAACACCATTGTTGCCACCAGAAGACAAAAGCAGTCGTTCCGGCTTTCATGGAGGATGGACGCTGAGGTCGAAACAAAGGTTCGCGCAGTCATGAATGCTTTCGCCGACTCGCTGATAGACAATCCTCCGGCTCCGTCTCCTCCTGGAGATGACCCGTCCCCTCCAGCGACTGCGGCGCCGAGAGTGAAGAGACCTAGGCAAAAGGGAATTACGATTTCTTCCCCTAGAAGTGCTCCAGCTTCTCCTCCAGTGAGGTCCTTTTCTATCAAGGACAAAGGCAAAGGTCGCATGCCCAGCAAAGTGCGGAAAGAGCTCGCAGTTGAGACTCTCGTTCCATTCAATCAAGAGGAAGAGGAAGAGAGGCAGGAGCCCCAAGAAAGTGATGAAGAAGAAGAAGCAACAGTTGTGATGCACGAGGAAGAATTAGGAGGTACCTCCGTTGCATTTCCTTTCCCGTTATCGTAACTTCTTTGCACTTCTTTTCTTAAACCAATCGTGTATTCGCAGACGATGATGATGAAACCATTGGTGGCCTTGTGGCCAAGAGAAAAAAGAGAGATGCCCATTCTGGCATTCTAGATGATCCCATAAGCGAGGACGTTCTTGCTGAGTCCCGGAAGACAGCCGCGGAGGCTGCTGAAAGAAGGAGGCGGCGAGAAGAAGAGGAGCTCGAGCGTGTGAAACAGCGGAGCCTCGAAGAGCGGCATGTTGACGACTTAGCGCGTCCAGTTGACGAGGAAGACGAGCTTCCTGAAGAAGTGGCTCCTCATGCAGAGGAGGAAGATGAGGTTCCGGAGGAGGATGCAGCAGCCTTGGAGCAAGTCCAAGCGGACTTTGAAGAGATCGCAGGCGGCGATAAAGGTGAGATCTTCAATCTCGCAGTAACTTATAGAGATGTTATTGTGGGTGCGTTAAAGCATGGTGTGTCAAAGGCTGACATCCGCCGTTGGTTAGTAGGCAAATGTGGAGAACCCTCAGGTAATTATTTGAGTGATACGCACGTACTAGGCTTTAGCAACTTGAGGCAGAATCATGACTGGTTTATTCGCATCCCAGGTCACGCTTCTCTTAAAGACTTGCTTAGTGAGGACACACTGATAGGGCATGGTTCCACGTCCTTAATGTACGATGAGGATACCTCAATCCCACCTTCGCGTGGAGGTGCTTACTCTTAGCTTTAGTAAAGATAGCAAAATAACTTATAGCGCAAGTTACCTCATATCATCGCATTTAATGTCGCAGGTCATGCTGAGGAACCTGTGCTGGAGCAGAGAGGTCAGCCTTCTGCGTCCTATGTTCCGGTTCCGAGCTCCTATACCGAGAAGCCTGTCCCGGCCGCTGAACATGCAAGTGAGCCTCTCGAGGGCATCATCGAACTTTCCGATGATGCTGAAGCAGATGCTGTGCTGATGGATGAAGATGTCCATACCGGTGCTGAGGAAGTAAGGACAAGTGCTGCTAATGCTTTCGCATCTGAGAGCGTCCTTCGCCAAGCGACTTCGGCTGTCTCTTCGCCTCCGGCGATGACTGAGCCAGAGGCACCTATTCCTGCGTGGAGCTTTTGGGGCTCGCAGGTTGGGAATGCAGTCGCAGCTGGTGCGGCCTACACTCTTCCTCCTGACTACGAGAGATTGGAGCTCGCAGCTGATAGGAGAGCTTTGGAGCGAGGACAGTCTTCGACCACCCCGGCAGCGCGCATTCCTTCTCTTCATGAGATTCTGGAAGGAACTGGTAAGCAAAGCTTTACTGTTCGCATTTTGCATTATTTTCTTGCGAGTTTGACATCATAACTTAGTTTTGACGTCTCCTCAGGTTTGAAGCAAACCGATGTAGACTGGGTGGTTCGAATGCGCCTCACCTACCCGCAGTCGTTTGTGAGATCTCTGGAGATAGGGCCCTTCGACAGGAGGCTGTTTCTTACTGAAGCCATCTGGATTTTGGAGCAGTTGTCTGCGGCTACGCCTGCGACCATTTCGGTCCAGAGTGCTGAATTGCTATGCGGCATGTGCCAAAATCTCGTGACCAAAGTCCAAGGCAGACTGGGCTTCAAGTTTCTTATGAACAGAGTCACGCTGATTCGCGCAGCCGTAACTTTGAAGCTCGGCCACCAGAATCTCGCAGCTGAGAAGCAGAAGGTGGAGCAGCAAAAGCTAAAAGTTGATGAAGCTGTGAAGCTCTATCATGAGATGAATGCCAGGTGCGAGCTATTGAAGCAAGAAGTGGAACAAGTAGAGAAGCTGAGCCATCAGTTCGAGCCCCAAGACTCCTTGATCAAGAATTTGCTTTGATTTTTCGAATTTTTGAAAAATAGCAAGAAAATAGCTGGAAAATTAATTTAATGTTTGGAACATTAATGTAATGTTGCTAGGGTTTCTCCCCCCTTTTTTTTAACAAACAATGAATTTGCCCGTTTTGCCCTTTCCCGGGATTTGATAGGATATCTCTGTGCATATCGAATTATGACATCAGCAATTGATACTCTGCTTGATTTTCGCGCTAATTTCTCGGAAGATAAGCACGCTTTCGTTGGGAAGTCCATCCGAATCATGACCATCCGTCATTTATTAGGATACGCAACTGAATCGTCGTAGCCTTTAGTAGGGTAATTGATTGTTACCGCTTTTCAAGGCGTAAGTGATTGAACTTACCCTCTTTTTGAATTCTGCTGACTCATCTTTGGCAACTGAAGAGTCTTCACAGGGTCTATATAAACCCTGTCTTTGCTATTTGGGTTCTTCATCCCAAAAATGTGCTTTGCCGTGAGTCCTTACGACTGCTGGCTTCAACGCTTATTTTTCGTTGATTCATGGCAACTTCAAGTTGTGAATCCTGAGTTTGCGCTTTGTGCTGTAGAAATAGTTTCCAAGATCCACTTTATGAGGTTTATTGCTCTTTATAACCATCATAAAGAAGATGCAGATAATATCTCATGTGTGTTCGAAGAAATTTCTTTGTGTATTATGTGTGCAGGTCACGTTTCCGGCCGCCTCGTGGTGAGGTGCAGCGCCGAAGTGACCGTGCTACCGTCTCGTAATGAACGGCGGAATTCTCCTCCAGCATCCCTGAAGGAGGATTTCTTGCCTCTTCGTTCTTGAACTCAGGGGGCTTGCCAATGCCCTTGTCTATCATGACAAGGAATCCATCACCAAAGGAATGACTGCTTCCCCTGTTTCGCAGGGTAGCATATGTCGGAACAGGAAGTTCCTCCGGTGCCTATCTTGATCAGACAGAGGCTTTTGTCACCCCTTGGGGTCTTGGACGTACCGTTTCGCAGATCTTGCTGCTAGGGACGTAGCGAATGACAAGATGATCTTTTCGCGACAGCATCCCTTTTGCTATAGATTTTTGGCCGCGGATCTGCGTATTGCATCGCCGGTGTTAGGACCGGTGGGTTCATCCTTTTCCAGTCGGAATTCCCGCGATGTGTTACTTCATGCTTTTCGAATGTATTGTAAGCCATGTTGGCTGCGTAGTTAGATTCGAGCTTTTTCGCTTGTAAGCCGCTATCTAGACAGATAAATTGTAAGTCTTTTGACTCATAATGATAAATAACCTTTTGTATTATCTGCTGTCTCTTTACAACAAAATACAACTTCGCATGCGTTTCGGCATATTTCGCCTTACATAATGCTACGTAATTGTTTCGCATTTGCGACCTGCTATATGAATTCGCAGATGTTTTGCTAGATCGTTTGAGATCATAATTTCGCAGTTGTACCATCCTGGCAGATGGGCTTATGATTGGCCTTTGTGAATCTTCACGATATTGCGAGTTGCTATCGTGGCAGATAGTCTTTAGTAGATCAATTAAGATCGTTAAATTGTGCGAGTTGCTATCGTGGCAGATAGGCTTTACTAGATCAACTAAGATCATTTTTACGCAGGCTGTTATCGTAAGAGATAGCCTTAAATGATCAATTAAGATCGCATTTGTATGTGTTGCTATCGTAAGAGATAGGCTTAGATGATCAATTAAGATCGCGTTTGCATAGGCTGCTATCGTAAGAGATAGGCTTAGATGATCAATTAAGATCGCATTTGCATAGGCTGCTATCGTAAGAGATAGGCTTAGATGATCAATTAAGATCGTATTTGCATAGGCTGCTATCGTAAGAGATAGGCTTAGATGATCAATTAAGATCGTATTCGCATAGGCTGCCATCGTGACAGATGGGCTTAGATGATCAATTAAGATCGCATTTGCGTTTGCTGCTATCGTGAGAGATAGGCTTAGATGATCACTTAAGATCGTATTTCGCATTTGCTGCTATCGTGAGAGATAGGCTTAGATGACGATCGATTAAGATCGCATTTGAATTTGCTGCTATCGTGAGAGATAGGCTTAGATGATCACTTAAGATCGTATTTCGCATTTGCTGCTATCGTGAGAGATAGGCTTAGATGACGATCGATTAAGATCGCAGTTGTACAGATTGCTATTGCGGCGAATAAACCATTGTTAACAGTAATAACAAACTGAATAAAGCAACATAAACAGCTAGAAATGTGAACTTCTCATTTGGGAGAATTCTTTTATTATAACGCTCTCATATGGGAGAGATGGGATTACAATCCTCTCATATGGGGGACATCAAGCGACGTTATAATAAAACGCATGAAATGAGAGAAGTCAGGGATAGTACTTCTTAATCCAGCGCATGTTGACTGAACTCGGAATTGAGGTTGTGCCGTGCAACCTTCGTATGCTGCAGTAGCCACTGTCAAAGACTTCTGTGACTTCGAAGGGTCCTTCCCAATTGGCTGTGAACTTCGGGTGAGTCGCTTCTCGCATACAGTGATCAGATGCGCGCAAGACCAAGTCTCCGACTGCGAAATCTCTTCGCTGGACCGTCTTATTGTAGGCGCGAGCGATTCTTTCCTGGTACCGCTTGTTGGTTCTCTTGGCTTGTTCTCGCTTTTCCTCCAGCAAGACTAAGTCGTGATCGCGTTGATTTTCATAGAGTGCATGGAAAGCCAACCTTGCCGAATTGACTCTGACCTCCGCAGGTACTACAGCTTCGGCCCCATAACATAGTAGAAATGGCGAGGCCCCCGTGGGTGTCCTTGGAGAAGTTCGGTAGGCCCACAGAGCTATGCTTAGAGAGTCAGCCCACTTCTTGTGGTCATCTGCAACCATCTTGCTCAAAATTCTCAACAGCGTTTTGTTGGTCGCCTCAGCTTGTCCATTTCCCTTTGGGTAATAAGGGGTAGAACATATCTGCCTGATATTGTACTCCGCTAATTTCGCAGCTACCTGGCGATTAACAAAAGGAGTACCGTTATCTGAAAGGATGGTGTTTGGGATTCCGAACCTGCATATGATGCTTTCCTGGATGAAGTTGACCACAGCCAGCGCATTTGCCGTCTTTAGTGGTATTGCTTCCACCCACTTGGTGAATAGCTCAGTTGCGGTGAGAATGAAATGGTTCCCATGCGACGTCGGTCGGATGGGACCGATGAAGTCCAGAGCCCATGTGTGAAATGGCCATGGCGTCCCTAGTGCATGTAGATCCACGGCGGGAGCGTGCACTAGGTTCCCTTTGAATTGGCATTCCTGGCAGCGTCGCACTTTGGTGCGGCAATCGACCTCCATCGTGGGCCAGAAATACCCAATTGAGAGGAGCTGCCTGCATAATTTCGCACCTCCTTGGTGTTCCACCTGATGAGAAAGGTCCATGACTTCTTGTGCTTCTCTGCCGTCTAGACATCGCAGCAAGTTGCCCTCGTGACCTCTTCGCCAAAGCAGGTTTTCCTGTACCACATATCGAGACGCTTTCCTTTTCAATTTTTCGGCTTCTTTTCTTGACTCGGGCACGGTGCCCTGAGTGAGGAAATCAAATAGTGGCTTCCTCCAGTCCGTGTCGTCATCGATTAGGGCGATGAGTAGAGAATCTTTGATTAGTGCACAACTTTCGCACTTTCCTTGTATCAGGGCTGCGGCTGTTGACATGTCTGGCCAATGAATGCCATATCTCTGAGCTTTCCTGTAGACTGACACCTCGCTTTCTCCGCAAGCGTGTTGGTGAATCCTTTCTAATAAAAGTTGTCCCTCTCGTTCGGAGACGCATCGCATGAGTATTCCGCCAGGACCCTTGTAATAAAGGGTGTTGTCGTGAATGCAGTATCCTTTTGTGAGTGCCCAGCTTTCGTTGCTGGTGCCTTTCGCAATAGCTTGTAGGATTGCTTTTCTCCAGTCTGCATCATCCATGTGTTCGTCATCGCACGCATCTTCTGTTAATGCCGACGATGTTCGCACTTCAATCGAAATCCTTGCGGGACATTTGTCTGTGCTGACCTTAGATGCCAAGGTTGCTAAGGCGTCTGCGTGCCTGTTGTCTGCTCGGGGCTTGTGCTCATACTTCACATCGCAGAATTGCTGCATCAGCTTTTGTACCAGGGTGCGGTAAGACAGGTGGTTGATCTCCTTCAATCCATACTCGCCCGAGGCTTGCTTGACAATCAGCTTGGAATCTCCCATGACTGTTAAGTTGCTTACTTCCAAAGCTTTCGCCGCACGGAGCCCCGCGATGAGAGCCTCGTATTCTGCTTCGTTGTTCGTGACTGCGAAGTTGAGCTTTGCGGACATCTGTATGACCTCCCCTTCTGGCTTTGTCAAGACTATCCCTAGGTCTCCGCCTTTCCTGGTTGACGAACCGTCGAAGTGGAGGGTCCAATAGGGCACGTCAATTGCGTAGATTTCGGGACCTTCGAGCTCTTCTTCGATCACGGGTTCATGGCTGTTGTCGGGGAACTGTGCCAACAGATCCGCTACCGCCTGCGACTTGATCGCTCGCGATCGTACGCATGTGATATCGTATTGAGAGATGGTCATGTACCATTTCGCCAATCTCCCGCCCGGAGTAGTGTGAGTTAGCAAATATCGTATGGGGTCGCTTTTGGTGACCACCACTACTTTGTGTGATGCAAAATAGTGTTTCAACTTCTCTATCACGAAGAATAAGGCAAGGCAATGACGTTCGATGTCTGTGTACCTTGATTCAGCAGGCTGCACGATGCGAGAGATGTAGTAGATAGGCCTCTCTTGGCCTTCATACTCCTGAGCCAAGAGCGCTCCTATAGATCTCCTTGTTGATGTCAGATATAGCAGAAGCGGTGATCCCAGCTGGGGCGCGATCATTATCTTTGAGGACGTGAGTAAATCCTTCAGCTTTTCGAATGCGGCTTCGTGCTCCAGAGTCCAGTTGTATACGGCGTCCTTCTTGAGAAGAGTGCTGAAACAGCATGTGATTTCGGCAATTGCTGGGATGAATCTCCGCAGATAGGATAGCTTTCCTAAAAATGTCTTTAATGCACTCTGATTATGGGGCGGCGTCATGCCGGTGATAGCTGATACTTTCGCGGGGTCAGGCTCGATCCCTTGGCGATGAACTACGCATCCCAAGAATTTCCCTGATGTCACCCTGAACGCGCATTTCATGGGATTCATCTTCAGTTGAAAGCGCCTGCATCTGTTGAACACCTTTCGCAGATCTGCGAGGTGATCTGCTTCGTGCTTGGATTTAACCACCAGGTCATCCACATAGAATTCCACCTCTTTGTGCATCATGTCGTGGAATAGAGCCATCATGGCCCGCTGATAGGTCGCGCCCGCATTCTTAAGACCGAACGGCATTACCGTGTAGTTGAATACCCCCACAGGAGTGATGAATGCAGTCTTCCGCGCATCTTCGGGATCCATCTTGATTTGATTGTACCCGCTGAAGCCGTCCATGAAACTGAACATGCGATGACCCGCTGTTGAATCGATAAGCAAATCGATGTTGGGCAGTGGGAAATCGTCCTTAGGGCAGAAGCGATTGAGATCTCGGAAGTCCATGCAGATGCGGAGCTGTCCGTTCTTCTTCACCACTGGCACGATGTTGGCCAGCCATGTGGGATGATGATTCGGCTCTATGAACTTGGCATCTAGGAGTTTGACAATCTCCTGCTTGATCTTCACGTTAAGCTCTGGCCTGAAGCTTCTTGTGCTCTGCTTGACCGGTTTAGACCCTGGGATGATGTCTAAACGGTGCATGGTGATGCTTGTATCCAGACCTGGCATCTCATCATACTCCCATGCGTACACATCCTTGTATTCAGTTAGGAGCTGTAGCAGTCCTTGTTCCTCTTCGCTTGTGAGGTCCGCACTTAGAAAGACTGGCCTTTTCTTTTCCTCGTTCGGGCTGAGGAACACTTCCTTTAGCTCTTGATTTTGTGGTCCGGGCCTGTCTTCCATGCATTCAGGTGCTTCTTTAAGTTTCTCGTCTGGAGCGCCTTGTGTTGGCTCTTCCGTCAGCGCAATTTGCTCGATTTGATTGATTTGCCCAGGGATATCCCCATGCCCGCGTGAGGACATCCCCGCGCACCTTCATATGCGATAGCATTTCTTCCCATTGGCGTAGAAGCTCTCTATCTCCTTGCCCTCGGGGTCATGCTTTGCGATCCTCTTCAGAGTATACACGTTCTTTCGATGATATGCGATACGCGGCGCCTCTTCGCGTGCAGGCGGTTTTTCCTTGGCATCTTCCCTTGTCACCATTACTCCTGCAGGCGACTGGTCCTTGATGTCCTCCCAGAGAGGCAAAGGAGTAGGGTTGAATGGTCCGGGTGTTTGTTCGTCCGCCATCTCAGTGAACCACACCGCCTCGCTGAGATGTGCCTCGTCCAGGTTGAATGGGTTCGTCGAAGCCGGTATCTCGACTATTCTGTCATTCCAGATAGCTTTCATAACCTGGTGAGCCGTTGAAGGGACTGCGTCGAAGCGATGAATCCAGGCTCGACCTATAATCATGTGGTACGTGGTGTTTGCGTCTATGACATAGAACTTTGCTGAGCACTTGATTTTGCCAATCTGAACGCCCAGGCGGATCCACCCGATCGTCATTCTAGAGTCGCTTCCGAATCCCATGAGCGGAGATGGACGTTTGACGATCTTGTGTTCGGGGATCCCTGCTAGCTTCAGTGTGTGGAGCGAAACGACGTTGACCGCTGCTCCTCCATCGACGAACGCTCGTTTGAACTCGACGCCATTGATGATGGCGGTGACGTACAGAGGCCTTTGGTGACTCGCATCCGTCTTCTTGTCGCTGGCAGAAAAGGTTATAATCTTTTCTGTAGAGCGGGATGCCCTGATGACTTTCCCGTTGGAGACTACGAGGTCCTCCTCGTAGTCCTCCGCTATCCTCAAGATTGCTTTCGTCATATCAGTCCGGCACTTCTCGGAGAAGTTCATCTCGTCGAAGAATTTGTTGAAGCCGTGCGACCCTTTCATGCGGTCGGCACGTTCCTCCTCCGTGTCCATGCTGTAGTCCTCATCTTCATGGACCTTGGCGACGATGGGTAGACCATCCTCTGCGACTTCTTCCAAGTCGACAATCGAGATCATGGCGACCTCTTTGCCCTTCGGGCCCTGCTCCGCATGCGCGGGAAGCGGGTTGTTGCGCACATCCTTCCGGTGATCGCTGACGATAAGCTCGCCGTTCTTCATCTTCTGGTCGAACGCGAATCTGAGCTTCTTGCACTCGGCCGTGGGATGCATGACCTTGCCGTGGTACTCGCACCACTTAGGGTCTCTTACCATCTCCTTGGAAGGTATCTTCTCGAGTGGCGGTAGGACACCGTCCTTACGCCATTGTCTGCAGAGGTCGCTTGCCTCCTCTACCGAGCATGGTAGAGGCGGTATATCGAAGTTCGCAACCTTCGCTTGCTTCTGGGGCGAAACTGTATTGACCTCAGCTTCGCGTCCCCTCTTGTAGCTAAATCTCCCGATCTTGTATGTGGTGGCGCTCGGAGGTCGCTCCGGAGCGTTCTTCTTTTTCTGTCTCTCGACTATAGGCTCGATGTTCTTCGTGCATTCAATTAACTTTGAAAACGTAGGTGTTTGCAAATTAATGAGCATACCTTTGTATTCATCTCGCATGCACTGCAGGCATATCTCTACAAGCCGGCTTTCGAGCATTGGATCTTTGCACTCCAAGGATTTCGCCCTGAATTTCTTGATGAAAGTGATTCCGTCCTCTTCGCGCTTCTGATACATCCGCGAGAGATGAATCATTGTGACCTTTTCTTCCATCTGGAAGAACTTGGTATAGAACTTCTGGACCATGTCGTCCCAAGTCTTCACGGATCCGGCCTCCAATGTTCGGTACCATTTGTATGCTACGTTCCCAAGAGATTTTGGGAATTCTCGCATCAGCAGCTTGGGATCGGCTCCGTACGGACCCATGACATCAATGAAACGCATGACATGCTCATGAGCGTTTCCATTGACGTCCTCGAACTTATCCCATTTGGGAGCCTTGTACCCCGCCGGGTTAGGCATGAGATAGATCTCTCGTGGAATAGGTGGATCGTTGTCTAACTTCGGGATAATGGTATCCACGAATGACTGATGAGCCAGGATAGTGTCCACGCGCTTCTGCAGAGATGTCATGCATTCTGGAATGCTCCCCTCGGTAGTTGATGGAGGGGTTGCCGTAGGCGGTGGCGACACATACGCCGACGGAGGGTTGGGGGCATACTGACTACCCGTATTTCCCCAGATCGCCGTTGGGGGAGGCAAAGGGTACTGCAGAGTTGGGTTAGACGCCAAAGCCGAGGGCTGAGGAGTGTGAGCAGCAAGAGGCAACATCTGAGCCGTTGACCCTTGAACCGACGGCAGCTGCGTAGTCGCCGGTGGAGTCTGCAGATTGGAGTTGGGAGGTGTGGTTGACACTCCCAATCCTGGAGCGGTAGGGGCTCCTCCTCCTTGAGGGGCAGCGGTGGCTGACGAAGGGTTTGGCGCAAGGGTGCCCAGAACGGCTAAGATCTGTTCTAATTGCGCAGACTGAGCCTTGAGAGCTTTTGCCTGACTCTGAACAGTGGCGTCCAAGGACTCTAGCGTCGGTGTCTCGCCGGGAGTCGTAGGAGTACGGCGGGTCTCGTCTCCCGATGGTGCTTCGGTGGAAGGCGATCTGTTGCTGACATCATCCTCCTGAGACATGGTTGCTTTTGTTGGTAAGTTCACGTCGGGTTCACCAAAATGTGCACAAGAGATTCCGGCGGGGAGACCTCCGTGTACACCGTATGTAGTGGATCAGGGATCGCACAGGAAGAGAGGGGTTGTGTGTAGGGAGAGAGTAAGGCAGTAGCAATGTCTGAGAGAGAGACAGAGGTTTGGCAGAGCTTCCGCGTATGGCAAGTGTGCTCTTCTTTGTATGGAAAGGTTAACGTCATATATATAGCAGAGAACGTGACTGTTGTAGTGTGGTTAATGCGCCCATTGATGGCGGCTTAATTAGCTTAACCATAACGGCACGTTCGTCCGAGTATATAGGGACCGTTACAGCACGTGGTGCGCGAATACCGGAACCGTTACGAGGTTGACCGGGTTTGACCGGATTGACCGGGTTTATGGAGCTCGTGCCATAAATCTCTCAAAACAGTTACTAAAGGTCGCGTGCGGGCTTGGCTCGCACGCGACAGGGCTTACTCTAGCCTCCAAACCACAAAGTCACTACAAGTCCCGTGCAGTGATATGCGAGGGCTCTGTCTCGCAGCCCCCACATGGATCAGCTCGGCTGGTGATCCAGTGTGTGTGGAGCACAATATGGTGTGCTGGATGGTTGCCACGTGGCCAAGATCTGTCAGCTCAGAAAGCAGTATCTACAACGGTTTATGTTTCTAACACCAACCCAACATCCCACTTAATTCATACTTCAAAACCAAACCCAAAATCTTGCCCCAAAATCCTATAACCTAATGTGTACATAACCTAACATATCTTCACCAATTTTATTACGCCAACTTCCCAAACAGATCATGGCTCAAAACAGTCTCATTAGATTCAAAACACTCTGAATAATAAGTTTAGCCTCAAACGGATCCGAATTTTGATTCCTGGATCAAAAGTTATTCTAGTTTTTGGTTTCCAATTTCACTCATAGTACCCATACGGGAATTATCAATTTTCATACAACTATGCTCCAAAGCATCTAGTTAATCCCGTATTCAAACAAAACGTAATGCAACATGAATACCCACATCAAATCAGGTTACTACCCACATACTATGATAATCAAACCATCCAAATCGCTTAACCAAACGTCCCTTCCATGACTAGGGTTTTTCCCATAAACTAAGAACATGATTAAACCCAAAACTTGATTATTAATCCTACGACTTCATGAGTGATGAAAATAACAATATAAATCTGAAAATTAAAGATTACATGCTACGTATATGAATCATAAGCAAGAGATCAAGAGAACAAGAGAAACAAAAGAAGACAAAAACCAAACCCGCCGCCCATGGAGGGTCGGACGGAGAGAGAGAGAACCGGACAGAGAGAGAAAGAAAAGAGAAGAAGAAAGAGAGAGAGAGAGAGAGAGAGAGATATCTGCACGGGGGGAGAGAGAGGCGGCGGTGTTGGAGCCGCTGCTGCTCCTGGCGTCGGGGAAGAGATAGACCGAGAGAGTGAGAGAGAGGGACGGGTGAGAGAGTGAGGTAGACGTGAGAGAGAGATAGAGAGATAGGGAGATTGTGAGAGTTTGGAATAAATCAAACTCATACAGAAAGAAACCCAATTGAATTGGAAACTTTACGTAGGAAGAATATTGGGTCAAAATAATACCAATATGAGGTAAAAGACACTTTCCCCCTAGTTCAGCCAAAAAGACAACTACCTCCCCTAAACTCCATTAAAAGACACTAAAATTTAGATTAAAGTCACAAAGATCCCCCAATCTCTAGTAACCATTATAATTAACTCTCGACAATTAAATTAACTCCCTGACACTTATAATAATACCACAAAATACCCATAGTCACAAAACGGGGTATTTCATCCTTCCCTCCTTAAAGAGAGCTTCGTCCTCGAAGCTTAAACCAAATCCTCAACAACCAATAAGATATGAACCTCCCCTCAATGGTACAACTACTAAATGCAAACTTATGGTCATAAATAATATGCAATATACTATAAGGAATTCTGTACCAAAAACCGAAGGATTACATCCTCTCCGCCTTATAGGAGTGACGTTCTCGGAACTCAAAGTACCTCGTCAAAAAGGTGAGGGTACTTCTTCCTCATATCATCTTACGCTTACCAAGTTGCCTCTTCAGTAAGGTGATTTTTCCATAAGACCTTTACAATCTTGACACTCTTGTTGCGGGTGTCTCTTGTCTTGGTGTCTAGAATCTTAACAGGATGCTCTTCATAACTCAAAGACGGATCCAGTTCTGCTGGTTCGGGATCCAACACATGGGATGGGTCCGGCACGTACTTATTCAACTGAGATACGTGGAATACATTGTGAACATGACCCAAATTCGATGGTAAATCCAATCGATAAGCCACTTCTCCAATCTTCTCTAGGACATCATATGGTCCAATGAATTTCGGGCTCAACTTCCCTTTCTGATTGAACCTCATGACTCCTTTGGTAGGCGAAAATTTAAGAAATGCCTTTTCTCCAATTTGAAATCCCAATGGTCTCCTCTTCTGATCAGCGTATGACTTCTGTCTATCCTGAGCCGCCTTCATTCGCTGCTGGATAATTCTTTGAGTAGATCTGCAAGACTTTCTCCACATTATTTCCTGGTTTTTCCTCTATTACATTCCCTTTCCCCTTTTCAGCTTGAGTTGCCTTCTTCTTTTTCTTTAACTTCTTGGGGCTAGAGACCTCTGTTTTTGCTTGCTTTTCTGCAGCAACCTTCTCTTTCTTCTTCTTCTTCTTCTTCTTGTCTGAGGAGGGAGTTGCATCCTTCTTAAAATTCTTCTTGGGTGGAAGAAGCTCTGCAACTGCCTCTGCACTAGGAGTTCTAGAACTAGAGTCTCCACTAATTTCTTGAACTTCATCCACTGCTGCCTTTCTCTTCTTCTCTGTACTCTGTTTTGAACCTCCGGCCATCTTGATTCTGTTTGAGGCTCTTCAAGTGCTCATTAGGGTTTGGGAGAAGAATAGAGAGAGGTAGATTTGATGCGGAATGAAGGAGAAGAGAAGAAAATAAATACTAAGAGAGTTTGTATTTGAAAAGGAAACTGCAATATTTTTCTGATCTTAAAAGATCTTTAATGATCAGCAAAGATTCAAATCTTTGAAGCCGTTGGAAAGAAATAAATTTTTACCATATTTGGCTGAAAAATAATTTTTGAAAAAGGTAGGGGCAATATTGAGCAAATATCGACAAAGATAGCACCCAATACTAAATTATCCAAGAATTATTCACTAACCAGTTATCAGTCTTATTTTCAAGGCTTTGAAAATAGTTTCAAGGTCTTGAAAAGCTGTTAAGCTGAAACACATAAGATCAAAACTTTGAGCAGATTTTCAAGGCTTTGAAAATCAGTTCAAACCTTTGAAACACATAAAAAACTTACCTTCCTTACTTGATGCTCCCCCTAAACCAATGCATATTTATTTAGCATGCCTTATTCCAGTCTTAGAGCTGAAAATATTTCATATGGCAATGGTTTAGTGAAGATATCTGCAATTTGCATGTTAGTAGAAACAAATTCAAGAACAATATCACGTTTCTCAGCATGATCTCTGATGAAATGGTGTCTTACATTAATATGCTTGGTTCTTGAATGCTGAACTGGATTCTTTGTAATAGATATTGCACTGGTATTGTCACATTTGATGGGAATACTTCTGAAATCAAATCCAAGGTCCCTCAATTGTTGAGAAATCCATAATACTTGTGAACAACATGCTCGAGCAGATATATATTCAGCTTCAGCTATTGGTAAAGCAACTGAGTTATGTTTCTTGGAATGCCAACTGATCAGAGACGATCCAATAAATTGGCAAGTTCCAGAAGTACTTTTCCTGTCAACTTTGTAACCTGCAAAGTCAGCATCAGAAAATCCAATCAAAGAGAAGTTAGAATGTCTTGGATACCATAGCCCTAAGTCTTTGGTACCATTGAGATATCTGAATATTCTCTTCACAACACTTAAGTGTGATTCCTTTGTATCATCTTGAAATCTTGCACACATACATACACTGAACACGATATCTGGTCTACTAGCAGTGAGATAAAGTAATGATCCAATCATACCTCTATACTCTTTAACATTTACACTCTTACCAGATTCATCTTTATCTAAAGACAGTGTAGAACTCATGGGAGTCTTGATCTCTTTGGATTGAGACATGTTGTACTTGTTTAAAAAGTCCCTAGTGTACTTGCTTTGATGTAGAAATATACCCTTCTTCAGCTGATGTATTTGAAGTCCAAGGAAGAAGTTCAACTCTCCCATCATACTCATTTCAAATTCCCTGCTCATAAGACTTGAGAATTCTTTGCATAGAAGGTCATTAGTATCTCCAAACAGAATATCATCAACATAAATCTGAACTACAAATAAATCTTTCTCATGAGTCTTTATTAAAAGGGTCTTGTCTACCAATTCTCTTTTGAAATCATTTTCAATCAGAAATTTTGACAATCTTTCATACCAAGCTCTTGGAGTTTGTTTCAAACCATAAAGAGCTTTGTCAAGTTTGTAAACATGATCTGGAAACTTATCACTTTCAAAACCAGGAGGTTATGCAACATAAACTTCCTCTTGCAAGTAGCCATTCAAAAAAGGCACATTTCACATCCATTTGAAATAGTTTAATGTTTTTGTAAGATGCAAATGCAAGTAAAATTCTAAGTGCTTCTAACCTGGAAACTGGAGCAAAAGTTTCCTCATATTCAATACCTTCTTCTTAATTGTAACCTTGAGCAACTAACCTTCCTTTATTTCTGATCACCTTGGCATTCTCATCTAGTTTGTTTCTGAACACCCATCTGGTACCAATGACAGACTGGTTTGTTGGTGGAGGAACTAGGTTCCACACCTTGTTTCTTTCAAACTCATTGAGTTCACTTTGCATAGCTATAATCCAGTCTGCTTCTTGTAATGCTTCCTTCACAATTTTGGGTTCTACAAGAGAAAAATGAAAGCATTGAAGGCACAAAGATTCTTCAACTGTGATCTTGTTTGTGTACCAGTGGTTGGGTCAGAGATGATGTTGTCAGCTGGATGAGATGAAAGATATTTGACTTTCTTTCTTGGAGACCATGGTTCAGGCTCTCCATATTGCTTCTCTGGTCTTGAAGTTGTAGCCTGAACACTTATATCTTTCTGATCATCTTTGTCAAGGCATTGATCTTTGTTTTCAAGGCCTTGAGTCTTGTTTTCAAGGTCTTGAAAATGTCTTCTGTTTCCTTCTGAAACTTTCTTGAACCCAAGTGAGTTCTCAGCTTCTTCTTCTGATTCATGCTTATTTAGACTCAAGTCTGCAAGACTTTCACTCAAAGAACCATCATAGCTTTCATTAAAAATAACATGAATACTTTCTTCAACCAGATTGGTTCTTTTATTATAAATTTTATATGCTTTGCTAGTAAGAGAGTAACCAAGAAATATACCTTCATCACTTCTTGCATCAAACTTACCCAAAGTTTCCTTACCATTGTGGTGGACATAGCATGTGCAACCAAAGGGTCTGAAGTATGAAATGTTTGGCTTCCTCCCTTTGAAGAGTTCATAGGGGGTCTTCTTCAAGATGGTTCTTATCAAGCACCTGTTCAAAATGTAATTTGCTGTATTCACAGCTTCTGTCCAATAATGTTTTGGCAGCTTGTTTTCTAGAAGTATTGTTCTTGACATATCTTCAAGAGTCCTGTTCTTTCTTTCAACAAATCCATTCTGTTGAGGAGTTCTAGGAGTAGAGAAATTGTGAGAGATACCATGCTTAACAAAAAACAAATCAAATTCCAATTGATCAAAGTCTCTACCATGATCACTTCTGATTGAAGCAATTGGTAGGTTTTTCAGGTTTTTAAGTTCTCTACAAAGATTTGAAAATTCAGAGAGGGCTTCAGATTTTTCTTTCTGAAACATAACCCAAGTATATCTAGAATAATCATCTACAATAACTAGCATATACCTCTTACCTTTTGGAGTTGGTTTCCCCATAGGACCACACAAATCCATGTGAAGTATGTCAATAGGTCTAGAAGTACTTACAAATTTCTTTGGTTTGAATGAGCTTTTGGTCTGCTTACCCTGAGCACAAACTTTGCATACTTCATTTTCTTTGAACTTGATAGATGGTAATCCTCTTACCAGGTCTTTGGAAATCAATTTATTCAAGGTATGTAAGCTCATGTGACCAACCTTTTTGTGCCAAACCCTTGAATCCTCTTTCAAGGCCTTGAGACACTTTAAGCTTTTACCTGCATTTTTTTTAGTCTGAAAGGTATAAACATTGTTTGATCTAGAGGCTGTGAGAATGCAATTGCCCCATTTCTCATTTTGCACCACACACTTATCTTTATCAAAGATAACCTTATTGCCATTATCACAAAGCTGAGATACACTAAGTAAGTTAAATTTCAAACCATCAACTAGATATACATCATAAATAGAGTTTTCAGAATCTGTACCAACTTTACCAATACCAAGTATGTTGAATTGCTTTTGTCACCAAGTGTAATTGAACCTTCAGATTGCTCTTTCAATTCTGATAATAGACATCTCTTTCCACTCATGTTTCTTGAGCAACCACTGACCATAAACCACTTATGTTCTTTGACATTGGTGACAACCTGCAAACACCATAATTGCCTTACCCAACTGTTAGACCAAGTGTGGAATTCGGACTCATACTCAGGATCAACCATGTTAGGTGGTCTGACCCCTTTAGGAACCCAAATCTGTCTAACTTGTCCTTTAAGTTGAAATGTGAATGTGTTCCTCATTATGTGAGGGTCTCTTCCTCTGAAAGGACAAGTCATCTTCATATGACCAATCTTGTTACAAAAATCACACTTAAGAGAAGTTTTGTTTCCAGCTTTCACAAATCTGGTATTGTTCTTTCTTGGAAAGTTTGGATTGTATCCAATGCCATTTGTGTGAACTGACTTTGAAATTTCTCCAAGAATCAGGTTTAACTTGTGTTCTGAGCCTGCAAGCTTGACTAATTTAGATTCTGGAAGTTTCTCAGTAAGATTAGTCTTTTGTTTATCTAATTCATCAATTTGATGTCTCAGATCAACAAGGCTATTACTCAGTAAAGAGTTCTCAGTGACTATTTCCTTGAATTGTGTTTTCAAGGCTTTGAAACTAGTTTTCAAGACCTTGAAATCACTGTCAGTTTTCTTCTGAGAGATTTCAAGATTCTGATTCAGAAAAAAAATTGTAAATTCTCTTTTGCTTACTCGTGAACTTTTTTCTTTCAATACTCTAATCTCATTCAGATAATCTTCTTCATTTAAAAGCATTGTTTTAAGATAATCTGAAAGAGCTTCTTTTGGTTTTGAAATCAAACAGTTTACCATCACCTCAATGTTCTTCTCAGAACTTTCATCATGCTTGGCCATGAAGCATAGGTTGGCATGTTCTTCTTCAGATTCAGAGTCACTTGAGGTATCTGAATCACTCCATGAAGCTATCATTGCTTTCTTTCTTCTGTCATGGTCTTTCTTATGAAAGTTATTGCTTTTCTTGTGTGGACAGTCTCTTATCAAATGTCCTGCATCACTACACTCAATGCAGTTCATGCCTTTGGATTTATTCTGTGAAGAAGACTAACCTTTGTAGTCCTTGCTACTGGATGATCTGTGTCTTTCTTTCTTGAAGTCCTTGTTTCCAAAGTTTTTCTTCATCTTGAGGATTCTGGTCAAGGCTTTTGAAATCAATACAAATGGATCTTCATCATCATCTTCTGTTTCAAGGCTTTGAACTTTCTCATTCTCTTTGGCCTTGAGTGCTAAGTTATTGAAACCTTCAGGTAGCTCTCCATCAGCCTCATTCATGGATATTTTATGTGTGAGGAGATTCCCTTGTAGATCATCAAATTGTAGTGATGAGAGATCTTGAGCTTCTTCAATGGTTGTTGTCATTGTTTCCGATTTAGCCTTTGGAAGACTTCTCTGTATATTCCTCACTTTTTCTTCATTGGAAATATGCTTTCCCAATTAATCAAGGTTGTTGACAATGTCTGTGAACCTCTTTAACATCTCTCTGATTGACTCATCTGCATTCATCTTGAACAACTCATATTGCTTGAGATAGATGTTGATTTTGGTTTGCTTGACTTGACTGGTTCCTTCAAATTTCACCACAAGCTTATCCCAGATCTCTTTGGCAAACTTGCAGCCTGAAATCCCGTTAAATTCATCTGTACTCAAAGCACAATACAAGATGTTAATAGATTTGTAATTCTTAGAAAATTGTTCTAATTCAGAAAAGGAGAGTGTGTCTTCAGATTTGGGAGTTCTGATCCCATCTTTTTCTGTAAAGAAAGTGTGAGGTCCATTTTGAATAATGGTCCAAAGCTCTATGTCTTGATCAATAATGAACATTTTCATCAGAGCTTTCCAGTGAGCAAAGTTGTCTTCAAAAAAATAGAGGATGTCTGTTAGCAGCTCTTCCCTGTGAGAAACCACCATCACCTGCAGTACTCATGATCACCAGATGGTTAAATCTTATACAGTGATACAAGCTCTGATACCAATTGAAAGGGGAGTATGCAGATAGATATGCAGCACAGATACTCTAGAAGGGGGGGGGGGTTGAATAGAGTATGCCTACTTTTTGCAAAATTTGGTGGAGGAGAAGAAATTCTTTGAAGAGCAGTGAAGTTCAAGGCCTTGAAAACACTTTCAAGCCTTTGAAGTGCAATACAGTTTGGAATAAAACAGACAAGTCTTTTTCAAGGCCTTGAAAGGAGTTTCAAACCCTTGAAAACAAACTAGTTTGAATGTTGTAACAACTAAGTATGTGAATGAACTGTAAATGCAATAGACAAGAGATTTATAGAGTCCAGTCCACTTAGACCTACGTCTCTACCTCACGGATCTTCTCCCTGCAGGATTTTCAACTCAATTCTTATTAATCAAAAGCTAATTCCTAGATCTCAAGCACAGAGAGTTGCCTTACTTTGTTACATCTCGTGGTTCTCTCTAACCTATATGGTACCTGCTCTAGCTAACTGATTAACTAAGAATTCTCTATTTTTCACCTTGAACAATCCTTGATAATGAAATGGAGAAGTATTACAAAAATGATCTACAAATAAAGCATAATACAGAAGAACACTAAAGTGTAGAACTGCATTGAAGAGTGCAGTGATCTTCTGTGAGATGGATTATGAGAATGATGAACTTCTTTCATGCTTTTCAATCCAGAAATATGTCTCTCTTTTTGCCCGTCGAATCTCCTCTCTTGTTTCTTAAAAATGAGCTTCATTTATACTGTTTGAAGCTCTGCAAATCTTCCCAGATTTTCAGCAACAACTTCTTATTTTGTAGGCAACAAACTTTGACTCTCTTAACAGCCTTCTCCAACGGATAGTTGATCACAATATTCAGAGATATTGTTGTGATCTTGTCATTAAAAAATCTGAGAAGCTGTCATAAGTCTTTGATTGATCACAACATCATCATCTCTTATTATTTCCTTTCCTGCAAAATCCAGATTAGGAAACCAATCCTGCATATTTAGGAAATAAATTTTCCCAACAAACTAAGTCAAACTGCTAGATTAAAACATGTTAGATATATCAGAACAATTTGTCTTTCATAATCAAATAATAACATATCAAGAGCAGGGGTGATAGAGATAAAATTAGATCAAAAGAGTTGAAGAACTCCCCCTTAGAACATGCATACATGTCAGACAGTTTCAAGGCTTGGAATCCTGCTTCAAGGCCTCTGCTATTTCAAGCCTGTGAAACCTGATTCAAGGCTTTGAAAGCTGGTTCAAGACCTTGAAATAACTAAGTATTTCAAGTCCATGAAACCTGTGACCTTACAGTAAACATCCACAACCTAGGCCCTATCCATCCACCATGCAAAAAAGCACATAATACAGTTAAAAACAAATTTTAACGCACTTGTTCAACTTTAGTTTGAAATTAGGCAACTAGGGTCAAAATAGTCCAAGGATTCCCCCATCCACCATGGCCGAACCTTCCAAGGACCAAGGCATGGCCTTGGGGCGGTCGACCGAGCCCCACGTGCGGCCAAGCTGGCCGGCCCAACCCCTTGGCCGTGCCCGAGCTTGGGCGGAAAGGCAAGGGGGGCGGTCCCTATAGGGGCCCAAACCTCCCTATGGAATTGTTTCCAAAACAATTCCTTGCCTTGTTTCCCAAGCTTAGTTGTTTCCAAGTTTGAAAAACCCCTTTTCAAGCTTGTGCCCAAACCCTAGTTCCTAGATCCAAAATTATTCACATACTATGAGATCAAACTCACTAATATTCACATCCCATGTTAAATTAGGTATTGTTTGACTTGAATCAAATTCGATTTGCATCTAGTATGCAAATAATTTCAGTTTTTGCGTAATATTAACAATACGGTGTACAAACTGAAAAACTGTAACACATATGATCATGTTATGCGCTACGACATGTGGCTCTGATACCACTGTAGGGTTTTGATAAAGGTTACGCAGCGGAATAGAAAAAATTAATCCTGCTCAAATCCCTCCAAGGATCACAGGCAAGCCATCATAACATGATAAGGGCATAATAGATGTGTACCTTAGTTTGGGAGATCACACGAAGAATAGTGTCTTCATCTCTACGAGTATACACACCTTGGATGCTTGACTGGATTCCTTCCCACCATTTAATGTTAGCAACTAAAGAAGGAGGAGGATCACGCAAAACGAGGCAAAGGAGGAGCGGTCCTCCTTTGGCGACCGACGGGTGAGGGACGAAAATAGGGGCTTCGGCCTCTATTGTTGCTCTCTCTCTCTCTCTTGCTTTGTTATGTTCTCTCAATAATGACTTGTGTTGAGAAAATAACAAGCTAGAGTTCCTTTATATAGTAATAACTATTTATTTACTACATAAAAGCCCTAATACAAATCATGTCCTTACATGGATTAGTCCACTTGGAAATTAGTCCCACTAAGTTTGCTTGTGGTTACGTTATGATCCTTTTATTAATTAGTACAACTAATTAATACCCATATCCAATTCAATCCATCCGGTGTGTGACCCCATATGTTTCTACTTAGTTGGTAGTAACTATTTATTAACATGGAGCGGTGTCTAGCAACACATCCATGCCAACCAACTAATAGAAATAAGTCAGTGATCCGACAAACCTTGTGCCCAATGTTCATGTATTGTGTTATCCCTTTGTCTCCATATCCGGATTGGACACGAGACATAACACTCACACTCGTATATCCAATCCATAGTTTCTCGATCCTGGGATTATGCTTATGTGAGCAGATAACATAAATATCTCCATATTGATTTATCTGAGTCTGGCCAGACATTCTATAAGCACCATCCCTCGAGTGGCACATGTATATTTTCTCCCATTATGTGGGAGGGACAAATCCTCTCTACGTCACTACGATCTCTAAGCTTGCTTCCTATCATGCCCGATAACTATCTTTATAGTTACCCGTTTAAGGCGCAACATTTGATAATATCAAAGCACAATATTTCACAACTAGAGTATCTAGTGACTTCAAGTCTAAGGATTACAATATCATTAGCACTACGAGAAGCGATTGTGACTTTTACATAATCTAATGCATCCTTCTCGTCGTGGGTCAATCCAGTATGACATTACTCCTAATGCGTACCCATGTGTTAGACTTGATATCTCCATATCAATCTACCCACATACTAGTCTATATTTGATTGTCCCGTTAATCAATATAATGGACTATGGACATTTAAGATAAACAACACATTTTATCTAAGGATTCCATTATATTAAATATCACAATAAATAATAAATGAATATTAGCCAAACATTTTTCATACTAAACATAGATTGCCTCTAGGGCACCTATTCTAACACGTATTGCATAGCATAAGCTGGAAGGGCATGAAGAACATATTGAATAAGGGAAATTCTACCTGACAAGGAAAGTTGAATAGCCTTCTAACAAGAGAGATTTTGCAGAACCTTATCAATCAAGAACCTGTACTTAGCAGCACCAAACTTGGAGTGAATCAGAGGCATACCCAAATGGATATCCAGATCATCAGTGAGAGAGATTCCCAACACATTAATGAGCTACCTAGCCATGTGTAGATAGTGCTTTCTAGACAGGCAGATCCTAGCCACGCGGGAACCATCCAGCACACCTAGCTGTGCTCCAACACACTGGATCACCCCCCGCGCTGATCCACGTGGGGGCTGCGAGACAGGGCCCTCGCATACCACCACACGGGACCTGTAGGGACTTAGTGGTTTGGAGGCTAGAGTAAGTCCTGTCGCGCGCGAGCGACAACCAAGCCCGCGCGCGACCCCTAGTAACTGCTTTGAGAGATTTATGGCACGAGCTCCATAAACCCGGTCAACCTCATAACGGTTCTGGTATTCGCGGATAACGTGCTGTAACGGTCCCTATATACGCGGACGAACGTGCCGTTGTGGTTAAGCTAATTAGGCCGCCATTAATGGGCGCATTAACCACACTACAACGGTCACATTCCCCGTTATATATAGGATCATTAACCCTTCCATACAAGGGAGAATCACCTGAGATACGCGGAAGCTCTGCCAAAATCCTGTCTCTCTCTCTCATACAGTGCTATTGCCTTACTCTCTCCCTACACACAGCCTTACTTCTCCTGTGTTCCTTCTATCCTCTACTCTTGGTGTATATTGAATTCTCTCTGCAGGATTGTATCGTACACATTTGGTGAACCCGACGTGAACTTACCATTGCAAGCAACCATGTCTCATGAAGATGATGTCAGTAACAGATCGCCCTCCACGGAGACCACCTCGCGAGGGGAGACCCGTCGCACTCCTACGGCCGCCGGTGAGGCTCCGACGCTAGAGGCCCTGAACGCCACCATCCAGAATCAGGCGAAGGCTCTTAAGGCTCAATCCGCACAGATGGAACGGATAATGGCCATCCTGGAAACCCTCGCCTCGAATCCTACATCGACCACTGCCATCTCTCAGGGAGGAGGAGCCTCCACCACTCAAGGGTTGGGGGTATCACCCACGCCACCTAACCCTAATCTTCAAACCCCACCGGCAACGGTGCAGCTGCCCTCAGTTCAGGGGCAAACAGCTCAAATATTGCCTCTTACCGCTCATATTCCTCAACCGCCAACCCTGGCACCCAATCCGTCTTTACAATACCCCTTGCCTCCTCCGCCGGGGACGTGGGGCAACGCGAATTCACAGTACATTCCTAGCCCGACCGCAGCATATGTGTCGCCTCCAACTGCAACAACCCCTCCTGCTGCTGCTGGGGGAAGTGCACCGGAGTGCATGACGTTGCTGTAGCGGCGCATGGAAACTTTCCTGGCTAACCAACCTTTCGCTGATACCATTATCCTGAAGGTTGACAATGACCCACCTGTCCCGCGCGAGATCTACCTCATGCCTAACCCTGCTGGGTACAAGGCTCCCAAATGGGACAAGTTCTAAGATGTCAACGGAAATGCCCACGAGCATGTCATGCGCTTCATCGATGTGATGGGGCCATATGGGGCTGATCCCAAGTTGCTGATGCGCGAGTTCCCGAAATCTTTGGGAAATGTCGCCTACAAGTGGTACAGGACGTTGGAGGCCGGATCCGTGAAGACCTGGGACGACATGGTCCAAAAGTTCTATAATAAATTCTTCCAGGTGGAAGAAAAGGTGACAATGATTCATCTCTCTCGCATGTACCTGAAGCGCGAGGAGGATGGAGTGACATTCATTAAGAAGTTCAGAGCCAAGTCCTTGGAATGCAGAGACGAAGTGCTTGAGGGCAGGCTCGTGGAAATATGTCTGCAAGGCATGCGAGACGAGTACAAAGGTATGCTTATCAACCTACAAACTCCTACATTTTCAAAGCTAATCGAATGCACAAAGAACATAGAGCCTATAGTGGAGAGACAGAAGAAGAAGCACGCCCCTGAACGATCCCCGAGTGGAACTACCTTTAAAATTGGAAGGTTCAGCTACGAGAGGGGGCGCGAAGCCGAGGTTAATACAGTCTCGCCACAAAAGCAGCCCAGGGTTACAAACTTGGATGCGCCACTTCTACCCTGTTCGGTAAGGAAGCGATAGACTTGTGCAAGCAATGGCGTAAAGACAGTGTCTTGCCGCCACTCGAAAGGATACCCTCAAGGAGATGATGAGGGACCCAAAGTGGTGCGAATGCCATCGAAAGATTATGCACCCCACGGCTGACTGCAAGAAGCTCAGAAACATGGTGAGCCGAAATATGAAAGACGGTGAGTTGATTGTCAGCGACCAGAGGCAGGATGTGCGAAACAATCCACTGCCTGCCCATGTGGAGCAAGAGCCGAAGGGCAAAGAGGTTCCAATGATCACGATTATGGACCTCGAAGAAATTGCGGAAGATGGTCTACCCATCGTTGCTGAAGTCTACAACAATGAGGACTACAGCATAGACACGGAAGATGAACGTGCTGATCGGATGAAGGGGTCGCACGGGTTCAGCAGGTTCTTCGATGAGATGAACTTTTCAGAGAAATGCCGGAAGGAAATGACGAAGGAGATCCTGAGGATAGCAGAAGATTACGAGGAAGATATCGTGGTCTCCAATGGGAAGGTTGTCAGGGCATCCCGCCCCACAGAAAAGGTCATAACCTTCTCTGCAAACGACAAGAAGACAGATGCGAGCCATCAGAAGCCCTTATACGCAACGACAATAATCAATGGTGTTGAGTTCAAAAGAGCGTTTGTCGACGGAGGAGCGGCAGTTAACGTGGTCTCGCTCAACACTCTGAAGCTGGCGAGAATCCCGGAGCAGAAGATTGTCAGACGTCCATCCCCGCTGATGGGGTTTGGAAGCGACTCCAGGATGACGATAGGATGGATCCGTCAGGGTGTCCAGATTGGCAAAATCAAGTGTTCAGCCAAGTTCTATGTCATTGATGCGAACACTACGTATCATATGATCATCGGCCGGGTTTGGATTCATCGGTTCGATACAGTCCCCTCGACAGCTCACCAGGTGATGAAAGCTATTTGGAACGACAGAATAGTGGAGATACCAGCTTCGGTAAACCCTTTCAATCTGGACGAGTCGCACCTCACCGAGGCAGTATGGTTCACTGAAATGGCAGATGAGCAAACGTCGGGGCCGTTTAATCCGACTCCCTTGCCTCGATGGGAGGACATCAAGGATCAATCACCAGCAGGAGTGATGGTGACAAGGGAGGAGGCCAAGGAAAAGTCGTCCACGCGAGAAGAGGCACCGCGGATTGCCTATCAAAGAAAGAATGTGTACACCCTGAAAAGGATAGTAAAACACGATCCCGCGGGCAAGGAGATAGAAAGCTTCTACGCAAACGGGAAAAAGTGCTACCGCATATGAAGGTGCGCGGGGATACCCCCACGTGAGCATGGGGATATCCCTGAGCAAATCAATCAAATCGAGCATGTCATGGAATTAGACAAGCCGACACCGGGCGTTTTAGAGGAGAAGCTAAAAGAGGCGCCCGAGTGCATGGAGGATAAGCCCAAACCGCAGAAGCAGGATCTGAAGGAGGTATTCCTAAGCCCAGGTGAAGAAAAGAAAAGACCAGTCTTTCTGAGTGCAGATCTCACGAGCGAAGAGGAAGAAAGACTGATGCAGCTTCTGACTGAGTACAAAGATGTGTTCGCATGGGAATATGATGAGATGACCGGTCTGGACACGAGCATCACTATGCACAAGTTAGATGTAATTCCAGGATTTAGGCCGGTAAAGCAGAGCACAAGGAGCTTCAGGCTGGAGATCAACGTGAAAATCAAGCAAGAAATTGTCAAACTGTTGACTGCCAAATTCATCGAGCCAAATCATCATCCTACATGGTTGGCTAACATCGTGCCTGTGGTGAAGAAGAATGGGCAGCTTCGCATTTGTGTGGACTTCCGAGACCTTAACCGTTTCTGCCCCAAAGACGATTTTCCGCTGCCCAACATTGATCTACTCATTGATTCGACTGCGGGTCATCGTATGTTCAGCTTTATGGATGGCTTCAGTGGGTACAACCAGATCAAAATGGACCCTGAAGATGCACGGAAAACAGCGTTCATCACGCCTGTGGGGGTCTTCAATTACACGGTTATGCCTTTCGGACTCAAGAATGCAGGTGCGACTTATCAGCGAGCCATGTTGGCTCTGTTCCACGACATGATGCACAAAGAAGTGGAATTTTATGTTGATGACTTGGTTGTCAAGTCCAAGGAAGAAAGGGACCACTTGGAGGATCTGCGGAAAGTATTCGAAAGATGCAGACGTTTCCAGCTAAAGATGAACCCCATGAAGTGCGCATTCGGAGTAACCTCGGGGAAGTTCTTGGGATGTGTAATACATCGCCAGGGCATCGAACCTGATCCTGCAAAAGTATCAGCCATCACCAGCATGACAGCGCCGCACAATCAAAGTGCTTTGAAGACATTCTTGGGGAAGTTATCTTACCTGCGAAGGTTCATCCCTGCGATCGCAGAAATTACCTTCTGTTTCAGCGATCTTCTCAAGAAGAAAGCTGTGTACAATTGGACCACAGAGCATGAAGCCGCGTTCGGAAGGCTAAAGGACTTGATGACGTCACAAAGGGTAATGATCGCACCACAGCTCGGATCGCCGCTTTTGCTGTACCTAACATCGATAAAGAAGTCTATAGGGGCACTTTTGGCTCGGGAATATGAAGGGCAAGAAAGGCTGATTTACTATATTTCTCGCATAGTGCAGCCTGCAGAATCAAGGTACACAGATATTGAGCGTCATTGCCTTGCCCTATTCTTTGTAATAGAAAAGTTGAAGCACTATTTCGCTTCACACAAAGTGGTAGTGGTTACAAAGAGTGACCCCATACGGTACCTCTTGACTCACACTTCTCCCGGTGGAAGACTGGCAAAATGGTATATGACCATCTCCCAATACGATATCACGTGCATCCGACCGCGGGCAATCAAATCGCAAGCGGTGGCGGATTTGCTAGCACAGTTCCCTGATAATAGCCACAAGCCCGTGATTGAGGAGGAACTGGAGGGACCTGAGATCTATGCAGTTGAATTGCCTTATTGGATGCTCCATTTCGACGGGTCGTCAACAAGGAAAGGTGGAGGAATTGGAATAGTTCTGACCAAGCCCGATGGAGAGGTCATACAGATGTCCACAAAGCTCGACTTTGCAGTCACCAACAACGAGGCAGAGTATGAAGCTCTCATTGCAGGTCTTTGCGCAGCAAGGGCACTAGAAGTAAGAAATTTGACGGTTATGGGGGATTCCAAGCTAATCGTCAAACAAGCTTCGGGCGAGTATGGGCTAAAGGAAGTAAACCTATTGCCCTACCGAACTTTGGTACAGAAACTGGTGCAACAATTCTGCGATGTCAGGTACGAGCATAAACCTAGAGCAGATAACCGGCATGCTGATGCTTTAGCCACTCTGGGATCCAAGGTTAGTGAGGATAAGTGCCCCGCAAACATCTCAATTGAAGTGCGAATTTCGTCGGCATTGACAGAGGACGCATGCGAGGATGAATGCAAGGACGATGCAGACTGGAGGAAGCCAATATTGCGCGTCATCGCTCTCTACTATAGAGGCCCATGTGGTATACTCATGCGATGCGTCTCGAATCAGGAGGGACAAGCGCTGTTAGAAAAGATTCACCAGCATACTTGCGGGGAAAGTGAAGTGTCAATCTATCAAAAAGTCCAAAGGTATGGGATTCATTGCCGGACATGTCAGCGGCTGCGGCGTTGAATCAAGGAAATTGCGAGAGTTGTGCACTAATCAAGGACTCTTTAACGATTGCTCTGGTCGATGACGACATGGACTGGAGAAAGCCACTCTTCGATTTTCTCACACAGGGAGTCGAGCCCGAATCGAGAAAAGAAGCCGAGAAACTGAAAAGGAAAGCAGGCCCGGTATGTGGTGCAAGAAAACATACTCTGGCGAAGGGGCCACGAGGGTAATCTACTTCGATGCCTAGAAAGTAAGGAAGCGCAAGAGGTGATGGACCTCTCGCACCAAGTGGAACATCAGGGAGGCGCGAAACTATGCAGACAACTTCTCACAGTTGGTTACTTTTGGCCCACCATGGAGGCAGATTGCCGCGCTAAAGTAAGGAGATGCCAGGAGTGTCAATTCAAAGGCAACCTCGTGCATGCCCCTGCTGTAGACCTACATGCATTGGGAACACCATGGCCGTTCCACACTTGGGCTCTAGATTTTTTCGGCCCTATTCGACCAGCGTCGCATGGGAATCAGTTTATCCTCACCGCAACCGAGTTATTCACCAAGTGGGTAGAGGCAATACCGTTGAAGACAGCAAATGCGCTTGCTGTAGTCTATTTTATCCAAGAGAACATCATATATAGGTTCGGGATTCCTAACACAATTCTCTCGGATAATGGTACCCCCTTCGTCAATCGCCAAGTAGCTGCAAAGCTAGCGGAGTACAACATAAGGCAGATATGTTCTACTCCTTATTATCCAAAAGGGAATGGGCAAGCGGAAGCGACCAACAAGACGCTGCTAAGAATCCTGAGCAAGATGGTTGCGGATGATCACAAGAAATGGGATGATTCTTTGAACATAGCCTTGTGGGCGTATCGAACTTCTCCGAGGACCCCCACAAGAGTCTCCCCATTTCTCTTGTGCTATGGAGCTGAAGCTGTTGTACCGGCGGAGGTAAAAATCAACTCTGCAAGGTTGGCCTTTCACGCATTATACGACAATCAGCGAGATCATGACTTGATTCTATTGGAAGAAAAGCGAGAGCAAGCTAAGCGGACTATTAAGTGGTACCAGGAGAGGATCGCCCGCGCGTACAACCAAACAGTCCAACGACGAGACTTCGCAGTCGGGGACCTGGTCTTGCGCGCATCGGATCACTGCATGCGGGAGGCGGCTCACCCAAAATTCGCAGCCAACTGGGAAGGACCTTTCGAAGTCAAATAAGTCTTTGACAGTGGCTACTGCAATATACAAAGGCTACATGGGACAACCATAACCCCAAGCTCAGTCAACATGCGCTGGATTAAGAAGTATTATCCCTTACTTCTCTCCTTACATGCATCAGACTACAATGCCTGTTTATGTCTAGTATTGTGATAAACGCATGCGTCATTCCTCCCATATGTAGGATTTGTAATCTAGCCTCTCCCATATGAGGGACTTGTAATTTCGCCTCTCCCATATGAGGGTGTTTATAGTAAAAGACTTCTCCCATATGGGAAGAAATTTATGACTTTGGCTGTCTTGTATCGCTTCATTTACTTCTTTATTTCTTAATAACTAAAGCCTATCTGCCAAGATAGCAGCACTATGCAAGTATGATCTTAATTCATCCTAAAGCCTATCTGCCGAGATAGCAGCACTATGCAAATACGATCTTAATTGATCCAAAGCCTATCTGCTGAGATAGCAGCACTATGCAAATACGATCTTAATTGATCCAAAGCCTATCTGCTGAGATATCAGCACTATGCAAATATGATCTTAATTGATCCAAAGCCTATCTGTTGAGATAGCAGCTATACTTGAGTATGATCTTAAGTGATCTTCAACCCTATCTGCCGAGATAGCATCGCTATGCGAATGCGATCTTAAATGATCTAAAAGCTAATCTGCCTAAGATTGTAGTTCTAATGTACGATCTTAACAGGTCTGCGAACCTATCTATTCGATAGCTAGTCAAAACAGCAACACCCTGTGTAAAGCGCAGAATTATGCAAGCAAATAACCAAATAAAAAAGGCGAAAGAAACATAATTTGTTTTATAGCCAACTCGCATGCGATATTACAAAATATTCTATCATATGAAGAACAGCAAATACTCAGACTATATTTCATTAAGAGTCAAAATGACTTACAACCTATCTGTCTAGATAGCAGCTTACAAATGAAAGCTAATAGTAAGGTAAATCTTACTATAAAATGAACGGCCTACAAAACGCTACAAAAGCTATACGATGCCATCTTCAAGATCCCAGGATCTGACAAGGCCTCTGTCTGGTCTTCTGCCCAAGAGATATGCCAGATGAACCACCTGTTCAGGCGTATGCGGCGGTGAGGAACAGGCAGGCAGCAACTCCCCGTTCATTACGAGTTGGTAAGAAGGTCAGTACAGTACTGCACCTCGCCGGAAGGCAGCCGGAAGTACGACCTGCAAACATAATAGACGAAGAAAATTCTTCGAGCAAGCGTGAGGTATTATGTGCATCTTCTTTACGATGGTTATGAAGATCAATAAGCTTCGTAAAGAAGATCTTAGAAGCTATTTCTATGGCACAAAGCACAAAATCAGGTTTCACAACTTGAAATTGCCATGAATCAACAAAGCACAAGCATTGAAGCCAGCAGTCGTAAGGACTCATGGCAAGCCACATTTTGGGATGAAGAACCCAAGCAGCAAGAGGCAGGGTTTATATAGACCCTACGGAGACCCTTCAGTTCCCTGGCTGAGTCAGCAAAGCTTGGAAAAGGGGTAAGAATCAATCACTTACGTCTCGAAAGAGGTAACATTCAATTACCCTACTAAAGGCTACGACGATTTGGGGTTGTGCCCTAATTAATGACGGAAGGTCATAATACGGATGGACATCTCAAGGAAAGCGTGCTTATCTGATAAGCAGTTAGCGCGAAAATCAAGGCGGACACGTCACCAGGTGACGTCATAATTGATACGCATAAAAATATTCGAGCAAATCCCGGAAAGGGCAAAACGGGCATTCAAGCCTTGAATAAAAAAAGGGGGGGGGGATAAACCCTAGCAACATTACAATAATGTTTTAATATTTTGTTCAAAACAAATACTTGCTACTTTTCAAAATAAATATTTGATCATGGGGTCATCAGGAGAAAACAAGAGTGACGTATTTGTCACTTGGTCCACTTCTTCCTTCAGCTGCTCGTACTTGGCGCTCATCTCATGGAAGAGCTTGACAGCCTCTTCAGCCTTCTGCCTTTGCTTCTTTACCTTTTGCCCCTCAGCTGCGAGGTTATGGAAGCCGCTCTTCAAATTCACAGCTGCGCGAATCTGGGTGACTCTGTTGACAAGATATCCGAAGCCCAGCTTGCCCTGAACTTTGTCTTGAAGGCCTTGACACATGCTGAAAAGCAGCTGCGCACTCTGAGGAGAGATGGTCGCAGGGGTGGCCGCAGACAGCTGCTCCAAAATCCAGATGGCCTCGGTCAAGAACAGTCTTCTGTTAAAAGGTTCTATCTCCAGAGACCTCTCAAATGACCGAGGATAGGAGAGACGCATCCGAACAGTTAACATCAGCTTGCTTCAAACCTGACAACGTTGATTAAAGTTTAGAACATGAAGCTCGTAAATGAAAAGTGCAAGATGAGAACAAGAAAAATGGTAACATACCAGTCCCTTCAAGGATCTCGCGCAAAGAAGGGATGCACATTGCCGAAACAACTGAAGTCTTTCCTCGCTCCATTGCTCTTCTATCAGCTGCAAGCTCTAGCTCCTCGTAGTTGGAAGGAAGGGTATAGGCCCCACCAGGTGCGATTGCTGCTCCTACTTACGAACTCCAAAAGCTCCACGGTTGAGGAACCTCTGGAGGCTCAATCCCTGCTGGAGGAATGGCAACAGTAGAAGCTGCTACTTGATTAGGAACGCCTTCAGGTGCGAGGGGCTCGTGAGGCTCGGGAGCACTCATTGGGACATTCACATTCGCATGTGATGCTACGTCTTCCACGACCTGCTCATGAACCTCAACCTCAGCAGCATCTGTCTCCACTTCCTCAGCTGCAACATTAGTATCTTCCTCCATCAGCACAGTGTCAGCTTCGACGTCATCAGAAACTTCGATGACATCCTCCAAGGGCTCTCCTGCATACTCAGCAGCTGCGACAGGCTTCTCGACATGAGAGCTTCGCTCTGGGGCATAAGACGCAGAAGGTTGACTTCTTTGTTCCAGCACGGCCTCATCAGCATCACCTGCGACACAAGACAGAAAAATGTGAGGTAGCTTGTATCATACAATATTTCATTATTTTGATAAACCAAGAGCGAGCACCTCCACGCGTAGGTGGGATTGTAGCATCTTCATCATATGCTAAAGACGCGACACCATATCCTATTAATGTATCTTCGTTAAGCACATCCTTAAGGTGAGTGTGGCCTGGGATGCGAAGAAACCAGTTATGATGATGCTTGGGTTACTAAGCCTACAAACACTGCTTGAATGATTACCTGAAGGTTCACCGCACTTGCTTACTAGCCATCGGCGGATGTCATCTTTTGACTAGCCATACACCCCTAATCACCTCTTGATAAGTCAGAACAAGGTTAAAAATCTCACCTTGTTTACCACCTGCGATTTCCTCAAAATCCGCTTGAGCCTGCTCCAGAGCAGCCGCATCTTCCTCTTGAGTCGCATCTTCCTCATCAATTTGAGCTGCATCTTCCTCATTGGTTTGCCGCGCCAAGTCGTCAACATGTTGCTCTTCCTAGCTTATTTGTTTTATGCGTTCAATCTCATCTTCTTCTCGCTTTCTTCTTCTTTCAGCAGCCTCCGCAGCTGTTCTTCTAGACTCAGCAAGGATGTCCTCGTCTATGGCTTCGCTGGAAGCACCAGAGTAGGAACCCCTCTTCTGCCTCTTGGCCAGAAGGCCGCTGATGGTTTCTGCGTCATCATCTGCGAAAGAACAAACTGTTCAATAAAGACTGCGAGAGCTAAGATAATGAGAAGATAAGCTTGTTAGAAATACCTTTTGAATCTTCCTCTTGTATTTCACCTCTTTCTTCTTCTTTTTCATCTTCTACTCTCTCTTCTTCTTCATCATCTCTTTCTCTCACCTCCCTTCTCTCATCCTCCTCTTCCTCCTGACCAAACGGAACAAAAGTCTCGACTGCGAGCTCTTTCCGCGCCTTGCTTGGCATGCGACCTTTTCCTTTGTCCTTGGAAGCAAGGGACTTCGCAGGGGAGGAAGCTGGAGCACTCCTAGGGGAGGAGATTGTGATTCCCTTCTGCCTTGGTCTCTTTGCCCTTGGAGCGGCAACTGTTGGTGGAGATGGAGCGTCCATGGGAGGAGACAACACTAGAGTGTTGTCTATCAGCGAGTCAGCAAATGCGTCCATTACCTCGCGAATTCGGGCCTCAATTGCGGGAGCCATTCCCATTGCTAGCCGAATTGGCTCACCCTGCCTTCTCGCAGCAACAATGGTGTTGATCAGCGACTTGGAGCGCTGACCAGATGCAAACCGCCTCAGATAGCACTAAAAAAATGGAGTATAAGTTTCAACATGTCAAAGGAAAGAAACTTAATGCGCGCAGAGGAAATTGTTTACCTTGGCAAAATCTTCGCTGTACTTGATGACATGCGAGGCACCTTCCCTAACTGCGGCCATCTTCTCTTCAAGGATGGTGGAGGGGCACAAGTGATTTTCATGGTCCAACAATGAGTAGCAGCCATATTGGGAGTCATCCAAGCTACAGTTAGGACGGAAGGGGAAGGAATTTCTCTTGATCACGGGAGCTCTGCTTGGCTGAGGGCTCGACTGTGTCTCAGATCTGGCCTGCTGGGTAGTCCAGTAGGCAACCCAATTCTTGGAGTAGCCACCTGCGCGGTTACCTGAAGGTTGATCAAAGGGAAGGTTGCTCCTCAGAATCGTTTGGCACTCGCCAGACAGTAGCCGCTTGTAGCAACCTCTTAAAATGGATCTGGGCCAGACTGATGGCGCCACCGCATCAAACCCAAACTGGGGAGAAACGCGAGTGGGATCGACATCCACTGTGATCCTCTCGTACCTGGGAGTAAGCTCGCGAACATACTCAGCAAGAGCAGGAAGAGAACCCCTTAGACACCAGCAAAAGAATTCGCGATAACGCTCATGGAAACGCTTGTGACCCTCGAAAAGAAGTTCTTACGAGAAAGCAACAGGTCTGGTAGGGTACAACTTTGGGAACCATCGCACATTTTCAATGCGCGTGGCATAAGGCCTAGCCGTAAACTTGCTCCGATCATCGCATATCAGGCTCCAGGTACATTTAGGGAAATGAGTTCCAAACCATCTAGCAGCCCTTCCACTGGAAAGTTCTTCCTTCGCACATGGGACACACCATTTGTTGGGCCTAGAAGGAACAGGAGCATAAGAGGGCCATCGCCCAAAAACCCACATGGTCAAGAATGCGATGTTAACATAGGTCAACACATCAAGGCGACCGCGAGAGTCCTTGGTCGCCATAACCAATTGATCCAATCTGTGGTACAGGGTGCCCAAGACTAGCGGCCCAAGTGCGACTCTTTGGCCAAGGGTCAGTTTCACAGCAAGAGGGAGGACATGGTAGAAAACCCCATCATGAGGGTGACCATCAATAAGGTACCTCGATAACCAGGCGCAGAGAAAATCGCACAAGGTCAGATGATAACCTTTCCCGTTCACATAATTTTTCGCCTTCGGGTTGTGGCTCAGGAGTTTCTTGGTGATACTACTATTTGCATAGTCACGAAAGAAGTACTGCACCCACTTGCCCCAAGTGTTCTTCGCAGATGTATCAACCAGCTGCCAGTCGGGAAGAAGCTTCGCAGGTGTCCACCGGGTGGAAATTTTCTTTACCTCTGACAAGCATTCTTCCATCTGCTTGTATAGAGCCAGTTCCGGATCGGTCCTCAAGGGGCTTAGAGGATCCACCTCACCAACAGGAGAAAGATCATACAACATGTGTACATCTTCCAGAGTGGGAGAAGCCTCGAACTCAGCAAAGTGGAATGTGTGAGTCGCAGGCAAGTAGCGCGAGAGAAGGTTTAGAAGCATGGACTGGTCCAACTTCACGGCAGCACCCTTCATAGCACGAACTGCGAAATAGATGCCCGCATTGTTCAATGCGATGGCATGGTTGGTCAATACATGGTCGATCCACTCATCCATGAAATCCAATTTCTGGACAAAAGCTTGGGTCGAAATTGCAGTATGGGGGAAAAACCCATTTTCAACCCTTAATCAAACCACATCCTTGGAATCGATTAATTCAAGCATGGCTGCGTTAACAGGCGGGGTCAATGTCTGTAACTCTTCAGAGGGAACGGGAGTTGGCAGGTTCTTTACCTTAACCCTAGCGTGGTAAAAATCCTTTCCGCCCAAATAGGGGGCTTTCCGCCATAAGGTTTGGGGAAGATCAGGTATTTCTTCGACCTATTTAACGGGTTTTGTTCCTTTTGCCTTTGCCATTCCTGCGGAAGAGAAAGAAAAAAGGGGGGGGGGGAGAAATACACACACTTTCAGTTCGAATTTCAGTTTAGAGCAACTATGTTTTGTCAAGAGAAGACGAACAGTTCAGTATCAAATTTGGGTTTGAAATATCGGAATCGTTTATATTACTTGGAATCTCAGAAGTCCCACATCCAAAATCGTTGCAATCAGGCGATTAAATTAGTTCTGGGTTTAAAGAACAAGGCCTCTTTTGCAATTTTTCAACGAATGACATGTTTCAGATAGTCACGGGTTTGCAGATCCAATACAGTTCTAAGCATATATCAGTACATTAAATGGAATTGAGCAAAGCCAACCTTGTTTTGGTAAAGCATGCTTGGATGAAGCCAGTTGAAGGAGACGATTGACAAGAAAGAATTGATGATTGATTATTTGAATCTGCTCTTGAAGGCTTTCGGGTATCATTCACTTTAAGATAAAGAAGTGATGCTTTGCAACAATGGAGAGCACAGAGTATTTATCCAAAAACAATGAAGGGTTGCGTCCTTTCAGTAGTCAAATCGCAACCGTCATCGTCGGATCGCGCAATCACAGGACAAGCTGACGTCATGCCTAAAACCCTAAAAGACCAGACGGCACGAATCTAGGGATTTTAGGTCATAATGACACGCACTGGGGCTGAATTTGCGTGTATTTGAATTGGTGCGTGGCGGCGACGCGTACATTGGTTCCTGCGCATTGAAGCCTATCCGGCTATGTGCCTTCACGCGCAGAAAGTGGGCTAATGTAGATAGTGCTTTCTAGACAGGCAGATCCTAGCCACGTGGCAACCATACAGCACACCTTGCTGTGCTCCACACACACCGGATCACCACCTGCGCTGATCCACGTGGGGGCTGCGAGAAAGGGCCCTCGCATACCACCACACGGGACCTGTAGGGACTTAGTGGTTTGGAGGATAGAGTAAGTCCTGTCACGCGCGAGCGACAACCAAGCCCGCGCGCGACCCCTAGTAACTGCTTTGAGAGATTTAAGGCACGAGCTCCATAACCCGGGTCAACCCGATCAACCTCATAACGGTTCCGATATACGCGGATAACGTGCTGTAACGGTACCTATATACGCGGACGAACGTGCCGTTGTGGTTAAGCTAATTAGGCCGCCATTAATGGGCGCATTAACCACACTACAACGGTCACATTCCCCGTTATATATAGGATCATTAACCCTTCCATACAAGGGACAATCACCTGAGATACGCGGAAGCTCTGCCAAAATCTTGTCTCTCTCTCTCATACAGTGCTATTGCCTTACTCTCTCCCTACACACAACCTTACTTCTCCTGTGTTCCTTCTATCCTCTACTCTTGGTGTATATTGAATTCTCCCTGCAGCATTCTCTCGTACACACCATGCTTCTAGTAACTGTCGGGCTCACAAATAACTTAGACTTTTCTAAGCTCAGTAACTGTCCTGCTACCTCACACAATTCATTAAGCACCCTCTTCATAACCCTGACTTGATTTTTAGTGGCTTCCCCAAACAATAATAGGTCATTTGAAAATAAAACATGAGTAAGAGCCATATCACTCCTTGAAAGACTGATACCCTTTCCATTTACCTTGATCCACCGCCAGATGAATATTTTGAGGTAAAACCTCCATTGTTAACAGAAATAGGTAGGGGAAATAAGATCCCCTTGCCTCAAACGTCTTTGAGGTCTAAAAATATCTTAATATTCCCGATCCATATAACCCTCATGGGGAGGAGGTAACAAAATCCATGATAAGAGACTTGATATTACATGGAATGCCAATTGAAGAAAGAACAAAGTATAAAAACTGCCATTTAGCCTTATCATAGGCGTCGAAAGGATCAATTTTAATAGCAATGCCTTCCTTTCTCCCTTTCCTAGTCTTCAAAAAATGTAAAACTTCTTGAGCCCGAAGAATATTCTCACTTGCCATTCTGCCAAGCAGAAATCTAAATTGGATAGGATGGACAATATTGTGAAGCACATGTCTTAGTCTTTGAATGACTAGTTTAGTAATGATACATTATATATATAGGCCTAAATTGAGCAACAGAAGCAGGGGCTTCCACTTTAGGAATGATTGCAATGAGAGTACCATTTATATCCTCATGTATCTTACCACGAACACAAGCCTTCTACACCATGTCAACCACATCACCCCCTACTTTATACCAGAAGTGTTGATAAAACACTGGAGGAAGTGAAGGGAAAATTCGGAGAGATTTGTCCCGGACCACTTGATTTATGCAGAGAATTAAGCATATGCATTCAAAAAATAATGTGGTAAGTTAACTTGCGGAATAGAACTTACCACAGTCCGTGTGGACTGGTATGACGCGATTCCCAAAACTTTGACCAAATTCCGGCAGTGCTATGTTCCGAATGTGACTGCGGGACCTATGCCATTGGAACCGTCTCGCCGAGAGACATGATTTTCATATATCGATTGTCTTCACCAGACATCTGTAGCTCCGGTTAAGCTCCAAAAACAGTATTCAGATCCTGTTGAAATCAATGCGGACCAAAACTTTGAGCAACGATATCTGGAGTTCTACAACTCCGATCGACGCGCCGTTTCTTCGTGTCCCTTCTTTTGTCGTGATCTACAACTTTCGTGCTTTATTGGACATGATCTGAGATCATTATCCTGCCCAAAACACTTGAGACTCGAAAACACTTGTGAATCACAGTATCACACTTATGTTGGACTACGTCGGGAACCTCTGGAGAAAATAAATGAATCGACTCCCAATAATATATTTGAACTCATAATTCAACCCGAACTAAATTTAAAACTAATTGTTAATTATAGTTTACTCAGCTATAGAACTATTAATGCACTCCAACATTTTATTCCCATCATTATGTATGATCCTGTTATTAATATTAGATAACTCCCCGCGTTAAGATTACAGATACCCGTTAATATCGGTCTACTATTACTGAAAATTCCTATCTCATCAACATCTTATGCATTCCCTAATCTAAACCGCTGAAACCTTATTCGTAATCTGGTTACAAATAACCAGTTGGCCAGACTTGACATAACGAAATATAGTGAGCTCCTACGAGGGTACATCATTCTCATACGAGACATAGATTCTATGATTCGATTAGCTTTCAAAAAATCATAAAAATCATTATCCAATATACCAGGATTGTTGACTCGCATTTGAATCTCACTCAATATATCCAAGTATGACTAATCACTATTTGTGTTTACATAAACAATCATAGATTAAGAGTTTTCAATACTACCAATAACAATGAAATATTATATATCTCACTTCGCTCAGTCCAAGGTAATCATATTCATATGGTGGTCATGTTCAACAAACACAAAGTATGCTAGTGTAACAAGTTGAAACTATACCGTTTCCTTGACCGGGATGTGTCACTATAATGTTGCACTTCAGTCGTTCCGACGTTTGTTTCAAAATTATCTAGATTGTGAACCCTTACTTATATTCTACAAATAAAGAACATCAATCTCGCGCATGACCGAACTCGTATGCATGTTTGATTCTTTTAGGTATAGAATATTGGACTTTATAATGCCTATGTATATGGCAAATAATAAATATAATGTGCATACTCACGTTTTGCTAAATTAAATACGAACAATAATCTATTAAGAATTATTAATTCAACCATAAATATGAATTTCTGTATAATTCCCAACAATCTCCCACTTATTATCAAAGCCGCAAACTAGAAACCCTTCATAATTGAAAGTTTGAATTAATGTGTAGACTTGTATGTGATAAACCAGCATATCTACTTTAAATCTTCCAAGATGTCTGAGTGTGCTTTTATTGGAGTCCACTAGTGATCTTTCCTTGTAAATGACTTATATATGTTATCTTCTCCTGTAGGCCCATTTGCAACCGATTTTTTTTTTTTTTTTTTTTTTTTTTTTTTTTTTTTTAATAATCTCATCTTGAAAATCTACAATTTCCCAAAGGTAGTTAGAATACATGAATGTTTTCTCGTATGCTACAGACTAATGTCATGACTCAGCATCTTCATCATTCATTTTCTATTCATAGTATTAAGACTGAGTTAAAATCTATCCGGGATCAATTTATCCCAAGTATCTCAACCTATGAGGTTGTCATATAACTCTCTCACTACGAAAAAGATCTCTCGTTTCTTGTGTATTCACAACACAAATTTATATTGCTTGTTTTGTGTTAGCTTAGAACTAACAATTTAAACCTCTCGCTTAAGCTCCTTTAAAGCAACTCTACTTTACCGTTTCTTATTCGTATGATTCAATTTTCAAAGAATTAGGTATTGTGCCTGCAATGACCTTCTAATCCTTAAGATCATAAAATAAGTAACCTTCTTATCCTTCAAATATTCAACCAAGATACATACTTCTAATTTACCTTGTAACTTACTGAAATGACTTCTTTATACCTGAAAGTGTCTAGAGAAGATTTGACCATTTTTCTACAATTCCATGGATGTATTCATGACTAATTTAGAGTGCGCTAAATTCAACAGTATTCAATAGTCTCTAATGCATATTCTAAAGGATAACAGAAAAACTGAATAGCACTTTATCTACAAAAAATATGTTTCTTCTATCACTGATATTATTCGACTAACCTTTACGTATTAAGAGATATTATGGCACTTTAATATAAAATTGTCACCACTATGCAAAAAAGACCTTAGGCAAAAAAAAAAAAGAAAAAAAAAAACTTTCCTCAAATTTAGCACATAAGACAATCTCTCGATATTAAAGTCCTACCATAAAATTGTACTGCAAGCGTACCTACTCTTACAACATCTCTTGCCCAATGCCTATCGCCTACTTGTACTGAACCCTCATAAGGATTTCCAAACATGATTATTTTCTCTCGTATCTACACACCAGAATTGGTTGAACGAGTAACTAAACATGATTTGACGAATAGTGCAGAGGACACGAGTGAGTTGTTTCATCCTCGGCTTAAAATAACAAGTTATTTCTTCCTGAAAGTCTTTTCTACTAGAAAATAAAATACTCGCCTTTCAGCCTTTTATTAGCATCACGTATTAGGAATAAAAACACAACCTTAATTGGATCTATGAATATATTTCTACATCCTACTACCAAATAGTTTAGAAGTAGAACCAATTTTCACTCACCAATATACTAGGTGTACTTCTGACAAGTCTTTCACCCACAATTAATTCAATTATAATCTTTGTCAATGAAGAACTCAACCAATCAATGTTGCATTCATTCAAAATTGCATAAAAGAATTAATATGGGACTACTTTTATCTTATCGATCTAGTTTTTACCATCGATCTAGATCTCTTGATCACATGCTCACCCAAAAGACATATCATCCTTTGAACAGGATCACATATTGGGATCTAACTCACCTATGTTTTCATTAACACCCTTATTGCTACTTACATTGCAACCTGATCATGATGTCCAAACATCTCTACATGTTAGGACCACATCACATGTATATAACAGGTGTTGAAGCTCATGTTGCACTACATTTGACATATGCCAAGATGTAACCGGCGACATCTCCTCAAACTTCTCCCACCTTTGATAGGCTTGGTATTTCACGCCACCCGCCTCATCATTGGGCCTTCAAGTGCAAAACTTGGTTAACACACAATTGTATCCCTACACAGCTAAGAAAACTTTTAAAATTCACTTCCAACTATTGTAATTCCAATTAATCTGTAGTATGCGAGAATCACATCGTGGTTTTAAAACCTAGGATCTTAAATTATCTCACAAACACTATAAATAACATATAATTATATCCATGAGTATGATACACTTTTGAATCTAACTCAAGTTAGAATTCATCGGCAATTCGATTTCCATTTCAACCGCCTGTGGCGATGGACCACTCGACTTTGAAATAAATCAAACTGACCATGTCACTTTAGATTTACTATTTGGACATTTACCTGTCCAATGAAACCAAATAATTTATTTTTAGGCCCAACAAAATTAGTAACAAGAACTCGATGGGAAGATATTAATAATTTTCTTGTTAAGTGATTCAACCATTAACCGTACTGAACCGAATCTCTTAGTTTGAAAGAGAAATTCTGATGGAAAGACTTGCCCCACAAACTAGATTCAACAACTAACCTTGTGAGGAGATTTGCTTAATAATCGAAAACCAGCTATGGCACGGATGGGGCACTCTTATCAATTACATTATTTTCAAACCAATAATGGATGCCTCAAGCTTTGAAAGTTTGTAATGAAAGTACAAAACATGATCTAATACTCTAGAGGGAGGGGGGAGGTTGAATAGTGTATGGTAACTTTTTGCTCAAAATTAACCGTTGAAAACTTTAAGCTAATGTGCAAGTGAAATCTCAAAGCTTTGGAAAAGATTTGAATAGCTTGAGAAATAATTACAACTATAAAAGGCTTCAAAGCTTTGAGATAGGAAATCCTACAAAGCTTTGAAGCTATCTGTTCTGAACTGAATAGCAACAGGAATGAAAAGCAACAAAGTATAACTTAAGAACACAAGGATTTTTACAGAGTTCAGTCCCAATTGGACCCAGTCTCTTCCTGAGGGATCTGATCCCTCCAGTATTTCAACACACTTCTTATTAATCACCAATATTAGCTCTAGATATCAAGTCTAAGTGAGCTACCTTACACTTATTACAGTTTGTGGTCCCCAACCTATCTAGTAATAATTACAACCTGTTGAAACAATAAGAACCTCTTGTTATTCACTTGAACAACTATACTTCTAAGTTTGTGAGGTTTAAGAAATACAAAATTAATAATACAAGTTCAGTATAGTTTGAAAAACACATAAAAGATAAGCAAATGAAGCTTGGAAGTGTTCTTCAGATTTGATGAATGATCTTCTTCTCTTGCAGTGTTGAATGCCTTGAATGATTGAAGAACTGTGTACGATCTCCCAAGTATGAAAACACTCTTCAATTCTATGTTGATCAGCCTCTCTATGTGTCTCTCTTGTTTGAAATTTAAACTCCAATTTTTATCAAGAACCTGCAACTACTTAAGAGATTTTAGGAACTGAATTCCTAGAAATCCTCACCCCTGATATGCTTCTTTAAAGAGCTATGCTTGGATAGCTATTAAGTTTGTTTAGGGATGTTTGGACGGACAACAAACCTGCACAGACTCAGCAGCCACGATCAAACAAAATCTACACAAAATTGCTACATAATCTGATCTGTTAGTCAGACAGTTCATACATAAACCCTAGCTATTTTTGCCTTAGAAAAAGTTCAATATAAATAGCCACACTCACACCCACCCACACACCCCCACACACACACACACACACACACACACACACACACACACACACACACACACACACACATATCTGTAAGTCAAGATAAATAACATAATAAGGAGATAGAATAACTCATTATCCAGTTTTGAATCCATCTAAGTCTTTCTGCATACAGAAAACAGTTAAGCAGAGTTCATCAGTTAAGAGCATAAGGCAGAGCTTTGATTTTCAGTTCACAAGTTTGAACTTAAAACTGAATCCTGCAATCTATGTGACTTATACAATCTAAACATAGACTCAGTAATATTTGCAAGAGTAAAAGATATGTAGGATCATGTTCAGAGGTTTTTGAAAAATAAAGAAAAAGACTTCAGGACTTTGAAAGAGAGAAAGAAAGAAAAGATCAGAAATAAGAGGTTTCAAGGCTTTGAGGTTCCAGCATCAACACTCTTCTTAGCAGTCTTATTTTCACTTTGAGTTTTTCCCTTGCCTTCGTCCTCAGTCTCCACCTGTTCTTCCTCTGCTATTTCTGCATCTGATTCTTCACCAATCTCAGCTTGCTCTTCCACATGCTTAACTTGTTCATCTTCATTCTCAGCTTGTTCTTCCACATTCTTACCCTCAACATTAGTAACCACTTCACCAATTACCTCTTCAACTGTTGCTGTATTTTTCTCAACAACTTTCTCAGCAGTCTCCTCACCACCAACTTGATCATCAGTCTATTCAAACAGTTCTTTTGAAGCAAGAACTATTGGAACCTTCTTCTTCTTTTGTTTCTTGAGCACTTCCCCCATGACTTCATCTAAATAAATACTAGTGTCTCTACTCTCAGCAGATGGTATCTTTTCCAAGTTCAAACCTTTGATGATTACATCTAGCTTTCCTTCCACTGTAGTCACCAAGCCCTAGAACTTCCCAAATTCAGTAGATAGATCAAACATCCCTTGCCTAAGATCTTCAATACCATCCTATAAGACTTCAAATCTCTCCAAACCTGAGAAAAATCCAAGTTACCAGAAACCTTTGATGTTGTTGCTACTCTGGGTTTGATGTACTCCTTATCTTTCAGCTCTTTTGCAGACAACTCAAAATAGAATTTCCACTTCCCCTTACCAGTCTGAACAATACCAATCCTTTGAAGTGATGCTTCATCAACCAACCCGAAATCCCTTGTAATCTTCTCCTCATCCTCCATGGGCACCCAAAAGTGTTACAGAACAGTGGTAACAGATTTGCATAAGGCAAATAGTGATTCCTAGTTCTAGTTCCACAATAAACCATATGCTCCATGATTACAGTAGGCAAATCAACTTCAAAGCCTTGAAAAATTAAGTACATCATAACTAACACCATGTCATTATTCAGCTCTTTAGAATGCTCCCTTGGTACCACACACCTCATGATAATTGAGAATTTGATTTTGGCTTCACATTTGAACACATATTGTGTTAACTGTTTGGGTCCAGTTGGTGTACCCTCCAGGAAAAACATGGATTTGGCTAACTCCAAGCACTCCCTCCTATCTAGATGTTCATGTACCCTATAATTCCAAGGTACTCCCAATACTTTGGCAAAAACCTCGTGATAAAACTTTATACCCACACCAGCCACTTTAGAAGTAAGGATAAAGATATCACTATCATCAACTTCTTGAACCAAATTCAAGTAAAACAACCTTGTTAACCTTGGATAAGCCTCAGAGGTAGGTTCATCATCTTCCAAAAAGATAAATCTTTGAACTTCCTAATGCAGTTTATGTCCAATTTATCTAATAACTCAACACTTATTAGACTACTATGGGCCACCTTTGAAGAAGCATAACCATCCATCCAAACAGTTTTAACCTCTGGATTTATAAACCAAGACTCAGGAGGAATTTTCTTACCATGTCCAGAAACTGTCTTAGTCTTCACAGCACTGTGCTTGACTCACTCTTTTGTTATGTAGATGGATATCCTTTCTTCTCCTCTGACTTCTTTTCTTTTGGAGATTGAACACCCTTCTTCTCAGCCTTAGACTCCTTATGTGCAACAACCTCTTTCTTCTTATTGCTTGACTAATCACCTTGATCTTTACTCCTCTGCTCCTTATCTTTCATTACTGCCTCTGTTTCGGATTAAGATTCTGACCCAGCTTCCTGAACTTCCTTCCCTTTCTTGATTTTCTCTGATGGTGGAGAAGTTTCTTGCATGCTTTCTGATTTCTCAGAGTCTGATCCACGAATGGTTATCTTCCTGTTTGCTTTCCTCTTTATTCTCTTTGAAGAACCCTGACCTTGCTGCTTGATTCTTTCAGATTTTCTCTCCATTGGGTTTTAGGGTTTCAAGAGGGTTTAGAGAGAAATAGGAAGATATATATAGGGACGGAGATAAAGAGATTGAGAATGCGAGAAAAAAGTATTGAAGTTGGCTTAAGTAGGTAAAAGATTTGGAATCAAAATAGGATTGCATGCAAAATCAAACTTTAAAGATATTCTGAGATATTTTTGGGATATTTTGCAAATGCATCCTTGTTTAGCATACCCAATTCAAGCCTTAGGGATTCAAACCTCTCATCTGGCAAATGTTTTGTGAAAATGTCAGCTATCTGCATAGTAGTTGAAATGAAAGATAAAGACACATCACATTTATCAATATGATCTCTTATGAAACGGTGTCTTACATCAATGTGCTTAGTTCTGGAATGCTGTACTGGATTCTTTGATATTGAAATGTCACTTGTATTGTCACAGTTGATAGGCACATTTCTGAATTCATATCCAAGATCTCTTAATTGTTGAGCAATCTATAGCACTTGTGAACAACAAGCACCCGCTGCAATGTATTCAGCTTCTGCAGTTTACAAGCCTACTGAGTTTTGCTTCTTTGAATGCTAACTAATCTATGATGAACCAAGAAATTGGAAACACCCAGGAGTAGTCTTTCTATCCACTTTGTATTATGCAAAGTCTGCATCTGAATAACCACTCAACATGAAATTAGTTCTTCTTGGATACCAAAGTCTCAAGTCTTTTGTTCCATTCAAATATCTGAAAATCCTTTTAACAGCTACCAAATGGCTTTCCTTAGTATCTTCTTGAAACTTTGCACACATATACACACTAAACATAATATATGGTCTACTAGCAGTTAAATAGAATACTAAACAAATCATACCTATGTAATCCTTTTGATTCACACTCTTACCATTTGTATCCTTGTCTAAGGAAAATGATGAACTCATAGGGGTCTTTGATACCTTGGATTGTGACATATTGCACTTATGTAATAAGTCCTTGGTATATTTCCCTTGATGCACAAATACATCTTTCTTCATTTGATGTACATGAAGTCTAAGAAAGAAATTCAATTCTCCCATTAAGCTCATCTCAAATTCCCTGCACCTTACCCTCGAAAACTCTTTTGAAAGAGCGTCAATAGTAGAAAAAAATAGTATATCATCAACATAAATCTGTACTATTAACAATTACTTTTCATGATTCTAACAAAAAGATTTTTGCCAACCAGTCCTCTCTTAAAACCATTGTCAAGTAAAAACTTTGAGAGTCTGTCATACCAAGTCCTTGGAGCTTGCTTAAGGCCATAAAGAGCTTTTTATAATTTGTAAACATGATCAGGGACATTGTCATCTTCAAAACCAGAAGGCTGAGCAACATATAATTCTTGTTGTAAATAACCATTTAAGAAATCACATTTGACATCAATTTGAAAAATCTTTATGTGTTTATGGGATGCAAATGCAAGAAGTATTCTGATAGCTTCTAACCCGGCAACAGAGCAAATGTCTCCTCATAATCAATTCTCTCTTCTTGATTATACCCCTGTGCCACAAGTCTGGCTTTGTTTCTTACCACCTTACCATTTTCATCAAGTTTGTTTCTGAACACCCATCTGGTTCCAATAACTGATTGTGTCTTTGGCCTAGGAACCAAGTTCCAAACCTTGTTCCTTTCAAACTCATTCAACTCATTCTGCATAGCATATCAATGATCCAATCTGCATCTTCTACTGCCTCCTTTGCATTCTTAGGTTCAATCAAGGATACAAAGGCACTGAATGCACAAAGGTTTCTTAACTTTCCTCTATTCTGTTTATCAGTTGTTGGATCTGAGGTGACATTGTCCGTTGGATGAGCTGACAAATACTTGAACCTCTTCCTTGGTTTCCAAGGTTCTGGTTCTCCATAGATCTTTTCAATACTTCGAGAACTTGATGCAATAGCTGGAGCACTTTGTGTTCTGTTAACTCTAGTCTCAAGGCTTTGAGATTTTGGCTCAACAGGATGTTCAAGACCTTGAGATTCCTCTGACTCTTTCTGCAAGTTAGTTTTGCTTCTTTTCTCTTTATCATAATCATCATCTGCCTCATACTTATTCAAGTTGAGATCTGCAAAACTTTCACTCAATGAATCATCAGTACTTTCATCAAAAACCACATGAATACTCTCCTCTACAATCTTAGTTCTCTTATTGAAACTCTATATGCTTTGGTAGTTTGAGAATAACCATGAAATAAACTTTCATCACTTCTAGCATCAAATTTGCCAAGATTATCCTTGCCAATATTATGCACATAACAAGTACAACCAAAAGGCAAAATAAGAAACACTTGGCTTTCTACCTTTGAAAAGTTCATAAGGAGTTTTCTTAAAAATAGGCTAATTAAAACATATATTCAACACATAGTTGGCAATGTTAACAACTTTTGCCCACAAATACTTTGGCAAATTACTTTCAAGTAGCATGGTTCTAGACACATCTTCAAGTGTCCTATTTTTCCTCTCAACTACTCCATTCTGTTGAGGAGTTCTAGGTCATAAAAGTTGTGTGAGATGCCATGCTTCGCAAAAAATAAATCAAAATTAAGCTGATCAAATTCTCTACTATGATCACTTCTAATTCAAGCAACATGTAAGTTTTCCAAAGTTTGAAACTCTTTACAAAGCTTTGAGAATTCAAATAATGCTTCATATTTATCTCAAATGAACATAACCCATGTAAATCTAGAGTAATCATCTACACAACAAGAATATATCTTACCTTTGGGTGTAACCCTCATAGGACCACACAAGTCCATATGCATCAATTCTAAGGGTCTAGAGATACTTACAAAGTTCTTTGGCTTGAGTGAGCTCTAGGTCTGTTTACCTTGGGTACATGGCTTGAAAATCTCATCATCTTTGATTTTCAGGGTTGGTAAACCTCTTACCAAGTCTTTTGATATGAGCTTGTTCATTGTATGCATGCTAATATTCCCAATATTTCTATGCCAAAGCTTAGAATCTTCCTTAAGCTTTGAGACACTTCAGACTTTCACCTACAACTTTGTTAGTACTTAAAGCATAAACATTGTATGCACTAGGAGCAGTGAGTATGCAATTGCCTGATTTCTCATCTTGCACCACACATTTCTCCTTGTCAAAACTACTTTGTTACCTTTATCACACAATTGAGATATAGTAAGCATATTATACTTTAAACCTTCAACCAAATACATCAGGAATTAAACTTGCAGAGTCATTACCAATACTGCCTATACCAATAATATTGCGTTTGGCTTTGTCACCCAGTGTGATTGTTCCTCCAGATTGCTCTTTAAGATTAGTAAATAAGATTTCTATCCACTCATATGCCTGGAACAACCACTGTCCAATATCCATTTTTGATCCTTCAAAGCTTTGGTGACAGCCTGCAAAATTCAATCAGTGCCTTAACAGGCTATTGGACCAAGTGTAGAATTTGGATTCATATTCAGAATCAACCATGTTAGGTGGTCTGATTCCTTTTGGAACCAAAATTTGTCTCACTTGTCCCTTAAGCTGATAAGGATAGGTATTCCTCAATATATGAGGTTCTTTCCTTCTAAGGGGCAAGTCAACTTAATATGTCCAATTTTTCCACAGTAACGACATTTTGGAGAATGTCTGCTTCCTGATTTTACAAATGTGGGTTGGTTTTGTTTTTGGAAAATTTGGATTATAACCAATTCAATTTTTGTAAACAGAATGCATACTTCTTCCAAGCATGATATTAAGCTTGTGTTCAGAGCTAAAAAATGTTGATAAGATCTTCTTAGTTTCTAGAAGCTTCCCAGTTAATAAAGTTTTCTGTTTTTCTAAATCATCTGAATGATTCTTTAGATCAACATACTTATCAGTTAAAATAGAGTTTTGACCAACAACTTCTTTCACTTGTACCTTCAAAGCTTTGAATCTACTGTCCAAGGCTTTGAACTCACTATCAATTTTCAACTTAATAGCTTCAAGACACTTTTTTTGAATGATCAAATCTAGATTTTCTTTGGCCTGATCATGAACTTTCATTTTTTAAGAGTCAATCTCATTCCTATAACTTTCCTTATTCAAAAACATACTTTTGAGAATTTCAGGCAAAACATATGAAGGACTAGATAGAAGATTCTTTACCATATGTTCAATAGGCTTTTCGTAGAGTTACCTTCTTGATGCTCTGCCATTAAGCAAAGATTTTCTTGCTCCTTATCAGAGTCTAAGTATGTTGATGAGTCAAAATCACTGCATGAAGCTACAATTTCTTTCTTCCTTCCTTCTGTTGTCATTTTTCTTCTTAGGAAATTGCCTGCTTTTCTTCTTTTGTGGACAATCTCTGACCAAGTAATCTACATCTCCACATTCATAATAATTTGTTACTTTAGATTTATATGAATGTGAAGAAGACTTACCTCTCTGATCCTTACTACTTGAGCATCTGGATTTATACTTGTTATAGTCCTTGTTTCCAAAGCTCTTTTTCTTCTTCAAGATTCTGGCCAAGGCTTCGGAGATCAAGGCTAAGGCCTCATCATCATCATCATCCTCCAGTTCAAGGCTTTGAGATTTTCCATTGTCTTTTACCTTGAGTTCCAGGTTCTTGATGTTGTCATTCATATCACCATCTACTTCCTTCATTGAAATCTCATGAGTGAGCAGCTTGCCTTGCAGACCGTCTAGCTCTAAGATGCTCAAGTCCTGAGCTTCCTCAATTTCAATTTTCTTAGGTTCCCACTTGGATTTTGGCAAACTTCTTAGCATCTTTCTGACTTTTTCTTCATTTGAGAAAGCCTTTCCCAAATATTCCAAGTTGTTCACTATAACAGTAAACCTCTTGAACATGTCCTTGATGGATTCATTGGAATTCATCTTGAACAGCTCATACTGCCTCAGAAAGATATTGATTTTGGTATGCTTGAATTGGCTAGTTCCTTCATAAGTTACAGTCAATTTGTCTCAGATCTCTTCGGCACTCTTGCAGTTTGATATTATGTTGACCTCATCTGCACTAAGAGCACAATAAAATAAGTTCAAAGCTTTGTAATTCTTTGATACATTTTCTAGTTCAGTAACTGAGAGATCTTCTTCTGGTTAGCATATAATATATTGGGACCATTATCAACAATTGACCACAACTCCATGTCTTGGTCTATGATGAATATTTTCATCAATGCCTTCCAATGCACAAAATTGTAACCACTGAACAGTGGAGGTTTGTTGGATCATCTTCCCTGTGAAAATCCTCCATCACCTACATTACTCATTGCCACAAGATTGTTAGATCTTTAATCAATGACCCAAGGTTTGATACCAATTGAATTTTTTTAATGCAAGTATAAAACAGGATCTAATACTCTAGAGGGGGGGGGGGTTGAATAGAGTATGGAAACTGTTTGCTCAAAATTAACCTTTTGAAAACTTTAAGCTAATGTGCAAATGAAATCTCAAAGCTTTGGAAAAGATTTGAATAGCTTGAGAAATAATTGCAAATATCAGAGGCTTCAAAGCTTTGATATCGGAAATCCTCCAAAGCTTTAGAGCTATCTGTTCTGAACTGAATAACAACAGGAATGAAAAGCAACAAAGTATAACTTAAGAACACAATGATTTTTACGGAGTTCAGTAACAATTGGATCTAGTCTATGCCTGAGGGATTTGATCCCTCCAGGATTTCAACACACTTCTTATTAATCACCCAAATTTATCCCTAGATCTCAAGCTTAAGTGTGCTACCTTACACTTGTTACAGCTTGTGGTTTCCAACCTATCTAGTAACGACTACAACTAGGGCTGGCCATGGGTCGGGCTAGGACGGTCTCGGGCCGGGCTAAGCCGGGCTCAGCTTTTTGAATGCTGACCCATACCCAACCCAGCCCACTGATCGGGCCAACACCTCAGCCCCATCCAACTCAGACTTATGTGAGCTCGAGCCCGACCCACTGGCCAAGAACATAATCTTACATTTAAAACAAACCAAGGAATCTACTAAGTACCAACATAAACAAAGAAAAAAACTAGTCCATCAAGATACATCAGTGTTTCAAAGACATAACCTGCCGACTAGTTGAAGAACGAAGCTTAAAATACCCTAACACTACTTAAGCTTCCTCAAATTTTCACAAAAAAAGAAGCTACCAACATAACTACATCAAGATACGTCAAAGTTTTAGTTATGTTGATTAAGGCTGTCTGAAGAACAAAGCCACACAATACCCAAACATTACATAAACTTCCTGAAATTTACACCAAAAGAAGGAAGCTACCAACATAACTTATATAACTTGTCCATAGTCCATATTAAGGACACCAAACACAGGACCAAAACTAAGATTTTTTCGTTGCATATCCATCTTGTGATCACCACGAAAAGATCTCCATCCTGCTGCTCCATTCCACACTTGTATCCATGACTTTGGCTGCAAGTGACACTTGAAATACAATTAATTTAATCTTTACGTTAGCCGATATGAGGTAACTCAAGTAATTATTCAAGTCTTTATGCAGACAGAAAATTGTCAAGCACAATTCATCAGTTAAAAGCATAAGGCAATCTCAAGGCTTTGGAGCTTTGATTGCCAGTTCACAAGTTTGAACTTAAAATTGAATACTGCAATCTGTGAGACTTATAAAATCTAAACATAGACTCAATAATATTTGCAAGAGACAATATTGAATGATAAACTCATCACTCAACCCAATACCCAAGCCTGCAATCACAGAAACTGTTAGGCACAGTAAAATTAGCATAAGCATTAGAGTATCTCAAAGCTTTGGAGCTTTTAGACTTAGTGTCTCTAATCTTGTGGTTTTCATCATCAGGATAAAATTCCCCTTGAGTTTGTAAACTCATTCAAACTCATGAGCCTGAAATATCATGCTTCATTAATTTGGCAAAGAAAACCCTTTATCCACTTAATATTTTTGTTTGAAATACATATCTTATAAATCTTGAAAAATATACTTCTTATTTGACTTGACCAAAATTCACAAAATAATATATAATTTAAATAATTAATTATTTTGTCACAAATTTTGATCTCAAATGAGCGAATAATTTTTCATTAATAATTCAAACACAATTAGATTAGGGTAAAAGACAATTTGCACCCTCATTAGATTGGCTACATAAAAAAACCCCATGATGTTCGGGGATATACAAAATTGTCGAGAAAAAAACCCCCTGTCAGTGGATGGACGTTGGAAAAATACCACCCTTATGTTAATGTCAGAAGAGAGGGGGGGAGGGTGCAATCTGACTTTTTATGACTATTTTGCCCCTATTTATGTTTTTTAGTTTATTTTGTTCATGTTCTTGGTGTTCTTGACCACCACCTCCACCACCACCACATCCTCACCACCACCACCATCACATCCCCACCACCACCCCAATTTCTGTAACTTCCCCAACTTTCAAACCTCCCTTATATATAATACACTTCCATCCCTCACTCTCCATCTCTGCTATTTTTACTAAACCTAACACCCTAGTTTCACCGTACAGAACACCACCCCTCCTCCATTTTTTCCGATGATCTAGAAGCCACAAGCGCCACCCAGTTCGTCTCCTCCCTCTCTTCTTCTAGGCGAACAAGCATGGACCAACCAAGGTTATCATCGGCGCCGTTTGGCGCATACCCAAATTTTGACTCGACCCGATCGGAAACCATGCAGTGCGCTTCCTGCCCTTCACCGTTCGCCACTTTGTTCGTCGATTTCTGTCTTCGTCTATCTTTTTCGGTGACCCACCTGTGGTTGCCTCCCTCTGCTCTCGCGATTCACCGAGGCGAGCGAGGAACTGGCGTTTCTGCCGACCCAGATTCAGGGTCGTGCCCGTATCATGTTGTTCCTGTTTCAAATTCTATCAAATCAAAATTACCCTTGAGATGCTTAACCTGTTGTTGACCTACTCAAATCTCCCCCTTTCTCGAGGGTTAGATATGGGATGAGAAAATTCCAAGATTTGGTTGATTTGGAATGAGAAAGGGTTCGACGGTTGATTTGGCATGAGTTTTGTTGGTTGCAGAGAGACAAATAAATGTTTTTTCATCACATTTTTCTTCTTCTTCTTCTTTGATTTCATCTTCTGGGGATGTCTCTGGTTCGGATTCCGATTGCTCGGAAAAAATGGAGGAAAGGGTGGTTTTGAGAGAGAGGATAGAGTTGTGGACGACGAAGGTGAAGTGGATGACAGTGAAAGGAAGAAGAAGGTGAAGATGGAATTGGACAACGGAGGAGGACTGTGGCGCTAGTTCAGGCGGTGACACTCATAGCGGAGATGGCAGTGGTGGTTGTTGTGGAGATGGTGGTGGGTTGTGTGTGGGTAGAGGAAGGGTGGATGTGAAAGGGAAAGATATATATATATATAGAGAGAGAGAGAGAGAGAGAGAGGATAGAAATGAGAGGAGAAGGAGAATACTTGGGATTTATGTGGTGTAATTTGCTTTGATCTGAAGGGTGTTTTTGTCTTTTCACACATCCGTTAGTTGCCTTTAGTCACCGTTAATTGACAAGGGTGGTTTTTGTATATCCCCGAAAATCAAGGGTTTTTATTTATATAATCCAAACCACGAGGGTTCAAGTTGTCTTTTACCCATTAGATTAATATCGATATTCACACATCCGTTTTAATATCCATGTTGTTCGTGATATCTTGATTAGTGACTATTAACAAATAATAAGCCAATCAACACAACATAATTAAATATCCACCCACAATAATAGAAATAGCACATAAACTATTATTATGGCCATGTCTTATGCTCCATCATCTTCGTCCGATCATTTTGGATCCACCATGTTCTTTTTTTATCATTGATGAAATTAAAACAGACTACGAACGAAACAGAAAGAAAAGAAAAAAAAACAGAGGAACTAGTGTTCCCTATTACAAATTTCTACAATATCCCTAATAAGGAGGTTAGCGATGTTGGCGGGCGGGGGGGGGGGGGGGGGGGGGCTTGTCTATAGTCACCAGGGTCTCTCTTTGATTCCTTCCCATATTTGCCAAGGCATCATCCACCTGGTTGTTGTCTCTATGCACATGGATAAGCTCGTTGTTTCCGAGTTAAAGGAGCCTCCTAATCTCACCCACAATTTGCCCATATTGGAAGTTGTTAGGAAGGTTATCGCTTCTGATAAAATTAATGGCCTCCATTGAGTCACTTTCGATTGTAACATCCCTCTTGTTATCTTCATACATTGTGACCAGTCCTCGATGGATCCTCTAAAATTCAGCCTCAATCACCGTACTATGACCATTTGACCCATATAGCCTTTGATCCAGGAGAATTCCTCATCTCTTAGCACACCTCCATATCCTGCCACTGCATGTTCACCATCCTTGCTTCCATCAGTATTAAGCTTGGGACGACCTGAAACAGGAGGTAACCAATTAGGTAAAATGATAGAGCAATCCTCCGAAATACTACTACCCAAATGATGATAAGATTTGATTTTGTAGTAGTATTTGTGGATAAGATTGCAATTTGTAACCGGGGTGTTAATTTTATTATTGAAATTCTTCAAGTTCCTGCTGATCCAAATCTGCCAACAAGTGAGAACAAACAGAGTGGGGTTAGTATTAGAGTGACTAGTAATATTGTACGCAAACCACTTATCAAAATTATCACCAGAATGGTATGCGCTCTACATGTTACCAAACAAAAGATCCCAAATAGAAGTGGCATGTTCACAATTCCTTAGAAGATTTTCAATGGTTTCATCCTCCGAGAGACAGAGGGGGCACAATGTGTCAAGAGTAAGATTTCTATAAAATCTTTGCACATTAGTAAGGATTTTTTTATTACAAATTTTCCACCCAAAAAGGGTAATTTTTGGAGGGACTTTAAGTTTCCAAAAATTATCACATCTAAACATAGGTTTATCACCATGGTGGATAAGCGACCAATAGGCCGAACTAGCAATAAAGTTTCCACCCACCGAATGCTTCCAGTGAATATTATCTTCCGCCTCATTGTTATTGGGGAGAATTTTAGTTTTAATAGAATACATGTGATCCACAAAAATAATATTCTGGAGCAGAGAGAGATCCCAACCAAAATTGGGGGTGATAAGGGAGTTGACTTTAAGATTACCATCAAAAATTATATTTGGGTAGAGATCTTTCAGAGATTTATCTCCTATCCAAATATCATTCCAAATGGATATATTGTTCCCATAACCCAGAGTCCATCTAATGCCATCAAGAAGATTATTTCTAATTTTTGAAATGCCTTTCTAAGTACGAGTACTGGGCTGTTTAGAGGGCCAATTCTCAAAACTGAAATTCTTGAGGTGTTTAGATCTAAGCATATTGGTCCAAATAAGATCCTCATTAGTAAGAATTTTCCAACCCAACTTCGTAAAAAGAGCCTTGTTATGGATTTTAGAATTCCTTATCCCAAGACCACCATGAATTTTATGTTTACAAACTGTATCCCAATCAATCAAATATATTTTATTTTACTAATACTAGTATCTGCCCAAAGGAAATTTCTATTAAGTTTATCAAGGTCATCACAAACAATTTGGGAAAAATGTTGGGTCTGCATACCAAAAATTGGAATAGAGGAGGAGACATACTTAATGAGGGTTAATCTACCACCTGTGGAGAGAATAGCAGATTTCCACCCCACTAGTCTTTTCTGGAATCTTTCTAAAGTGATTTTAAAGTTAATTTGCCAACTCTACCACTACAAATGTCAATACCAAGGTATTTACCCATATTTTGGGTGAGATGGAATCCAAAGATAGAACTGATATCTCTAGAATTTCTACAGTTGACATTAGGGGAGAAGAGGATCTTAGATTTCTACACGTTAAGCGTTAACCCTGACAGCCCAGTGAATCAAAGAGGAAGAATACTTTCCCCATATGATTTGTAACATCGCCCATAGTGTTCCACAGAGATTTCAGTTTCGGGACAAGGAAATGCCCACCGATCGCTCTCCCCAAGGGGCGAATGATCAAATGATTCTTCCAAGGTTCTCGAAATTCTTCGCGAAGAGATTTATTGAAGGTGATTCTCACCGACGTAGGATTAACAAATTTATTATCGTTAACCTATTTCATAAATTCATCATCATCTTCATCTGAGGATGCCTCATCCACATCACTGTCGAAGTATTTCTGTCTCAGAGTAATACCGACGAGTGCCCGAGCATATGATGTGGATGGTGCTTCCTTATAATAAGTGGGGCAAGCAGAGACATTGGAATGATTTTCCCGATTGGAAATCGAAGTAATCAAAGGAAGTAGAGGATTCTCCTCAAGAGATTTATCAAGAAGTAGAGAATTTTTCGAATAATTTGGGCAATCCGCCCCATCAACCATTGGATCTACATCCTGAGGACCACCGGAATCCATATCCATGGTCAGAGCTCCGGAAAGGCGACGGAGAAGAACTGCTCGGCGGGTGAGTGAGATGACAGATACTAAAGTTAAGTCAGAGAAAAACATTTCTCGTTCTTTCAATTTATATTAATTGTCCTATCCTACTACATGGATCTAGACTACATAAAACTGAAAAACAAACTACTAATTAATTTACTATTCTCCACAAACCGGAGACTTTACAATTAATTACAACCCAAAATAGTGCAAAAAATAGGACAATAAAATTACAACCACAAACTTAAAATCAAAATTTAAAATGGCCATAGTAATAGTGAATCTGCAAAACAGTTTTAGCACAATGCAATCCATTCACATAATTACCGTATTTTGATCGGACAACATGGTTTGAGTAATCTAAGCATAAAATCAACATTGACTCTGATACTACTTGAAGGGAAAATTCGACGGACCATGTGATTTATGCCGAGAATTAATCATAGGCATTCAAAAAATAATGTGGTAAGTTAACTTGCGGAATAGAACTTACCACAGTCCGTCTGGACTGGTACGACGCGATTGTCGAACTTTGACCAAATTATGGAAGTGATGTGTTCCGAATATGACTGTGGTACCTATGCGATTGGAGTTGTCTCACCGAGATACACGATTTTAATAGATGGCTCGTCTTCATCCGACATATGTAGCACTGGGGAAGCTCCGAAACCCATATTCAAATCCTGTTGAAAATCAACTGTGGACAAGAAACTTTGACCAGCGACATGTGGAGTTCTACAACTCCGATTGACGGACCGTTTATTCCTTTCCCTTCATTTTTCCGAGATAAGAAACTTGCGTGTTTTAATGAACACGATCCGAGATTGTTATCTTGCCCAAACATCCAAAAATTGAATCTCGTGTGTCCAGAAACCATTCCGACATATGATCCAAGCTCCAATTCAAGTTCGACAGTGATTCGAACATGAAAAGCTCATGAACGCACATCTCTGATTTTATCTATTGTGTGGAAAACATGTAAGAACTATCTGGAAGACCACCAGGGCCATGAATTTTGTAAGCCCCCATAGAAAACAACACAACTTGGACTTCTTGAAAGGTAACTGCTGCAGCTAAAAATGACTTCTCTTCTTCAAGTAAGACACCCCCAGACCAAAAAAGGGGAGCAGACAGACTAGGAAAATCATCACTATATAATTACTTAAAGTGTGAGGTCACTTCATCCTTCAAAGTATCCATATTATCACACCATTCACAATTTTCAAGTTTAATCATTGAAATCTTATGATTCTCCTTCTAGCAATAGTAGATGAGAAAACACTTAGTATCTTTATCACCCAACAAAATCTTGCTAAATCTTGATTTCTAAACCCAAAAAAGTTATTCTTTAAGACGAACACTATTATGATGCTTTTGTAATTCAATTTCTAGATTAACCTGAAATCTATTTTCCCTCCGAGCCAAGGCCCTCAGAATTCCATTCAGTCTAGCTTTCAATCTATTTCAAGAACATTTCACATTTAGAAACTTATGAATATTTGACATTCGAGCTGTCTACTTGTGAGATCACATCTTTTACTGGAAACAAATATTTATCAATAACAATGTTGATTATGGGAAAGTGAACTTTGTTTTATGTACTGTAATTTTGATACTTATACTTTTGAAACAACTCAAACTCTTTTGAACACGTAACCCCTCACATTTCTAACCATTCTAGTTTACATGCTAAGCTGTTCTCTCACTAGGTTTTTACTGATACTCTCAAAACTGCGATCTCGTGTTTTCTTTTAATTAGCCCGCATGTGTATTTGGTTGCTTGGGGTAACACACTGGCATCATGAACTCGTTCTCTCATGCAAACAATAGAACTTAGTAATGAGCTGAATAGTCACTTTTTGTTGTAAGATATATTTTGTAAGACTAGGTGTCTAGTTTGAAACCAGTTATGAATATTGTGAATACTTATCGTAATGAAGAAGTAGTTAGATGTTTCTTCACTTATTTATTTTTATCACTCGTTGTACGAAAGGGTAAAATCCCCTGTACGTAGGGCACCTCTCGGTCTCCCGCTCCTCTGAAGATCGGGCACCGTTTCCTATAATTGGTTTCTGAGTTGGCTAATTAGGTGGCGTTGCACCACCTGATTGGTTGATAACGATCCAATCAATTATCTTCGTTTAGTGTTTCTTTTTCATATTCTTTGCTTCTTCCTCGTCCGTGAGGAAAAAACCTAGTGGATGTAATTTTTGGTTGCTTCAGAATTTCAATTCAATTCCTCCTCCTCCTTCTTCTTGAAAAAGTAGTTCAGACATGCACAAGTCCATTAGAGTCCAACTTGGGAAGCTTTTATTGTCAATCGTTATAAATAACTTCTTATAAAAAAAATCATTATAAATAACTAAATATTTATCTTTGGTACGAGGTAACAATATTTATTGTGTTCATTCATATTGAAATGTTCTACATTGTCAATCGCAAAGTCTGATTTTCATAAAGAAAACTTTGAGATTATGCGATCAACCTTGTTGCAATAGTCTTGATCGATCATACACGAGAGTTGGTTTAGCGATTTTTTGAAGGGAGGTGGTCGGACAAAACCGTTTAATGGAAGAACATAGACTCGGATCCGGATTTAGGAAGCTTCCATCAAATGGAAAGCCCATTGGGCCAGTAAATTAGCCCAAATATAACGTGAAGAATGCAACTGTGCTAAGGAACATTTACTAGTCAATAAAACCGAATCCCAAATATATCGTGAAGAATGCAACTGTGCTAAGTAAACTAGTCTATAAAACCGCATCCGCACCAAGACGAAGAGTAACAAGAAGATCGTATAAACGTTTCACTCTACATCTGTCCCTCCCTCTTTCTCTTTCTCTCTCTAGATCATCACTATGTTTCAAAGCTCTAAAGGCTAAAGCGCCATCGTCGTCTTCTTCGCAAGCTTCGTCCTCGTGATCTCTCCCAATCTGAATTACGCGCATCATCAATGGAAAGGTCAGTCGTTTTGTTTCAGAATTGCGTTCACAGTTCTTATTCTATGTTTTAGAACTTCCCGAAACCATCTCTAATCACCTGATATGATTCGAAACAGGGCCGGCCCAGCCACTAACCCGTGTCCCGTGTTCGCCTAGAGCCCGAGGGGTCCGTAGTATTTTTTCAGGAGTAGGGGTAATATCATAAATTTATAATAAATAGTGAAAATAAAAGAATATGGTAGATAACATTTGAAAGAAAATTAACCAATTTAGAAGATGGAATTACGTTTTTTTTTTTTTTTTTTTTTTTTTTTTTTTTTTTTTAGACATGAAATGAAATGGAGATGAAATTACGTGAAAATGAGAACTGACCAAAAATAAATAAATGATAATTGACTTTTTTTAACTGAAAATGATAATTGACTTTGATCGTATCAATAATCAACTTATCTTATCAACTTATCTTAATTTTTAGCATTTAATTAGGAATGATTTTATCTCTTCATCTACCAACGTTTGAACCATAATCAACAACTTATCCTAATTTTTAGGATTGAATGTGGGAAGATTTGATCTTTTTAAAAAAATTACTAACGTCTATACTCTACATAGATATGGTAACTTTTTTTTTGTAGCGGGTAAAGTTTTATGCCCCCTCCCCCACCCCCCGCATTTTTTACCAATTAAAAATCCGAACTATTAATAAAATACGAAGTATATGCCGCCTTACAGTTGAATATATTTTTTTATTCACAGTTATGTTTATGATCACCACCGCATCGTATCGTAGTAGCATTAAGTTTCAATCTGGTGATCTAGTTCTGGTGACACTGTAGGAAAATGGAGAAATCTTCGACGTTGCTAGTTCACTTCGATAAGGGGACACCGACACTCGCCAATGATATCAAGGAAGCTCTACAAGGGAACAATGTTCATGAAGAAAGCAATCATGCTATTGCTCAACGGAGAAACCATCCCTCAACTGTTCATCACCATTATTCGGTACGTTTTGTCCTCTGAGGACAACACTGTTCAGAAGCTTCTCCTTCTCTATTTCGAGATCATAGACAAAACTGATTCGCGTGGGAAGGTTTTACATGAAATGATCTGCCAAAACTTGTTGACCAATCTGAATCACCCCAATGAGTATTTGCGGGGTGTGACCCTCCGGTTTCTTTGTCGATTGAAAGAAACCGAGGTGATTGAGTCCTTGATCCCTGCTGTTTTGTCTAATTTAGAGCACCGACACCCGTTTGTTAGGAGGAATGCGATCCTCGCTGTGATGTCGATTTATAAGCTTCCTCAAGGGGAGCATTTGTTGGATAATGTTCCTGAGTTGATTGAGAAGTTGCTTGCTACAGAGCAAGATGCTGCGACTAAGAGGAATGCATTTCTTATGCTGTTTGATTCCGCTCAAGATAGAGCGGTGAACTATCTATTTACTCACATCGATACAATCAACGACTGGGGTGAACAGCTTCAGATGGTGGTGTTGGAGTTGATCGGTAAGGTTTGTAGAGCAAACAAGGGTGAGAAGCGGAAGTACATAGAGATCATCGTATCTTTGTTGACTGCACCATCAGCACCTGTGGTTTACGAATGTGCTGGGACTCTGGTTTATCTCTCGTCTGCTCCCACCGCCATCAGAGTTGCTTCTCAGAAGTACTGCGAGCTGCTTCTCCTGTCACAGAGTGACAACAATGTTAAGCTTATTGTGCTTGACCGGCTGTATGAGCTTAAAGCTTCACATAAAGAGATCATGGTCGATATGATCATGGGTATTTTGAGAGCACTTTCCAGCCCAAATCTTGATATCCGTAGAAAAACTATCGACATGGCTCTTGAATTGATCACCCCTCGGAACATTGATGAAGTTCTTTTTACGCTGAAGAAGGAAGTCATGAGGACAACGAATGCAGAGGTTGAGAAGAATGGTGAATATATGCAAATGCTTGTCCAAGCTATTCATTCTTGTGCAGTCAAATTCCCAGAGGTTGCAAGCACGGTTGTGCACCTGCTGGTGGATTTCTTAGGGGACACCAATGTTGCTTCAGCTATTAATGTGGTTGTTTTTGTGCGGGAGATAATTGAAACCCACCCTAAATTGAGGGTGTCTATTGTAGCAAGGTTATTGGACACCTCCTATCAGATCCAGGGCCGGCCCAAGACATTTAGGGGCTTAAGGCGAGTAATGAATTTGGAGTCCCAAATTAAAAACAAAAATACACCTAAAAGAGTTCGTTTTAAAAAAACATTTGTAAACTTCTAATAATTGTGCGTAATGTATTAGATTCGGGTTACAATTGTTTGATAAATAAAAACTAAAATTTTCACATTTGTCATCATTGGCCCTGGTTTGGTTAATCAAACAAGCCCAACCATGTTATCCAAACAGGGCCATTATCAAACTTGGGTCAAACTTATGGCAAAAGTATTGGTCCTGTTTGGATTACAAGATTTTATGGTTTAGAAAACTTGGTTTAGAAAACTTAACATGTGCTGTGTTTGGATATGAATGTTTGAGTTTTGAGGTTTTGACTTTTATGTGAGTTGAAAAATGAGTGAAATGTGAGTCGTACAAGTTTTGGGTTGAGGTCTTGGTTAACTTTGGGTTGAGGTTAACCAAATCTCTCTATCCAAACTAACATACAATACTTTGAAATTTTACATGAAAGTACGTATTTAACTAAATTATAGCAATCTTTCCAAAAAAATTAGAGAGGCCCTGCTGGCCCGGGGCCTAAGGCGGCCGCCTCGGCTGCCTAGCTATAGGGCCTGCCGGCCCTTATCAGATCCGTGCTGCACGTGTGTGTTCTTGTGCCCTTTGGATCATCGGGAAGTACTGTCTCTCACTCTCTGAAGTTGAGAGTGGAATTGCAACTATAAAGCAGTGCCTTGGGGAGCTCCCTTTCTTCACTGCTAATGAGGAAGCCGATGTTAAGGATTCTTCAAAGAGTTCACAGCAGTCAAACTCCATTACAGTTTCCTCTAGGAGGCCTGCAATTCTTGCCGATGGGACCTATGCTACACAGAGTGCTGCTACAAAAACTTTTTTATCAGCACCAGCCATTCTTCACGGGTCATTGACCTCAGTTGGAAACTTAAGATAGTTGATTCTTGGGGGTGATTTTTTTCTTTCCGCTGTTGTGGCATGTACTCTTACAAAACTTGTTTTGAGGTTGGAAAAGGTTCAGCAATCTAAAGTCGAAGTGAACAAAGCAGCCACAGAGGCCTTACTGATTATGGTCTCTATGCTACAATTGGGACAATCTTCACTTCTTCCGCATTCTATTGACAATGATTCCAGTGATAGGATTATCCAATGCATTAAATTACTTTCCAATAAAGTTATAGCACAATCAATAGTTGCTATAGCAAAAAATATATAGTCATTAGCAAACAGTAAATGCGTGATTGTTGGAGATCTCAACCCCGCCGTAGTAGGGATAAAGTTATTCGTTTTTTGGCCATTTACTAATATTTTAAATGAAACCGTCGATACACAAGACATAATCATATCCACAAATTCAAAGGGAAAACCAAGTTTAGTTAGAATCAAATTAAGATAATTTCATTCTATTCAGTCATATGATCTTACTAGTAAGGAGCAGCTTGCTTAGCAATTTTTTTTTTCAGTTTTTAGAAGATTTTATTCATTTTTTAAATGACGTATGAAATCCTTATATAGCAACGTACATAAATTATTTATTATATGGCTTCCAATGTTCTTCTTAACAAAGTACATAAATTATTTGTTTTTTTTATCAAATTTTTGATTTTCTAAATAAAGTACGTAATCCGTACGGAACATTCAATGTTCTATTGCACAACGTACAATTTTTGTTATCAATCTAAATTGAAGGAGTACGCATTTCTGTTTGCAGACAATGATAGTTTCTTTCATGCTTCTGCAATTTCCGTGCTTAAACTTTTTATTTACACTAAGATTCATTTTTTTATTCACACTGTATGCTTCCCTTAAAAGCGTTTAGATTAATGCGTTTGAAATTTTCAACTTTGGAAGAGTTAACAACTGAGAGATTTTAGTGCTACTATTCCAGACATATGATATGGTCTGAATGTTTCAAACTTCACAAGGTTTAATCTTTGTAAATTGCGAGGACGATAGAGAGACAACATGTACCCGGTCGAAATTTGTAGCCTAACATCACAATTTTCACACAAGCTACACAGTCTATTTTTGATATTTCGTCTCATATGTGTTGCATACCTTCAACTCATAAGGATAAAAAAAATTGATTGTAACCTCCAACTGTTGTTGGCTTTCATTCGTTTAGAAACACCTATCAAAATTCACTTCTTCAAACAACTGGTCTTCTTCGCCTTGTAACTGATTGTCCTTTTATAACCATGTCGACTTTAGCACAAGTTTGTGTAATCACCATATCAATAGTACTTACCTATACGCTCGATAACTTGCCATTCCAGTAGATGCTTATTTGACAGGCTGTCTCCGAAACTAAAAGCAGCTGTAGATGCTATAACAAAACTTCGTAAGAAAATATCGCAGGAAGTCTATAAAGATAGAATTCAATCTGAACATCAACACGCGGGCCAGTGTTTACTATCAATTACAAGTTTCATGTTAGTTACATTATGAATACTGGAAATCATGATCTCACTTCTCCATCTAATGTAACAAAATTTATTTTTTTATATGCGTAAAATGGCTGTATCAAGAATTTTGAATTTATATATTGGCTACTCCTCAATACCTTGAATTTATAAATTTGATAAGTTACAAATTTAATCTATTTTTATGTACCTTTTATCCAATAACGTGTAATACAATCAGGGAGATTAAGAGAACTTATGTAAACCAAATAAAATATGAACGAACCGCTTCTGAGAACATAGAACATAGGTCAAATTTTCAGAGAAAAATCAAATTCTCTGAAAAATCAATTCAAGAAGAAAAAAATCTGACATAACCGCTAACCACCCTGTTATTTGATTAGCTTGTGGACCCATGTTTCATTTATGTTAAACGAACGACCTGCTACACAAGTCCCTTACCAAAACACATGAAACACAATAGACGTTTCAAAAATCCAAATTTTAGAATTAAGATACAAGTACAAGCTAAGATCCCAAATGTGTAATCATGTTGCGCGTAAACCATCATGATGTCAGCAAGATTATCAATATAAATGTACATCTGTTACTTGCTCAAGGGTTTACTTACTGGATTTAGTCTTGAGGGATCTCCGATTAGGCGAAGAGTTGCCTTTAAAACTGCAGGCTCAGCCTCACCACATTCATCGGCGTGAACACACACTGTCTCTTGCTGCCGTCGCCTGAAAATGACTTCTTACAGATCTCGAAGGAGACCGAGAAGTAGACTGCGAGCTTCCGTCCGGAGGATAGACCCTCCCTAGAAAGGAGTCAAGAACTTGCATATGGGTGGTATCAACTGGGAACATGGCTATGTGCTCCAATTAGCCGGAGACAGAACTAATAACCTTGAACTGCCAGAACTGTGCACCGAACTGGAGGCCACATGGGTGGTATCAACTGGGAACATGGCCATGTGCTCCAATTAGTCGGTGATAGAACCGCCGACCATGAACTGCTAGAACTGTGGCCTGAACTGGAGGCCATCATGCAACATTTCAAATATCAAGGGCTTTTAATGGGCGAGATGCTTGACCTTCATCGCAGGATCGGATAAAGATATGTGTCGTTTAGGGTTTAGAGATACGAAATTACAGTTTAGTGAACTCTTGTAGGGCTAGGAAGTACCATGGAGACAACATAACCACAACTTAATATTAAATCTAACCACAACTTAATATTAAATCTAACCACAACGACCAACTTAATCAAAATTAGATAATCATTTGCATACCTTAGTTAGTCGAGTTACAATTCAATAAAGCCTTTCACCCCATGTTGCCGAGTTTGGTACTCCATCCGAAAAATACGTCAGGATATTCGAATCTCCTAAATCGAAGTCGCAAGCAAAATAAGAAATGAAATAAATAGGATGCCACATCAATCCAATATGAGTTTTGGTTACAACAAGCGCCGGCATACGACTATGAATTGGTGACACTTAACAAATCCATTTAGATAAACGTACTAAACCAAATCAATTGGGGGTTACAAACCAGATTGAATCAACGAATTTGATGAGAATGAAGCAGCTCCTGACACCACGAGATGGGGGTAGATCAGTGTCCTTCTCTGGTCACTTTGCTTGATCATCTATATGACTATATCATGTAATGACTTTCACTGCATCTCTTCTAACTTCACTTGTGAATCATCAACCTTCTTGAATTGCTCTTCTTTATACTCATCGTGAAAGCGGCATGGTTAAAAATCAGAATTCTTGTGTAGAATCGCTACAATACAAAAAATATATCTCCAGTAATAAGATCATAACTTCAATTTGAAAGAACAAAATCACAATTTTCATCAGGATCACTACACTTACAGATCAATCAGTAAAAGACTTAAATTTTTTCTCAACAAACAAACCCATAAACTGAATTTCAAAGATCATAGTAACAACTCATCAATCAACAAAAACTCACAACCCATAAAAACCTTTAAACGAATTTCAATAGTGAATTCTTTGTTGAAAGGATCCGTTTCATGATCATACAAGATATCGTTCCGTGAAACCCAATATGAAGAACAGAAGATTAAATTCAGTACCATTTCAGAAGAGATGCAGAATTTAGTTTCCAGAAACACATCAAAGAACTCGATTTTCGGTTTTTGATTTACACCTGCACTGAATAGAGTAAATCAGTGATATCAATGGATTGTTTTTTTTTAATCTCCTTATTTTAATATAAGGTTGGAATCTGGAAAGAACAAGACCCATGTAACTTGGTCTACCAAAGTATCAAAATTGTATCAGCATTTGCTTGAATCGTATGCTATTTTGAGGGAAGCATTCTTAAAACTTCAAAGAAGTAATACAGTCACCCCTATTTCATGTTTGCATATATGAAAATATGACACGTAAATAGAAGAGATGAATGCCAATCAAATCGCAATCATGAGATAGACAGAAGTAACATATAACTAATCGAAAACGACTTCTTACTGATTTCATAGACCTAGAAATAGACACCGCGCTGAGGCCACGGTAGAGACCTGCTGGACCTTCCGTCCGCAACATAGACCCCAATTGCTTGTAGTACGCCAATGGATTTGATCGGACCGAAGTCGAGAACTTGCATATGGGTCTTAATGCTGTCAAGAACATGGCCATGTGCTCGATTGACCTGGCATGGAACCGGCGACCATGAACTGCGAGAACGGGAGGCTTTCGTACGATGGTTCAAATCTGCCAGAACTGAAGGCTAACAATGAGAGAGGTGCTTAACCTTCATTAGAGGATCAGAGGAAATATGCGAGTATGCGACGTTTAGGGTTGTGTCGGTCAGTCGTTTAGGGTTGCGTCGTTTGGCGACGCACGTTCTGTAGGGGTCAGAGAATGACCAAAAGTGAACAGTCTGAATTTAGCAGAGCTACTTTTGTAATTAACAATTTTTAGGTAGCCACTTTTATAATAATTGATATTAGGAACACCTTTAAATTATTCACTCTTTTATAAGAGTAAAGATATGACACATTACATAACCAAGTTTAGTTAGAATCAAATTAAGATAATTTCATTCTATTCAGTCATATGATCTTATATGACACATTACATAAACTAAGAGCGACATAATCTGTCACATTCTTAGTATTTTATTACAAGTCTCGTTTATTGTAGAGAGGTCACCACCATTTTTAAGAAAATCAAGACACATAGTAGTAACATCTTCACCTACATTAGGCCAATATTTTTGGTAAAAGATAGACGGTAGACTATCTGGACCATGAGATTTAAGGGGAACCCATAGAATTAATCGCATCTGGAACATCAGCAGCAACAAGAGATTTCTCAAGAAGTGACACCATATCGTGTGTAACTCGAGGAGTGATAGAAGTAATAGCCTGAAGGAACTTATCATTATCTGAGGTAAAAAGCTTGGAATACTAATTCAAAAAACATTGTTTTGTAGATTCATTCTGAATAAGAAATACCATAAACATCAATAATGGAAGTGATAGCATTACATATTTTTTCATTTTCAAAGCTCTTTTATGAAAAAGTTTTGTAATCCGATCACCTTCTTTTAGCCAAAAAATCATATACACTTGTCTCCATTTATTTTTTTTCATAAAAAAAAATAAGCCTGTTAAGTTTAACAGCAATTTTGTGTTTATCTTTTAGTAGCAAAATGGTGCACGCGATTCGGACACAACAAATTTTAGGTCCGGGGAAATAGAGTAGAGAAATTAGTAAACTAAATAGATTTACGAATGTATACAATTGCTGCATAGAAAACATGGTAGTTATGACAGTGACCAAACCCATACTCTCTCCGTTCCAACCAATTCTTTAAAATTTCCAAAAATGGAAAGTTTCTACACCCCAAAATGCCATCTTACAATTTATAAAAAACACCATATCATCTTTTATTGGACATAAATAATTAAATTAAAAAAATAATCCAAGTTAATTAGACCCAACTACAACTAGAAGACTAATTAAGCAAATCCAACCCAAAAAAGAAGCCCAACCCACATTTTGCCTAACCTAAGTTATCTAAAGATCTACCCACCTATTTTGTATTCTTCCACAGACTTCTCCGCCTCTGCACCGTGGAGAGAGAGAAAGAGAGAGAGAGATAGGGATTGAGAAACGAACGGAAGAAACACGCCGCCTCCATCTCCATCTCTCTGTCTCTCTTCTTCTTCTTCAGCAGCAAATCGATGGTGATTTATCTTATAAGAGGAGGGAGGGGAGAGAGAGTGGGAGAGAGAGGCTGACGGTAGAAGACCGTCGCCGCCTCTATCTCCATCTCTCTGTCTCTCTTCGTCTTCTACAGATCCAAGCTGCGACGGCGACAAGTGACAAATCGAAAGCGAGCAGCGACAGACAAGGTTCAGAACTGTAAGGGTCGACGGAAGCTGCCCATTCAGGCGGCGGAGGCAACAACGGTGGTGACCGTTCGACGAATCTTCGGTAGAATCGTCATTCCAGAAGGTATACACGGTAGATCTTCTTATCTCTTCTCCCTTCCTCTAGTCTTCTTCTTTTCCATCTCTTCTTTATGCTGTTATTGTTTTTTATTTTAGATATGATATTGGATCTACTTTTTTGTTTGATTTTAAAAATGATCTTCATAGTTCAAATATGTGTTCTTGATAGTGCAAATTTGCAGATTCATCAGATCAAGAGAGAGACAGAGATATTTAATGGAGTTCTTGATAGTGCAAATTTGCAGATTCATCAGATGTGTTCTTGTTGTTGTTGATCAATCTGAGAGAGATTAGCGAGGGAGAGAGAGAGGGGGACACAGAGGGAAACATTTTTGAAGGAGAAGGGGTATTATGGACTTTTCACCACGTTTTAAATAATGCAACTCCCCCCATTTTTTCAAGAAATGGCTGGGCGGAGGGAGTACTCCATAATCAACAAATTGAAAACCATCGATAGTAAAATTTAAATTTTGTTTTGAGAAAATAGTAAGAACTAACTTGATTAAGTTTGGTATCACGCTAAAAGAGATATATATATATTTTAAAAATAATTGATTTCTCTACTCCCTTGATGAGGAAAAGTGATGATAAAAAAAATTCTCAAACGTATTGCCACGCAATTGTTTTTCATTATATAACAACCATGAACACTGTTGACATTTTCTTCTATTCCAGTTTGTATTATAGCATATAACCTGCAAGAAAATTGAAACCTCCACGAGAAAAAAAAATATAGTAGGAGATGCACCATATATCTCACCCTTCTAGATGACACCTGATAGCACCTTTGAGGGGCTATAATTATTTAGAATTTACCACATGCTAATAGGTATTTGAGAGTGATTTGAGCTTAATGTTAGAGAATAAAGGTCGTTTAATCACTTGTTGCTCACCATGTGCTATATTGTTAGTCCGGGCGTTTTCTATGCATATTTCATTGTTATTTATCAAATATAATCGCTTGGTATGTTTGTTCATGTTGTCTTGGCAGGAACGTATGCTAATCGGTTGATAGGAGGCATGGAACGAACTTCGGAAACAACGAGAGCTCATGTGGAGTGAAGAGAAGCCGAATTGGAGGAGCTTGGATGACCAGCTTGCACTATTTTGATCCTAGCTGGAGTTTCTAAAAATAATTTGGAGGTGATACCGTTCACAGTGAAAGTAGACTCAGAGATCTTTCCAACGATAGGTCACGGAGCTAAATCCGAGTTCGGACGAAGAAGATATAGCCTATTGAAGTCAAGAGCAGATTTCAGGGGGCTATTTTGCAATTACTGAAGACTTCTGCGGGTTATGAAGGAAGGACGACCTAGGGACGAAAAAGAGCATCATTCACGCCTATTGAGAGCCACGGTCACGGAGGAGAGAAATGAGACTTCATTGGGAATAACCTCAAGCAAGGAGAAGAGCCCAGATCGCAAGAATCATCACGATTTCTAGCGTTTGATCTATTTTCTCTCTACTTTCTTGTATGAAATATCTAGAAACCATGTTATCTTTTGCTACGAGTAGCTAAACTCATACCTAGGCATCTATGGAGAGCCTAGGGTTTATGTTTTGAGGATATTTTCCGGATTTCGGATGAACTTTCACGTTGGGTTTATGATTCTATGGAGATTGCTATGTTCTATTTCATGTTGAGTTCTTACATTGACACTTGCGCAGCAACGCGTAGTTTACACGCGTCAACACCTAATGATAATAATTGACCAGCCAAACGCGGTCAAAATTGGTCTTAGGAATGGTGAAGAAACTACAAGTAAGATAAATTAAACAACATTCAAATTCGCCAAAAATAAGATGCTTGTAGATGAATAATTATAAGAGAATCAAAACGAAAGAAAGGGGGTCAAGCAATCACTCACCTTCAGTTTGCAGATGATACCATGCTCTTATTTTGGATTACTCCAAATCTAGGCAGAAATCTCAAATGTATCCTTGATAATCATGCAAGACAATTTGGTCAAGAAATAAATATTCTTAAGTCTTCCCTTGTTTTCTGCCCCAACTGTAGTGAAGATGATTAGAAAATTGTCACTGACACTCTTAGTCTAACTGAGAAATCCAGTATTGGTTCTTATTTGGGCGTGACTCTGAATAAAAAGGAAGTAACTCAGACATTATCAAGGACACTATTAATAAAGTCTTTGATAGATGTTCAGGATGGAGAGACCTTATGCTCAAATTTGTAGGAAGAAGTATACTCATTAAATCAGTCCTAATTAATATTGCCTTTTCTCTATTAAAGCTTGTAATGTTATTGCCTCAATGTTAGCTAAATTTTTATGGTTTTGCAATACTTCTAGTGAAGGAATTCACTGGCTTTCATGGGATTCTTTTATGTAACAAGATTAGTAGAGGGGGCTTAGATTTCAAATATGTCTTTTTGTTTTAATCAAGACTTAATTGCTAAAAATATATGGAGGATGATCTCATCTCCAAATTCTTAGTTTGGAAATTACTTTACCTCTAAATATTGTAAAAGGAAACCATTTCATATAATAAAAGTTAATCCTGCTACCTCTACTGCTTGGAAGACCATCTGCAAGGGAAGACATACTCTCTCTATGGGAGTTGAAATGGAATATAGCAAATGGATCTAACATTTGGATTCGTTCTGATGGTTGGATTGCCTCTGTTCCTGCTGGCTCTATTATTGCCTCAAAGTTACTGATCCCACTAGTGAATTTTAGAAAGTGTCTCAGCTTATGGTGCTAGGCAATAATGGTCAGGTTGCTTGGTGTTCTTCTACACTTAAGCAGTTGTTCCCTAATTGGATGGCTAATAGAATTATGGATCAATACATATCCAAAGATGCTAGTTCTGATTCCCTATTTTGGAGGCCAAACCCCCATGGTGTCTTCTCTGTTTCTTCTACTTATTCTCTCATTAATACTAGTTCAATAATTCTTCTCTTAATATTTCTTCCTCTAAAATTCAATTTAAAATTATTAGTCATAGATACAATTGGAAAAACCTTTGGAAGTGTGGGCTTATAAACAATATTGTTGGTATTTTATGGCGTATTCTTACTGATTCCCTTCCTACTCTAGACAATCTTCATATTAGGCTTAAGAATTGTCCAACTTTATGTCCTTCCTATCAACTTGCTCTTGAAAATCCTACTCAAATCTTCTTAACTTGTCCAAGGGCTCAAGGGATATGGCAGAAAGCTCACTTCTATATTCCTTCTAGTCTTTCTAGTGATTTACATAATTGGATTAAAAGTTGGCTACGACCTAAAAAGGTTTTGCAGGCTAACTAACTGGCATTGGCCTCCTGCTATTATTTGGACGATTTGGTTAGCTAGGAATAAGATGATTTTTCATAATGAAAACTCCACAGTGGATCAATTGTATCATCAGGCGTATGACATTAGCCAGGCGATTAAGGCTGCTCGTTACTTTAATCTTTAGCTGTTCTAATCTCAAAGTGTCATTCGAGGTTTAGTTGAAGTTGATATCAATGATGCAGAGCCTTGCTAGGAACCTGATAAGGCACAGTTTGCAGCAAGCTCCTAGGTTAATTCAGTTTCTGAAGCCAAACTGTTGGCAGTTCTTCCTCCTCTTGCCGTGGCTGCGGTGGGTTTCCAGTTTCTGGATTGCCAGTTCAAGTCTTGCCAAGTTCCTCTTCGGTGCCTGCAGCCTCTTCCTCTGAAGCTCCTTCAAGTAGCTGTTCCGCGGGTTGCTTTCCGCTTCCCAGTGTTGAGGATGTTGGTGTAGTCCTGCCTCCCTTCCCAGAAAGTTCAGTCGCTGTGGATGCTATCGTTCCGTACATTATGGATTACTTATGATTATTTTGGTGTCTTGGTAGTAGGGTAGTTTATATATTATTTTGGTGGATGTTTCTATGAATGTTTTGTATATTTCGTTTTGCCTTTCCTCAGGTTTGGGGACTCCCTGGTTCGTTGTTATAGTTTGCGTTTTGGTCAGTAGGGTGTATGTTTTAACCGTCTATTTTGGTACTTTAGTTTGTCTAGTTTGCCGATGTATTCTTAAGTTTATTTAATGAAGTTCTTTATCCCCCCCCCCCAAAAAAAAGAAAAAGAAAGAAAGCTTGAGATCAAAAGAACAAAAAAACCACAAAAAGAAAAACAATAAAAGCAAACATAACAATTCAAAAGAACAAAAGAAACAAAAAATGAAACACAAACAACCTACCTGAAACACCTACCAAAAGAAAATGTGATGTTCATAATCTACTACAAATTCTGAGCTCCTCAAGTCTAAAAGTACAGAGAGGGTTGCTGCATATAAGCACTTGGAGCTGAATTATGTTAGCAAACGAAGAGTCCCTAGTAGTCCTGATCCTATTCACAACAAGTACATTCATATATCACTTCACTTCATATATGCTCAACTTCATATATGCTCAACTTCATATACACCCATCAAGCTTATGTTTTGATTTTTTTTGTTCCCCTCCTTAATTATTTTCACCTGGAGGCTGGAAGTAAAAGCTTAATTGTGCTCCTCATTGCATAAGCTACCCATGACCTTCCACTTAAAATCCTGTGTTAGCAATTGGTGCGCCCATGTGGGGTGCCCAATGTAATTATCGTAACCTTATGGGGTTAGTTGCACTAATGCACAAACTAGAGGGGTTAGTAGCTATGGCTCAAACCCTAGGGGTTTATGTGCAAAACTAGGAGAAGTTTTGCCTATATAAGGAGGCAGCCTCCTACACATTATGGGGTGGCTATAATGCTATTCTACACAGTAAAGTAATTCTGTCTAGATACATACTAGTTGTAGAGAACCCTAGTCTCTCTCCAACTTCATCCAAGGAGGTGGAACGTGGTGTGGAAATCAGTGTTCGTCCTCGAGATTCAAACTAGATTGGTGGGAGCAAGATCAAAGAGGAGGCGCGTGAAAGCAAGCAACACATCGATCATCCGCTGCATTAAGGAGCTAAGGAAGACAAGGTAAACACATGAATATTCCGCTTTAATTCATGTTGTAGATCTGAACATGTTAGATCCTTCCTGCCCTTCATTGGTATCAGAGCCATAGGCTTACTTTTCGTGCCTCGATAAGCGTTCCCGAACCTGTATTAAAAATCGCGTTTCTGAAATTTCATAACCAGTAGACGAAACCTATATGGTTAGGTAGGGTTTTTCACGAGGATTCCAGATATATAAATTTTATATTTTTTGGATTTACGGTGAATTAGTTATGAATTTTCAAAGTTTCGGAACAGTATTAATCTGGACTGCTAGATCCAATAATTAGAACACGGTTTTCAAAAACTTGTTAAAATTGGATTTTGACCACATAATCGGGATCAGGACGAAGAGACGATCACGGAAAATTTTTTTTCGTCGCGATCGGAACACGGGAAGGCGGCGCGTGGGCTTCACGCGCCACCGACGCCGCCCCCACGCGCGGCCACGCGCCGCCACGCGCCGCACGCGCCCTAGGGCTGACGTGGCAGATGAAGTGGCGGTGCCACGTCAGCAAGTGGCTGACGTGGCAATGACGTGGCAGCCACGTGTCAGCTGACGTGGCAGCTGACGTGGCGATGACGTGGCGGGCTGACGTGGCGATGACGTCAGCATAGGTGCTGACGTGGCATGCCACGTGGCATGCTGACGTGGCACATGGGCCGACGTCGGCGCGTGGCGGAGGCGGACGCGCCCACGCGCGGCGGCGCGTGAGGGCGCGTGCGGCCTCCTCCCGCCGTCATTTTTCGTCCGGTTTTTTCCTAGGGACTCCAAATTAAATTTCCTATTTTGTGGGTAGTTTTTCATAGTTTTTGGAGCGACGGAAAATTTTAGTAATTTCCAGATTAATTAATTAGTGTTTAGCACACTTCCCGAGGCAGTTTGACGACCTTAAACACACTGTTTTGAGCCCAAATTTTTTCTGGAGACTTAAGTCAATTTTCCCTACGTTTTGCCATAGGTGGTGAGATCCTAAGTGGTAGGGAGCAATTTTCGATCTTTTTAGTTGATTAGATTATTGCTTATTAATTTCCAGTAATTATTGCTTAATTCCGGAAATTTCCAGAAAATTACAGTATGTTTATTATATTGTTATGCATGCTGTTGTGGGTTGAATGGATGTGTTTGGTGCATGGATGTGGCATAGATGTTTTATATTTTGGTTTTGGTTTTGTTTTTGAATATGTAATCAAAATACGGCCTGCGAGTCGTGCCTCTCTATACTCTAGTGTCTTCTCTTCTCATCCACTCGCCTCTATGAGGTTACTTCTTATTAGAAATAAGATAGTTAGTAGAGATTGAAGATTGAAGCTTCAAGAGAGGTGGCCAAACCAAAAGCTATGGCGCAAGGTGCATGGAGCAATTAGACGGTCTAATGGAGCCTCAAGCTTGGAGTCCTCAAGTAGGCAAGATGGCGTGAGATGGAGTTCAGGACTTGCTCAAGAAGTGCTCTCAATAGTGGGAGTGCACCTTAGGGGCCACATCCATTGCATATTTATTTATGCTTATGCTTGTTTTATGTTATAACTGCGTGTGGTTGGATATATATGTTTAACCTCGCATGCTAAAGAACTAAAACAAAAGAGCTCACATGATGACATGATTAAAATTGATAGGAAATCACAAGTGATGAGATTTGATTCCTAGGATATACGCTAGGTTTTGGTGGAGTCCTTGTGAGGAACTATTAAGTTTTAATCGATGTCACATGTTACTTTGGAGCTAAGTAAATGCTAGTGATTAACTTCCACAATGTCTCTATCAATCGTGTCTAAATCGAAACTGTAAAGGCTAAATAGTGACGATAAACGATATGACATGTCATCGTACTATGTAACCAAGTCGTTGGACATAGTTTGTCAAAAATACCTACAAGTATGGTCGAACCTGTGATGAATAGTTGTCACAGCAGCACATGAACATTATCTTTAGGCTAACCAATAGTGGGAGGCAGTCAAGATAAATGTCATAGAGCGTGCTATGACAAGGTGGGGAAATGACCTCATCAGCAAGTTCAAGACCACTTTGAGATTCAAAGATTGTAGGAATGAACCAAAGAAGAATCTTGGATCCACCTTAGCTAGAATCTTGGATCCACCTTAGCTATTTGCCTCATTAAAAGTTGTGAGTAATGACTCATAAATCCCACCTTAAACTATCATAAAATTTTAGCACTCGACTATAGTCTATGAGATTAGTACTCAACTATAGCTTCTGAGATTCATGCCATTTATGATGAGATGTTTAAGTTATCCGATTAGCAATTTGTTGCTATCTCTGCCACGTTTCATGAAAGTGCCATGAAAACGTTATATGACACACTTTGAGAATGTCGAGATGTTTGGATAAGACCAAACATCGCTCCGTTCTAGAATCTAAGCAACCAAGTGCTTGCTTAGAATACTAGTTCAGCATACTTTTGAAGTCTAAGCAATATATGATTGCTAAAAGATTGTGAATGAAGTATGATAGGCAGATGTAGTCCCTAGCCCGGTATTAGGACCGTGGAACAGGTGGGGCAAGGATAAGGGAATAAGGGCGAAGTATTGGTACATGACCAATATCTCAAGACAGGCAAATGAAAAGGAGGAAAAGGATGTTTCCCTAAGACTAGAAGGCCAGACCTGGTACTGACTTCTCGTCTAAGGATCCATATGATTATCTTTGAGGGAGTAGCCACCAAAATTTGTTTTGGTAACAGTTTTAACTTTGGATATGGTTATATCATGGTGTTTGCGTTCTTAAAGATTCTAGCATGAGTAACGCCTCAGAATTCTTGGATGTCAACTTATGAGTATAACTTAAGATTCTGATATGTGACGCGCTAGATTAAGACACACGCTGATAGGAAAGGATGTTCAGGCTAGCTAGGGCAGGCCTGCTTGGATTTTGCCCAAGGTACCCTTACCTGTGTGTGGTTCTTGCCGGACAAGAAAGGCGAAAACGCAAACTATCCAGTAGAGCATTAAGGACTACTGAGTCTTTGTATCTTATTCATTCTGTTGTTGTGTTCCATTAAAATTGTTAAAGCTAAGACATGGTGCTTACTGTTCCATCACATTCGTAGACTATTGTCCACGTCTCAACTATGTGTGCTTGGGCCACATAAGTCTGAGGCACAAGGGTGCTTCAGACAGGTCTCTACAAAAGGTAGAAAACCGTCTGGATAAAAGGATATGTCCTTGGCCAGAATGAGACTGGAAGTATCTATCTTAGCAAGAGCTATGTGATGGAGAAAAGTAAGGCAGTTGGCTATCCCCACGCCCCAGCAATATGCTGTAGAGGATAAAGAGGAATAGGTTACTGTAAGGGATGGTCTGATGTATGATAGAGCGTGCAAAGTACAAGTTCCCTATTCGGAGGAGACACTTTGCTAAACGACTATCAACATACGCAACCATAAGTCCACCAAGTCTGTAGCCACTACACCCTACGAGATATGGACCAATAGGCAACCTATGTGAGGTCACCTTAGGCCATGGGGGATCAGCAGCTCATGTAATAACGAATTTCAAGTCAGGAAGAGGTTCGTTGAGAAATAAGTCTCTACGAAACAGAGGTTTCACTGGATGACACCCCATCCCTGAATGATCAACTGGAAATAGTTCCTACGGATCTTCAGGACAGTGGGAGTAACTTGCCTAGTGAACAAGCCCATCATAGATCATGACTATGTGGAGGAACCCTCTTTTGCGTAGGAACGTTCTTTGGAGCGTACCTCCTCGATGAATTGACATCGAAAGGAAGACCATAAGGGTCATCACGCAAGACAATGATGAACCTAGGATGTTTGTCCCAGGATCTTTTCATCACCTGAAAAGAAGGAATTGGAAGTTGGACCCTAGATGGAAGAAACGTATCTTCATGGAGTAACGTGTCTTCTCATGCTATTCGGAGCATCCTAGGGGTTGCGTGTTTGAAACGCAATAGCCGATAAGTAGTGTAACATAAATGGATTCACGAGATATATGATTTCTCATAGGAGATGTCCATAATTAAGGGATATGTTCGTAGAGATGATGATCTCCGCGAGCATGGAGGAACCGCTGGAAGATACCCTGTTCCTTAGTTGATTATGAGGAATTTGTTCCTCAGGGATCCTTTGAACAGTGGGAGTGACTTTCCAAGCAGGGTGCTCCATCCATAAGGGATGAGAGCAAATGATGATCCTCCTATGCAAAGGAATTGTTCATAGGAACATACCCCATCGACTACTTGAGATCGAAGGGATGATCTTAAGGATCATCTTGCATAAACGATAGGATAGAATGCTAGTCCTTATCGTACCCTAATTATGAAGTATGAATAGTGAGCTTTACAGGATAAATTAGAGTCTATAAAGGGCCAACCGAGTTTAAGGCTAGGTTGGATTTCCAACTGGATGGAAGACTATTAGAGATTAATGGATTTCCAAGGTCAATCAGAGACCCAGACGGAAGCGTGGTAAGGCATATGACTTGCGTAGAAGCGAATAAGTCTACACTCATTCTGAGAGTAGACATCGACGGATTTGAGTCGATCCGACGAATTTGCGTTGGTTCAACGAGGTATCCTTCCCAAGGTTTTGGGTGGTAAGGGTTACGTTGATTCGCTTGGTAGCATCAATAGTTGTGGATCCATTCTCGATAGACGTAACGACTGAGTTTCTCAATGGAGAAATCCTAGAGGTGACTAAGGTCAAATGCACATAATGTGTGCAAGCTAACTAAGTCCATATGGGATCTTAGCTAGTCCTCTGGACAGTGGTATTTCATCAGGGATCGTTTACTATATGTTTACGATAACAAATGGAAACCGCTGTGTATCACTCTTACTAAGTAGAGAGTTGAAGATCACGTCACTTAATATCGATGACACACTATTGGCTAGTGGAGCTTAGGGATTGTTCGAGTCCCCTAAGGAGTATATGTACTCATGTAGCTCAGCGCAAGACTTTACGAGCCTAGGCATGTGCCCTAAAAGACGCCATAAAAGAATGACCAAGTGACCAGAGTGCCTGATACAGTATGAGTCTCATATGCACTATGGTGTGTACTCAGACCTAGCGAACGCTATGCAATCGGAAGAATTGGATTTCAGGATATTCCAATTTAAGGCACAAGATTGTAACCAGGATACTCTATATGATGGATCACGTGCTATGACTATCGAAGATGATGCTTCGACTAGTTAGCCACATATGCTAACTAGGGTGGGGACCTAGATGCACTTGGATCCGACTCAGGCTATCGTCCATGCTCGATGGTAGACTCGCATGGAACAAATGCGATATAAGTGTTGCATTATCGTATTAGACCGCTCCATTGACCATGGAAGCGAAGCACGATTGCCTGTTCTGCCATAGGGCAGAAATGTGTTTGACTGAAAAGGGTTTCTTGTAAGCTTATGAGCTATCGACAAACCGATTACCATGAGTAGTGCTAGCACATGGCTGAGACACTGCGGTAAAGACAAACACATAGTCGAGGGTACTATTTTCACAAAAGGTGAAATGACTACAAAGAGAGTAATCCTGGAGTGGATCGACTATGGGCCAGGATGTTGGCTCATCCCATTCCTAAACCACTTAAGAATTGTCTTTGTGGATTGCTTTAGAAAATTGGGACTTGGTAGTCGATAACTAGCAATATGATTGATGAGAACACGAGACATTGATTGACTGGATTTTAATTGGATTTGTTTTAAGCAGCATGTCGTTTTTGATACATGTATGATATGTTACATTTCCAGTACTAGCATAGAGCATGTCACGCAGACACTAGGTTGGCTCACTCACACGAGCAACTGCCTTCGCAGTATCCTGGATATGTCTGGGTGTGGCGGAAGATGAGACGGAATCCAGATAAGCGCTGAAAGCCTGCGATATGATATGAGATGCCTTCTTCATATGAGCATATGGCCTATGATAAGAGCTTGAAGTCTATCAGTAGAGCTAGGAGCCTGTCAGACGGATTCAACTGTCGCATTGGAAATAAGTTCCAAGATGAGGTTGGTTATGGCCAGTCGAACATGGTTGCTACCCCGAACCATGTATAGTCTGTGTAGAAGAAGCCAGATGCGAGAGCTGATAATTGTTCACAATAGTGTGACATGGCAGCACTCGGGCTGGTGGCCATAAGGGCTACCGGATAGACATCTGCATAGTGGTCCTTTTGCAAGGATAAGACATGCGCTCTAATCAGAGTCTAAACACTATGGCGCATATTCCCCCTTGAATAACGCGCGCTTATGAGTGACCATGAGGTGATGAGTAGAATTAGTCCCTGGGATTCCTCATCGTGTGAGCCTCGTCGATCGTATAAGGATGATTGACACTGTATACCCTTTGTACTTACATCTGTGTCATGAGGAGACGGGTCGGTGGTGCTACTTTGGCGTGACACCTTACGGCTATGGATGATTCGGCCTTCCGGACACTGCTGGGAAAGCAGCTGAGCCGAATCTGAGTGACACATGTATGTAAGGAAAGATTCTCGTTGCATCGCTCTTTATTATCTTTCATTGGGCCCACCTGCAAGATCTTATGGGATCATGCAGGATATGAAAATATAAAGGAGATGTGGATTCATTGGAGCATGGCCTTCGGGACAAGGCAGGTGCTCATGATCCACGAGATGACAATCGGAGGAATCTGGGGAATACGAGAGTTACGGAGAACATTATCACTGTTTTATGTTTTAAGGGTGCCTTCCTGCGCTGGCTATACGAGTTTGGTATGTGGATCTCCCGAGAGGGTGCCTTCCCATGCTGGCTATACGAGTTTGGTGTACGGATCTCCCGAAATGCAGGTACTCTCACCGGTCACACGCCACGGCCACACAATACTCTTTTGTAGATGATAGAAAGTTGGAGATTGATGGAGACTAGATGAATTGTGCAACCCCACTGTGCGAGTGGGAGATGTTAGCAATTGGTGCGCCCATGTGGGGTGCCCAATGTAATTATCGTAACCTTATGGGGTTAGTTGCACTAATGCACAAACTAGAGGGGTTAGTAGCTATGGCTCAAACCCTAGGGGTTTATGTGCAAAACTAGGAGAAGTTTTGCCTATATAAGGAGGCAGCCTCCTACACATTATGGGGTGGCTATAATGCTATTCTACACAGTAAAGTAATTCTGTCTAGATACATACTAGTTGTAGAGAACCCTAGTCTCTCTCCAACTTCATCCAAGGAGGTGGAACGTGGTGTGGAAATCAGTGTTCGTCCTCGAGATTCACACTAGATTGGTGGGAGCAAGATCAAAGAGGAGGCGCGTGAAAGCAAGCAACACATCGATCATCCGCTGCATTAAGGAGCTAAGGAAGACAAGGTAAACACATGAATATTCCGCTTTAATTCATGTTGTAGATCTGAACATGTTAGATCCTTCCTGCCCTTCATCCTGGAATTAAAAAAATCCCAATTCTCCCCCATCTAAATTGTTGAGGTGCCTTAAATTGTGAAAGTCAAAGGCGGTGAAAACAAATTGGACCAAGGGTTTGAATTATGGTCAAAGGCAGTAGGGTAGCTAAGGAAACAAAGTGGGGCGGTGGAGTGTATTTGTCCCACATTGACAAGTGAGGTAATGCTCACCTCCTCACTAGTACTATATAAATGAGCTAGTAGGCTCTCTACTACATGTGCAAATAAGAGTGTAATTGTTCCACTTAAGTGAATAAAGGGTGCTTTTTCGCAGTGGACGTAGTTAGCGAATTTCTTCGCTAGCGAACCACGTAAAATCTCGTGTTCTTCTTTTATTCGTTCTTCGTTCGTGAGGTGGTTTGTCATAACAAACTGGTATCAGAGCTCGGGTTTGGCGGTGTTTCAAGATCAAGATCAAGGCGGAGCAAAGCTAGGATTTCACAACTTGGTGAAATCAAAGAGAGGGTTTTGCGATCTAGGTGGAGCACGCGACTAGGGTTTAAAATCCACCAAGAACGATGTCCGGATCGATGTTGAAGATTGACAGGTTCACAGGAGGGAACAACTTCAGTATGTGGAAGATAAAGATGGAGGCTTCGCTCAAATCGCAAGGCTTGTGGGCACCTTTGACCGCAGACAAGGGAGGAATGAATGTTGCATCATCGGAGTTCAAGGTATCGGAGGAGAAGGCACACGCAACGATTATGTTGTGTTTATTGGTTGACGTGATCATCGAGGTCGCAGATCAGAAGGAAGCAGCATGTATTTGGCTCAAGTTGGAGAGTCTCTACATGACGAAGAGTCTCACTAGAAAGTTGATGCTAATGCAAAGGCTCATTACTTTGCGGATGCTCGAAGGTACGGCTCTCAAAGACCATCTTGATCAATTAAATAAAATTCTTTTAGAATTGAGTAATATTGGCGAGAAGGAGGGCGATGAGGATGCCGCACTCTTGTTATTGATCTCGTTACCTCCATCATACGAGAACTTCGTTCATCCGTTCATAGTGAACAAGGACGACTTAGCTCTACAGGAGGTCAGATCGGCGCTCCATGCTAGGGAACTGCGCCATAAGGGTGCAGGCATAGGTACAGAGGACCATGCTTCCGAACTGATGGCAACGGGAGGAAGCAAGAAGGGTAAGAAGAATAAGAAGAAGCAGTTCTTAGGTTCTAAGTTACCCAAGGATGAAACAGCCCGAAGGACCACGGTTCACAGCTTGTACAATTAAACCGAAATTCCAAGTACATTATTTATATATAAAAAAGGAGAAACCCTCCAACAAAGTTTGGAAACAAAGAAATAACATTGTCTCAAATGTCTAGTGATGAAATGTCTACGTGAAGAAATGAAAACTAAACTTTATTGCTGCTAAACTCCTAAGCTTCAACATGTGCGCGTTTCCCCCACCTCAATGCCAACCTGCGGGTTTTAAAATAGACAAAGCCGACCGCAGAAAAATTTTAATTAGTAAAAACTAAGTAAGTATACCAAAACACGTAAAGACGGAGTTTTTGGCTAACACGAGAGTATAAGCAGGAAGATAAGCAATAACCACAACTTTATTCTTTATTTGGTTGAGGCATAACACGAGCCCCAACATGTTCGATGTGGACAGAGAGGTCACGATGGAATAATAATAAAGTAGGGTGCTTCTACGGGATATCACAGTCCATCCCGATTCTCCCTAAAATAACTAGTGAGACCTTAAGTGTCGACACCCCTATACAGTTGTGACCCAAACATGCATAGGTAGTACTCCTAGTTTTCACAATAAATAAGAGGGTATGTACCCTAGGGGAATCAACGCACATGTGTCCCCGGCCGTAGCCTTCACACGCATCCTCTGTACACCGTTCCCAATTCTATTATCGTGCAATTATTGTTCATTATTTCACGAGGGTAAAAGATCACAATTTGGATAGTAACCACATGCTTTTCAAAACCGTTCCTGATAAATCACTAGAAAGGCTCAAAGTATTGTAAAGCGGAAATCGAATTTACAGTTTGAGATAACGCACACGAAATAACACATTTTGATAATTTAAAGATGTTGTGCATATACATACTTGGATTGAAGAAAGCTCCACACACAAAAGCAAGCACAAAACTAGTACTCGTAGTACGGACTGTCAAAGAACTGATCGTCTACGAACTCGGAATCTACAATATTCAAATAATCCTAATATTAACACGTGACCAAACTCATACAACAATTGCAATTATGCCCTCTATGCAATGCAAATAATATTTCCCCGACAAGTTTCCAATTCCATTCACACGACTCTAATATTAGAAAAACATATTAACTTTGCAAAGTTATGATATTAAGGAAATAATAATAATAATAATAACAATAATAACAATAATAATAATAATAAAATAAAATAATAGAAACAAACTTTAAAATAGTTAACTATATTATTAAAATCTATTTATAACTAGTTATCTAGAAAGAGTATAATATTTAGAAAATATACTAGCTTTCAAGAAGGTTAATTTAATTACTAATAAAGAGTAAATATCTAATATAAACGACATACATTTTATAAAGGAAAATCTTGGAATAAACACTTAATATAAAGTTATGTATAATCTTAAGAAACAACACTTTTATTTAACAACTACCATTTAGTTTTAATATTAAAACTCTTCTTATAAATTCATACTACAAAAACTTATATTTATTTTCATGTTAAAGAAACTAATTTAATGAGAGTTCATATTAATAAACAAAAATCATTATAAATATATACATATATATATATACATATATAGAACATATATAAGAATAATAAACCTAGAAGAAATCAATTTACATTTACAGTTAATAACTAAACCTTCCCATAGTTTCTGAATCATACAAACCAGCCCCAAAAGATTCGCCAATGTACACATTAACCCCCAATTGGCTGAAACTTTTCATTTACACCTTCTTCTCCAACATACCAATACTCACAGAGCCTTCACCACACATACCCACACATTCGAACATTCTTAAGACACCCTACGGATACGATTTGAAACAAGAACTACGAGCAAACAGAATTAAAATTGAAGATTTTGGTTACCGATTCGAGAATGGCGAAGATGAGATGTGTGGCGACGATTAGAGAGTTTCTTCTGCTACTGTGCTCCTGGGGTCGCCGGACTAAGAGGACGACGGGAGAGAGAGCGACGGACAGAGCAGAGAAGCTGGCGTCGTCGGGTTCGGTTCTCGGGTCGGGATCGGGTCCGCAGCAAAACAGAGCCGAAGACTGCTCTGTTACTTCCTGCTGGTTCGTCGGGCAAACAGAGGAAGACGGCGACTTTGGTGGAGGTGGTTTCGCCTGAAATTGCAGAGATGGTGGTGGTGTTGGCGGTGATTTGGAAAACATGGCAGCTGGGTTTTCTTAGCTTTAGAAAACAGAGGGTGAGATGGAGTTGAAAGTGACGAGGAAGAAGAGGGTTGGGGATGATTTATGTTGACTGGTGGTGGAATTGAGGAGAACGTGGGTTGAATTCGTGGCGGCATTGCTGGAGGGAGTTGATGGAGAAGGGGGGAGAGGCGTTGAGGGAGCGTCAGGTGATGTTACTGGGTTTTCTCCGAGGGAGAATGAGAAGGTACAGGTGGGTTCTCCACCTATTTAAGTAAAAGACACTTTAACCCCATTTATCTAGTTTTATGAAACTACACTTACACACCCCTCCGATTAGGAATGAATAATAATAACCCCAACCTCCAGAATAATATACTAAATGCCCTAATAAAATACAGGGGTATTACAAAGAATTTCTGTGCCTTTTGCAAGAAAAAGGGGCACTTGAAGAAAGATTGCCCGAAACGAGGTCAACAGAGGCAGAATGGATCCGCAGTCGTAGCTGAATAAGGTAACTCGTCCGTGGATGATTACGTTCTAATGGCGGATTTTGTCACGCACTCTCAAGATGCGTGAGTCCTTGATTCCGGAGCTTCCTATCATATTTGCTCTAACAGGGAGCTATTCGCGACGTACGACCAAACGGGTGGAGGGTCTGTCTACGTGGAAAACGGAGCCGTCTGTGAGGTGATTAGGAGCGGCTCCGTTAGATTGAAGACAAATCAAGGGAAGTTATGTACCTTGGAGCAGGTCAGACATGTACCACTTATTATGAAGAATCCGATCTCCTTGAGTCTACTCGACAGCAAGGGATACAGTTTCAATGGTGAAGGTAGAGATCTACAAGTCTGCAAGGGTTCTCAGGTGATGTTCATGGGAGTCAAGAGTGGGACTTTGTACATGTTGCAAGGGTTGACGATCATAGGTTCTGCTGGAGTTGTCTCAGCCGACATTAAGGAAGCTGATCTAACTAAGTTGTGGCATATGAGACTCGGTTATATGAGTGAACGTGGAATGCAGGAACTTCACAATAAAGGCTATCTCACCGAGCATGCGCCCAAGAGTCTAGGGTTTTGTGAGCACTGCGTGTATGGAAAGCTACAGCGTAGCAAGTTCCCTAAGGCGGTTCATAGAATGAAAGGTACTCTTGATTATATCCATTCGGATTGCTGGGGTCCATCTCGAGTCAGACGATTGGGGGGTACATGTATTTTCTAAGCATCATAGACGACTACTCCAGGATGACTTGGATATTAGAGATGAAGCACAAGAGTGAAACATTCGCAAGATTCAAGGAGTGGAAGACACTAGTAGAGAATCATGTGGGAAAGAAGGTGAAGAGGCTGCGCACCGACAACGGCTTAGAGTTCTGTTCATCATAGTTTGATTAATTCTGCAAGGATCAGGGAATAGCACGCCATCGCACCTTTCGGCACACACCGCAGCAGAACGGTATAGCCAAGAGAATGAATCAGACGCTTTTAGCGAAAGCGAGGTGCATGCTTTCGAATGCAGGTCTTTCTAGAGGTTTCTGGGGGAGAGGCATTTTCCATGGCATGCTATCACATAAATCAGAGCCTGAACTCATGTATAGGATGGAAGATTCCCATGGAAGTCTGGTCCGATAATGCAGTGGATTACTCGGATTTGAGAGTTTTTGGTTGTGTTTCCTATTATCACGTTGATGATGGCAAACTAGAAACAAGAGCTAAGAAAGGAGTATTCATGGGTTTCAGAACATGTGTGAAGGGATACAAGATAAGGGCAGACAACAAGATTATACTTAGCAGAAGTGTAGTTTTTGATGAGACTCCTATGTTGAAGAACTCCGTGGAGGTGGAGCTTGGAAGTGCAAAGAAGAAGGTGGAGGGAGAGTCGGATCCTACTAATCCTAAGGATTCCGAAATCCCTACACCACCGCCAGAAGCAGAAGAGGAAGAAGCAGAAGAGTCTGATAGTGAGGATGCGTCTACACCAGAGGGACCGGTTCATCAAAGTATTGCTGAAGGAAGACCAAGGAGAGTCATAAAGCCTCCGGCGAGATACATAGATGATGGTATGGTGGGATATGCATTACAGGTAGCAGAAGAGGTAGAGGACGAGCCATCCTCCTACAAGGACGCTACATCTAGTTCTGAGTCAGCACAATGGATTGACGCGATGGGAGAAGAGATGGAGTCTCTTAGCAAGAACTCGACTTGGGAGCTTCTTAAATTGCCAGTGGAAAGGAAGATAGTCAGTTGCCAGTGGGTCTTCAGAAGAAAGGAAGGAACTACAGCTGGGGAGGGCATCAAGTATAAGGCAAGGCTAGTTGCAAGAGGGTTCAGTCAGAAAGAGGGAGTTGACTACAACGAGATCTTCTCACCGGTGGTCAGACATACTTCTATATGGGTGTTACTAGCTTTAGTGGCACACCACGACCTAGAGCTTGAGCAATTGGATGTCAAGACAGCTTTCCTGCACGGAGAGTTGGAGGAGGAAATATACATGAGCTAACCAGAGGGGTTCCAAGTTCCCGGAAGAGAAGAATATGTGTGCAAGCTGAAAAGATCTCTCTATGGAATTAAGAAGTCACCAAAGAAATGGTACAAGAGGTTTGACAACTTCATGTTGAAGATTGGTTACCACAAGTGCGAGTATAATTGCTGCGTGTATCACAAGCTGGTCACGTATCTACCTAGTTCTATATGTGGATGATATTTTGATCGCAACTCAGAATATCAAGGACATTAGAGAACTGAAGATGTCTCTCAGTGCGGAATTTGAAATGAAGGATCTAGGAGCTGCTCGGAAGATATTGGGAGTTGAGATCTATAGAGACAGGAAGAAGAAGAAGAAGTTTTTCTTGTCACAGCAGGGATACATCAAGAAGATATTGAGCAGATTTGGGATGTTATCAGCTAAAGGTATAGATACTACTATGGCGACTAACAGCAAGTTAGGAATGTAAACCGTTCAGACTGAGGAGGAGAAGGAGTACATGTCCAAGGTTCCATATGCTAGCGCAGTTGGAAGCCTCATGTATGCTATGGTCTGTACTCGACCGAACATAGCATTCGCTGTTAGTGTGGTTAGTCGTTTTATGGCTCATCCAGGGAAGGACCATTAGCAGGCGGTGAAGCGCCTATTTAGGTACCTTAAGGGTACGTCAGACATTGGGCTATGTTATGGGGCTAATGAAGACATCTTCGTAGCTAGTTTCTCGGATGCGGACTATGCAGGGGATGTTGATAGTAGAAGATAAATGATGGGCTATGTATTTGCTCTGGAAGCATCTGTTATGAGCTGGAAGGCGACTCTACAGCCGACGGTGACTTTGTCGGCGACGGAGGCGGAGTACATGGCTCTAACGGAAGCAGCAAAGGAGGCAATACGGCTTAAAGGTATGGTCAATGATATATGCCTACTTCAAGATCAAGCGATAGTCAACTGTGATAGCTTGAGTGCGATTTTCTTGACTAAGGACCAGGTTCATCATGAAAGGACAAAGCATATCGATGTCAGGTATCATTTTCTGAGAAACGAGAGCAGGATCCAGGTGAAGAAGGTGGGGGACAGCTGACAACCCAGCAGATATGTTCACCAAGCCGGTTCCGAAGAGCAAGTTCCAGCATTGTCTGGAATTGCTCAACATCTTGAGCTAGCGAGACCCTTAGGGGCATGTCGGACCCGGTGGGGTCCAGTGAGTCTCTGTGACGAGAGACATTGGGTGCAGAGAAGACGTAGCTTTATTTACGAGAAGAGGAGCAGTTGCTGTTGATGGAGAATTCAAGTCAAGGTGGAGATTTGTTGAGGTGCCTTGAATTGTGAAAGTCAAAGGCGGTGAAAACAAATTGGACCAAGGGTTTGAATTATGGTCAAATGCAGTAGGGTAGCTAAGGAAACAAAGTGGGGCGGTGGAGTGTATTTGTCCCTCATTGACATGTGAAGTGATTCTCACCTCCTCACTAGTACTATATAAAGGAGCTAGTAGACTCTCTACTACATATGCAAATAAGAGTGTAATTGTTCCTCTTAAGTGAATAAAGGGTGCTTTTTCGCCGTGGACGTAGTTAGCGAATTTCTTCGCTAGCGAACCACGTAAAATCCCGTGTTCTTCTTTTATTCGTTCTTCGTTCGTGAGGTGGTTTGTCATAACATAAATCATTTCATTTGAGTTGATTATGGTTGTTGGCTCTTAAGTAGTGGACTGGAGGGTGTGGAGTTTAAGCTCATATGTTCATCCTATTCTTTGAAGAAGAAACTCTATTAGTTTTACTTAACCAAAAAAAAGTTGGAGGAAGGATGGACAACTTGTAAAATAAGATAAAATGCTTAGATATCTTCTTGTTTAATGCTTTCACAGAGAATTCATCTTCATGGTAATCATTGATAACTCCTTAATAAGAGTTATCTTATATACACTTTATATTGTTATTTGTGTGCGTTTCGGTGCAAAGTGCCGAGATTTGAGCCAAAATAATAAGAAAATGCACATTTGGATGTTTTTGAGCTTTAAAGTACAATCCGGGCGTTTCTTAATGGTTTTGAGTATGATTTTGATAATTTATCACATTTGATCTTCGCGGTAGTGTTCGTGTTGTTGTTTGACAGGAATTACGTATGCGGGAATCAAGTGGAGAGAAGAAACGAGCTTCGGAATAGAAGAAAAGACGAATTTGGCGCGTTTTGGATGTTTTCACCAAATATTGGGAAATAATTGAGAAACACGAGGAAATGATCCGGAAAAGAAGAGTTTCTCTATATGGATGAAGTCTACATCGCAAAAGGAATCCAAAGGTGCAAAAATCACATTTATTGGAATCCGAACGAAAAAGTTATGTCAAAAAGGATATTAAGGAGATAAAACGCGGCCAAAACATCCGGAAATTCCAAATACGCCTTTCGAGGAGCTAAATTGATGAATGAAGGGTTCCGCGGAATTTGAGAATGTTTTATAGCATAAAAAGATTCTCGAGGTCGAGGAGATACTTAAGGTAGCAAAGGCGCGGGCAAGGAATCGGAAATTAGTCGAAAAAGGATGTTTTTGGGTGACCCAGACTTCTCTTCGTACGAAGAGAATTGTCTTCGTACGAAGAGATTATACTTAGCCAAATTTTGAGTTGCTTAAAATGTCTTCCTAAAACAGCTTGCAGTATCTATCTGGGAAGACCTTCCTACGAAGAGAAAAAGTCTTCGTACGAAGACTCTTCCTACGAAGACCCTTCCTACGAAGAGAAAATGTCTTCGCAGGAAGACTCTTCCTACGAAGAGAAAAGTCTTCCTACGAAGACACTGTGCAGAGGCGGCCAAAATTAAGGAAACGATGCTTAAAACTTTCCTAATCGACTCGGGACTCTTAGGGAACGTATTTTAGACATATTAGGTCATATTTTCAGAGGAGAGACGCATTATTGAAGGACGGGACATCAACTGGGAGCTTGGATCACATCGTGGAGCTTGGGAAACCTTGTTTGATCTCTTTTCTCCTTATTTTCTTTGTTTTTGATCATGATCACACAAACTCTTGTATTTGTGATCATGAATATGCGTAGCTAAACTTCTTAGATCAGGACCCGAATTTGGGGTTAGGATTTTCACATTGGTTTTATGAATTGAGATTCATGTTTTGATAAACCTAATTGATGATTTTACGTTTGCTATGATTGTTTTGCAATCTTCATCTTATCTAGTTAATTAGAGACGTCTTGTTAGCTAGAACCTAGTTTGCAATTATTTGGTAACTCGGTAATTGTTAAATCCGGAAAATCAAACAATCACCCGTTCTTAGTGAAAGCAAGAATTGGGATCGTTAGAGTAGAATTCAACGTTAATGCATGTTTAGGAAAAACTAGAACTTGGTAACTCGGTTCTAATTTAACCTAGACGTATGATGCTCACTTGGTAACTCGGTGAGTTAGTATTGCTCGATTAGCAAAGTAAACTTCGTCTGTGTTTCACAAATCGTAGAACGACGTCAACAAGAGAATCCTAACAACCCCCCAAATGAGGTGTCCTGGTTGTTTCTCCCATATTAAATCTTAATATTTAAATACTCGTTTTGTCTTTTTAATTAACTAGTTTAGAAAAATCTCTCAATTGCTAGCCCACATAAAGTTAATCATACTAATTGGTTCACGACAAGTCCTTTGGGTTCGATAAACCCGGATTTCCGGATATTACTACACGCGACAGCCGTACACTTGCGGTTGAATCGTGTCAAGTTTTTGGGTTCGATAGTGTAGTTGTGTTTTTCAAATTCATTTATTTTATTATGTTAGTTGGAGAGATGAGAGAGAGAGGGACTAATGATGTGTCCTAGTGACATACTTGAGCAGGTTATGGTAGAATCTACCCCGGTGTGCCATGACACACATGACCTTTACAGGGACTCGTGCATGCGAGTTGGGGATTCTTCAGACATGGATTTTAGTAGAGGAGGGCAGTCGACCCCGGTGTGCGAGTACACATTGACTGTATAGGAGCATGGTGGCACCACTACTGTGCTTGGGGACTGCTTGGCGCGATTTCGTCCCCACCCTTGAGGTGGTTGTGAGTATCTTTTTCTCTTGCTAAATTTTGTGTTTCTTTTATATAAGTATGTCATGCTCCATCTCATCTACTGGCCTACACATTGATTGCTGAGTCTTCTTGCATACCCTCTGACGTTGAGGACAACGAAGCATTCAGTGTGGGGGTGATTTATCTGTTTGCTAGCCATAGTGTCTTGCATAGCCAGTTACATGTAGGATGTGTCTAGGTTGTTTTGTTAGTCAGTATTGTGGTTTATGTTATGTTTTTCCTTATATTGTCGTATTGTGTAGAGTAGTTTACATACTGTGTGCACTTTTAAATAATTGAGTCTACCCACCAAAAAGTTGAGTTGTGTTGTGTCAAATTTTTTTTTCGTGTCAAAACCTTGCATATAGAGGTAGGATATAAAAAAAAAATACAAAAAAAAAAATGAGAAAAGAGAAAACCCATAAAAATTGAAAAATTTAAAAATTTGAGAAAAAGGCAATTGAGGATCTTGAAACTGAAGAGAGCTTAGTGAATGAATCCTTTTGAGTAGGAAGTGCCGTAGTAGGGAAATTTTTATTCTTTAAATATTTTGTGTGGAGGTTTCACTAAGGATGTCCCGGGAATTTTTGGAAGTTGTGAAAGAATGACATGAAAAAGTATACCTAAGTTTCCTATAGTGTGCTAATTAGATTGAGTTTTGCTTGTAGCTGAATATTCTGTTTTCAAGTGGAAACTTGTGGTCTCTTGTTGATCTGGGGTGGACCTTCGTGTAGAGTTGGTTTCATGTGGTACGGTTGCCTCAGCCTAAGTGAAGTTGGGGGGCGTACACCACCATCCCTTACGGTGGTCACAAGAGTTAACCGAAAAAGCCCACGCTTTCTGGCTCTACTGCACGGTTGTAAAAACAGAGGAGAAAATAAAAGAAAATGAGAAAAGCAAGAAAAAAGAAAAAAAAAATTGTGCTTCAAGGAGAAACAACCTAATGTGCTTCCGGTCACACGGAAAATTTGGATTCCATCCAAATAGAGCTTAGAGAGGAAAACTAGAGTCAAGCCTTATTTCACAGGAGTTGTGACTCCCTTCACTGGGACAATTTGCATTCAAACGCAATAAAGGCTAAGAGGGTCTGAAAACCTCAGATGATTCGGCGAAGAAAGGTTACAGTGAAATTTGAGCTTAATTAGACCCAATGAAGCTTAGGACGTACTTGTGTCTTGGTTTGAATTGGTGGAGGAAAGGGGACGCCTGAGTGAGCTTTTGCACTAAATCAAATTTTTATTTCAAATTCTTGCTATGTGTATATAAATTTCAAAAAGGATTAGTGAGAGCTTGATGATTTTCAGTTGATGAGAGGGAGATTGTCTGATCTTACCAAAAAGAAAGAATTTAAAAGTTTTTATGTGTTTAAGATCGAGTCTAGAATTGCATTTGCATCATCTTGCTGCATTAGAGTGTCATGAGTCATGTTAGAGTCGTTTGAGTCGGTTTGGCTATTAGACAGTTAGATGCAGTAGATGAGACTTTGCTCGGGACGCGCAAATGGCAAGTGTGGGGGTATTTGATAACTCCTTAATAAGAGTTATCTTATATACACTTTATATTGTTATTTGTGTGTGTTTCGGTGCAAAGTGCCGAGATTTGAGCCAAAATAATAAGAAAATGCACATTTGGATGTTTTTGAGCTTTAAAGTACAATCCGGGCGTTTCTTAATGGTTTTGAGTATGATTTTGATAATTTATCACATTTGATCTTCGCGGTAGTGTTCGTGTTGTTGTTTGACAGGAATTACGTATGCGGGAATCAAGTGGAGAGAAGAAACGAGCTTCGGAATAGAAGAAAAGACGAATTTGGCGCGTTTTGGATGTTTTCACCAAATATTGGGAAATGATTGAGAAACACGAGGAAATGATCCGGAAAAGAAGAGTTTCTCTATATGGATGAAGTCTACATCGCAAAAGGAATCCAAAGGTGCAAAAATCACATTTATTGGAATCCGAACGAAAAAGTTATGTCAAAAAGGATATTAAGGAGATAAAACGCGGCCAAAACATCCGGAAATTCCAAATACGCCTTTCGAGGAGCTAAATTGATGAATGAAGGGTTCCGCGGAATTTGAGAATGTTTTATAGCATAAAAGGATTCTCGAGGTCGAGGAGATACTTAAGGTAGCAAAGGCGCGGGCAAGGAATCGGAAATTAGTCGAAAAAGGATGTTTTTGGGTGACCCAGACTTCTCTTCGTACGAAGAGAATTGTCTTCGTACGAAGAGATTATACTTAGCCAAATTTTGAGTTGCTTAAAATGTCTTCCTAAAACAGCTTGCAGTATCTATCTGGGAAGACCTTCCTACGAAGAGAAAAAGTCTTCGTACGAAGACTCTTCCTACGAAGACCCTTCCTACGAAGAGAAAATGTCTTCGCAGGAAGACTCTTCCTACGAAGAGAAAAGTCTTCCTACGAAGACACTGTGCAGAGGCGGCCAAAATTAAGGAAACGATGCTTAAAACTTTCCTAATCGACTCGGGACTCTTAGGGAACGTATTTTAGACATATTAGGTCATATTTTCAGAGGAGAGACGCATTATTGAAGGACGGGACATCAACTGGGAGCTTGGATCACATCGTGGAGCTTGGGAAACCTTGTTTGATCTCTTTTCTCCTTATTTTCTTTGTTTTTGATCATGATCACACAAACTCTTGTATTTGTGATCATGAATATGCGTAGCTAAACTTCTTAGATCAGGACCCGAATTTGGGGTTAGGATTTTCACATTGATTATGCGTTTTATGAATTGAGATTCATGTTTTGATAAACCTAATTGATGATTTTACGTTTGCTATGATTGTTTTGCAATCTTCATCTTATCTAGTTAATTAGAGACGTCTTGTTAGCTAGAACCTAGTTTGCAATTATTTGGTAACTCGGTAATTGTTAAATCCGGAAAATCAAACAATCACCCGTTCTTAGTGAAAGCAAGAATTGGGATCGTTAGAGTAGAATTCAACGTTAATGCATGTTTAGGAAAAACTAGAACTTGGTAACTCGGTTCTAATTTAACCTAGACGTATGATGCTCACTTGGTAACTCGGTGAGTTAGTATTGCTCGATTAGCAAAGTAAACTTCGTCTGTGTTTCACAAATCGTAGAACGACGTCAACAAGAGAATCCTAACAACCCCCCAAATGAGGTGTCCTGGTTGTTTCTCCCATATTAAATCTTAATATTTAAATACTCGTTTTGTCTTTTTAATTAATTAGTTTAGAAAAATCTCTCAATTGCTAGCCCACATAAAGTTAATCATACTAATTGGTTCACGACAAGTCCTTTGGGTTCGATAAACCCGGATTTCCGGATATTACTACACGCGACAGCCGTACACTTGCGGTTGAATCGTGTCAATCATCATAACCATCCCTCCTCTCTCTCTCTGGTCTAACCTATATAAATTGTTTTTTCAGGGGAGTATGAAAGTCTAGGCAATCACCACTGATCTAGTTGAGTAACCATTAGCACAGAAAATAAAATGAACCCAGCAAACTTGGGTACGAATTAATTACCTGGAGAGCGAAGAGCAAGAAAGCGAAGTTCCAACGGCGACCACAAACTCGAGAGATGTCAATCCAGTGAAGTGATCTTCTCTCGACCACCTAGTAGGGAAACGAAAAATGGGTGACTAAATACAAGCCGACTTTATACACAGCCGCAAAAATGTATAGAGGTGAGAAATTGATTGAAGAAAAATGTACCTTTAACCTACCTCGCACATATAACATTCATAAACCTTCACATTCTAAATTGAATGTAGAAAAATTAAACAAATTTTTGTACCAAAAGCTACAACAACGTGAATGTGTCCTTCACAAAAGATGAACGGGATAATTTGTAATTGATAGTGAAGAAGAAAGGATGAACGTGAGAATCTGTAAATGATAGTTAAGAGAAATGAATGGACGTGAGAATACATGCAAACGACTTCTGGTATCATGGTAGTGGAGTAGAGACTTTGAAATAACCGGAAAGAGATTACAAAAAGTTGGATTTATGCCTTTGTACGATTTGGATCCTCAATAACTTCTACAATTTTTGAATTAGGGGCATAGTTGGCAATATAAAAGTATGACCTACTTCAAAATATGATTTCACCACCATGAGTGTTGGCTTTATATAATAGTATAGATATATATATGATAATAATAATATAATATAATTATAGATTATAGAAAAAAGTATGACGTAATTTAAATTTTGATTTCACCACAGTGGGTGTTGACTTTATATATTAGTGCAGATGATAGAAGGAGTGGGAAAACAAGAATCCAAATAAGACAAATGATGCAATAACGATTTTTTCAAAATTTTGTCTTTATGATTGTTTCTCCCAGTTAAGTACCACTCTGATTCTTCTCTTAGAGCCTGTTTGGTAGCTGCTGAAAATCTCAATAATCAGCTGAAAATAATCTGAAAAGAAAATCTAACTTAACTGATAATCTCAATCTGTTTGGTATGAGCTGAAATTATAGATCACTATTTGATGTATCTGACAAAATTTAAAGAGCTCTAAAGTCAAGTAATTGAATACACATGTTTATAACTGAACTGTGATTATGTTAATGTTAAAATAATATCAAAATTAGTTGTTTAGAGATTTAAGCTGCATAATCCCCAAATTTGGAGATTCTGCAATTGCACAAAGATTATTTAATCTGCAAATTATCAGATTAAAATCTACATACATAACAAACAAGATTGTTGAAAAGAGACCGATTTTAATCTAATTTTTGACTTTTTTAACTTTTGTTGAAAAGAGACCGATTTTAATCTAATTTTTGACCAATGAATCCATTAAAATCTGCGATACCAAACATGCACTTACCCTACATTTGACTTTTTTAACTTGTTTCAGGGACATTTTGACCGGGTGATTTGGATCGCAAAACGATACGATTTTTTGATAATTTTTTCACTGTATTATAGAACAACTTTTACTCTACAACAAGATGAAAAAATTATCAAAAAATTGTACCATTTAGCTATCCAAATAACCGGGTCAAAGTGACCTAGTGAACGGTGGAAAAATTCAAGATGATGGGGAAGAGAAGAATCAGAGTGGTAGCTTATAAGTGAGAGCGGCAATTTTATTCTGGACATTTCGCGAATAATTAGTTATGGGAGTAAGAGAATGCCATACCTGATGGATTAGAGATTCAAAATCATTTGCTCTGGTCCATTCTGCCGCAAAAAGAAATCTCCTTATGTGTGGACGACTGAATACCTGTTAGCTAAAGCTAACGGAGAAAGTTGCAGAGGAAGGAAGAGGAGGATCAGAGGGGAGAAGAATGTTAGATGCTGAAAGAGTCCCTATCTGGCCTCCAAGTCTATCATCGATATATAATGTATTTACAAATATAATGACAATTCTGTCCTTCTAGTTACAACACAATCGCTTATAGTCCCCCTAAGTCGGAGTGGGAATAGGAAGAACGCTCAGGCTGGACCTAAAACGCTTGAATAGATGTCGTGGTAGACCTTTGGTGAAGATGTCAACATAGTGATAATCGGCAGGAACATGTAAAACATGGAGTTGCCCGAGTGTACCTTCTCATGAACAAAGTGCAAGTCAATTTCCACATGCTTGGTGCGCTGGTGCTGTACTGGGTTTCCAGAGAGATAAACCGCACTGACATTATCACAATAAACCACAGAGGCACGAGGGGGTGAAAGCCGTAGCTCAATCAGGAGGTTGCGAATCCAACATAACTCAAAGACAGCGTTTGCCACACCACGATATTCAGCTTTAGCACTAGATCGAGAGACTGTGACATGACGCTTAGATGACCAACTGAGTAAGTTGTCACCAAGGAAAACACAGTAACCAGAAGTGGACTCGAGTGTCCGAGCAACCAACCCAATCAGCATCCGTATATGTAGTGAGACCATCAGTAGCAGTAGCAGATATGCGAAAACCATAATCAAGAGTACTACTGACGTACCGTAGAATTCTCTTCAATGCATGACAATGTGGCTCACGCGGATCATGTATGAAGAGACAAACCTGCTGGACCACATATGAAAGCTCATGGCGAGTGAAGGTAAGGTACTATAGTGCACCTGCTAAGCTCCTGTAAAGAGTAGGATCAGAAACTGGAGGGCCAGATTCCGCAGTGGGTTTAGTACCTGTCTCAACAGATGTAGCGACATGCTTACATGCGCTCATGGAGGCACGTTGAAGGATTCTACGAGCATACTGGCGCTGACACATACACAAGCTAGACGAATCCCGAGTAATTGCAATACCCAAGAGATGATGTAGAGGGCCAAGATTTGACATGACAAACTCACTGGATAAAATGTGCGATAATATGCTGAAGAAGATTTGAAGAGGAGCCGGTGATGATAATATCATCCACATAGAGTAGGAGATAGACAGTGTCAGAGCCACGTTGGTAGACAAATAACGACTCGTCACTGTAGCAACCAGAAAAACCAACTCTGCCAGTGAGGAATGTAGCAAACCGCTGAAACCAAGCCCGCAGGGCCTGCTTAAGTCCATAGAGAGACTTCAGAAGCCAGCAGACACAGTCAGGATGGTGGGGATCACGATACCCAGGGGGCTGATGCATAGAGACAGTCTCCTCCAAATGACCATGAAGGAAAGCATTCTTAACATCAAGCTGTCGAATGGGCCAAGAGCTAGAGACAGCTAGTGTAAGAACTGTGCGAATGGTGGCATGTTTAAAAACTGAGATAAAAGTCTCCTCACATTCCACACCCACCAGTTGGGATTTTCCATTGGCAACTAGACGAGCCTTGTAGCGCTGAAGATTACCGTCTGCCCGATACTTGTGTCAAAAAGACACATAGCCCGAAGTATGTTTCCCTTGGCAGGGCGAGGCACCAAGTACCAAGTGTGATTCTTAACCATAACACCAAACTCATCATCCATAGCAGCCTTCAAGTGTGGGTCTGATACAGTAGACACATGGTGGTAAGGGCGATATGGATGGAGGTTTTTTGGCATGGAGAGTAAGACGCTGAATGGGCTTGGTGATGCCGTGTTTGGATCGAGTGGTCATTTGTGGGGAGTGTGGAGGGGGAGGCGGTTGATTGGGTACCGCAAGAGGAGGAGCGAAAGGGATAGAGGGACCCACATGGGAGGGGAACGAAGGGACAGGGGCGGCCATAGGTGATTCGAACTGTACGTGTGCGGGAGAAGGAGAGGGAGTATGACACTCTCGGATGAGAGCAGCGGGAGGAAGGCTCTCGTCGGGGTCAGGAGACCTGTGCACGGGAGGGGAAACTGAGCCAGGGGTAGAGAAGGGGAAGAAAGACTCATCGAAAGTTACATGACGAGAGATGTGTACTTGACCGATGGAGAGGTAAGGCAGCGATAACCTATGAAATTCAGAGGATATCCGAGAAAGAGACAGCGAGCAGAGCGAGGAGCAAGCTTATGGGGAGCTGTAGAAGAAATTTTTGGGTAGCACAAACACCCAAAGGTGCGAAGATGATCATAGGTTGGTCTGCGATGATAGAGAACGACAGTCGGAATGTTGTTCTGAAGGGCAGTGGTGGGAAGAATGTTGTGCAAGTAGACTGCTGTAGACACAGATTCGACCTAGAAGGATGGGGTAAGGGAGGCCTGAGCAAGAAGGGTACGAGAGATGTCGTTGACATGACGAATCATGCGTTCGGCCTTACCATTTTGTGGGGAGGTTTGGGGACACGCAAAATGAAATACAATACCATTTTAGTCATGAAAAGAGCCATTATCGAATTCACCCCCTAGATCACATTGGAAGGTCTTGATTTGTGTATGAAATTGAGTGCGAACAAATTACCGAATTACTTGAAATTGGCAAGAGCCTCAGATTTTAGTTTCAAAGGATAAATCCATATGAAGTGGGAGAAATCATCAAGCAATAAGAGGTAGTATTTGTACTTCTATTTACTAAGAACAAGAGATGTCCACAAATCACAATGAATAATGTCAAAAGGGGCAGCAGTACAAGATGAAGAAGAGGAAAAGGGTAGTCGAACATGCTTACCGGTCTGACAAGCATGACATAAAGTGGTGTTATGAGCTTTAGTGGACGAGATATGGCTATGAGTTCGAAGATAGTCTAAGACTTGGCTTCCAGGATGACCAAGACGGTTGTGCCACACAGGTGTCGGGAGAACAGCAAGAGATTGTAGTTGGGAAGTGGAGGGAGTGGAGGGAAGTGGATAAAGATCTCTAGTACTATCCCTGCTCAACAACAAATCTCCCGTACGAAGGTCTTTGACAGAGAAACTAGTGTGGTAAAACTCAACGGATACATTATTATCAATAGTGAACTGACGAACAGAAACAAGGTTTTTAATAATGTGAGGGGTGAAAAGAAATTTATTGAGATGAAGGGGTCGGGTGTGAGTATTGAGAGTCTGCTGACCAGAACCACGAACCGGAATAATCATACCATTTCCAACTAAAATGTGAGAGATATGACTATTTGAGGTGACAGAAGAAAGCATACCAGCCTGAGATGTAAGATGAGAAGAGGCCCCCGAATCCATATACCAAGTTTTGTCCGGTGTCGCTGTGAGAGCGTGTTGGCATTGGGCATATCTCAGCTCAAGTATACTCTGGTTGAGTGAAGGAGGTGGTGGAATGTATAGTGGTGCAGGACACCAAACCCACCTGACCCCCCTAATGCGGTGAAGCCCATGCATTAGTGGAGGCCGTGTAGTAGTAGAAAAATGTGTAACACCCCCAAAATGACAAAGCCAGAGGACCGGGGGGTGTCACTCCGTACCGGAGATTAAACCCGGATACAAGGACATTTAATGATGGTTCCCAAGAAAAACATCCAAAAAAGAATTTAAAACAATACTTATTACAATTTAAATATTTGTGCCTCAAATCCGAGCATAAAAAATATAGAGTATTAAAAACTAACCAAAAGAGAGTTCTAATTATTGAAAAAAAAAACGACAAATGAATTCGGTGATGCAACGCGTCCCCCGCTTAGCCAAATATTCACCACCTAGACCTGTGGTGCAGAAATAAAAAGAAACACCACAGTACAAAATCCGCATATAAATACTGGCAAACAAACACCCAAGCATGTAAAATGACGATAAGACAGTTATAAAACAGTGACCAATTTTACAAGTAGGAGTTCGTTTCAAACACAGCGGAAGTAAAGTTTGAATCTTCTAAGAAAAGCATGTGAGTTCCCAATTCCATAATTTTTCCAAACCAATTCATTATCCAATAGGGAAATTCAAAAATCACATATTAATTCATTTTTCCATGAATATGATCAAAACCAAAACTATCTTATTAATTTGTTGTGACGGGGGAAAACAAACCATCTCGCAAGTATCCAAGACCTTAAGTGTCGACACCCCCCAAAGACTCTAGCGGCCAGAGGAGTGAGTACAGGGAGCTATCCGGGGACTTGCAACTGGATTAAATAAAATAAATTGAACGAAAGTCCGAGATCAACACGCCCAATGCCAATAGTAACCAATAATAAAGGTCCCCGCACAACTCTTCCAGTTTACGCTATCGTCAATTATTCTAACTTGGTGATATTTTCAAGAAAAGCATTTAGCAAATAAAAATCAGATATTTGAATGGCACGTAACACATAAATTCATTTTTAGACGTAAAGTAATAAAATCATTCGACACAAAGGGAGTTAGGCACTCTAGGCCTGGCATGTTCACTCACCTTAATTGAAAGCGACTACGGCGACTCAATCGTAGTACTCAACGTTCCGTTGTCTGTGAACTCGTCGCCTACAAGTTAACAATACTCTAATTAAATTACAATAATTTAATGATACTAGTGAAAACTATACTAAATGCATATGACGCTCAACGGTTTAGGGTTCTAACACCAACCTATCATTACCAAGTAAATCCGATACACAAGTGGTTAGGGTGATTGGTTCTAAGTAAACAACACTATTCTACTAGCTAGTTCAAGTTTAACATCCAAAAGGCTAATTAATTTTAAGCAAGGAGATTACTAATTAACCAGATTCACATTATACTAGTCACGACTCAAAAATCCTCTCAAACACATGTACTTAGGTTCAATACCACAAAACGAGTGTTAGAACTCCCAAAATCCAACTAATTTCCATGTCTAGACACTATATAATATACCCACCAGCATTAGTGACAATTTCAGCAACTTTTGGCGACTAAAAACAGCCCTATAGCAATAATTTCCAACCTTTTAGCGACCATACATATTGTATATCAACTCTAGATCATCATATTAAGTGCCTAACGGTCTGGATTTCAACTCCAATTCAATTACCCGACGATTACAACTCGCCTTACCAACCCAACACATCAAACAAGTGATAACTTCTAGTTAGTCCTATTGTTTCAACTTGTTTTTACCTCCTACACAAACTAGGGTTTATGTGTGTGATATGATCATGAAAGATTATGATGATTCATGAAGAATAACATGATAATGATCCAAAATAAAGAGTGATTATAATCTGAAATTAAAGAACGACTTGCTACTTACGTGAACGTGAGAGATTTGAGAGATTGAGTAGTGGAGATGAGGGCGGCGATGGTGAACAAGGGTGCCGGAGAAGAGCAAGAGAAAAGAGAAATCCAGATGTGAAGGTGAGGAAGAAATAGCAGCAAAGTGAAGACGAAGAAGAAGGACGGACGAAGAAGAGAAGGAGAAGAAGAAGAAGAAGAGAGAGAGAGAGAGAGAGAGAGAGAGAGAGAGAGAGATAGAGATAGAGAGAGAGGCGACGACGGTGGTGATGCTGCTGTTGCTGCGGCTGTTGCCGAGAGGGAGAGAGACGACCAGAGAAGGAGAGAGTGAATGTGAGGGTTTTTTGATTAATTGATCGAGAGAGAGAAAGAAAAAATCAGATGATGATAAATTTTGAATGAGAATATCCGATTTCATCCGATTGATGAGATGAAATCACGTCAGTTGAGATTTTTGGGTCAAACTGATAACAAGTCAGTTGAAAAAGACACTTTCACACCACTAGTTTAGGTAATAAGACAACCACCTCCCCCCAACTTAATTAAAGGCACTAACAACTTTAGATAAAATACACAAAGACCCCCAATTGCTACCAATCCTTTATAAATAACTCCCGACATTTAAATTTAACTCCCAACACATCTAATAATATCACAAAATACTCAAAATACCCATATTCACAAAACGGGGTATTTCGTTCTTCCCCATCTTAAAGAGAGCTTCGTCCTCGAAGCTTAAACCAAATCCTCAACAACCAATAAGGTATGAACCTCCACTCAAGGGTGCAACTACTAAATGCAAACCTAAGGTCGTGCATGATATGCAAAAAACTTTAAAACTACTGTATTAAAAACCGAAGGATTACATCCTCTCCCCATTAGAGGAGTGACGTCCTCGGAACTCAAGGTACCTCGTAAAAAAGGTGAGGATATTTCTTCCTTATATCATCCTCCTCTTCCCAAGTTGCCTCTTCAGTGAGGTGATTTTTCCATAAGACCTTTACAAGCTTGACACTCTTGTTGCGGGTGTCCCTTGTCTTGATGTCTAGAATCTTAACAGGATACTCCTCATAACTCAAAGACGGATCCTATTCTACTGGTTCGGGATTCAATACATGAGATGGGTCAGGCACGTACTTCTTCAGCTGAAATACGTGGAATACATTGTGAACACGACCCAAATATGATGGTAGATCCAATCGATAAGCCACTTCCCCAATATTCTCTATGACATCATATGGTCCAATGAATTTCGGGCTCAACTTCCCCTTCTGATTGAACTCATGACTCCCTTATTAGGCAAAACTTTAAGGAATGCCTTTTCTGTAATTTGAAATTCCAATGGTCTCCTCTTTTGATCAGCGTAGGACTTCTGTCTATCTTGAGTTGCTTTCATTCGCTGCTGGATAAGTCTCACCTGATCTGTCAGCTCTTCAATTAACTGTGGACCAATTACCATTGTCTCGCTTATGTCGCTCCAACACAGTGGTGTTCGGCACTTTCTTCCATACAACACTTCGCGAGGTGCCATTCCAATACTCGCGTGGTAACTATTATTGTAGGAGAATTCTATCAAAGGTAATCTATCAACCCATGAACCTTGAAAGTGCATAACACAAACCCTTATAATATCCTCCAATTTCTGAATCGTCCTCTTGGTTTGTCCATCCGTAGCAGGGTGGAATGTCGTGTAGAATTTCAACTGTGTTCCCAATGTTTACTGGAGTGCTTTCCAGAAGTGAGAAAGAAAGTTGGGATTCCTGTCGGAAACTATAGAGCTTGGTACTCCATGGTACGTCACAATGCTCTTCATATACGCATTGGCTCTTTGTTCCATATTCCATGTATCCTTCATCGGAATGAACCTTGCTGTCGTGGTCAATCTGTCAACTACGACCCAAATCTGATTCACTCCATTCTTCGATGTCGGCAAAGCAGTCAAAAATTCATCGAGATTGAATCCCACTTCTAATCTGGGACATCCAATGGTTGAACTAAGCCTCCCATTCTTTTATGTTCAAACTTCACCTTCTGACAAGTTAGGCATCTTGCCACAAATTCTGCTACTTCCCTTTTCATGTCGGGCCACCAGAAATTCTTCTTTAGATCCTTATAGAGCTTGTCACCCCCTGGATGTACTGAGTAGGGTGTGTTGTGTGCTTCACGCATCAACTTCTCTTTGGTTTCCGTACACTTGTGTGGTACACACCATCTCCCCTTGTAGCGGATACTTCCATCCTCATGGATCTTAAAATCCTTTGCTTGCCCTTCCACAATCTTCTTCTTTATCCTTTCTAGCTTCACGTCTCCTGGATGGTTACTCCTTATCTCTTCTAAGACATCTGGCACAACTGACATATTCCCAAGGATATTCTTTACTCCACCATGTTCCACCACTTCAATCTCGATCTTTCAAAACTCATGGCATAGAGTGTGGCTCCATTTTCGGCCTAACGTATCAGCTACTACGTTTGCCTTCCCCTCGTGGTACTGGATACGCAAGTCATAATCCTTTATGATCTCAAGCCAACGTCTTTGACTGGTTTTTAGCTCGTTCCGAGTGAAGATGTACTTGAGACTGCTGTGGTCAGTATACAATCTACACACTGACCCATATAGGTGATGTCTCCATATCTTCAGTGCGAAAACTATTTCTGCAAGTTCTAAATCATGCGTAGCATAGTTCTCTTCATGAGTTTTCAGCTGTCTCAAAGCATAGGCAATAACCCTTCTTTCCTGCATAAGCACGCACCCTATACCCTTTTTCGATGCGTCGCTGTAAACGTCAAACTCGCCAGAATAATTGGGTAAACTAACATGGGTGCTGTAGTCAATTTTTCTTTCAATGTCTGGAATGCTTCTTCACAATCTTCGCCCCACTGATACTTTACCGTCTTCTCGGTTAGCGTAGTCAGCGGTCTAGCGATCTTCGAGAAATCTTTTACAAAACGCCTGTAATATCCTGCTAATCCCAGAAAACTTCTTATTTCTGACACATTCTTCGGAGTTGGCCAGTCTTTATCTGCTGAAATCTTTCCTGGATCCACGGCTATCCCTTCCTTTGAGATTATGTGACCCAAAAATGGAACTTGATATATCCAAAACTCACATTTCGAGAGCTTAGCATACAACTTCTCATGTATCAATTTCTCTAACAGTTCCCTGAGGTGTTCTTCGTGATCTTCCTCGCTCTTTGAGTAAACGAGGATGTCGTCAATAAAGACGAACACGAACCGATCCAGAAATGTTCTCATAACACGATTCATTAGATCCATAAATACTGAGGGAGCATTAGTTAGACCAAAAGGCATAACAGTAAACTCATAATGGCCATACCTCGTTCTAAAGGCTGTCTTCGGGATGTCCTTCTCGGCTACCGAAGCTGGTGATACCCTGATCTCAAATCTATCTTTGAGAAGACACTCGCCCCTTGCAAATGATCGAACAAGTCATCAATTCGAGGTAAAGGGTATTTGTTCTTAATCGTTGCGCTGTTCAACTCTCTATAGTCAATGCACAATCTCAAGCTTCCATCTTTCTTCTTCACAAACAATACGGGCGCACCCCAAGGCGACACACTTGGCTTTATGTAACCCTTTTGAAGTAGCTCTTGCAACTGATCCTTTAGTTCCTTCAACTCTGCTGGTGCCATACGGTACGGTGCCTTTGAGATTGGAGCTATCCCAGGTGCTAAGTTCATAGTGAACTCAACTTCCCTTCTAGGTGGCATTCCTGGAATCTCATCCAAGAACACATCGAGAAACTCTTTGAATATCGGTATCTCTCCTAGCACACTCTCCTTCTTAGACACGTCTTGGACATGACATAAATATGCACTATTCCCCTTCTTCACTTGGTTGACTATGGTCAAGGCTGACACTAGTCTGATACGTGGTTCCTTCGTGATGCCACGATAAGAAACCTTTTCTCCCTTTGGACCCTTAAACCTGATTTTCTGATCGTGACAGCCTATAACAGCTCGATATTTACCCAGCCAATCCATTCCCAATATAACGTCTATTCCCCCAAGATCAAATTGTATCAGATTCGCTGGCAAGGTACTAGCCACGCTCTTGACTTCTACTTCTTCAAAAATGGTGTCACATATTGTTATATGACCGGTTGGGGTAGCTACAGGGATGGATATTCTAGACGGCTTATTGAGACTCAAATTTTCCACAAATGATGATGAAATAAATGAATACGATGCTCCAAAATCAAATAGAGTAAATGCTGGTTGATTATGGACAAGAAATGTACCAGTGACTACTCCATTTGCTGGTTCTGCCTCAGTCCTGCTCATGACATCAATCCGTGCAACATTCTCGTTCTGCGTTGTGGTTCCTGCTGTACCAGTCCCATTGTTGTTGGCATAGCTAGAGCGTTGTTGTTTCCATTCCTGTTCTGAACTCCATTGTTTCTTCCATTACCCTGGTTGTTCACTTGCTGTCTGCCATAATTGTTGCCCCCATTATTCTGGTTGTTGCGGTTCCCATAGTTCCTGTTTCTGCCCTGGTTGTTGTCGTTGAACTGCCGGTTTCCTTGATAATTTCCTCGCTGGTTCCCCTGCTGGTTCCCAGTTGGTTGCAATCGGCACTCAAAAGCACGGTGACCTTTCTTGCCGCAATTGTGGCAATTGAAAAGGTTTCCCTGGCAGTCCTTCGCTGGGTGATTCTGCTGACACTTCTTGCAGAGGTAGCGGCGAGGAGGTTCATCTCAATTCTCTTCTTGTTACCACGGTACTGATCCTGGTTAACTTCTCCATGGTTGGGCTTGAACCTCTTGTCCTGACCACCCTGGTTGTTCCTACCCTAATTGTTGCCATAGCCCCCAGCGCTCTCAATCTTGCGCTTTCCTCTCTTCTCATCTTGCGCCTCTTGAATGCGCCAAACAGCTGAAGCTCTATCATATGCCTCCTGAAGGGTATCATATGTCTTGCACATCAAGTCTTTCTGCAGATGGTGTTCGAGACCAGACATGATTTCCTAACCTTGGTCGCCTCATCAGGCATCAGCTGACCTGCGAATCGAGATAGTTCCGTAAATTCTTAAAGTACTCGGTCATAGAACCATTCTTCTGCGTCAGATTCACAAATTCGATGTACTTCTGATCCTGGACATGAGCCGGATAGAAGCGAGTGCGAAGTGCAGTCTGAAGAGCCTCCCAATTGAAGTTGGGTTGAGCCAAAAAAGTCTGACGCATGCTCCTCCACCATATATTTGCTTCATTCTTCAGGTAGAATGCCGCGCAAACGATGTTGCGGTTTTCAGGGCACTCAACCAACTTAAGGACCTTATCCATCTCATCGATCCAGTCTTCAAGCTCAACTGGATCCTCATTGCCTGTAAAGTTTTCAGGGTTCATGTCAGCCACTTTCTTGGCCCATTTGGCTGCATTCTTCTCTCCCTGGTTCATGTTTTGAGCCATTTGAGCAAATTGAGTAAAGAATTGCTCCATGTTGTTGTTGTTGTTGTTGTTGTTTGGGGCTGCCATCGGTACTTGACGGTTTCTCCTGGTGTAGTATTGATGTGGTTTATCAGTCATAATCCATACGCTATAGCCTATTGTATTATTCATTAATCATCATGAAGTACATGTAAACATGAATACATGGCATGTAACGCGCAATTAGGCATGTAATGTCACACATTGATCATCATTTAATCAATTACACATGCATTTACACATAGGCTGATCACCTCTCATCTTTTCATCCTTCTTCAAAAATTGGATAAATGATCAATCGGAAGAGAAAAAATTAGGAATTTTGGTGTGAAACAACCTCTATGAAGCTATTTTCATAATCAAGAAGAATCAACTTAAAATAAATTGTAGAACTCAAGTTGCATAGAGAATAGTACAGCTTCTGTCACAGACCACCAGAACAGAAACTTTGTCTTTGAAAGGTATTAAACTGACTTTTAAATCCTCAAAGTGAGCTAAGCTTTCACCCAGAATTGGCCATACGTTTCTACTAACTTCCATAAAAGTTTGATATCCAAAAACGGTCTGGAAGATAGGTAAACATAAAAAATGCTACAGCTAGTCACTTTGCAATTCTGCTACTACACAACCAACATTGAAAATTTGTATCTAATTCTCCATAACTCATATATGGCTGAAATTTTTATGGGAGATAGATGGGTATGTTAAATTTATGGGAAAAATTCAGAAAAAAAAATAACTCCCCATAAAAACATGTCTGCTACGCAAAATTTTAACTGCTGCGCAGAATCAAACAACACAAAAATCATTGCTCTTGTGTTCTAACTTCATGAACGCTTTCTATGCACTTAATTAACGATAATAAAACACAATACAACCTTAATTTATCAAATCATACTCGAAAATCAGAAAACTGAATTTATTAAACTCCCAAAACGGGTCTTCAAAACACGAGCATTATTCATCATCCTTAAAGCAAATCGCTAAGAATTTTAACTCTAGCCCAAAAGTGGCTATACGAAAATCATTCAAGAAATTTCAAAGTATTGCTTGGCATCATAGCCTTATTCAAAACAAAACAAAAAAAATCAAATTGTATCTATGTCTAGGAAATCAAAGGATTCTAACATGCTTAATCCTCGTCTTCATCGCTCTCATCCAACTCCTCATCTTCATCGGGGTCTTCCTCGATCTCCTCACCCTCACTTGGGTCTTCTTCACATTCATCATATTCCATGGGGTCTTCCTCAATTTCCTCATATTTCATTGGGTCTTCTTCGACCTCTTCTTCATCACTGGAGTCTATGTTGATCACCTCCTTAACTTCACTAGAATTTACCTCAATCACCGTGTAGCCTTACCACTTTACATGAACCTCCATTAACAATTTGCATATGAAGTCGGCGCTCACCCTCCATTCACCTTGGTGAGATAATCCCTAGCATTCATTCGGTTGAAATTGTCCATAATGTTTCTATACATCGCTATTATGTCTCCAAACATGGGTCCCATAGGAAGCGCCTTCACCATACAATAAGCCTGAAAAGCCGGATTACGGTACCGAGGAAACGACAATGAAACAAACCTATGCTCACAGAACTGAATGACGCGATCACGAAACGCGGTGAAATCCTCACCCTCGACCCAAGGTGTCACAACCGGGTGCTTCTCGACTGGCAATATACGCTTCCTTGCGGTTGTTTTGGTTCTAGCCATCTACAAAATAAAACAACTCCATAAGTCTCTTACTCCACAAAGTATATATCGTAAACAAAATGATTACTCTCATGAAATAAATACATATCCCCAAGACTTCAATTTTATAATCACAAGACTTTTGAAAACAACTCCCAACCTTTGATCACCCAAATAGTAGACTTCTAACCCGAACTCCAATGAAATGCCTCAAAACCCTATCACAAAGTTACTCGGGTAGGCCAAAGCTCTTAGTTAGGAGTGGGTGGGTGTACTTGATTTCTAGCCTATTTTCAAAGCACTTACACACATAATAGTCCTATCCAAGATTAACCATATCCCCAACGGCTTGTCAAATTTTAATTACTTTGCCTATGTTCATTTTAGTTACCCGAACAAGTTTTAATTTCCTTTATGGATTGCCTGCTCTGATTCCACCTGTAACACCCACAAAATGACCAAGGAGGAGGCCCAGGGGTGTCACTTCGTACCCGAGATTAAATCCGGATACAAGGACATTTAAAGATGGTTCCCAAGCAAAACATTCATAAAGTATTTAAAACAATACTTATTACAATTAAATATTTGTGCCTCAAATCCGGGCATAAAACAAACTAGAGTAGTAGCAACTAACCAAAAGAGAGTTCTAATTATTGAAAAGAAACGACTAATGAATTCGGTGATGCAACGCGTCCCCCGCTAAGACAAATATTCACCACCTAGACCTGTGGTGCAGAAATAAAAAGAAACACCACAGTACAAAATCAGCATATAAATACTGGCAAGCAAACACCCAAGCATGTAAAATGATGATGAGACAGTTATAAAACAGTGACAAATTTTACAAGTAGGAGTTCATTTCAAACACAGCGGAAGTAAAGTTTGAATCTTGTAAGAAAAGCATGCGAGTTCCCAATTCCATAATATTTCCAAACCGATTAATTATCCAATAGGGAAATTCCACAATCACATATTAATTCCCTTTTCCATGAATATGATCAAAACCAAAACCATCTTATTAATTTGTTGTGACGGGGGAAAACCAACCATCTCTCAAGCATCCAAGACCTTAAGTGTCGACACCCCCCAAAGACTCTAGCGGCCAGAGGAGTGAGTACAGGGAGCTATCCGGAGACTTGCAACCGTATTAAATAAAAAAAAAAATTGAACGGAAGACCGAGATCAACACGCCCAATGCCAGTAGTAACCAATAATAAAGATCCTCGCACAACTCTTCCACTTTAGTTATCGTCCATTATTATAACTTGGTGATATTTTCAAGAAAGCATTTAGCAAGTAAAATCAGATATTTGAATGGCACGTAACACATAAATTCATTTTGAGACATAAAGTAATAAAATCATTCGACACGAAGGGAGTTAGGCACTCTAGGTCTGGCATGTTTACTCACCTAAATTGCAAGCGACTACGGCGACTCAATCGTAGTACTAAACGTACCCGTCGTCTGTGAACTCGTCGCCTACAAGTTAACACTACTTTAATTAAATTACAATACTTTATTGATACTAGTGACAACTATACTACATGCATATGACACTCAACGGTTTAGGGTTCTAACACTAACATAACATTACCAAGTAAACCCGATACACAAGTGGTTAGGGTGATTGGTTCTAAGTCAACAACACTATTCTACTAGCCGGTTCAAGTTTAACATCCAAAAGGCTAAATAATTTTAAACAAGGAGATTACTAATTAACTAGATTTACATTATACTAGTCACGACTCACAAATCCTCTCAAACACATGTACTTAGGTTCAAGACCACAAAACGAGTGTTAGAACTCCCAAAATTCAACTAATTTCCATGTCTAGACACTATATAATAAACCCACAACATTAGTGACAATTTCAGCAACTTTTGGCGACTAAAAACAGCCCTATAGAGACAATTTTCAACCTTTTAGCGACCGGACATATTGTATATCAACTCTAGATCATCACATTAACTGCCTAACGGTCTCGATTTCAACTCCAACTCAATTACCCGGCGATTACAACTCGCCTTACCAACCCAAAAAATCAAACAAGTGATAACATCTAGTTAATCCTATTGTTTCAACTTGTTTTTACCTCCTACACAAACTAGGGTTTATGGGTATGATATGATCATGAAAGATTATGATGATTCATGAAGGATAACATGATAATGATCCAAAATAAAGAGTGATTACAATATGAAATTAAAGAACGACTTGCTACTTACGTGAAGGTGAGAGATTTGAGAGATTGAGTAGTGAAGATGAGGGCGGCAATGGTGAACAAGGCTGCCGGAAAAGAGCAAGAGAAAAGAGAAATCAAGATATGAAGAGTCGGACATCTAACATCTAACATCTTGATTTTCTAACATCCTGATTTTCTGAAGATTCAGAGACCGGGAAGTGCGCCCTATACAAGTAATGTCACCCTTTTGTACAAGGAGTAGTAACGACAAATAAGTGACTGTAAGTTCAAAGTTGTTTTTAAAGCTTTGAAATGGTTTCAAAGAATTAAATCTTCACAACATGAACTAAGGGGGAGTTCTTGCTCATATTCATAATTTCCTGCATTTGATCATGCTATATTAGATGATTAAAGTCAAACTAATTCTATGTTATGACATGCATTGATCTTATCATCTGATTAAGTGGTTTTGCAGGGATTTTTAGTTAACTCTGTGTTGCAGGTTTAGATGAAGTTTCCTTATTTGCAGGATTGCAGAATCTGGAGATTGATGCTTTTCTTATGGAAGGTTGTCTGAACTTACCTTAGCCTTGCAGATTCAAGATCAGATCAAAATCAGTGAGAGAATCCTGCAGCTAGCTGTTGGGAGAAAGAGCTGTTGAGAGTCAAATATCTGCAGAGGATTTTTAGGGGTTTAAGTTGAAGTTTCTTATAAAGTTTGCAATTCAAATTGACAGACAAGATACACTAATTCAGAGAGATTGAGAAGAACATATCTTTACTCTGAGATTCATACACTCTTACGGATTGACAAGCATCATTGAAGGAGATCATTCATTCATTCAATCCATTTCAGATTCCTAAAGAACACTTCAAGCTTCACCTCTTAAATGTCTTCACAATGTTCTTCATCTAGAGCTTAATTTTTATATCATTCCATTATAATACTTAATCATATGTTATAATAAAGTTGTACAAGAGGAACAACTGGTATTCTTATTGTATCAGTTAGCGAGAGCTGTTACTAGATAAGTTAGGAAGAACCACAAGCTGAAAAAGAGTAAGGCAATTCTCTTGGCCTGAGATCTAGGTCTTAGCTTTTGATAAATAAGAAGTTGTTGAAATCATAGAGGGATTAGATCCCTCGGGCGGAAATTAGGTCACTTGGGACCGAACTTTGTAACAAATCACTGTGTTCATTGTCTTGCATTTCTATTCTTTACTTGTCTTCAAAACTACTTCAAAACAGATTCATGTTCAAAGCTTTTCAAAGCTTTGAAAATACTATGTAACTTCTAATATGTCTGTTTTGGTTTCAAAGACCTGTTTTGATTTCAAAGCCTTGAAACTGAGTTCAAAGCTTTGAAATACTTCAACTTCTTCTCAGTTGGTTTTAAAACCACATCTGTAGCAAAAAGTTCCATACTCTATTCAACCCCCCTTTCTAGAGTTTTTGATCCTGTAACTGCATACCTACTTAGAGTCTTCAATTGGTATCAGATCTTGTATTACTGTAAAGATCTAACAGTATTGTGATCATGAGTAATGTAGGTGAATGTGGTTTCTCACTGGGAAGAGCTGCTAACAGACCTCCTCTGTTTTGTGGAGACAATTGTGTACACTGGAAACCTTGATGAAAATGTTCATAATTGATCAGGACATTGAACTGTGGTCTATTATCCAGAATTGACCTCACATATTCTACACAAAAAAGGATGGGATTAGAACTCCCAAACCTAAAAAATCTCTCTCTACTTCTGAATTAGAACAACTTTCAAAACACTATAGAGCCATGAATATTTTGTACTATGCTTTGAATACAGATGAGTTCAACAGATATATACCTGCAAGATCAACATATTCCTTAGAAATTATGAACTAGTCAAGATGAATGGAGATGAGTCCATCAAAGAGATGTTCAAGAGATTTACTGACATTGTCAACAACCTGGATTCCTTGGGGAAATCATTCTCCAATGAAGAGAAAGTCAGAAAGATTTTGAGAAGTCTTCCCAAAGCTAAATGGGAACCAAAGACTACAACCATTGAAGTAACTCAAGATCTATCTGATAACGCCCAAATAGGGGTTATCTTCTAGCCCAGTTTGATGTATATTTGTGTCGGAAAGACATGTTTTAGCCAAGTTTCACCCTCGGAAAGCATCGGTTTTAGGAACGAGACGGTTATTTGCTCTTTATAAATTTCTGCATTTTCCGTATTTTTATTGGATATGATCGCGGGTGTGTTCGTGTTTTCTATGCAGGAACAGGGCTCGCGAATGCAGCAGGATTTGTTCGGGAATGCAGCAAGAGGCAAAAGAGGCAGAAAAAGAGCATACTTCCTTGCTGTCTGCGTATTTTACGCAGGGGGGCTGCGTATTTTACGCAGACAACACAAATTTGGAGGCGGTTTCGGGTAGTGGCAGTTTCGTAAATAAAAGCAAGTTCAAGAAACGTCTCCAGCACTATATAAAGACTTGTCCAGACTCGTTTTGAAGACACAATACATCCAAGGAGAAGTCTGAGCATCCCCGGAGAGTACGGAAGCGCGAATCCAAATCCGAACACTTAGTTTGATCTTATTCTCTCTCTTAAATTCAGAAACTTTGTTAATTAATTATGTCGTTTAGTAGCTAAACCTTTTACCTAGGTTCTCGGTGAACATAGGGTTTCATTTTCAGACATTGTTCTGCAGTTTGATTATGAATTCATGATTACGTTATCTTAATTCAGCAGTATTATCAGTTATTCTGTCTTTAATTCTATTCGTTTATGCATGATCGGAGTCGCGAATCAGAATTGCTACAGACCCGAGCCAGTAGGTGAAAACGTCAGGTTAGGGTTAGGAAGAAAAGACAGGATTTAGTACCTTACCCTGATAGACCGACCAGAGAAAGGGAGATAGGGCTAGCCAAAACGTATAGACCAACTGTTAGAGAATTTAAACCGGGCCATCAGGACGGGTTAGAAACCCTAGCAGACTTAGAACGAGACTGCAGACTTAGGCAGCTTAACAGGAATCCAAAAGTCTGCAGGATCGTGACAGTGTGTGGAATCTGAAAGGTTACTGCACAATCGGTACGTGGCACGGGTAATTAAAACTGATGAGTGTTTTCATATCAAAACGAAGAACATAAATCTGAAGAAACCCTAGGGGATCCTGGGACCTAGTATTCCAAACCATAGATTTACAACTTTCAAGATTTTCAGAAAAACGTCACAAAAATATTTACGTTTTATTTGTTTATTTTTAGTTAATCACACTCTTAAACTACTCCTCCTTTTACACTCTGCAAGTTAAAACCGATTGCTTGAAAAAACTCAAAATAGTCCTCGTGGGAACGATCACCCGAGTTAAAATACACCCGGTATTACTCAATTCGTATACTTGCGAATAGCACGTTAGTTTGCGCATAAAGTTTTTGGCGACGTTGCCGGGGACTTTTTAGGGTTAATTTAGTTATCATAATTAGTTTTCATAGTTTTTATTTTTTCAGTTTCGTTATTTTTCTTTTATCTCACTGCTTTTTGAATCTGCCTTTTCAGGACTGTTCAGTTGATGCCCAGATTGCCTCGCAACTTTGGTACGACCACTCGACAATCCAGAGAAGCTTTACAGCGAGAAGAATCGCAGAAACCGAGAAAGCAGAATGGCAAACAACCAAGGAGACCGTCCTGAAAACCCAGCAACCGGCCAAGAGGAACGAGAGGCACGTACCCGAGCCCAGATGGCTAGGTACATCGAAAAGCTCATCACAACAAGATTTGCTGCCCGGAACAACCAGAGGACATATAACCGGTCTGGGAAGGCCTTGGTGGAGAATTTCAAAGTCCGGGGGGGGGGGATTAAAGAGCTATTTTGGTGCCCGAGATCACCGCAAAACATTTTGAAATAAAGCCCTCCACCATCCAGGTGCAGAGGCACTTATGCTAATTTTGTTCCCATATTGCCTATATGGAGTAGCCAAAGATTGGCTCGAATCCCGACCACCCAAATCCATCACTACATGGGAGGGGTGCGTCACGGATTTTATGGGAAAATTTTACCCCGCTTCCCGGGTCATTTAGTTGCGAAGCGAGATTCTGTCATTCAAGCAGAAGATGGGGGAGACGGTGGTAGACGCATGGGACAGATTGATGAGATTGGTGCACGAACCACGGTTTTGGAGATGCGAAGATCCTGCAGGTATTCTACCACGCCCTAGACAGGGAGAGTGCTGACAGGATTGACAGAGCAGCCGGGGGAAACTTCTTGTACCATGTGGAAAAAGATGGTGCATACGACTTGATGAAGCAGTTAGCCAAGCTGGACACTCGACTGTTTGACGATCGCATGATGACTGCTAGAGCCGAGCCAGCTGAAGACGACCGGATAGATAATCTGGCCAAGTTCGTTCATGACTTGGTTAAGAAAGTCTACTCGGACAAGAAGGTCGTTGCAGAAGTAGGAGAACCTGATTTGGACGCAACCATTGAGGATCTCAGAACCGAAGATACCAATTTCGTACAACAGCAATGGGACCCGAGCCGGTACAGACCGGGTATGAGAGATCATCCCGGGTTCCGGTATGGAAACCCGAATTCCGCATTTTATGCACCGGGATTCCGGCACAGGCCACCGACCCAGCAGGCCGCACCAACACAGCAGGTTCAGCCAGACCTATATGCACAACAGTACGATGCCCAGATGAAGAAAATCGAGTCCATGTTTCAGAAAATGGAGTCCCGATTCGCGCATATGGACGCCCTGACAGTCGACGTGCAGACGACCAAAACGTCACTGCGCGATTTGGAGGTACAAGTTGGGCAGTTAGCACAGCAGCTACCGGAGAGACTGCCAGGAAACTTGCCCTAGAATACAGTAAATAATCCACGTGCTCAGATCAATGCTATCACCACTCGGAGTGGATTAGCACTGCAGAATCCACAGTATCCTAGCCACGCTCGTGCAGAAAAATCGAAAGAAGTTGAACGCAAACTGTCTGGCCAGGATAACAGCTCAGTCGACCGCCCCCAGCCGAAGGGCTCGCTTGAGCAGGATGCAGTGCAGAATGAAATGGATGCAGAAACGGTACCTGTCTCCAAGGAGGTGTCGTACCCTTTGAAGACACGAAGGAGGGATGATAGCAAAGACTACGCCAGGTTTCTCGAGATGTTAAAGCAGCTACAGATCAACATACCCTTTGCTGAGGCTTTGGCAAAGATGCCCACTTACGCCAAATTTCTCAAAGACATTTTGTATGGGAGGAGGCGAATGAGCGATTTCGAGACTATAAACCTAACGGTAGAAGTGAGCAACTGTGTGAAGAATGGGCTCCCGAGGAAGAGGAAGGATCCTGACAATTTTGTTATACCGGTCACCCTAGGTAATGCTTACACAGGAAAGGCTCTGTGTGACCTAGGGGCCAGCATCAATCTGATGCCATTAACGATTTTCAAGAGTTTGAAAGTCGGTGAACCCCGGCCCACCAGAATTATGCTGCAGATGGCAGACAGGTCCGTAAAACAGGCATATGGAGTTATCGAGGATATTTTGGTAAAGGTCGGCGAGCTGATTTTTTTGGCAGATTTCGGGATCCTGGACATGGAGGCAGGGGAGGTACCGCTCATACTGGGCAGGCCATTTTTGGCCACTGAGATTGAAAACGAGGAGATGGATCAGCTATGGGAAGAGATTGATAGCATGTACGGAGAAGAAAAGGAGATGACTCGGTGCGAGCAGGCCATGAGAGCCGAAGTTTGGACCACTTTGCACCGGGATGAAGATGGCGGGCAGAAGATGATCCTGGTTCCGTCACTCTAGGAGCCACCCGCACTCGAGCTTAAACAGCTCCCGAACCATCTCAGGTATGCGTACATTGGTAATAATAATACTCTGCCTGTAATTGTTTCTTCTTTCTTATCTCAGGAACAGGAGGAGAAACTGTTGGAGGTATTGCGAGAGCACAAGGAAGCAATCGCCTGGAAGATTGCAGATATTAAGTGGATCCGCCCCTCCTACTGTATGCACAAGATCAGGATTGAATAAGGAAAGAAACAGGTGATTCAGCCCCAGCGGAGACTGAATCCGAACATGAAGGATGTTGTGCGCAAAGAGGTCATGAAGTGGCTGGAGGCAGGAATCATATACCCCGTATCAGACAGCACTTGGATCAGCCCGGTCCAGTGCGTGCCCAAAAAGGGGGGTATAACGGTGGTGCAGAATGAGGATCAGGAACTGATTGCGCAGTGCACCGTTACAGGCTGGCGGATCTGTGTGGACTATCGGAGGCTAAACGATGCAACACTGAAAGATCACTTCCCGCTACCATTCATGGACCAGTTGTTGGACAGGCTAGCCCATCACGCCTATTACTGTTTTCTGGACGGGTACTCCGGGTACAACCTGATTGCATAGCCCTAGAAGATCAGGAGAAGACAACTTTTACCTGCCCGTACGGTACGTTTGCCTTCCGTCGCATGCCATTCGGGTTGTGTAACGCTCCAGCTACGTTCTAGAGATGCATGATGGCGATATTCTCCGACATGATCGATTAAAATTTGGAGGTCTTTATGGATGATTTTTCACTATTCGGGGACAGTTTCGACGACTGCCTGCACCATATGGGCCAGGTTCTGATCAGATTCAAAAAGGCGAATTTAGTACTAAACTGTGAGAAGTGTCACTTTATGGTTACCGAAGGGATCGTGCTGGGTCACAAAATTTCTAGCAAAGGAATCGAGGTGGACAGGCCAAGATCGAGGTGATAAAACAGCTCCCATACCCGACAACCGTAAAGGCGATCAAGAGTTTTCTAGGACATGCAGGATTTTCTTGGAGATTCATCAGACTTTTCCAAGATCACAAAGCCACTCTGCGCTTTGCTCGGAAAAGACGTGCCCTTTGACTTTGATGCAGTGTGCCAGCAAGCCTTTGACCATTTGAAGGAGAAGCTAACCACAGCCCCAGTAATCATTACACCGGACTGATCACCTCCGTTTGAGCTAATGTGTGACGCCAACGATTACGCAGTCGATGCAGTTTTGGGGCAGAGGAAGGACAAGGTCTGCCATGTGATATATTATGCAAGTAGGGTGCTCACGATGCCCAGGTAAACTATGGCACTACAGAGAAGGAACTGCTTTCTGTGGTATATGCCCCGGACAAATATAGGCCATACTTGGTCGGGTCAAACGTGATCGTTTTTACCGACCATAGTGCCCTGAAATATTTGCTGGACAAGAAGGACGCAAAATCGAGGCTGCTGAGGTGTGTATTATTGATGCAGGAATTTGATGTGGAAATCCGGGACAAGAAGGGAGTTAAGAACGTAGTAGCGGACCACCTGTCCAGGCTTGAGAATGCAAAGGTAGACCCGGTACCAATCAAAGAAAACTTTCCGGACGAACACATCATGGAAGTCAAACTGGGGAGACCATGGTACTATGCTATAGCCAACTATCTGGTGAGTGGCACGCTTCCCGAGGACCTAACCCCGTCACAGCGGAAACGGTTCATTTATGTGAGCCGACAGTATTTCTGGGATGACCCGTATCTGTTCAAGCAGGGAGCCGACAATATCCTGAGAAGATGTGTTCCGACTCACGAGGCCTGGAACGTGATCAAGCACTGCCACTCGGCTCAATGTGGGGGTCACTTCGGAAGAACCCGCACGGCACACAAGGTACTGCAGTCAGGGTTCTTTTGGCTGACACTTTTCAAGGAATGTCATGACTATGTTCAGGGATGTGATAGATGCCAAAGGACAGGGAGTACATCGCAGATGGACGAGATGCCTTTGACTATTTGGCTGAACCCTTTGATGTATGGGGAATTGGCTTCATGGGGCCGTTCCCGTCTTCTATGGGAAATCTGTACATACTGCTGGCAGTGGACTATGTGACGAAGTGGATCAAGGCGATAGCGTGTCAGAAAAACGATGCAGCGACAGTTGAGCTTTTTCTGAAACGCAACATATTTACACGGTTCGGGACCCCCAGAGCAATGATCAGCGATGAAGGGTCACACTTTATTAACAGAGTGTTTGCCAATGTACTCAAGCAATACAGGGTATCTATCCATAAGGTGTCACTGTCTTACCACGCCCAGACTAACGGGCAACCCGAGGTGTCAAACAGGGAGATCAAGGGAATTCTCGAGAAAACCGTCAATCTGGGCCGAAGGGATTGGTCGATAAGACTGGATGATGCGCTGTGGGCATACAGGATAGCCTTCAAAACACCGCTGGGAATGTCACCGTACCAGCTCGTGTTTGGGAAAGCGTGTCACCTTCCGGTTGAGCTAGAGCATAAAGCCTATTGGGCCATCAAACTGTTCAATATGGATGAGAGACTGGCCGGAGATAAGAGAAAGATGGCGCTGCTGGAATTAGAGGAGTTCCGCAGGACGACATTTGAGAGCGCCAAAATTTACAAGAGAATACAAAGAAGTGGCATGATCTGCGAATCACGCCAAAGCATTTTAACGAAGGGGACAAAGTACTTCTCTACAATACAAGAGTGAGGTTCTTTCCGGGAAAGTTGAGATCTCGTTGGTCAGGGCCGCTCATCATCAAGAAGATATTCACATGGGCGCCTTTGAGTTGGAGAATCCAAAAGATAACTCGAGTTTAGGGTGAACAGAAACCGGATCAAGCCGTTTCTCGAGACCGCCGAAATCGCCAAGGTAGACCCGATCTACTTCGACGACCCGTGATCGAATCAGAGGTAACTGGGTCGGGCCGTCGACCGTAAATTACAAGCGCTGGTTGGGAGGCAACCCAACGTAGTAAGTTTAATTTATTTTTAGCTTTCATTTTAAGTTCCCAATTGTGAGAGAAGTGAGACGGGTTTGTATTTAATGTGAACTAAGCATGTGCAGGCACAACGGAAGCAGACAAAGCAAACGAAGAGGAACAGAAAACTGCTGTGTGCGTAAAATACGAACACTTCTGCGTATTATACGCACACAGAGAGGAGAGAGAGAGAGAGAGAAATCCCCCTAGACCCACGGTGTGCGTATTTTACGCACACCGAGGCCAAAATAACCAAAATTTTGAAAAAAACAATTGGAATTTACCTGCTGTCTGCGTATTTTACGTAAAACCTGCATATTATACGCAGCCAGCAGGCAAATTGTCATTTTTTCTTTTTTGTTCACTCCAGTACCCCTGTGTGCGTAAAATACGCACAATATGCGTATTATACGCACAAAAACTTAGTTTTTGACCATTTTAGAGAGGGGCATTTTTGTCATTTTGGCACTTATGGTTTTATAAGGTTGTGGCCGGCCATGGGAGGCCATTTTTGCCTTCTTTCTTTCTCTCTCTACCTCCATAGCTCTCAAGCTCCAAAGAACACCAAATCTCAAACGTGCCCGGATAAAAAATCGAAGGCATATTTGGAATCCTCTCGTCGCAAGGAGAACGGAACTAGTCTCGGTTTTCAGAATCGGGCATCGAGTTAGTGTGGGGGTTGAAGGAAACCGAAGGGTGTTTTTGAAGAAAATCTCAGATTCGTAGAGTTTGAAGCAAAACCGGAAAAATTCGTAGAAGGAAAGGTTGAAGATGAGGAAGAAAGCTACGTGTGGGTGTGCTCGGATTTCCATTCCGACAAAGTTGATTTTCCAGCGACTTTTCCGGCGACTTTCCGGCGACTTTTCCGGCGAAGACCTTGACGGATTCTGCACTTCACCTGGGAAGGTCCAAATTTCACTCCCTCTCTTTATTTTTCCGTTAAGCACAACCCGTAGCCGGGTCATTATTTCTGCGTTTTTTCTCGGTTTCCGTGCTGTGTGGACCTCTGGTAGAACTTAGGGGGCTTATTTGCTGAGACGCACGAATTCATGCGCACGTAGAGTAGATTTCCTATTTCTGAACGTTTTTTCATATTTACTATTATGGATTCGGTCAAACCTGTCATCAACCCAAATCGAGCTCACGAGCCAGTTGATTACTCTGCAGCAGGCATTAGGCGGCATTACTTTGATAGTTACCATTTTGTGAACCACTCGTCCCATTTCTGTTATCTGACGGGTAGGAAGCCGAACTATAAGTTGGCTAAGGATTACCGTTATGTGAGGATAGGATGCCAATTCAGATGGTGACTTTTGCCAGTTGAGCAGACATTTTTGGCACGTCACTGGCCGGGTTTGAGGGTGCGTCTAGCTCAGCCTTAGTCAGGGAGTTCTTTAGTAACCTCTTATATGCTGGAGACGCCGAGAACACTGACACAAGGTGGATTTATTGCCGTCGGGACTATATTTTGCTGACCCCTGAGTCCATTAGGCAGGCTTACGAGATTGCCCAGTCCAATGAGCCGTGTGCGTACCAATTAGCCACCAACAACCCGCCATCGGATGAGGAAATTTTGAGGGTTTTGACTGGTGGGGCCGCGGGGGCCCACTTCGAGGGGGACGAAGATAGACACTTAGGGCTTAAATTACATTATGGATTTTTGCGCAAACCCGCGAGGTGGTGGGCCGGGTGGGTGGTGAACCGCATTGTGGGGATCCAGCACTTTACCCACCTCGAGAATGAGTCTACCCTTATTGTGTACTGTCTCATGATGCGTAGGACGATTGATATCGCCCATCTCACCTGGACCTACATTATGGAGTGAAATGCCTCCACGAGCCGGAAGGGATTCGGGTATTGCAACCTGATTATCCAACTAGCTCGGAACTACCAGATTCCCTTGGTGGAGGGAGAGGGTGACATGACACCCCCTTTACTTAAGGCATATTGGAAGATTAGAGGGGGGGGGGGGGGTCCGGGACCTAATGACCCTGTGATTTACCTTGACGCTGAACCTATGGAGAAGGATGAGCCTGCCCCTGCCCCTGCCCCTAGGAGGAGATCGACCCAGGATAGACCCGCTCGGGGGACGGGAGCACCTAGACTTAGGCGTTCTCAGTCCACCCATGACCACGAGGAGCCGAGTCAGAGAGTCGAACCTAGCACGAGAGCTGCGGCCGGTCCACCCCCGCTTTTGGTCATAAACCGTAGGTTGGCCCAAGTTGAGGAGGGAGTTGAGGGATGTCGAGCTGGCCAGGAGTCCCTTATGGAAAAGATGCTTAGGAAAATGGGTAAACTCTTTCGATGCATAAAGCACACCAATAGGACCCAGAAGAAGATGGCCAAAGACCATGGCGACGCTATTCCTGCCATCCGAGAGGAGCAGCGAGAGGCCGCCTGACATGCGGGCCGAGAGGTGCACTTACCCATTATATTCCGTGCCTCCTGTTCCAGTGAATACACTACCAGCTGGTCAGACGAGGCGAGCTCGAGTGAGTTTGCTACAGAACCGGATCCACATCCACCTAGCAGTCAGTCAGGATCCCGGACACAGTCCCGACATTCATCGAGCTCACAGTCACGCCAGTCGTCGAGCTCACACCCACGACAGTCCACTAGTGCCAAATTTCGACAGACCAGCAGCTCACCCAGCAACATGTCTGGTTCATCCGAGACAGGGTCTGACCCGCCGTACAGTCCAGATGAGTCAGTGCCATGAGGGCATGCCACCTCTTGGTGTGGGTGTGGGAGTCGCGTCCGCATTAATCCGGTCTGCACGTTTTTTCATATTTATTTGCAGTTTTTGTTTTATTTTTTGATTCTGCATATTTTCGTTATTTGAGTCAACCCACCACATCGTTCTGGCCTTGCATTGTGTATATCTAAAAAAACGAAATTTTCAGAAAATCCTAAAAGTTAAAAAATCAGAAAATTTTGAGAAAGGGCAATCGAGATAACAGAAACTGGAGAGAAATTAAGGTTAAATCCTTTGACAGAAAAGAAAACTTGCACCGAGGTTTAGTAGATAGGTGAGAGCCAGTGACCCTTGGAATCCTCAAGTAGTTATCACCTGAGCTAAGGATCTGACTAGTTGCCACACCGCCGTCATCTAGGTAGTCGACAACCCGCCCACGGGTGCCGTCACTGTCATCGCATCTTTCGTTGGAGTGACTGGCTATCAAGGGACCTCACGTCCTGTTTAATACCCCTAGGTCCAATTAGTAAACCTGTTTGAAGCTGTTTACCCCTTTTATTCATAGCCACTGTAGCCTAGGAACCCTTCTTTGAGACCTTCATCAGTCGTTAGTTGGCTATTCTACGCGTTATGACAGAGGGAGTGAGTTAGGGAGGGTTCTAGATGGGAGAGATTCATGACATATCAGTTTTGGACATTTTTTACATTGACACGTTTTTTGAGGGAAGGACAGGGTGAGTTAGTGGCGACTGCATTAATTTGCAGAGGTGGATCACTGCATTACATAGTGACCACATGAGGAGTTAGTCGCGTGCGAGACATCTTTCCGCACAAAATGGAGTCCGGGGGTTGTGAGGTTAATTGGTGGTTGTGCCGTTTTTCTACATCTTCGGTGATGAGGAGGTTCGGTGGGACTGCACAGTATCATTCCGACTACAGGATCAGCGCTTCAGGATTAGTGTGGGGGTGCTTCACATGAGGACATCTTCCGTACCCCACGACAGCAGTTTATTTTTACTCACTCAGCTTTAGTCCGTTTATTTATTATTGTTCGTGTATTTATGTATATATAGCGTCCTATTATCAGAAAAAAAAGAAGAGAAAAAAAGTATATAAAAGAAAAAAAAGAGGAGAAGAAGAATGTTCTAGTTTTGCAGTTTTTCAGTTATTTATGTTATTGAATCAAAAAGCTGAGTGGGTAGCACGATTTTCGAGACATTTACACCGCTTCACATTTGTGGCCGCGAATGTGGCGAAGACACACCGGGGGCCAGGGAGATTGAGAAGACAGGAACTTAGGTGTTTCGGGCAGCTTTTCGGGAACTCGGTGAGGGGTGTGAGTTTGGGTAATTATGAGAATGCCATAACAAGTAGGATTGTTCCGTGCCTATACATATATATATATATCTTACCTGTTAGACTTAGAACCTTGATTCGAAAATAGCTCGGGTGGTAGGTTAACTAGGGATTTGTTCAGGATGATAGTCAAAGTAACAATACTTTGGTCCATTTCTTAAATTCCACCAAAGAAATCTGTTCAAACTTACAAATCGCGTGCAGGGAAGTACTTTCTGGAAAAAAGGTGAGGTCTTGAGGACACATCGGTTACGTTTTGGAGATTGCCCGATCTCACCAAAAATAATTTGTCTTAAGTACTTTTTGAGTCATTGTTTATTGAGTCTGTGTACATTCAGTCTGAGTCGGTCTTTCTATCGAGCCGTCTGGTTATGCCGGTCGGGTCGAAAGAGTATGCAATTACAGGGAGTATGCAAAGGTAGTGTATGCACGACACGGTCGTTTTGCAAAGACAGAGTTGTATGCAATCAGGGTAGTATGCAAGAGGATTGCTCGGGACGAGCAATATTTAGTGCGGGGGTATTTGATAACGCCCAAATAGGGGTTATCTTACAGCCCGATTTGATGTATCTTTGTGCCGGAAAGACATGTTTTAGCTAAGTTTCACCCTCGGAAAGCCTCAGTTTTAGGAACGAGAGGGTTATTCGCTCTTTATAAATTTATGCATTTTCTGTACTTTTATTGGATATGATCGCGGGTGTGTTAGTGTTTTCTTTGCAGGAACAGGGCTCTGGAATGCAGCAGGATTTGTTCGGGAATGCAGCAGGAGGCAAAAGAGGCAGAAAAAGAGCAGACTTCCTTGCTGTCTGCGTATTTTACACAGGGGGGCTGCGTATTTTACGCAGACAGCACAAATTTGGAGGCGGTTTCGGGCAGTGACAGTTTCGTAAACAAAGGCAAGTTCCAGAAACGTCTCCAGCACTATATAAAGACTTGTCCAGACTCGTTTTGAAGACATAATACATCCAAGGAGAAGTCTGAGCATCCCCGGAGAGCACCGAAGCGCGAATCCAGATCCGAAGACTTAGTTTGATCTTATTCTCTCTCTTAAATTCAGAAGCTTTGTTAATTAATTATGTCGTTTAGTAGCTAAACCTTTTACCTAGGTTCTCGGTGAACCTAGGGTTTCGTATTCAGACATTGTTCTGTAGTTTGATTATGAATTCATGGTTACATTATCTTAATTCAGCAGTATTATCAGTTATTCTGTCTTTAATTATATTCGTTTATGCATGATCGGAGTCGCGAACCAGAATTGCTACAGACCCGAGCCAGTAGGTGAAAACGTCAGGTTAGGGTTAGGAAGAAAAGACAGGATTTAGTACCTTACCCTGATAGACCGACCAGAGAAAGGGAGATAGGGCTAGCCAAAACGTATAGACCAACTATTAGAGAATTTAAACCGGGCCATCAGGACGGGTTAGAAACCCTAGCAGACTTAGAACGAGACTGCAGACTTAGGCAGCTTAACAGGAATCCAAAAGTCTGCAGGATCGTGACAGTGTGTGGAATCTGAAAGGTTACTGCACAGTCAGTACGTGGCACGGGTAATTAAAACTGATGAGTGTTTTCATATCAAAACGAAGAACATAAATCTGAAGAAACCCTAGGGGATCCTGGGACCTAGTATTCCAAACCATAGATTTACAACTTTCAAGATTTTCAGAAAAACGTCACAAAAATATTTACGTTTTATTTGTTTATTTTTAGTTAATCACACTCTTAAACTACTCCTCCTTTTACACTCTGCAAGTTAAAACCGATTGCTTGAAAAAACTCAAAATAGTCCTCGTGGGAACGATCACCCGAGTTAAAATACACCCGGTATTACTCGATTCGTATACTTGCGAATAACACGTTAGTTTGCGCATCACTATCCTCTCTCCAAATAGAATTTACTGGGAAAGCTACTCACACATGAGATCCCCGTGAGTGAAGATGATGGAGAACTACCATAGACTATCAAGAATCTGGCACTCAAGGCCAAAGAGAGTGAACAACCTCAAAGCCTTGAAAAAGAAGAAGATGACGAAGAAAATCCTTTTGCTCTCATTTCCAAATCATTGACAGGGATTCTCAAGATGAAGAAGAACTTTGGAAACAAAGACTTCAGAAGAGACAACTTCAGATCTTCAAGTAGCAAGGAGTACAAAGGTAAGTCCTCTTCCCATAAATCTAAAGGAATGAATTGCTTTGAATGTGGTGATGCAGGACACTTGATCAGAGACTGTCCACACAGAAAAGCAGGCACTTTCAAAATAAGGAAAATGACAGAATAAAGAAGGCCATGGTAGCCTCATGGAGTGTCTCTGATTCTTCAAGTGAATTAAATTCTGAAGAAGAATAAGCCAACCTATGTCATATGGCCAAGCATGATTAAAGTTCAGAAAAGAACATTGAGGTAATGGTGAATAGTCTAATGTATAAACCTGGAAATGTACTTTATGAGATTTTGAAAACAATGCTTTTGAATGAAGAATACTATTAGAATGAAATCAAGTCTTTAAAAGAGAAAGTTCATGAGCAAGCGAAAGACAATTTGCAATTAGTTTGCCAGAAAAAGAATCTTGAAGTTTCTTGGGCAAAAACTGACAGAGAATTAAAGCTTTGGAAACCAATTTCAAAGCCTTGAAAAATCAAGTAAAAGAATTTGTAACAGAGAACTCTCTCTTGAGTGAGAACCTTGTTGCTCTATGGCATCAACATGATGAATTAGAGGAACAAAAGACTCTTCTGGTTGATAAACTTCAAGACTCTAAGAATGTTATGACAAAATTTGCTGGCTCTGAACATAATCTCAACTTGATTCTTGGAGGAAGTTTGCATTCTTTTACACAAAACTGGTACTGGATATAATCCGAACTTTCCGATAAAGAAAAATACCAGCTTTGTGAAAGCAGGTAGCAGACATTCTCCAAAATATTTTTTCTGTTGCAAGATTGGTCATGTTAAGATGACTTGTCCCTTTGGAAGAACAAAACCTCACATCATGAGGAATACTTTTCCATTCCATCTTAAGGGACATGTGAGACAAATTTTGGTTTCCTAAAGGGATTAGACCACCTAACACGGTTAATCTTGAATATGAATTCAAATATCACACTTGGTCTAACAGCTGGGTAAGACAGTGAATGGTATTTGCAGGTTGTCACCAAGACCAAAGAGCCAAATTGGATTATGGATAATGGTCGCTCCACACACATGATGTTGGAGTAGATGTCCTAAAGAAAATCTATATTTATTATGAACATTGTTTGGCTAGAATATTCATTTATTATTCATGGATATATTTAACAAAATGAACTCCTTAGATTGCAAATGTTTGTTTATCTTACATATCCCTAGTCCATTATATCGATTAACATGACGATCACTATAGACTAGTATGTATGTAGATTTATATGGGGATATCAAGTCTAACACATGGGTATGCATTAGGAGTAATGACATAGTGGATTGACCCACAACGAGAAGGCTACATTAAGTTATGTTAACGTCACAAGTGCTTCTCGTAGTGCTACTGGTGTTTTAATGCTTAGACTTGAAGTCACTAGATACTCTAGTTGTGAAATATCATGCTTTGATATTATCAAACGTTACACCGTAACTGGTTAACTATAAATATAGTATTCAGACATGATAGAAAGTAAGATTAGAGATGGTAATGATGTAGAGAGGATTTGTCCCTACCACATAATGGGAGTAAATATCCGCTACCACTCGAGCGGTAGTTCTTATGGAATGTCTGGCCAAAATCTGATAAATCAATATGGAGATATTGATGTTATCTGTGTGGATAAGACTATTCACAGGATCGAGAAACTATCGATTTGATATATCAGTGTGACATTTATGTCTCGTGTCCAATCCGAATATAGGACAAATGGATAGATACAACACGGTAACATTGATCTCATGGTTTGTCGGATCACTGACTTTTCTATTAGTTGGGTAGCATAGATGTGTTGCTAGACACTTCTCTATGTTATAGTTACTGTCAAATAAGTAGAAACCTATAGGGTCACACACCGAATGGATTTAACTGGAATTGAATATTAATTTTTTGGAATAATTAATTAAAATGATCATAACGCAACCACATGAAAAGTTAGTAGGACAAACTTGCAAGGTGGACTAATCATTTTATGGAAAGGATTAGTATTGGGGAAAAGATGTAGTTAATAAGGAGTTATTAACTATATAAAGGAATCCTAGCTTGTTATTTTCTCATTAGAGTCATTATTCATAGAACATAACAAAGAAAGGACAGAGACAAGAAGAGGGTTCGACACCCCTACCCGTCCGCCCCTTGGTTCCGTTGGCCACTCCTTGTGGCACGGTGCTTTGCTCCGTTTAGCGTGATCTTTACCTCCTTCTTCCTTTGCTAACACTACAAGTGGAGATTTATTCCAGCTGTAGTGCGGATGCTATAGAGACGAAGATACGATTCTTTGTAGTGATCTCACAAACTAAGGTACACAATTCACTATCCCTAATCATGTTATGAATGCTTGCCTGCGATCCGTGGGGGGCTTTGAGCATGATTAGATTTTCGTTATTCCGTCGAGTTACCTACTTGAAAACCCTACAATGGTATCAGAGCCACATGTTTTAGGGCATTACATGATATTATGTGAAACAGCCTGGGATCTCAGTTCACGGTTAATGTGACAATCGATAACCAAAAGTAGATTATTATTTAATGAGATTACAATTTATCTAAAAAATACAAAAATCTTTGACGACATAAGTTTACAAAAGTAATGTGTTCGAAAAATAACTATGTGATCTAATCTTTGGTCAGCGTCCACGACTCGTTCGGCGTTGCCATCCCGACTTTCACTAACCTGTGGTGGTTTTTAAAATAACAAACGCAAACACCACATTTTGAAAAGATTCAGTAAAAACTGAGTAAATACACACTACGACATGTAAATCATTGAGTGGAACACAAGCATAAGTTGAAATAAATCAAGAGATTTGAAACATACATAAGAAAAAGAGTTGGGAATTTATGAACAATTATACGTAATGCGTAGCAAGAACTTTTCAACTTTAAAGCATAAATAAAACACGAGTATTAAAGGAATTATTAAACCAGTGAATTCTCCATAATAAACAAGTTCCTTTGAACTGATAACAATATTAATTCACGAGTATCCAATGATTTTCAATTCATTCCATTCGATTAGGCATATCCAGAGCCACAAACAACATCAATAGAGTAGTCAACTTTATTTCAAGTCAAAATAACCGTTAAGTTTAGCTGAGGCATGTCAGATCCACCAGCAGGATCGATGTAGACAGAGAGATAAAGAAGTAATTATAAACGGTTCATTTTAGGGTCTATCGAACCCTATTTCACCCGAGCTTTAAGGGAGCCCATACGTCAATCCCCGCTCACAACTCATAGCTAAAAGGACTAAAGTGTCGACACCCCTATACTGTAGTAACCCTTACAAGTATAAGTAGCACTCTATAGCTCTACAAACCCCTTGGCCGCAATACCTTGGTACATTTTGGCTAGTCGGGGCGGATTTATGAAGATTAAAGTTCTATCCTATAATGTGAAGCATTGCTTCAATGGCCATAGCCATAAGTACTAGGATTGCTTGGCGCCTCCGGCCGGAGCCATAAATAAACACAACACTGTACATCGTAATATTATAAATTTCTTATTTATTCTCTTTATCGTATTCAAATTCCACAAGTAATTTTTAATATTTTTCAAAAGAGTTCATTAAAATATTTTAAACAACTTTTGAGTAGAAAAAATGCATCTCATACTTTTCCATATAACAAAGCATTCATTTGAAACTTTACACATACGCACATTTTGATAAGTAAAGGCCGCACATATGTACTTACCACAAAGATGAAGCACAACCAAAATCAATAAAGTAATTCTACCACTCCAACAACAACCACTATCTCCTATGAAGTCGGTGTCTACAATCACACGTATAACGTACTCGTTATAACCAATTACAAAATGATAATAAAAATGGAAGCCTGCGTGCAACATAGTCCTATATGTCACAAATGAACAGATAATGATTTTAACTTATCAAAATAAATCGAACAAAACACTTAGAATTTCAAAAAATCAAGTTTTCTAAAACCAGTAAAACTACAAATCTAGACAGAATTGTAGCTCTGACTTTATAGGCATATTTACCATATCAAAACCTCTATTAAAATCATGAAATTAATTTATGATCAACCTAAATGTGTCTAATTTCATAAACATCAATAAAATAATGCATAGATATTATAAAACTCAAGTTATAAAATAAACAAACAATGATGTGCACATACAAGTTTGGTAGAAAGTTTCAACTTTGAAGGAACATTACTACTACTTGGAGAATAGGAAAAAGGCCCATATTCACCAGAATTAATCTTCTATGTGTCTAGATTCATAAAAAGAAATATTGAGTTCCATAAGTTTATAGAAATGGGGAATTTAACAAAAATAGCAAGACTGGTCCAGAAACAGAGTTTCAGAAAACGTGCAAATTAGTATGAGCTTATCTCCCTGACCACAAAAGTATGAAGTTATTTTTTTTCTCAAAATGACCCTCTCCGAGTCAAGTTTGAAAATATGCAAGAGTTAAAATTTCCATAAAAACAAAATGTAGAGATAATCTACGATTTTCCGAAATTGGTCTGTTTCAAAAATCAACAAGAATGGTTCTACTAGTACATGCAACTTAAGAAGAGTTTATTTTCACCCAAATAACATCATTTTAAGCATGAACTAATATTTTTACATGCTATTAACACAAATTATCAAAGTGTTCTTGACATGCAAGTGCAACTACCAAAAAAATTTACAAAGTGCATGTGTGTTCTAGTGTGAGTTTAATGAAATAGAGAACATTCAAGTGTCAAACTCATGATCAAGCCAAGAAAATGAAGAATCAAGTTTGGAGATGAATAAATCTAAGATGAATTTTTATAAGTCAATGCTAAACATAGACATGCAAGAATGACTTCAAGGATAAAAGAAATATTTACCACAAGATTCAAGAAGGGGGTGAGTGAAAGAGTGAAATTGCCTCCAATCCTTGCGTGTAATGGTGAAAGAGCTCCCCCCCATGATCCTACCAAGCTTGGGCTCAAGTTTTTGATGTTTTGAAGGCTAGAAAATGAAGTTTTGATGAAGATTTATTGAGGTGAAACTCCAAAAAGGGGAATGGAGAGAGAGAATATCGCTTGTATGAGTGTTCTTCAAGAGAGAATATGGAATAAAATGAAAATGAATGAAATGGGATTGATTGTGGAGGTTGATGGTTTAGAATCCCACAAGAGGATTTACATACAAGTTGGTAGGTAGTAGTCATTAGGAGACATTATTTTATTGGTGTTGACCAACATGATGGTAAAAATACTTGGGGTGAAAATATCAATTACATGAGTTGATGGATGGAGTTGATAGAGATGTTGATGGTGGAGGTTGTTTGAAGTGCAATTTAAAGTCCCCCAACAAATTAGCTGGGATAAAAATTAGAATAACTAGAAAATGAGGGTTGACATGCAAATAACAAGAGTTGAATTGCTAGTTGAGATAGAAAAATGTAAAATTGATAAATGAGTGGTTCTTTTATATAGAAACTAAAAATTGAGGGGTAAAAAATACAATTTTTAATTACTAGCTAACACATTAAAACTATTTTATATAAATTAAAAATTTACCAAACCATTTCAAATAATATACTATGTGTATAAATGTCAAAATCTAATTTCACAAATCTACGACTATGTTCCAAATATGCAAAATAAATTTCGAATGGTATTACTCAACTTTTCGAAACTATGAAATAACTCAAAATAAAGTTCTAGATTTTCGTATATGTTAAATGACACCCTTATTTTTTTAAACTAGGAACAAGTCAATAATAAGTTTCAAATAGAAATTTCTTAAAAGTATCAAATATTTTCCTGAAATGACCAATAACCCCTAACTAAATACGGGGTATTACATTATGTGTTACTTTTATCAGTTTTACACCATACTGTTACTTTTGCGAAAACTGAAGTTCAATATAATGATGCAAATTGAATATGATTCAAATAGAGATTGTGCGAATTTTACATATTGTACAAAATTTGGCAAATTTCGTTCACATATGATGTCAATTTTTGGGTTTTGAACATCTACGGTTTGAGCACAATTGGGGAAAAATGAGTTTTTCTCATAAATTGGAATAAGCACACTAGGAAAGGAGGATGGAGTTTTGGAAAAAACCCTAGGTTTTGATCCTAGGGCCGTCCTCCCCTTCCTTGCGCGCCAAGCTTGGGCCGCGGCCTAGCCAGCTCGGCCTAGCCGCCGGTTGGACCGCGCAGCTTAGGGCCAACCGGTTCGGCCCGGCTTAGGCGCTCCTATGGGTTCGACAAAATTGTTTAGTAGGCCCCTTGGACCATTTTGACCCTAGAAAATCCTAATTCAACTAAAATTTACCAAGCGCGTTAAAATTTTGGAATATTATGTGTTTTATTGTATGGTGGACGGATATGGCCTAGGTTGTGGATGTTTATTTTGTGATTTGTTTTGTTTTGGTTTATTGTAATTGTTGGTTTGGGATGCCTAGAGGCAATCTGTTTAGTAAGAACTTTAGTTGCTAGAATAATCATTGTATTATTTATGGAGATATTTAATATAATGAAGTTCTTAGATTGCAATAGAGTTGTTTATCTTAAATATCCATAGTCCATTATATTTGATTAACGGGACGATCAATTATTGAATATTATGGGGGTAGATTGATATGCGGATATCAAGATTAACACATGGGTATGCATTAGGAGTAATGACATACTGGATAGACCCACCACGAGAACGCTACATTAGATTATGTCAACGTCACAAGCGCTTCTCGTTGTGCTAATGGTGTTGTAATCCTTAGACTTGAAGTCACTGGATTCTCTAGTTGTGAAATATGATGCTTTGATATTATCAAACGTTACACCTAACCGGGTAGCAATAAAGATAACAATCGGGCATCATAGGAAGCAAGCTTAGAGGTGGCACTGATGTAGACATGATTTGTCCCTCCTACATAATAGGAGTAAATATCCACGGCCACTCGAGGGGTAGAGCTTATGGAATGTCTGGCCAGACTCAGATAAAACAATATGGAGATATTGATCTTATCTGCATGGATAAGTCTATTCTCAGGATCGAGAAACTATGGATTGGATATACGAGTGTGACGAATATGTCTCGTGTCCAATCCGGATATGGAGACAAAGGGATAAAACAACACGGTAACATTGGTCACAAGGTTTGTCGGGGTCATTGACTATTTCTATTAGTTGGGTGGCATAGATGTGTTGCTAGACACCGCTCTATGTTTGTAATAGTTACTACCAACTAAGTAGAAACCTATGGGGTCACACACCGTATGGGTTAAACTGGATATGGGTATTAATTAGTTGAACTAGTTAATAAAAAGATCATAATGCAATCACAAGCAAAGTTAGTAGGAGTGGTTTGTAAGTGGACTAATCCATGTAAGGACATGATTAGTATTGGGGCAATTATGTAGTTGATAAAGAGTTATTTGACTATATAAAATATTTCTAGCTTGTTATTTTGTCATCCAAGTCATTTTTGAGAGAAATGTAACAAAGCAAAGGGAGAGAGACAGGGAAGAGGTCGAGCCCCATCCTCGTCCGCCCCTACTTGCCGTCAGCCTCCTTGAGGCATTGTTTTGGTGCCTCTTTTTGCGTGATCCTTTCCTCCTTTCTTCCTTTGCTAGCACTACACGGTGGGATGGAATCCAGTCAAAGATCCAAGGTGGTGGATACTTTTAGAGACGAAGACAAATTCTTTGTAGTGATCACACAAACTAAGGTACACATGTTCTACCCTATTCATGTTATGATTGCTTGCCTGTGATCCTTGGAGGGGTTTGGGCAGGATTAAATTTTTGCTATTCCGCTGCGTAACCTGCATCAAATCCCCACAGTGGTATCAGAGCCACATGTCGTAGCGCATAACATGATATTATGTGTTACTGCTTTCAGTTTTACACCGTATATGTTGTTTTACGCGAAAATTGAAATTAAACAACATATTAGATGCATGATTGAATATGATTTAACCAAACAAGATCTAATTTTACATGAGATATATGCATTAGTGAGTTTGAATCACATATGATGTGATGAATTGGGTTCTTCAAAAATTAGGGTTCTTGGGCACATAATTGAAAAAGAGGTTTTTCAAGTTATGGAAACAATTTTATGGAAACAACCAAACTTGGGTAACAAGGAAGGAAGGGGAAGGATGCAAGGGCCAAAACCCTAGCCACCGCCCCTCCTCTTCCTTGCACGCCAAGAAAGGTCGCGGCCACCTAGGGGAAGTCGGACCAAGGTGCACGGTTGGACCGTGCAGCCTAGGTCCCGGCCGGCCCGATAGTGCACGACGGTCCATGGGGTTCGGCCTAGGTCTAGGTTGGACCTCTTGGACCGTTGTGACCTTAATTACCCAATTTCAACTAAAATTAAACAAGCACGTTAAAAATTTGTTTTTAACAGTACTATGTTCTTTGTTGCATGGTGGATGGATATGGCCTAGGTTGTGGATGTTTACTTTTTGTGGTTTGGTTTACGGCCTGTGAGCTGATCAAATTAATGTAATAGTTAGTTAATTTTACGGCCTGCGAGCTGATCATCTTCTGAACATGTCAGGTTTTATTTATTTATTCTAGATGCTATGCTAGAATTAGATTAATCAGATAATAGCCAAGAGCATGGAGAAGAAGACCAGAGGACCAAGAAGCCACGAAGACGATGAGGACTCCCATCATAGGTGCGTGGCTATGGTGGAGCACATGGAGATGAGCTTGTCACTTTAGGGCATATAGATATTATCATTGGCTGGAAAATATCTTAGTCTAGGGGCCATAATCCATGCCACGTTAATTTTTATTTTATGGATGTTTATTATTTATGTCTTGTTATTTATTTTTGTGTGTATGGATGATGCAAGCAAAACGTTAACAAGATAATAATAAACATGAATAGTCTTTTATTGTGGATTTCCCAATCCAAATAAGTAGATCATGTTGATTGGATCAACCAAACGAAATAATGGCATTTAAATCCCTCAAAAGAAATATTAGGTTGAATGCCTTCTCTTATTTTAACACCCTTCATGATCAGGGTTTACTAATTTCGGTCTTGCCAAAGCAAGGCGATTTTGATTTACCATGGAATGATGCGGCGACACAAGAAAGTAATGTGTGGTTGTTGAAATAAGTGGTCAAAACGTAACTAAGTAGTTTCAATTGGATCGATGACTTAGAGGCATGAAATTGGCATTATTTATGAGATAAATAAATAAGGAGTTATTTGCCCGGTTCCACCAAGAGTTGCATATGGATGCAATTGGAAGGACGTTCCTACCTAAATAACTTATTTTTGGGTGACTTGCCAAAGCAAGCTCAAGAAGAAGTGAAATATGGATCTTGGACCCACTTGAAAATATATGATATTTTTCGCATTAAAGGTGAGGGCTATTAATCCGAGAAAAATAGTGGGAGCTATATTTGATAATCTAGCAATTACTGAGTATGGTTAAATTGTTCAAAATACTAAAATTGCATATTTCTCGTTTTGTAGAATTCCAATGGCAAACAACAATCAATCATCGAACCATCCATGCGTTCTGTCCTTGAGAAGGACAAGTTGTCAGGGAACAACTTTCTGGACTGGGACAGAAACTTAGGGATTGTCCTTAAGCAAGACAAAAAGTTGTACATCATAGATGTACCCGTTCCAAAAACCACCACCTGACGATGCTGTACTCGCTGCCATAAGGGCACATCAAAAGATTGTAGATGATAATAATGATGTGACCTGTATCATGTTATGCACCATGAGCTCTGAGCTTCGTAAGCAACATGATAACATGGAGGCGTACAATATGATCGTAAATTTGAGGTAGCTCTTCCAAGAGCAGGCTCGACATGAGAGGTACGAGGTATCCAAGGCACTGTTCAAGTGTAGTCTCGCAGAGGGGAACCCAGTCAGGCCTTATGTGCTTCGTATGATTGGATAAATTGAGAATCTCGAGAGGTTAGGCTTCCCGTTCGTCAAAGAGTTGGCCATTGATATCATTCTGCAATCATTGCCGGATAGTTATAGCCAGTTCATTATGAACTATAACATTAATGAGATCAACAAAACTCTGTCTGACTTACTCAATATGTTGAGGAACACTGAATAGAGTATTAACAAGGGAAAAGGAAGGCCATAATGATGGTCCACATGAATAAGGGCAAGTCAGTTGCTTCTACTTCCAAAGGAATGAGCAAGAAAGTTGTGAAATCCAAGGATAATGCCTTAAAGCCCGGTGGAGGCGTGACTAAGGGTGATTGTCACTACTGTAGTCATCCTGTACACTGGAGGAGTAATTGCCCTAAGTATCTGGAGGATAAAAGGCTTGGAATAGTGATTCCACCACCACCAGGTATTTTTGCTATAGATGTCAATATTTCTATTTCTTCATCTTGGGCATAGGATACTGGATGTGGATCTAACATTTTTCGAAATGTGCAGGATTTGAAACGAAGTAGGAGATTGTCTAAAGGGGAGATAGACTTGCGCGTCGGGAATGGAGCAACAGTTGCTGCATTAGCTATAGGCATGTATGAGTTATCTCTGCCTTTAGGGCTTATTTTAGAATTAGACAATTGCTACTATGAGCAGAAACATTACTTCTATTTCTATTTTGGACGAGAAAGGTTTTACTATTTCAATAAAGAACAGTAGTTGTTCCATTTATTTTGACAGTATCAACTATTGTAGTGGGCATTTGTCTAATGGATTATATATCCTTGATCTATGTAATCCCATCTATAACATTAATACTAGGATGATTAAAATTAATAAATGGAATCCTACTTATTTATGGCACCGTCGCTTAGGCCATATAAATGAGAAACGAATATCTAGACTCCATAAGGATGGATACTAGACTCATTTGATTATGAATCATATGAGACATGTGAATATTGATTAATTAGAAAGATGACAAAGTCCCCTTTCAATAATAAAGGTGTGAGGACTAGTGAGTTATTGGCACTCATACATACTGATGTATGTGGACCGTTTCCCACGCCTGCCAGAGGTGGTTACACCTACTTCATTACGTTTACTGATGATTTCAGTAGATATAGATTTGTGTACCTTATGAAGGCCAAATCTGAATACTTCGAATTGTTCAAGGAATTCAAGAATGAAGTAGAGAGGCAACTTGGAAAAAGTATCAAGGCTCTACGATCACATCTTGGAGGAGAATACTTAAGCCAAGAGTTTGAAAACTATCTTAGAGAGTGTGGTATTGTGACCCAACTCACTCCATCCGGAACGCCAAAGTAGAATCGCGTGTTCGAGACGAGGAATCACACCTTGTTGGACATGGTGCGGTCAATGATGTGCCAAACAGATCTTCCGATATTGTTTTGGGTACATGTTCTAATGACACCTGCTTTTACCATTAACCGTGTTCCATCCAAATCGGTCATGAAGACACCATATGAGATATGGACTGGGAGGCGTCCCATAGTGTTTTTTACGAAGATTTGGGGTTGCGACGTCTATGTGAAACGTTTAAAGAGTGACAAGATTGGACCCATTTCAGAAAAGTGCAAGTTTGTGGGATATCCTAAGGAAACTAAAGGATATTACTTCTACAACCAAGTCGAGAACAAAGTGTTTGTTGCTCGAACTGGCATGTTCCTTGAAAGAGAGTTCGTCTCTAAAGGAGCAAGTGGCACGGATGTGGAACTTGAAGAAATTCAAGAGCCACAAATCACTGATATGAAAATGGAGCATGAACAGGAACCACAACCTGTTGTGGAGGATCCTGTTCGAGTAGTACAAGAACTCCGTAGGTCAAGTAGGATACATCACGAGCCTGAGAGGTATGGAATTCTCGTTACTGAGGCCGGTGACGTATTGCCCATATATGATGAGCCTACTAATTACGGAGAGGCCGTAAAAGGGCCAGACTCAAAGAAGTGGCTTGAGGCCATGAGATCCGAAATGGAATCCACGTATTCCAACCAAGTATGGAATTTGGTGAAACCACCCGATGGGGTTCGGCCCATAGGGTGCAAGTGGGTCTTCAAGAAGAAGACTGACATGGATGGCAACGTAGTTGCTTATAAGGGCTGACTGGTGGCTAAAGGTTATAGACAGATTCATGGTATTGACTATGATGAAATCTTTTCCCCATTCACAATGACCAAATCCATTCGAATCTTGCTTGCAATTACAGTTTACTACGACTAAGTGATTTGGCAGATGGATGTCAAAACAACGTTTCTATATGGAAACCTCCTCGAGAATGTGTAAATGACACAACCTGAGGGTTTTGAGGATCCAGAGCATGCAAATAAAGTCTGTAAGATACAACGATAAATTTTTGGATTGAAGCAAGCTTCTAGGAGTTGGAATCGATAGTATGCACTATTGTAGTGCACTTTTGTCTAATGGATTGTATATCCTTGATCTAAATAATTTCATCTATAATATAAATACCAAAAGAACTAAAACCAATGATTTAAATTCTACTTATCTATGGCACTGTCTTTTAGGCCATATAAACGAGAAACCCATTTCTAGACTCCACAAGGATGGATTTCTAGACTCATTTTAGTATGAATCGTATGAGACATGTGAATCTTGTTTTTTAGAAAAAATGACAAAGTGCCCTTTTTCAATAAGAAAGGTGAGAGGACTAGTGAGTTATTCGCACTCATACATACGCCTTCTAGAGGTGGTTATCTTTATTTCATTACATTTACTGATGACTTCAGTAGATATGGATTTGTATACCTTATGAAGGCCAAATATAAATCCTTTGAAATGTTGGAAGAATTCAAAAATGAAGTAGAGAAGAAACTTGGCAAGAGTATTAAGGCTATACGATCGAATAGGGGAGGAGAATACTTGAGTCAGGAGTATAACGCCTACCTTAGAGAGTGTGGGATCTTGTCCCAAATCACTCCACCCGGAACGCCACAGTGGAATAGCGTGTCTGAGAGGAGGAATCGCACCCTATTGGATATGGTGTGATCTTCCGATATCAATTTGGGGACATGCTCTATTGATTGTAGCCTTAACCATTAACCGTGTTCCATCCAAATCGGTCATGAAGACACCATATGAGATATGGACTAGGAGGCGTCCCATAGTGTCGTTTATGAATATTTGGGGTTGCGATGTCTATGTAAAACGTTTACAAACAGACAAGCTCAGACCCAAGTAGGATAAGTGTAAGGTTGTGGGATATCCTAAGGAAACGAAAGGATATTATTTCGAAAACCCAATCGAGAACAAAGTGTTTGTTGCTCGGACCGGTGTGTTTCTTGAAAGAGAATTTTTCTCTAAAGAAGCCTGTGGGAGGACTGTAGAGCTTGAAGAAGTTCAAGAACCACAAAACACCGATCCTACAATGTAACATAAACAGGAACCACAATTTGTTGTGGAGCAACCTGTTCAAGTAACACAAGAAATCCGTATGTCGAGTAGGGTACGTCAGGAACCAGAGAAGTATCGACTTCTTGTGACTGAGCCCGGTGACGTACCACTCATGGACGATGAGCCTACTACCTATGGAGAGGCCATGAAAGGGCCAGAATCTAAGAAGTGGCTTGATTCTATGAGATCCGAAATGGAATCCATGTATACCAGCCAAGTATGGACTTTGGTGGAACCACCCGAAGGGGCTCACCCCATAGGGTGCAAGTGGGTCTTCAAGAAGAAGACTGACATGGATGGCAATGTGATTTCCTACAAAGGCCGATTGGTGGCAAAAGAGTTCATATAGATTCATGGTGTTGACTATGATGAAACCTTTTCCCCAGTCGCGGTGACCAAAACCATTCACATCCTACTTGCTATTGCAGCCTATTACGACTATGAGATTTGGCAGATGGATGTCAAACATCGATTTTTTATGGAAACCTCCTTGAGGATGTGTACATAACACATCCCGAGGGTTTTGAGGATCTAGAGCATGCCAACAAAGTCTGTAAGTTGCAACGATCCATTTACGGATTGAAGCAAGTTTCTAGGAGTTGGAATCGACGTTTTGATGACGCGGTCAAAGAGTTTGGCTTCATCAAGAACGAAGATGAACCTTGTGTATACAAGAAGGATTGTGGGAGTTCTTTCGTGTTTGTGGTATTGTATGTGGATGACATACTACTCATTGGAAACAACATTCCTACCTTACAATCTGTTAAAGAATTGCTAGGAAAGTTTTCCGCAATGAAGGACTTAGGAGATGCAACTTATATACTTGGTATCAAGATCTATAGGGATAGATCTAGGAATCTGCTCATCCTAATCCAAAGTACATATATAAGTGTAGATAGTGCATTCTGGGCAGATCCATCATCGTCCACGTGGAAGCCATCCAGCACATTCGATGGTACTCCGTATATACCATATCACACTCTTATATTCGAGCTTAAGTATACGGGGGCTGTGAGACAGGGTCACCCGCGATACTAATCACACAGGAGTTGTAGGGACTTAGTGGCTTGGAGGCTAGAGTAACGAACGTCGCGCGAGAGCAACAACCACGCTCGCGCGCGACCCTTGGTAACTTCCTGAGAGATTTTAAATGCCTAAGTGTCCCATAAATGCGGTGATCTCATGACGCTCCCCTACTTATGAGGATGAGTGTGTAACGTGCCCTATATATACGGTCGAACGTTCCGTTACGAGGCTATCATTACGCCGCCATTCATGGGCGCATTAACCCCTCATAACTGTCACTTCCCCACTATATATAGGAATGTTACCCTTCTATGGCAATTCTTCTGGACTCTCTGGCTCATCATACTGTCTCTCTCTCAAGAACAGTTAACCATTGCTTACTCTTTCCCCTACGCCTACCCTCAATCTCTATGTGTTCTTGTTCCTGTTCTTATCCGCTGCTAGAGGTGTATACTTGGATCTCTCCCCAGGATTTCCTTGTACACAATAGGCAAGGTGTTGACACGGTTCAACATGGAAGAATGAAAGAAAGGATTATTTCCCATGTCGCATGGAGTCACACTTTCGAAGCCTAATTTTCCCTCCAATGAGATTGATAAGAACCGCATGAGTAAGATCCCATACGCGTCAGCTATAGGATCTATCATGTACGCCATGTTGTGTACTAGACCAGATATTTCATACGTGTTGAGTATGGCAAGAAGATATCAATCAAATCAGGGTGAGAGACACTGGATTGCTGTCAAGAACATCCTTAAGTACTTGAGAAGAACTAAGGATGGATTATTGATATTTTTGGAGGTGAGAAAGAACTCAGTGTAATTGGTTACACTGATGCGAGCTTCCAAACCAAGAAGGACGACTACAGATCACAGTCGGGCTATGTGTTTTGCCTGAATGGAGGATTTGTGAGCTGGAAGAGTTCCAAGCAAGAGATATTTGCTGATTCTACAACTGAAGCTGAGTACATTGTTGCGGCTGGTGCAACAAAGGAAGCTGGTTGGATTAGGAAGTTCATCACTGAGCTTGGTGTGGTTCCTAGCATTGTGCATCCCATTGCGTTGTACAGTGACAACACAGGGGCTACCGCACAAGCCAAGGAACCCAGGTCACACCAAAACACGTACTTAGGAGATTCCATCTTATTCAAGAGATCATTGATAGAGGAGATGTTAAAATATGCAAGATTCCAATGGACAATAATCTTTCAGATCCACTGACGTATCCGTTTTTTCGGCGCAAGCTTGAAGGACACACTAGATCCATAAGCATACGAGATGCACCAGATTGGCTCTAGTGCAAGTGGGAGACTGTTGGACTAGATGCCCTAGAGGCAATCTATATTTAGTATGAACATTGTATGGCTAGAATAAACATTTATTACTCATGAACATCTATATTTAGTATGAACATTCTTCATTGTTTGAATGAAGAAGACTATTTGAATAAAATCAAGTCTTTAAAAGAGAAAGTTCATAAGCAAGAAAAAGAGAATTTGCAATTAGTTTGCCAGAACAAGAATCTTGAAATTTCTCGGGAAGAAACTGATAAAGACTTCAAATCTTTGGAAATCAATTTCAAATCCTTGAAAAATCAAGTCAAATAATTTTTAACAGAGAAATCTCTCTTGAGTGAGAACCTTGTTGCTCTAAGCATCAAGATGATGAATTAGAGGAACAAAAGACTCTTCTGGCTGAGAAACTTCAAGACTCTAAGAATGTTATGACAAAACTTGCTGGCTCTGAACATAATCTCAACTTGATTCTTGGAGGAAGTTTTCAATCTGTCCACAAAACTGGTATTGGATATAATCCCAACTTTCCAAGAAACAACAATACCAGCTTTGTGAAAGCATGTAGCAAACATTCTCCAAAATAGTTTTTCTGTGGCTAGATTGGTCATGTTAAAATGACATGTCCCTTTAGAAGAACTGAACCTCACATCAGGAGGAATACTTTTCCATTCCATCTAAAGGACATGTGAGACAAATTGGGGTTCCTAAAGGGATCAGACCATCTAACATGGTAAATCTTGAATATGAATTCAAATATCACATTTGGTCTAACAGATGGGTAAGGCAGTGAATGGTGTTTGCAGGTTGTCACCAAGAGCAAATAGCAAAATTTAATTATGGATAGTGGTTGCTCCAGGCACATGATGTTGGAGTAGATGCCGTAGAGGCAAACTATATTTAGTATGAACATTGTTTGGCTAGAATATTCATTTATTATTTATGGAGATATTTAATATAATGAAGTCTTTAGATTGCAAATGTGTTGTTTATCATAAAAATACCTAGTCCATTATATTGATTAACAGGACGATCACTATTGACTAGTATGTGGGTAGATTGATATGGAGATATCAAGTCTAACACATGGGTATGCATTAGGAGTAATGACATACTGGATTGACCCACAACGAGAAGGCTACATTAATTTATGTTAACGTCACAAATGCTTCTCGTAGTGCTAATGGTGTTGTAATCCTTAGACTTGAAGTCACTAGATACAGTAGTTGTGAAATATTTGTAGGGTTTTGATCATTGATACGCAGCGGAATAACAATAATTTATCTGATCAAGGCCCTCCAAGGACCATAGGAAATGACGATGGTAAAGGATTCGTGTTATGTACCTTGTAGGTCTCCTTTAATGATCTCTAACGCGAAAAGTATCACGTCTCAACGGTTGATCCACGCCTAGGATTGAGGTCTAGATCTTCCAAACACCTTGTGCTAGCTTGGAATAATGGAAGAGGATGAAGAAATCACGCAACGGAGTACCAAAGAGAGGGGAGGCTCTCTCTTCTTGGCCGACGGGTAGGGCAGACAGCAAGGGAGGGGGTTGGCCCTCCTTGTTGTATTGCTCTCTCCTTCCTTCTCTCCTACTCAATGTATGTTATGAGCATTAGCTGTAGTTATGGAAGCTAGGAGCATCCTTTATATAGTCCAACAACTCCTTTTTACTACATAAAGGCCCTCTCCTTATACTACTCTCAAGTTCGGATTAGTCTAACTTGCATATTAGTTCTACTAAGTTCGCAAGTTGTTGCGATTTGATCCCTCTAATTAATTAATCCTGTTAATTAATTCCCAAGTCTAGTTCAATCCTATATGGCTTGTGACCCCAAAGGTTTCTATTTAGTTGGTAGTAACTATTTACTATTATGGAGCGGTCTCTAGCAAGACATCCATTCTAGCCAACCAGTAGAAATAGTCATCATGACAAACCTTGTGCAAGTATTGTCTCCTCCCTTTGTCTCAATATCCGGATTGGACACAAGACATACAAGTCACACTCTTATATCCAATCCATAGTTCCTCGATCATGGGAATAGACTTATTCGTGCAAATAACATCAATATCCTATATTGATTTATTTGAGTCTGGCCAGACATTCCATAAGCACTATCCCTCGAGTGGCCTAGGATATTTTCTCCCAATTATGTGGGAGGGACAAATTCTATCTACATCACTACGATATCTAAGCTTGCTTCCTATTGTATCCGATACACGCCTTTAAGACTACCCAGTCACGGTGTAGCGTTTAACGCTACCAAAACACAATATTCCACAACTAGAGGATCTAGTGACTTCAAGTCTAAGCATGACAATAACGTTGTCACCACGAGAAGCACTTGTGACTATACATAACTTGTATGTAGTCTTCTCGAAGATGGGTCAATCCAGTATATGCCATTAGTCGTAATGCATACCCATGTGTTGGATCATGATATCTCCATATAAATCCAACCCCATACTAGTCTATAGATGATTTTCCCATAAATCATTATAATGGAGTAGGGATATTTAAGATAAACAACACAATTGTAAATCTAAGGACTTAATTATTAAATATCCAATAAATAATACAATGAATGTTCTAGCCAATTTATTGTTCATACCAAATTAGATTGCCTCTAGGGCACCTATTCCAACAATATCATGCTTTGATATTATCAAATGTTACACCGTAACTGGGTCACTATAAAGATAGTCTTCGGGCGTGATAGGAAGAAAGCTTAGAGATGGTAGTGATGTAGATAGGATTTTTCCCTCCCACATAATGGGAGTAAATATCCGCTGCCACTCGAGCTGTAGTGCTTATGGAATGTCTGGCCAGACTCAGATAAATCAATATGGAGATATTGATGTTATCGGTATGGATAAGCCTATTCCAAGGATCGAGAAACTATGGATTGGATATGCGTGTGTGACATTTATGTCTTGTGTCCAATCTGAATATAGGACAAAGGGATAGATACAACACGGTAACATTGAGCTCCTGGTTTTTCGAATCACTGACTTTTCTATTAGTTGGGTAGCATAGATGTGTTGCCAGACACTGCTCTATGTTATAGCTATGACAACTAAGTAGAAACCTATAGGGTCACACACCGAATGGATTAAACTCGATTGAATATTAATTGGTTGGACTAATTAATTAAAAGGATCATAACGCAACCACATCTAAAAGTTAGTGGGACTAATTTGCAAGGTGGACTAATCCGTGTATGGACATGATTAGTATTGGGGAAAATATGCAGTTAATAAGGAGTTATTAACTATATAAAGGAATCCTAGCATGTTATTTCCTCAAGAGAGTCATTATTGAGAGAACATAAAAAAGCAAGGAGAGAGACAAGAAGAGGGTTCAGCACCCCCTACCCGTCCGCCCCTTGGTACCGTCGGCCACTCCTTGTGGTGCGGTGCTTTGGTCCATTTTGCGTGATCTTTTCCTCCTTCTTTCGTTTCTAGAACTACACATGGAGAAGGATTCCTGCTACAATCCAAAGGTGTGGATACTATAGAGACGAAGACACAATTCCATATAGTGATCACACAAACTAAGGTACACAACTCACTATTCCTAATCATGTTATGAATGCTTGCCTGCGATCCGTGGAGTGCTATGAGTAGGATTAAATTTTTGTTATTCCATTGTGTTGCTTGCATCATAATCCTACACATGAGTTACAAGAGTTCTTTATTCACTAAACTGAAAGAACAATCAGGAGGGATAATCACACTTGGTGACATAGGAAAATGCAATATCATAGTAATTGGTAAAGGTTGTAATGGTTTTGAAAAATATATTTCATATTTTTATCTTGTGGATGGTCTATATTTTAATCTGCATGGTGTATCTCAACTTTTTTAAAGGTAATAAGGTTATTTTTGACAAGGAAAAATGTGTGGCGCAAGATGAAAAATCTGGCAATTGCGTTCTCACTGCTCCAAGGTCAAACAATGTTTACTCTTTGAATACTAACAAAGCTGCTGGAGAAAGTCTAAAATGTCTCAAGGCTTTGAAAGAGGTTACAAAGCTTTGGCACAAAAATTTGGACACATCGGCTTGCATACACTGAACAAACAAGTGTCTAAATACCTGGTCAGAGCACTTCCATCCATCAAGTCTAAGGATGAAGAGGTGTGTCAACGACATAAAATTGCATGTTTTAGTATGTTAATAAACTCTTCATAGCTTGCTAATATGTGTAATTTAGCTATTTTATCTCTCTTTCGAGACTTATGCTTGTTTTCATAGTTTTGGGTGTTTTTATCTTGTTTTGTAGGCAAAGACGAGCTTTGGAATGAAAGAGGATAGCTAGTGGGAGCTTAAATTATGAATTAAGAGGACTTGGAGGACTTAATTAGAAGATTATTTGACGACAGATGCCAAAAAGTGAAGTTTAAGAAGGCAAGGGACCAATTCGTAAGGCCAAAGTTACATCGGAGGGCTTATTTGAAGTCATTTTAACGGAATGGGGGTGCTACGTGATGATTTCTAAAGTTAAAAAGGGTTGCTATGAAGAGGTTTTAGCGACTTGGGGTCTAGGTGCATTTTTCTAAACGTGTAAAGAGGGTTGGGGGGCATTTTATGTCCCCCAGTAAAGAAGGGGGCCATTCTGCAATTTTGCCAAAACAGCTCATCAACTCACACGTTATTCTCTCTCCCCGACGCCTCACACGGAACAAACTCAGCAGCGCCATTGAAGCTCCCCTCCAAGCTTCGAACCAAGCCTCGAATCCGACCCTAGCCTTTACCAAATCGCTTCAAATCAACACCAAAATCCTCCCCTTCACACGCTCTCTCATATAACAGCCTCAATTCGGCCCAAGTAGACATCATGAGAAAAGCACCAAATACCTAGGGTTCTTCATCAAGATGAAAATCGACGATTGAGGGAAGTAGGGATCAATTAAAAGGTGGAGATGAAGCCTTGGAGGCTAAGAAACGAATTGGAGACGTCTATAAAAACTTAAGTTGAAGAAATTTGACTGGCTCTCTCCACACCTTCGGGTTCTACCTTCACAGCGTCGTCCTCTGTTTCTCCTCTTTCTCTCTCTGATTTCTCCCCTTTTTGGGTTGTTCTTAAGCTCTCTAAGATTCAAGAACACAGAAAGAGGAAGAGAGAGGGAGAGGAGGACGGTTTCAAGAGGTTTTCCGAGATTTTGGGCTTTTTATGCTCTGTTACAGCTGCTCCTGCTCTATTTTGGTTACTACTAGTGATTTTGTGGTTGTGTTCTGTTGCAGCAGTAGCTAGCAGAAGCTATAAGCTGCTCTAGTTGTTAGTTATTTTCATATAGTGTAGTTTGAATCAATTTTGGGCTGTTTTGCTCTTAGTTTTGTGTATTTGAAGCAAGTTTTGAGGTTGAATTGGTGATATCAAGTGATTGTATTCAAGTTTTGAGGATTGAAAGTTCATTTCTCTATCTCTCTTGAATTAATCTATCATGTCTAGCTAATTCACTTGCTTGGGTGATTTGGTACTATCTAGTGCCTAAATCTTCCGATTGCTTCAAGTTGAACTTCAAGGATGAATTGGGTTGAATTGAGTTTACTTGAATGCTTAGTGCAATATTTAGATTTCTCATGTTGATATATTTGATGCATTGAATAGGTAGATGTGCGAATATGCTTGACGTGTTTGATTCGAGGTTGCATTTGAGTGAGAGGGACTCGTCAATCTTAATTTTGAGAAATTGGGTACTAGTTAGGTGATTTGAGTGAGAATTTAGGAATCTCATTTGTAGCTTGATCTTTCATGTGGAAACACCTATGTGTGTTTACATATGTTTGATGCTTGAGGCACTTGAAATTTGGAAATCTCATTTGAATCGCTTCTTTAGTGCTTGATTATCGTGTGTTAGAGTTAGGCACTTCATTTGTGGCAAGTTGGATTGCAATGAGCAATCGATTCTTGAGACACTTGTTTTGTGGAATTCTACATGTGATATGAGAACCGGGCTTGAATATAATAGGAGGATTCGTCACTAGAGAAACCGATGATGCCTAGCCCCTCATTATTTGTTATTTCACTACTTTCTTGAATGTAGTTTTAGTAGTCGTTTACTCTGTTCTTTAAATTCTCAAATCTCAACTCGCTCTGATTTTGGTGGATTTGATAGCTTGGGAAGCTCTAAAGCCTATGAGAAATTTAGTTTATGGCTTTAGTTAGTCGTTTTCTACTCGCTACCCTAGTTTAGCAAGTCGTTGTCTAACCCTCCTCTCCTTGTGGATTCGACTCCGGACTTACCGGATATTATTACTTGAGACGATATCCTATACTTGGGATTTTTGTCGAACAAGGTATGCAAAGCTTGTGCTCAAGGAAAACAGACAAGGATCTCATTCAAGCCTAATAACTTTGACCTATTGAACTGCTTCATATGGATCTTTGTGGTCCTGTGAGAGTTCCAACCATAGATTTAAAATCGGGCCTGACCGACCGGTTCGACCGGTCGGACCGAAAAACCGGTGCTTGGCCGATCCAGTTAGGTAATCAGACCGTGTATGCATTCGGACCGGGACACGTCATCCGAACCGGCGGTTCAACCGTCGAACCCGTCGAACCGGCCGGTGTGTTGTCCCGCCGGGTCTCTTTAATTAAAAAGAAATTAGCGCTGGAGTAGGGAATCGAACAGCAGACCTCAGGATTTCAACCCCGAGGCTTACCACCATGTCGGCTTGGCTTCGTTGTTGTAGTGGGAGTAATTATTATTGTTAACATTTCGTTATTAAGTAGTAAACAATTATTCTTTCTTTTTTTGGAACATTAGTTGATTGATCCAAATCATAATAAACATTAATTTGCCATATCTACATTTGACAACCATAGATGTTTATTTTATATTACTTTTTTTTTAGAAGTTATTTTAGATTATTTATGGATGTAATTGTGTTAGTTATCTTTCATCAAAATATATTGTTGTTGACTATAATTTAGTTATGTGTGTGTGTTCATATTTTTAAGCATAGTATTACTATAAAAAATATTACAACGCTAAATAAGCTTCAAATTAAAACATTCAAGTATATTTTTGGCTATTTTTTAATTATGTTTACTATTTTGTATTAATAATAATAAATACATATATATATATATTATTAAATAAATTTGCGATTAAACCGGTCCGACCACCGGTCCGACCAAGAACCGGTGCCTCACCGGTTCGATGGCCGGTCCGATTTAAAAAAATTGGTTCGAACTCCAAAGGGTAAGAAGTATATGCTGGTTATTGTTGATTATTTCTCTAGATTTACTTGAGTTTTGTTTTTAAGAGACAAGTCTGAGGCACTGTCTGAATTTTTAAAACTGTGTATAGAGTTGCAAACTTTGAAAAACCTGCCTATTGTTTCAATGAGGAGTGATCATGGCAAAGAATTTAATCAACTATAGTTTGATTTATTTTGTGCTAAGTATGACATTTCTCACAACATTTCAGCTTCGAGAACTCCTCAACAAAATGGTGTATTTGAAAGGAAAACAGTACTCTTGAGGACATGTCTAGGACAATGCTTCTGGGGAAAAAAATCCAAATTCTTTTTGGGCAGTGGCTGTCAATACTGCAAATTACATTTCGAAAGCCAAATATTTCTTATTTCAAACTTTTTGGCTGTACTTGCTTTGTTCAGAACATTGGTAAAGATAATCTTGGCAAGTTTGATACCAGGAGTGATGAAGGTATTTTCTTTGGTTATTCTTTGACTAGCAAAGCCTACAGAGTTTACAATAAGAGAACTTACCTTGTTGAGGAAAGCATACATGTTATATTTGATGAAAGCAATGATGGTTCTTTAAGTGAAGATTTTGCAGACTCAAGCATGAGTCAGAGTATGAAGCAGATCCAGAGAATGATTCTGAGACTAACATGCAAGAAAATAGACAAATTTTTCAAAGCCTTGAAAGTGGCTCTCCAAGACTTGAATCAGAACCTCAAGGAACACAGAGTGGACAAGCTACTACATCAAGCTCTCAAGGCCTTGAAAAGATTCCTGGAGAACCAGAACCCAGGACACATAGAAATAAGTACAAATATTTATCATCTCAACCAACAGAAAACATCATTTCTGATCCATCCACTGGTACACAAACAAGATCTCATTTAGAGAACTTGTGCGCTTTTAATGATTTTGTGTCTCTTGTAGAACCTAAGAATGTGAAAGAAGCACTACAAGAAGCAGATTGGATCATTGCAATGCAAATTGAGCTGAATGAATTTGAGAGGAACAAATTCTGGAATCTAGTTCCTCCTCCCAAAGATCAAGGTGTAATTGGAACAAGGTGGGTGTTCCGAAACAAGCTGGATAAAAAAGGTAAGGTCATTAGGAATAAGGCAAGACTAGTAGCTCAAGGATACAACGAAGAAGAAGGTATTGATTATGAGGATACTTTTGCTCCTGTGGCCAAGTTGAAAGCAATAAGAATGTTACTTGAATTTCCGACACATAAGAACATCAAACTTTTTCAAATGTATGTTAAATTTGCATTTCTAAATTGTTATCTGCAAGGTATGTTGATCAACCTCTTGGTTTTGAAGGTGATGAGTTTTCAAATCATGTTTATAAGCTTGACAAAGCTCTTTATGGCCTCAAAAAAGATCCAAGAGTTTGGTATGAAAGATTGTAAAAAAATAAAAAAAAAAAAAGAAAATCTTGAAAATGATTCAAAAGAGGCTTAGTTGACAAAATTCTTTTCATTAAAAGACACATGAGAAAGACATTTTAGTAGTACAAGTATATGTTGATGAATTTCTATTTGGTGCTACTGATGATTCTCTTTCCAAGGATTTCTCTAGTCTTATGAGCATGGAATTTGAAATGAGCTTAATGGGAGAATTATATATCTTTCTTTGACTTCATGTACATCAAATGAAGAAAGGAATTTTCCTACACCAGAATAAGTACACCAAGGATTTGCTGAACAAGTATAATATGTCTCAATCCAAGGAAGCCAAAACTCCCATGAGCTCTACACTATCCTTAGACAAGGATCAAAATAGTAAGAGTGTGAACCAGAAAGAGGTTAGAGGTATGATTGGTTCACTGCTCTATCTTACTCCAAGTAGACCAGACGTTTTGTTTAGTGTTTGTATGTGTGCTAGATTCCGAGCTGATCCTAAAGAGTCTCACTTAGTTTCTGTCAAAAGAATTTTCAGATATCTCAATGGCACCAAAGACTTAGGGCTTTGTTATCCTAAACAGTATAACTTCTCTCTGTGTGGCTATTCAGATGCTGTTTTTGCGAGATATAAAGTTGACAGAAAAGCACTTCAGGATCCTGGAAATTCCTTGGATCATCTCTGATAAGCTGGCATTATAAAAAGAAAAATTCACTAGCTCTATCAACAGCAGAAGCTGGATACATAGCAACAGGAACTTGCTGCTCACAAGTGTTGTGGATAGCTAAACAGATGAGAGATCAGGGTAATGAATTTAGAGATATCCCCATCCAATGTGACAACACAAGTGCTATCTCAATTACAAAGAATCCAGTACAACATTCAAGAACTAAGCACATTGATGCCAGACATCACTTCTTTAGAGATCACGTGGAGAAAGGTGATGTATCTCTATCATTTTTGCCAACTAACTTGCAGTTTGCAGATATCTTCACTAAAACACTACCAGAGGACAGATTCACATCCCTGAGATTAGAACTTGGCATGTTGAATAAGGAAGCAACGGTTTTTTTCGATGTTTTGAAAAGTTTTTCAAAGCCTTGAAAAGCTTTTCAAATCCTTGAAAATTTTATCTGCAACATAACAGTTTTTCAAGGCCTTGAAATCCTTTTCAAATCCTTGAATATAAATATGTATACTACATAGTTCAGTGATGGATCACTAATGCTGGTTTTTATCTTTGTAGATAATTTCCTGACATTATTAATACCTTTTAAAACGGATTTTTCTCAAATTAGTATAGTACCATATCCTTTCCAAGCGAGTTTGAATTTCAAAAAAAAAAAAAAAAAATCCTTCCTTATATATTAGGAAATATTTAGTTTCCTTTAGTCATTCCAACTCTTCAGTATTTATCCTCTCTTTTCTCGTTCTCTCTTCTAAACCCTAAATCCTATGGATTCACAGAGATCTTCTCAAAGAATCAAGTGACTGAAGGCTCAAAGAACAACACAGGGAAGATAAGAAAGTCCTGGAGAAAATGAAGTTCAAGTTATCAGTGATAGCTCCAGTACTGTCAGTTCACCAAAGTTGCCCTCTCCTCCTCCAAAGAAGAAAAGCAAAAAGGACAAGAATGTTCAAAATGCTACTTCCATCAAGAAGAAGTTAGATCAAGTAGCTACTTCTTGGAAACAAAAGAGCGTTCAGATTGGTAGTCCAAAGAAGGTGAATAAGGTAAAAGAATCTCAGAAAATAGACAAGGGGGAGAAGATTCAGAGTTCAAAAAAGGAAAAAGGGAAGGCTATTCAGATTTACACTGAAAAGAAATCATTTTCTGGTAAGAAGTCTATTTTTAATAACTTGTTCATCAATCATGCTTCTCACGGAAATTGGTTAGATGTATTTTCATCTACTCAAATTTCCTACTATAGTATGATCAACACTAGCATGCTGGATAATATGGATTTGGAGTGTATTAGGAGATTGAAACAGAGTTCAATTTGGAAAATCATAAACCCCTCTGAGATTTCATACCCTAGGCTTACCAGAATCTTTTATCTGAATATGAAACAATTGAATACTTTGGGTTTAACTGTATCATCTAAGGTAGCCGGTATTGAGATGGAGTTAGATCATGCTGAATTTGCTAGAGTCTTGGCTTCTCCAAAGAGGTACAATACAGAAAACTACCCTAGCAAAATTGATGGTATAAATATGGCTAAGGAAGAGTTCTTTTTGCCAAATGTAGCCACTACCTCTAAACAGATAACTCATTCTTTGTTAACTGTTGAATCCAAAATAATGTTTACTGTCCAGATGAGGTGTGTGGTACCAAAACAAATTCTAAGTAATTGCTATCTGATAGGGTGTTGTATCTAATGTGCTTGGTGATGCATGTATATGAGATTGATCTGCCAAGTATTGTGATTGAAAACATGATGTACTGCTGTACCAAGAACAGAAAACATCATTTACCCTGTGCCAACCGCCTCCCACTTTTCTTTCACCATCTGGAAATACCCGTTGAATTTGAAGAGACAATCACTACTTGTTTTGGAATGATAGATGAGCAGTCTTTTCAAAGGATTGGAATTGTGAAAACCAGTGAGGGAGAATGGAAATTCTACTCTGAATTGTCTGATGATGAGTTGAAAGACAAGTAGTTTTCAAAGCCTTATTCCTTAAACACTCCAGTAGCCCTACCTTCTACCACTCAGGACCAATCTCGAGTTCATCAAAAGATGGACTTTATTAAAAATGAACTGGATGAGCTAAAGCAGGGACAATATTAGCTGAGTACTGAGTTCAGGCAGATGAAGTACATGATTGAGAGTGTTTTCAAGAGCATCAATTTGTTACATGTGGATGAAAAGGATACACAAGCTCCAAAATTTTCATGGAAGTCAGGATCTACCAAGGACCTATTTGATGATCAGAGTACTAGGGATCAGGCTGCTGGGGATAAGGATGATGGGGAAAAGGTTTATGAGGATAAGGAAACTGGTTACGAAGATAGTGTTGACTCGGGGTTGCTACTCAGAGAAGATATACAGCAAAATAAACAGAAATGAAAGCTTCAACATGTGTCAACTCAGATGACTTGTTTGAGGATGATGTGGTGGAAGATGAGCTAGGTGAAGAAATTTCACAATAAGAAGATGCACATTAAGAGGATCAACAGGAGAATGAGGAAGAGGAAGAAGAAATTGATCAAGAAGATGCTGCAGGGCCTAAGACAGATGAAGATCCAAAGCCTTGAATCCAACCTTTCTTTCTTCTTGTCAAAGCCTTGAAATTCCTATCTTATTTTATAACATCTATTTCTTTTAAGTTTTTACGTTTTTCAAATAAATTTGATCCAAAAGTTTCTCACTTTTTTGATGAAAGTCAAAAATGGGGAGAAATTTAGGGGTATTTATTGTTCTAGGGAGATCTGGTTTTTGGATATGTGGATGAATTGATAAAACTACTTAGTTGGTTTTTGGTTATTTTGTTTGATTTTGATTCATCTTTTATAGTTGTTGGTGTTTCTAAGTGTGCACAAGAGATTCCGGCAGGGGAGAACTCCGTGAAACCGTAAGTATAGGATCAGAGATGGTACAGGAAGAGTTGGGTTGTGTGTAGGGAGAGAGTAAGGCAGTAGTAATGTCTGAGAGAGAGACAGGGGTTTGGCAGAGCTTCCGCGTATTGCTGGTGTGTCCTCCTTTGTATGGAAAGGTTAACGTCCTATATATAACGGAGAATGTGACCGTTGTAGTGTGGTTAATGCGCCCATCAATGGCGGCTTAATTAGCTTAATCACAACGGCACGTTCGTCCTCATATATAGGGACCGTTACAGCACGTTATGCGCGAATACCGAAACGGTTATGGGGTTGACCGGGTTTGACCGGTTTGACCGGGTTTATGGAGCTCGTGCCATAAATCTCTCAAAAGCAGTTACTAAAGGTCGCGTGCGGGCTTGGCTCGCACGCGACAGGACTTACTCTAGCCTCCAAACCACTAAGTCCCTACAAGTCCCGTGCAGTGGTATGCGAGGGCCCTGTCTCGCAGCCCCCACATTGATCAGCGCGGCTGGTGATCCAGTGTGTGTGGAGCACAATATGGTGTGCTGGATGGTTTCCACGTGGCCAAGATCTGTCAGCTCAGAAAGCACTATCTACATTAGCCCCCTTTGTGCGCGTGAAGACTCATAGCTGGATAGACTTCCATGCGCGGAAACCAACATACGCGTCGCCACCACTCACCAATTCAAATATGAGTAAATTCAGCCCCCGTGCGTGCCATTATGACCTAAAACCCCTAGAGTCGTGCCGTCTGGCCTTTAGGGTTTTAGGGGTGACGTCAGCTTGTCATGTGATTGCGCGATTCGACGGTGACGGTTGCGATTCGACTACTGAAAGGACGCAACCCTTCATTGTTTTTGGATAAATACTCTGTACTCTCCATTGTTGCAAAGCATCACTTCTTTCTCTTAAAGTGAATGATACCCGGAAGTCTTCGAGAGCAGATTCAGATAATCAATCACCAGTTCAAGATTGCGAATCGTCTTCTTCAATTGTCTGCATCCAAGCAAGCTTTACAGAAACAAGGTTGGCCTTGCTCAATTTTGATTTAATATGCTAGCATATGCTTTGAATTGCGTTGGATCTGCAAACCCATGACATATTATCTGCTGAAAAACTTATGAAGAAGCTCCAATCTTTGAATCCAATTTCGACTTAATCCCCCAATGATAAGGACCTTGAATGTAGGGTTTTGAAATCTCTGATAATGCAACCAATTCCAATCTCCAATTTCTGAAATTGGTACCAGACTGTTCATCTTTCTCCCCATAGATCTTGAATCTCGAAATTCAAACTGAAGTGTGCATATTTCTCCCCCTTTTTTTCTTGCTTTTCCACAGGAATGGAAAAGACAAAAGGAACCAGACCCACTAAAGAGGACGAAGAAATACCTGATCTTCCGCAAGCTCTATGGCGAAAAGCCCCCTATCTGGGTGGCAAAGACTTCTACCATGCTCGGGTTAAGGCAAAGAAACTGCCTACTCCTGTCCCCAATGAGGGGTTGCAAACATTAACCCCTCCAGTTAACTCGGCTTTGCTCGAATTGATTGGCTGCGAAGACGTGGTTCGATTGGGAATCGAAAATGGGTACTTCCCGTATGCTGCGATTTCCACCCAAGCTTTTGTTCATAAATTGGACTATATGGATGAATGGATTGACCATGTATTGACTCATCACGCCATGACTCTAAATGAGGCCGGCGTATACTTCGCAGTTCGTGCTATGAAGGGTGCTGCCGTGAAGCTGGACCAGTCCATGCTTCTAAACCTTCTTTCCCGCTACTCGCCTGCGACTCACACATTTCACTTTGCTGATTTCGAGGCTGCCCCCACACTCGAGGACGTGCACATGCTGTATGATCTATCTCCCATGGGCGAGGTGGATCCTTTGAGTCCCTTGAGGACGGATGCGGAGATTGCTTTGTACACGCAGATGGAGGAGTGCTTGTCAGAGGTAAAAAAATTTCCACCCGGTGGACCACTACAAAAGTCCTTCCTGATTGGAAGTTGGTTGACACATCTGCGAAAAATACTTGGAACTAATGGGTGCAGTACTTTTTCCGTGATTATGCGAACAGCAGCATCACCAAGAAGCTTCTGAGTCAAAACCCAAACTGAGAACTATGTGGAGGGTAAGGGTTATCACATAACCCTATGCGCCTTCCTCTCCGCCTGGTTGTCGAGGTACTTAATCGATGGTCACCCGCACGATGGGGTCTTCTATCACGTTTTTCCCCTTGCCGTGAAATTGGCCCTTGGCCGGAAAGTCGCACTTGGACCCTTGGTCTTGAGCACGCTGTACTACAGACTGGATCAGCTGGTTGTGGCCATGAAGGAATCGCGTGGCCGCCTCGATATACTGACTTTCGTTAACATTGCCTTCTTGACAATGTGGGTCTTTGAGCGATGGCCTTCCTATGCCCCAATTGCTTCTAAGCCCAACAAGTGGTGTCCCCCAGGCGCGATGGAGGAACGTAACAGCGGCAGAGCTGCGAGGTGGTTCGGGACAAACTACCCCAAGTGCGTCTGGAGCCTGATATGTGACAATCGGCAAGAGTTCATAGCCAGGCCCTATGCCATGCGTATTGAAAACGTGCGATGGTTTCCAAAGTTGTATCCTTCTAAGGGTGTTGTCTTCTCAGAAGAGCTCCTCTTCGAAGATGGAGAGCATTTCCATGAGCGCTATCGCGAATTCTTTTGCTGGTGCCTGCGAGGTTCCCTTCCTGCTCTCGCAGAGCATGTTCGTGAGCTCGCACCGAGGTATGAGAGGATTACTGTGGATGTTGATCCCACTCGCGTTTCTCCCCAATTCGGCTTTGATGCAGTGGCACCATCAATCTGGCCACAGTCTATTATCAGAGGCTGCTATAAGCATTTGTTGACAAAGGAGTGCAAAACAGTCTTGCTGAGCAATCTTCCCTTTGAGCAGCCTGCAGGTAACCATGAAGGCGGTTATTCCAAAAACTGGCTCGCATACTGGAACGCCCAGCATACAAGATTCGAGACGCAGTCGGCCCCTCAGCCAAGCAGAGCTCCTGTGATCAAAAGGAACTCTTTTCCTTTTCGTCCCAATTTCAGCCTGGACGAGTCTGAATATGGTTGCTACTCGTTGCTGGATCACGAGAACCATTTGTGTCCCACCATCATTCTAGATGAAAAGATCGCCGCGGTTAGAAAAGGCGACTCGCATGTCATCAGATATAGCGAAACTTTTGCTAAGGTAAGCAACTTCTTTTGCATGCGCTAAGCTTCTTTACTTTCATATATTGACAACCTCATTCTACACTGCTTGCTGTAGTGCCATGTGCGGAGGTTTGCATCTTGTGAGCGTTCCAAATCGCTGGTTAACACCATTGTTACCACAAGAATACAAGGACAGCCGTTTCGGCTAGCATCGAGAATGGATCCCGAGGTCGAAGCCAGAATTCGCGAGGTCATGAATGCTTTTGCTGACTCGCTAATAGACAATGCTCCGGCCTTGTCTCCCCCTAGAGATGATCCGTCTCCTCCAGCGACTGCCGCGCCAAGAGTGAAGAGGCCCAGGCAAAGAGGAATTACAATTTCTTCCCCTAGAAGCGCTCCAACTTCCCCTCCTGCGAGGTCCCTTTCTGCCAAGGACAAAGGCAAAGGTCGCATGACCGGTAAAACGCGGAAGGAGCTCGCAGTGGAGACCTTCGTTCCATTCGGCCAGGAGGAAGAAGAGGAGAGGCGGGAGCCAAGAGAAGGAGATGAAGAAGAAGAAGAAGGAGTTGAAGATGTCCGTGTCAGAGAGGAAGATGCGATACATGAGGAAGAATCAGGAGGTATCTCAATCGTACTTCTCTCCTTATTATCTTAACTCTTTTGGAATTTGGTTTGAACAAATTGTTTCTTCGCAGATGATGATGATGATGAGACCATCAGTAGCCTTTTGGCCAAGAGGCAGAAGAGGGGTACTCATTCTGGTGTTTCTAATGAACCCATAAGCGAGGACATTCTTGCCGAGTCCAGGAGGACAGCTGCGGAGGCTGCTGAAAGGAGAAGGAAGCGAGAAGAAGAGGAGCTTGAGCGCGTGAAACAAAGAAGCCTCGAAGAACAGCATGTCGACGACCTAGTGCGTCCAAATGACGAGGAAGACATGCTTCCAGAAGAGATAGCTCCTCAAGCGGAAGAGGAGGATGCGGCTCCAGAAGAAGATGCGGCAGCCTTAGAGCAAGCCCAAGCAGATTTTGAAGAAATCGCAGGCGGCAATGAAGGTGAGATTTTTAATCTCGCAGTAACTTATCGAGATGTTATTGTTGGTGCATTAAAGCATGGTGTGTCAAAAGCTGACATTCGCCGTTGGCTAGTAGGCAAGTGCGGTGAACCCTCAGGTAATCACTTGAACGATATGCGTGAACTAGGCTTAGCAATTCAAAACCTAATCATGACTAGTTTCTTCGCGCCCCAGGTCACGCTCATTTTAAAGACATGCTTAACAAGGACACATTAATAGGGCAAGGTTCCACGTCGTTAGCGTATGACGAGGATACTGCAATCCCACGTTCCCGTGGAGGTGCTTGCTCTTAGCTTTAGCAAAGATAGTAAAATAACGTACAATACAAGTTACCTCACAGCATCGCATTTTGTATCGCAGGCAATGCTGATGAACCCGTGTTGGAGCAAAGGAATCAACCTTCTGCGTCTTACGTGCCGGTGCCAAGTTCTCATACCGAGAAGCCCCGTCGCAGCTGCTGAATATGCAGGAGAGCCTCTTGAGGACGTCATCAAACTTTCTGATGATGCCGAGGCTGACACTGTGTTAATGGAGGAAGATGCCCATGCTGGTGCTGAGGAAATAGGAACGAATGCTGCTGATGCTATCGCAACTGAAGGTATCCCTCGCCAAGCTGCAACTTCTGCTGCCACCACGCCTCCAGCAATGACTGAGCCGGTGGCACCTCTTCCTGCGTGGAGCTTTTGGGGCTTGCAGGTCGGGGCTGCGATCGCACCTGGTGCGGCTTATACTCTTCCCCCCAACTATGAGGAGTTAGAGCTCGCGGCTGATAGAAGGGCACTGGAGCGAGGGCAGTCTTCAACTACCGCAGCGATGCGCATTCCTTCTCTGCGCGAGATCCTTGAAGGAACTGGTATGTCGTGATTTGCTGTTCGCATCTCGCATCCTTCATTTGCGAATTTGATAGTATAACTTGGCTTTGACATTGCTTCAGGTTTGAAGCAAGCCGATGTGGACTGGCTAGTTCGGATGCGCCTCACCTACCCCCAATCATTTGCGAGGTCTCTGGAGATAGGGCCCTTTGACAGGAGGTTATTTCTTACTGAGGCCATTTGGATTTTGGAGCAGCTGTCCGCGGCCACACCTGCGACCATTTCTCCTCAGAGTGCTGAATTGATTTTTGGCATGTGCCAAAATCTTCTTGCCAAAGTTCAAGGCAGGCTGGGCTTCAAGTTTCTTATGAAAAGATTTACCCTGATTTGCGCAGCCGTGACTTTGAAACGCGGCCACCAAAACCTCGCAGCTGAAAAGCAGAAGATAGAGCAGCAAAAGCAAAAGGTTGAAGAGGCTATGAAGCTCTATCATGAGATGAATGCCAAATGCGAGCAATTGAAGCAGGAAGTGGATCAAGTGGAAAATCTGAGCCGTCAGTTTACCCCCCATGACTCCTTGATCAAGGGTTTATTTTGATTTTTGAAAAGTAGCAGATAAGTAGAAGAAACATTATTGTAATGTTGCTAGGGTTTCTCCCCCCCCTTTTTTTTTCAAAAACAAGAATCGAAATGCCCGTTTTACCCTTTCTGGGATTTGCTAGAATATCTTTGTGCATATCCAATTATGAAGTCAGCAATTGATATTCTGCCTTGATTTTCGCGCTAATTGCTCATTATATAGGCATGCTTTCCTTGGGAAGTCCATCCGAATCATGACCATCCGTCATTAATTAGGATACGCAACTGAACCGTCGTAGCCTTTAGTAGGGTAATTGATTGTTACCTCTTTTTAAGGCGTAAGTGATTGACCTTACCCTCTTTTCAAATTCAACTGACTCATCTTGGCAACTGAAGAGTCTCCGCAAGGTCTATATAAACCCCTGCCTATTGATATTTGGGTTTTTCATCCCAAAATGTGGTTTGCCGTGAGTCCTTACTAATGCTGGCTTCAACGCTTGTTTCTCGTTCATTCATGGCAACTCCAAGTTGTGAAACCTGAGTTTGTGCTTTGTGCTATAGAAATAGTTTCCAAGATCCGCTTTATAAGGCTTACTGATCTTTGTAACTTTCATAGAGAAGATGCAGATAATACCTCATATTCGTTCGAAGAATTTTCTTCGTCTATTATGCTTGCAGGTCATGTTTCCGGCCGCCTCCCGGCGAGGTGCAGCGCCGTAGTGACCTTGCTACCGACTCGTAATGAACGGCGGGATTCTCCTCCAGCATGCCCGGAGGAGAATTTCTTGCCTCCTCGTTCTTGAACTCAGGGTGGCGAGCCAATGCGCTCGTCTATTTGGACAAGGATCCCATTGCCCGAGGAATAACTGCTCCCCTGTTTTGCACGGGTGCATACGCCGGAACAGGTGGTTCCTCTGGTACATATCTTTATCAGACAGAGGCCTTGTCAGATCCTGAGATGTTGGACATAGCGTCACCCAGATCTTGCTGCTAGGGACGTAGTGAATGGCGGGCTGATCTTCTCGCAGGAGCGCCCTACTTGCTACAGATATTTGGTCGCAGATATGTGTATCGCATTGCTTGTACTAGGACCGTTAGGTTCATCCCTTTTCAGTTAGGATTCCCTCGATGTGTAACTTCTTGTTCGTAAGTTACTTTTTAGATGAATTGTAAGCCATGTTGGCTACGTAGTTAGATTTGAGCTTTTTCGCTTGTAAGCTGATATCTAGACAGATAAATTGTAAGTGCTTTTGACTCATAATGATAAATCACTTTGTATGATTTGCTGTATCGTTACAACAAATTACAATTTCGCATGCGTATTGGCAGATTTCGCCTTTTGTAGTGCTATATACACACTTTGTATTGTTTTTAGATCGTTCGAGATCGTGTTTGCGCAGCTGTGCTATCTTGGCAGATAGGCTTGTGATTTGCTTTAGATTCAAGTGCAAGTTCTATCTTATCAGATAGACCTTTGTAGATCACTTAAGATCATTTTGCATAATGCTGCTGTCATGGCAGATAGACTTAAGAACGTTTTTAGAATCGCAAATGTATATTGCTGCTATCGCGGCAGATAGACTTGAAAGATCATTCAAGATCATGTTCGCATGGGCTGCTATCATAGAAGATAGGCTCAGAAGATCAATTAAGATCGTTTTCGCAGGAGCTGCTATCGTGGCGGATAGGCTTAGAGGATCAATTAAGATCATTTTCGTATGAGCTGCTATCGTGGCGGATAGGCTTAGAGGATCAATTAAGATCATTTTCGCATGAGCTGCTATCGTCGCAGATAGGCTTAAGAGATCAACTAAGATCATTTTCACATAGGCTGCTATCGTGACAGATAGGCTTAAAAGATCAATTAAGATCGCATTTGCATGAGCTGCTATCGTGACAGATAGGCTTAAAAGATCAATTAAGATCGCATTCGCATAGGCTGCTATCGTGACAGATAGGCTTAGAAGATCAATTAAGATCGCATTAGCATAGGCTGCTATCGTGACAGATAGGCTTAGAAGATCAGTTGAGATCGCATTCGCATAGGCTGCTATCGTGACAGATAGGCTTAAGAGATCAGTTGAGATCGCGTTCGAGTAAGTTGCTATCGCGGCGGATTGGCTTTTGCTAACAGTAATAATGAACTAATTTGAACAATAAAGACATCTAGAAGCATAAAGTTCTTCTCATTTGGGAGAAGTCTTTTATTGCAGAACTCTCATATGGGAGAGATGAGATTACAATTCTCTCATATGGGAGAGAAGATGTGCGAATCATAGCTATACAGAGCATAAGGCAACGTTGTAATAAAACGCATAAAATGAGAGAAGTCAAGGATAGTACTTCTTAATCCAGCGCATGTTGACTGAGCTTGCGGTTGAGGTCGTTCCGTGCAGCCTCCGTATGCTGCAGTAGCCACTGTCAAAGACTTCTGTGACTTCAAAGGGCCCTTCCCAATTGGCTGCGAACTTTGGGTGAGCCGCCTCTCGCATGCAATGGTCAGATGCGCGCAAGACCAAATCTCCAACTGCGAAGTCTCTCCGTTGGACTGTTTTATTGTACGCACGAGCAATCCTTTCTTGATACCGTTTGTTGGTCCTTTTAGCTTGCTCTCGCTTTTCCTCTAGTAGGACTAAGTCATGGTCGCGTTGATTGTCGTACAATGCGTGGAAGGCCAATCTTGCTTAGTTAACTTTTACCTCCGCAGGTACCACAGCCTCAGCCCCATAGCATAGGAGGAATGGCGAGACCCGTGTGGGTGTCCTTGGAGAAGTCCGGTAAGCCCACAGGGCTATGCTCAAGGAATCAACCCACTTCTTGTGGTCATCTGCGACCATCTTGCTCAAGATCCTCAACAGCGTCTTCTTGGTTGCTTCTGCTTGCCCATTCCCTTTCGGGTAGTAGGGGGTGGAGCATATCTGCCTGATGTTGTATTCTGCTAGCTTCGCAGCCACCTGGCGATTAACAAAAGGAGTGCCATTATCTGAAAGGATAGTGTTGGGAATTCCGAACCTGCATATGATGTTTTCTTGGATGAAATGGACCACAGCTAGCGCATTTTTTGTCTTTAGTTGTATCGCTTCTACCCATTTGGTGAACAACTCAGTCGCGGTGAGAATGAAGTGATTCCCATGCGAGGTTGGTCGAATGGGACCAATAAAATCCAGAGCCCATGTGTGAAACGGCCATGGTGTTCCCAATGCATGTAGATCTACAGCAGGAGCGTGCACTAGGTTACCTTTAAATTGACACTCCTGGCAGCGTCTTACCTTGGCGCGGCAATCAGCCTCCATCGTGGGCCAGAAATATCCAATTGAGAGGAGTTGTCTGCATAATTTCGCACCCCCATGATGTTCCACCTGATGAGAAAGGTCCATCACTTCTTGTGCTTCCCTGCTGTCTAGACATCGCAACAAGTTGCCCTCATGGCCCCTTCGCCAAAGCAGGTTTTCTTGTACCACGTATCGGGATGCTTTCCTCCTCAGTTTCTCAGCTTCTTTCCTTGATTCGGGTATAGTACCCTGGGTGAGCAAATCAAAGAGTGGTTTCCTCCAATCCGCATCATCATCGGTCAGAGCAATGAGTGAAGAGTCTTTGATCGGTGCGCAACTCTCGCACTTTCCTTGTATCAGTGCCGCAGCCGTTGACATATCCGGCCAATGGATGCCATATCTCTGAGCTTTCCGATAGATTGACACCTCACTTTCCCCGCAGGCATGTTGGTGAATCTTTTCTAACAGCATCTGTCCCTCTTGCTCGGAGACACATCGCATAAGTATTCCGCCAGGGCCCTTGTAATAGAGGGTGTTGTCATGTATGCAATATCCTTTTGTGGATGCCCAGTTTTTGCTGCTTGTGCCCTCTGCGATGGCAGGTAAGATTGACTTTATCCAGTCCGCTTCGTCCATGCATTCATTGTCGCACGCGTCTTCTGTCAACGCCGATGACGTTCGCACCTCAATGGAAATCTTTGCAGGACATTTGTCCACACTGACCTTGGATCCCAAGGTAGCTAAAGCATCAGCATGCCTGTTATCCGCTCGGGGTTTGTGTTCGTATCTAACATCGCAGAAATGTTGCACCAATCTTTGCACTAGGGTCCTGTAGGGCAATAAGTTTATTTCCTTTGAACCATACTCGCCCGAGGCTTGTTTGACGATCAGCTTGAAATCCCCCATAACCGTCAAGTTGCTTACTTCCAAAGCTTTCGCTGCACGAAGTCCCGCAATGAGAGCTTCATATTCTGCTTCATTGTTGGTTACTGCGAAGTCAAGTTTCGCGGATATCTGTATGACTTCCCCATCTGGTTTGGTCAAGACTATTCCAATGCCTCCGCCTTTCCTTGTGGACGAACCGTCAAAATGAAGCGTCCAGTAAGGCAACTCAACTGCGTAAATTTCAGGTCCCTCCAATTCTTCTTCGATCACAGGCTCGTGACTGTTGTCAGGGAACTGCGCCAACAAATCCGCTACCGCCTGCGACTTGATCGCCCGCGGTCGAACGCATGTGATGTCAAATTGGGAAATGGTCATATACCATTTTGCCAATCTTCCTCCAGGAGTAGTGTGAGTTAGCAGATATCGTATGGGATCATTTTTTGTGACCACCACTACTTTGTGTGAAGCAAAATAGTGTCTCAACTTTTTTATTACGAAGAATAAAGCAAGGCAATGACGTTCGATGTCTGTGTACCTTGATTCTGCGGGCTGCACAATGCGAGAGATATAGTAGATGGGTCTTTCTTGTCCCTCGTACTCCTGGGCCAGAAGAGCTCCTATAGACTTCCTTGTTGACGTTAGATACAGCAAAAGCGGTGATCCTAGCTGAGGTGCGATCATTACTTTTGAAGACATCAGCAGCTCTTTTAGTCTCCCGAACGCAGCTTCGTGCTCCGAAGTCCAATTGTATGCGGCATCTTTCATGAGAAGATTACTGAAACAGAAAGTAACCTCGGCAATCGCTGGGATGAATCTTCGCAGATACGATAGCTTCCCCAAGAATGTCTTCAAGGCACTCTGGTCATGTGGCGGAGTCATGCTAGTGATGGCTGAAACTTTCGCAGGGTCAGGCTCGATTCCCTGACGATGTACCACGCATCCCAAGAATTTCCATGATGTTACCCCAAATGCGCATTTCATAGGGTTCATCTTCAGTTGAAAGCGTGTGCATCTATTGAACACCTTCCGTAAATCTGCTAGATGATCCGCTTCTTGCTTGGATTTGAAAACCAAGTCATCTACATAGAATTCCACTTCCTTGTGCATCATGTCGTGGAACAGGGCCATCATGGCCTGCTGGTAAGTTGCACCTGCGTTTTTGAGACCGAAAGGCATCACCGTGTAGTTGAATACCCCCACTGGGGTGATGAACGCAGTTTTCCGTGCATCTTCAGGGTCCATCTTGATCTGATTGTACCCGCTGCACGAAGTCCCGCAATGAGAGCTTCATATTCTGCTTCATTGTTGGTTACTGCGAAGTCAAGTTTCGCGGACATCTGTATGACTTCCCCATCTGGTTTGGTCAAGACTATTCCAATGCCTCCGCCTTTCCTTGTGGACGAACCGTCAAAATGAAGCGTCCAGTAAGGCAACTCAACTGCGTAAATTTCAGGTCCCTCCAATTCTTCTTCGATCACAGGCTCGTGACTGTTGTCAGGGAACTGCGCCAACAAATCCGCTACCGCCTGCGACTTGATCGCCCGCGGTCGAACGCATGTGATGTCAAATTGGGAAATGGTCATATACCATTTTGCCAATCTTCCTCCAGGAGTAGTGTGAGTTAGCAGATATCGTATGGGATCATTTTTTGTGACCACCACTACTTTGTGTGAAGCAAAATAGTGTCTCAACTTTTTTATTACGAAGAATAAAGCAAGGCAATGACGTTCGATGTCTGTGTACCTTGATTCTGCGGGCTGCACAATGCGAGAGATATAGTAGATGGGTCTTTCTTGTCCCTCGTACTCCTGGGCCAGAAGAGCTCCTATAGACTTCCTTGTTGACGTTAGATACAGCAAAAGCGGTGATCCTAGCTGAGGTGCGATCATTACTTTTGAAGACATCAGCAGCTCTTTTAGTCTCCCGAACGCAGCTTCGTGCTCCGAAGTCCAATTGTATGCGGCATCTTTCCTGAGAAGATTACTGAAACAGAAAGTAACCTCGGCAATCGCTGGGATGAATCTTCGCAGATACGATAGCTTCCCCAAGAATGTCTTCAAGGCACTCTGGTCATGTGGCGGAGTCATGCTAGTGATGGCTGAAACTTTCGCAGGGTCAGGCTCGATTCCCTGACGATGTACCACGCATCCCAAGAATTTCCATGATGTTACCCCAAATGCGCATTTCATAGGGTTCATCTTCAGTTGAAAGCGTGTGCATCTATTGAACACCTTCCGTAAATCTGCTAGATGATCCGCTTCTTGCTTGGATTTGAAAACCAAGTCATCTACATAGAATTCCACTTCCTTGTGCATCATGTCGTGGAACAGGGCCATCATGGCCTGCTGGTAAGTTGCACCTGCGTTTTTGAGACCGAAAGGCATCACCGTGTAGTTGAATACCCCCACTGGGGTGATGAACGCAGTTTTCCGTGCATCTTCAGGGTCCATCTTGATCTGATTGTACCCACTGCACGAAGTCCCGCAATGAGAGCTTCATATTCTGCTTCATTGTTGGTTACTGCGAAGTCAAGTTTCGCGGACATCTGTATGACTTCCCCATCTGGTTTGGTCAAGACTATTCCAATGCCTCCGCCTTTCCTTGTGGACGAACCGTCAAAATGAAGCGTCCAGTAAGGCAACTCAACTGCGTAAATTTCAGGTCCCTCCAATTCTTCTTCGATCACAGGCTCGTGACTGTTGTCAGGGAACTGCGCCAACAAATCCGCTACCGCCTGCGACTTGATCGCCCGCGGTCGAACGCATGTGATGTCAAATTGGGAAATGGTCATATACCATTTTGCCAATCTTCCTCCAGGAGTAGTGTGAGTTAGCAGATATCGTATGGGATCATTTTTTGTGACCACCACTACTTTGTGTGAAGCAAAATAGTGTCTCAACTTTTTTATTACGAAGAATAAAGCAAGGCAATGACGTTTGATGTCTGTGTACCTTGATTCTGCGGGCTGCACAATGCGAGAGATATAGTAGATGGGTCTTTCTTGTCCCTCGTACTCCTGGGCCAGAAGAGCTCCTATAGACATCCTTGTTGAGGTTAGATACAGCAAAAGCGGTGATTTTAGCTGAGGTGCGATCATTACTTTTGAAGACATCAGCAGCTCTTTTAGTCTCCCGAACGCAGCTTCGTGCTCCGAAGTCCAATTGTATGCGGCATCGATCCTGAGAAGATTACTGAAACAGAAAGTAACCTCGGCAATCGCTGGGATGAATCTTCGCAGATACGATAGCTTCCCCAAGAATGTCTTCAAGGCACTCTGGTCATGTGGCGGAGTCATGCTAGTGATGGCTGAAACTTTCGCAGGGTCAGGCTCGATTCCCTGACGATGTACCACGCATCCCAAGAATTTCCATGATGTTACCCCAAATAAGCATTTCATAGGGTTCATCTTCAGTTGAAAGCGTGTGCATCTATTGAACACCTTCCGTAAATCTGCTAGATGATCCGCTTCTTGCTTGGATTTGAAAACCAAGTCATCTACATAGAATTCCACTTCCTTGTGCATCATGTCGTGGAACAGGGCCATCATGGCCTGCTGGTAAGTTGCACCTGCGTTTTTGAGACAGAAAGGCATCACCGTGTAGTTGAATACCCCCACTGGGGTGATGAACGCAGTTTTCCGTGCATCTTCAGGGTCCATCTTGATCTGATTGTACCCGCTGAAGCCGTCCATGAAACTGAACATGCGATGACCCGCTGTCGAATCGATAAGCAAATCGATGTTGGGGAGCAGAAAATCGTCCTTGGGGCAGAAACGATTGAGATCCCGGAAATCCACACATATGCAAAGCTGCCCATTCTTCTTTACCACAGGCACAATGTTGGCTAGCCACGTGGGATGATGATTTGGCTCTATGAATTTAGCATCCAAGAGTTTGATAATCTCCTGGTTTATCTTCATGTTGAGCTCGGGCCTAAAGCTTCTTGTGCTCTGCTTTACCGGCTTGGATCCCGGTATCACATCCAACCGATGCGTGGTGATGCTCGTTTCGAGTCCCGGCATTTCGTCGTACTCCCATGCGAATACATCCTTGTATTCGGTCAAGAGTTGAAGCAATCTTTCCTCCTCTTCGCTCGTGAGGTCCGCGCTTAGAAAGACCGGTCTTTTTTTTCTTCGCTTGGGCTTAGGAATACCTCCTTCAGCTCCTGCTTTTGTGGTCTGGGTTTGTCTTCCATGCATTCGGCGCTTCTATGAGCTTCTCTTCCAGAGTTCTTAGCTTTGGCTTTTCTGTCTCCGCAACCTGCTCGATTTGGTTGATTTGCTCAGGGATATCCCCATGCCCGCGTGAGGACATCCCCGCGCACCTTCATATGCGATAGCATTTCTTTCCGTTGGCGTAGAAACTCTCTATCTTCTTGCCTTCAGGGTCATGCTTTGCTATTCTCTTTAGAGTGTACACGTTCTTTCGCTGGTAGGCGATCCGCGGCGCTTCTTCTCGCGCGGGAGGCTTTTCCTTGGCATCCTCCCTTGTCACCATCACTCCCGCAGGTGACTGATCTTTGATATCTTCCCATAAGGGTAAAGTAGTGGGATTGAATGGTCCCGGTGTTTGCTCATCTGCCATCTCGGTGAACCACACCGCCTCGCTGAGATGCGCCTCATCCATGTTGAATGGATTTATGGAAGCCGGTATCTTGACTATTCTGTCATTCCAAATAGCCTTCATCACTTGGTGAGCTGTTGAAGGGACAGCATCAAAGCGATGAATCCAGACTCGTCCTATGATCATGTGATATGTAGTGTTCGCATCTATTACATAGAATTTCGCTGAGCACTTGATCTTGCCGATCTGAATTCCCAGGCGGATCCATCCTATCGTCATTCTGGAGTCGCTTCCAAATCCCATCAGCGGAGATGGACGCCTGACAATCTTGTACTCGGGGATCCCTGATAGCTTCAGTGTGTGGAGCGAAACGACGTTAACCGCTGCTCCTCCGTCGACGAACGCTCTTTTGAACTCGACGCCATTGATGATGGCCGTGACATACAGAGGCCTCTGGTGGCTCGCATCAGTCTTTTTTTCGCTGGCGGAAAAGGTCAAAATCTTTTCTGTAGAGCGAGACGCCCTGATGACTTTCCCATTGGAGACTACGAGATCCTCTTCGTAGTCTTCTGCTATCCTTAAGATCGCTTTTGTCATCTACGTCTGGCATTTCTCTGAGAAGTTCATCTCGTCGAAGAATCTGCTGAAGCCGTGCGACCCCTTCATCCGGTCGGCGCGTTCGTCCTCCGTGTCTACGCTGTAGTCCTCATCGTCATGGACTTCGGCAATGATGGGTAGACCATCCTCTGCGACTTCTTCCAGATCCACAATCGAGATCATAGCGACCTCTTTACCTTTGGATTCTTGCTCCGCATGGGCAGGAAGTGGATTTTTGCGCACATCCTGCCTGTGGTCGCTGACGATCAGCTCGCCATTCTTCATCTTTTGGCTGAACACAATCCTGAGCTTCTTACAGTTCGTTGTGGGATGCATGACCTTGCCGTGGTACTCGCACCACTTCGGGTCCCTCACCATCTCCTTGGAGGGTGCCCTCTCGAGCGGCGGTAGGATACCGTCCTTGCGCCATTGCCTGCAGAGGTCGCTTGCTTCTTCCACCGAACATGGCAAAGGTGGTGCATCAAAGTTCACAATCTTCACCTGCTTCTGGGGTGAAACCGTATTGACTTCAGCTTCGCGTCCCCTCTTATAGCTAATTCTCCCAATTTTGAAAGTAGTAGCGCACGAGGATCGCTCCGGAGCGCTTCTCTTTTTCTGCCTCTCCACTATAGGCTCGATGTTCTTCGTGCATTCAATTAATTTTGAAAACGTAGGCGTTTGCAAGTTGATGAGCATACCTTTTTACTCATCTCGCATGCACTGCAGGCATATCTCCACGAGTCTACTTTCGAGTATCACATCTTTGCATTCCAAGGACTTCGCCCTGAACTTCTTGATGAAAGTTATTCCGTCCTCTTCACGCTTCTGATACATCCGCGAGAGGTGGATCATTGTCACCTTTTCCTCCATCTGGAAGAACTTGGTGTAGAACTTTTGGACCATGTGTTCCCAAGTCCTCACGGACCCAGCTTCCAACGTCCTGTACCACTTGTACGCTACGTTTCCCAAGGACTTCGGGAACTCTCGCATCACCAGTTTGGGATCGGCTCCATACGGCCCCATGACATCGATGAAGCGCATGACATGTTCATGAGCGTTTCCATTGACATCTTCGAACTTGTCCCATTTAGGAGCCTTGTACCCAACCGGGTTAGGCATGAGATAGATCTCTCGCGGGATAGGTGGATCGTTGTCTAGCTTCGGGATGATGGTATCCGGGAATGATTGGTGAGCCAGAATGGTGTCTATGCGCTTCTGCAGAGACGTCATACACTCTGGAGTGTTTCCCTCGGTAGGAGGAGGAGGGGTCGCCACAGGCGGAGGCGACACATATGCCGCAGGAGGATTGGGGACGTATTGGGCGTTGACATTGCCCCAGATTGCCGTTGGAGGAGGCAAGGGATACTGCGAGGCCGGATTAGGTACCAAAGCCGGAGGCTGAGGAGTATGAGCAGTAAGGGGCAACATTTGAGCTGTTGACCCTTGAGTTGAGGGTAGCTGCGTAGTCGCCGGTGGAGTCTGCAGATTAGGGTTGGGAGGTGTGGTTGACACTCCCAGTCCTTGAGCGGTAGGGGCTCCTCCTCCCTGAGAAACGGCGGTGGCTGGTGCAGGGTTCGGTACAAGAGTCCCCAAGACAGCCATGATTCGTTCTAGCTGCGCGGATTGAGCTTTGAGGGCTTTCGCTTGACCTTGGATGGTGGCGTCCAAGGATTCTAGCGTCGGGGCTTCACCGGTGGTCGTAGGAGTGCGGCGGATCTCCTCTCCTGAGGCGGCTTCGGTGGAAGGCGATCTGTTACTGACATCATCCTCCTGAGACATGGTTGCTTATGATGGTAAGATTCACGTCGGGTTCACCAAAATGTGCACAAGAGATTCCGGCAGGGCAGAACTCCGTGTACACCGTAAGTATAGGATCAGAGATGGCACAGGAAGAGTTGGGTTGTGTGTAGGGAGAGAGTAAGGCAGTAGTAATGTCTGAGAAAGAGACAGGGGTTTGGCAGAGCTTCCGCGTATGGCTGGTGTGTCCTCCTTTGTATGGAAAGGTTAACGTCCTATACATAACGGAGAATGTGACCGTTGTAGTGTGGTTAATGCGCCCATCAATGGCAGCTTAATTAGCTTAACCACAACGGCACGTTCGTCCTCATATATAGGGACCGTTACAGCACGTTATGCGCGAATACCGAAACCGTTATGGGGTTGACCGGGTTTGACCGGTTTGACCGGGTTTATGGAGCTCGTGCCATAAATCTCTCAAAAGCAGTTACTAAAGGTCGCGTGTGGGCTTGGCTCGCACGCGACAGGACTTACTCTAGCCTCCAAACCACTAAGTCCCTACAAGTCCCGTGCAGTGGTATGCGAGGGCCCTGTCTCGCAGCCCCCACATGGATCAGCGCGGCTGGTGATCCAGTGTGTGTGGAGCACAATATGGTGTGCTGGATGGTTGCCACGTGGCCAAGATCTGTCAGCTCAGAAAGCACTATCTACACTAAGATATTTGTTTGTGATCTTATATAATTGTTTTTGCTATGCTACCAATGCCTATCTTTTGCAGAAATACAGTTCAAACAGAATGGTTGGTTTTGTCTTTCATCAAGGGGGAGATTATAAGTTAAAAGTTGTTTTCAAAGCTTTGAAACTGGCCTTGAAACTTCACATCATGAACTAAGGAAGAGTTCTTACTCCTATTCATTCTCTAATCTCCTGCACTTGATCACACTATATTATAAAGTAAACTAATTATGTGTTATAACGTGCTTTGATCTTATCATTTGCCCAATTTTTTTGCAAGGATTTTTAGCAGGCTATATGTTGTACGTTGTAGGGTTTTTATGCAGGTAACGCAGCGGAATAAAAATAAATCAATTCGTAATCAAAGCCCTCCACGGATCGCAGGCAAGCATTCGTAACATGACGAAAGTAAACGAATTGTGTACCTTAATTGGTAGTGTGATCACAAAGCAGAATGATGTCCACGTCTCTACGAGTATCCACACCTAGGATTGCAAGTTGGAATCCTCTTCACGTCTTAGTGCTAGCTACGCGAAGAAGGAGGCAGAAATAGATCACGCAAAAGGAGGCATGGGGGGGCCGTGCGCCACTAGGTGACCGACGACAATGGGGGCGGACGGGTAGGGCTTCGAATCTACTTTTCTCTATCTCCTTGCTTTGTCATTTCTCACAATAATGACTCTTGTGTGAAATAATAAGCTAGGACTCCCTTTATATAGTTAGTAATTCCTTATTAACTACATATTTTCCCCAATACTAATCATGTCCATACACGAATTAAACCACCTTGCAAATTTATCCTACTAACTTTGATTATGGTTGCATTTTGATCCTTGTTAATTAATTATCCATACTAATAAATATCCAAATCCAGTTTATTCCATAAGGTTTGTGACCCCATAGGTTTCTACTTAGTTGGTAGTAACATTACAAACATAGAGCGTGTCGAGCAGCACATCTATGCCACCCAACTAACAGAAAAATTCAGTGATCCGACAAACCATGTGCCCATTGTTACCGTGTTTTATCTATCCCTTTGTATCCAATGGATATTTATTCCGATTATGTAGGAGGGACAAATCCTCTCTACATCACTACCATCTCTCAGTTTGCTTCCTATCATGCACGATTACTATCTTTATAGTTACCTAGTTATGGTGTAACGTTTGATAATATCAAACATGATATTTAAAAACTAGAATATCTAGTGACTTCAAGTAAGGGTTACAACACCATTACCACTACGAGAAGCACTTGTGACGTTAGCATAATCTAATGTAGCCTTCTCGTGGTGGGTCAATTCAGTATGCCATTACTCCTAATGCATACCCATGTGCTAGACCAGATATCTCCGTATCAATCTAACCACATACTAGTCTATAGTGATCGACCTGTTAATCACTATAATGAACTAGGGAGTATTTAAGATAAACAACAATTGCAATCTAAAGACTTCATTATATTAAATATCTCCATAAATAATAAATGGATATTCTAACCAAAAACAATGTTCATACTAAATATAGATTTCCTCTAAAGCATCTATTCCAACAGTCTCCTACTTGCACTAGAGCCAATCTAGTGCATCTCGTATGCCTATAGACCTGGTGTGCCCTTCATGCTTTCGCTGTAAGTGGATCTGAAAGATTGTTATCTGTTTGATTCTTGCATATATTCACATTTCCTCTATCGATGATCTCTCGAATGAGATGGAATCTCCTAAGTACATGCTTGGATTTCTGGTGTGACCTGGGTTCCTTGGCTTGTGCGATCGCCCAAGTGTTGTCACAACACAACACAATGGGATCCACTGTGCTAGGAACCACAATAAGCTCAGTGATGAACCTATTTATCAAATAGCCTCCTTTGATGTGCATGATGCATAAATGTACTCAGCTTCAGTTGTAGAATCAACAATTGTCTCCTTCTTGGAACTCTTCCAGCTCACAACTCCCCCACTCAAGCAAAACACATAACCCGACTGCGATCTATAGTCGTCCTTGTAGGTTTGGAAGCTCGTGTTAGTGTAACCAATTACACTGAGTTCTTTCTCACCTACAAATAACGAGAATGCATCCTTAGTTATTCTCAAGTACTTAAGGATATTCTTGAAAGCAATCCAATGATTCTCACCCGGATTGGACTGGTATCTTCTTGCCATACTCAATGCGTATGATACATCTGGTCTAGTACACAAGATGGCTTACATGATAGATCCAATAGAAACGCGTATGGGATCTTACTCATGAGATCCTTCTCAATCTGATTGGAGGGACAATCAGCTTTCATAAGGGTGACTCCATGCGAAATGGGAAAGATCATTTCTTCGATTCTTGCATTATGAACCGTTTCAATACCTTGTTTATATATGTACTTTGTGTTAGGCCTAGCAACTTCCAAGATCTATCCCTATAGATCTTGATACTGAGTATATAAGCTCTATCCCCTAAGTCCTTCATTGCGAAACACTTTCCTAGCCAATCTTTCATAGATTAGAAGGTAGGAATGTCGTTTCCAATGACTAGTATGTCATCCACATACAATACCTAAAACTCAAGAGAACACCCACTAACTTTATTGTAGACACAAGGTTCATCTTCATTCTTGATGAAGCCAAACTATTTGACTGCATCATCAAAACGTCGATCCCAGTTTCTAGATGCTTCCTCCAATACATAAATGGATCGCTGCAACTTACAGACCTTGTATGCATGCTCTAGATCCTCAAAACCCTCTTGTGTGTCATTTACACATCCTCAAGGAGATTTCCATAAAGAAACGCAGTTTTAACATCCATCTGCCAAATCTCCTGGTCGTGATAAGTTGCAACAGCAAGGAAGATACGAATGGATTTGGTCATCGCAACTGGGGAAAAGGTTTCATCATAGTCAATACCATGAATCTTTCTAAATCCTTTTGCCACCAGTTGGCCCTTGTAGACAACTACATTGCCATCTATGTCGGTCTTATTCTTGAAGACCCACTTGCACCCTATGGCTCGAGCCCCTTCGGGTGGTTCCACCAAATTCCATACTTTGTTAGCATATATTGATTCCATTTTGGATCTCATGTCTTCAAGCCACTTCTTTGAGTCTGGTCCTTTCATGGCCTCTCCGTAGGTAGTAGACTCATCATCCATGAGTAGTACGTCACCGGGCTCAGTCACAAGAAGTCCATACCTCTCTGGCTCGTGATGTAATAACCCGAAATCTACCCTTGGGCCATTTCAGTAATTTGACATTGCATAGTTATTATTTAAGAACGTGAGAACGTGTGTTTGTCTGTTATTAGCGTTATTCGTAATAAGACGATGTGTATATTATACATGATTCATTTTGTAGTGATTAAATTCATTTAGTTTATAATTATTTTCACAAGCTAGCTTGTTGTTATAAATGACAAATCTCTTTTATTTTTAAATACTAAGATGATTATAAATTTCAATTAGCCGTTTAGTAATTTTTATGAATAATTATTTATGATTCTCTTCAAAATAAACCTTTTAATTTATTTTATAATATTATTCAGACTCATTTTTAAAAGTTATGTTTCATTGTAATTGTGAAGTTTAATTCTATTAGTCAAAATGTCATTTTATGTTCAAATTCATTTAAGTCAAATATACATTTATCAGGCAACGTTTAATGTTAAGTCAAAATCTTTTTTATTTATTCGTTATCTTATCAATTCGTCATATTTTAAATCGCGTATTTAAATTGTTCGTTGCGTTTAAAATTACCGTCGCGTAAATTTTTATATATGTATATATATATATATATATATATATATTATTGTTCTTATATGCCACGTTTTAAGTTTATCGTCGCGTCCCATTTATCTTCAAGTATTATTTTCGTCACGTCCTAGTTAACTGTTGAGTGCCAAACCATCGTCTTAATCCGTACACGCGTCACACGTTATAACTCCCAAGATGATGCAACCCCCTTAATATCTTACCTCATCAACCCTCTCTCTCTACCCGTCCTCACCACCACCATTACCGAAACCACCATCACCAACACCACCCCCACCTGCTACTACCTCTCTCTCATCACCGCCACCTGCACCTCCCTCTCTCACCACCACAACCTGCACTCCTCTCTCTATCTCTCTGCCCTATGTTTTGGCCGAGACAAACCCAGAAAACAACTCCCCCCAAAACCACCCCGACGCTAACACCACCATACCGCCAACTCCCACTCCCTGGACTCTCTCTTCCCTCTCTCTCGCTCTCTGTGAGCTCGAAGAAGCGGGAACCAGCAGCATCCGAAGCAGCAGTAGCAGCGACGAGCTCCTGAGCCAAGCAGCACCAACCGGGCTATACCCACCCCATTCCCTCACTATCTCCGCGTTCCCGAGCTCTCGAGGAGCACGACGAGCTCCTGAACCAAGCCCGAAGGCAGCCGGAGAAGCCACGGCGATCGCCGCCGCCGAAACCGCCGCCGCCATAGTGAACCGCCTCGTTCCTCCACCGTTTTCTTCGTTCTTGGAGTGAGTTAGCTCTAAATCATCTCTCGTTTGTTTTTTATTGTCAAAATTCACATTTTTATAGCGTGAATGTATGTTTTGATCAAGTTGGGTTGGCTGTTCATGTGGGTTACCGAGAGTGTATCTTTATGGGGGGTTAACTTGCCTTTTTCAGAAACTTTAGGGGGGCGCTTGTATTTTATTAAAAACTTGGGAGCCTAGTTGTATTTCCTAGTTATGTTTTAATTTATATCATTATTCTTTTTCTAACTAGTTTATATAATTTGTTTTTACTTTATTAATTATAAATAAATTTAATAAAATAAACGAAGAATCTCTTTTGTAAAATAATATTCTTACAATTAACATAATTATAATTTAAATATTTACAATTTCTTTGTTGAAAGATAAGTAAACACAATTGGTTGTTTTTATATGCATATAACCATTCAAGAATATTATTTTCATTATTAGTTACATGTCATTTAGTTTTCTTTAATTAAATAGTATTGTTTTAGATATTAAGTAAATGTCAAATTCGTTTTTAGTAAATAGATAGGGAGTTTTTGAAATGTCTAAATGTTGACGCTATTCTTTTTACAAATAAATAGCTATGTTTAGTTAAATGTTGTTTTTATTAAAGCAAAGTAAATTGTTTGCAAATTAAATTGTAATTGTAAAATATTAATAAATAACTTCCTTAATTAATAATATTGCTTTTACAATTATGAAATATTCTTTCGCAATTTTTAGTTATAACTCTAAATTTTCTTTTAGTTTCTAGATAACATAATTAGAGTATTAAATAGTTTTATATTTTTAAAATTTATTATTTAATCTTCTAAAATTATTTTGGAGACTTTTGACTTATTTTCAACTGATAATTTAATTCTCTAATAATAACGAAGGTGTTTATAATTACGTAGAGTTGTCGCTTGCATATCACATAAGACCCGTGCATCGCCGTACGTATGTCGATTGAACTTGCTTGTAATTAGAACTATCTGTGTTTGTTTTTAGAGCATGCCTTCGAGAACTAGGCGTAGTGTACGAGTAAAGATTTGCTAGCGTATCTTCAGCTCTCACGGTGAGTATACATGCTTAGTGTTGCGTACTTGTCTTCCTTCGTGTCAAAACGTGACTTATTTCTTGTCTCAAAACTATACCTGTGAGTTTACATGCTTATTTTTCGTGACAATTCTTTTAATGCGATATTCTTGTTTATTTCAAAATAAGTGTCATACTTTCCCTATTTGTCAAACTTGCCGTAATTGCTTTTAAATCTTCGCTTTATTTAAAACTGTTCAAATGTCACTAAGTCAGAATTCATTAATAACGTAAAGTGAAAGAATCGCGTATACCGGAACGAGTTGGGTCTACGACAGTGCTATATGCCTACGTCGTGTTACTTTACATTACTTCAGGTTTAGATTCCTTGGGCTCGGTCCCTAAAATGGGGACTCCATGTGCCTCTTGGGTTTAGATTCCTTGGGCTAAGATCCCTAAAATGGGGACTCCGTGTGCTCCGACTCTTATCGCCATAGGCTAGTGTCTAGCATCTAGTACTACTCTTCTGACTTAGAATCGTAAGAGGGTGTCGACACTTAAGTTCTAGTGGCTATTTGTATGATGACTAGCGTGATCGGAGAAACATTGATCCACAACGCTTGGTAGAGAGGTTGGGTTACCAGAACCCCATAAAGGCTAGTATCATCGGTTACTATTCATCCTGGTCTCTCCTGGTTACTGCGACTTAATAATATGACTTGTTTCGTTCCATGTTTGGGAACTTATCTCGGTAAACGAATCGGCTACTTGTAATAACTTTCAGTTTGGAAATAGCAACTTTTGAGAACTCTGATAATCGTCACTTCTACTCGTACTTATATTTCTGAAAATTGTTCAAATTCTTTACTCTGATGTTTATACTTATACTATGTTACTGTTTAAACTCTTCTAAATACAAAACCCCGTAGCCTGTCTCTGCCACTCTGCTTTACATGCTATGTTGTATATTCACTCAGTTTTTACTGATACTCGAAAAACTGCATCCTTGTGTTTCTTTTAATTCCCCGCAGGTTTATGATTGGTTGCTTGGGGTAACGCGCTGGGATCAAGACTTATTCTCACTTGCAATTAGTAATGCTTAGTAATTAATCGGAGAGTTATTTTGTTGTAAAATGTATTTTGTTAAGCTTGGTGTCCAGTTTGGAACCAGTCACAGATGTTGTAAATTTTTATTGTAATTAATCAGTAGTTGGATGTTTCCTTTCACTTGCTTATCGTTACTACTCCTTGTACGAAAGGGTAAAATCCCATGTACGGAGGGCACCATCCCGGTCTCCAGCTCCTCTGGAAATCGGGGGTGTTACACGTGAGGTACCCTACTCGACCTACGAAGTTTTTGTGTTACTTTAGCAGGTTGCTCCACAACATCTTGCGGTTCATGCCCATGCTCCATTGTAAGATCAGTTTATTGTGGTTCTTGAACTTCTTCAAGTTCTACAGTCTTCCCACTGGCTTCTTTAGAGACTAACTCTCTTTCTAGAAACACACAAGTTTGAGCAAAAAAACACTTTGTTCTCGGTTGGATTGTAGAAATAATATCTTTTCGTTTCCTTAGGATATCCCACAAACTTACACTTATCCAACTTGGGTCCAATCTTGTCTGTTTTTAAACACTTCACATAGACGTCGCAACCCCAAATATTCATAAACGACACTATGGGACGCCTCCCAGTCTATATCTCATATGGTGTGTTCATGACCGATTTTGATGGAACACGATTAATGGTAAAAGATGCTGTCAATAGAGCATGTCCCCAAAACTATTTTGGAAGATCTGTTTGACACATCATAGATCGTACCATGTCCAACAGGGTGTGATTCCTCCTCTCGAACACGCCATTCCACTGTCTCGTTCCGGGTGGAGTGATTAGGGACAAGTTCCCACACACTCTAAGATAGTCGTCAAACTCTTATCTTGAATATTCTCCCTCACGATCCGATCGTAAAACCTTAATAATTTTGCCAAGTTTCTTCTCAAATTAATTCTTGTATTCTTGGAACATTTCAAAGGATTTAGATTTGGCCTTCATAAGGTATACAAATCCATATCTACTAAAGTCATCAGTAAATTCAATGATATAAGGATAACCACCTCAAGCAGGCGTGGGAAATTGTCCACACACATCAGTATGTATGAGTGCCAAGATCTAAGTAGTCCTCTCACCTTTCTTACTAAAAGGGGACTTTGTCATTTTCCCTAATAAACAAGATTCACATGTCTCATATGGCCTAAACGAGAGTGTCATAGATAAGTAGGATCTAAATTGTTAGTTTTAATCCTCTTGGTATATATTTTTTATAGACGAAATTATTTAGATCAAGTATATACAATCCATTAGACAAAAGAGCACTACAATAGTGCCTACTATCAAAATAAATGGAGCAACACTTATTCTTTATTTTAATAGAAAACCTTTCTCGTCCAAAAAAGAAATAGAAATAATGTTTCTGCTCATAGCAGTCACATTATAGAAATTGTCGTCATGAAGGAAAAGATAACTCATAAACGCCTACGGCTAAAGCAGCAGCTCTTGCTCCATTCCCCATGCGCAAGTCTATCTCCCCTTTACCCAGTCGTCTACTTCTCTTTAGATCTTGCACATTTCGACAAATGTGAGATCCCCATCTAGTATCCAATACCGAAGATGAAAAGAGAGACAAATTGACATCTATAACAAAAATACCCGGTGGTGGTGGAATCACTATTCCAAGCCTTTTATCCTCATATACTTGGGGCAGTTCCTCTTCCAGTGTCTTGTATGACTACAATAGTGACATTCGCCCTTGGAGACGCCACCAGTAGGATTTAAGGAAACTTGCTTGGATTTTGCAACTTTCTTGCTCTTTCCTTTGGAGGTAGAAAAAAATCGCTTGCTCTTCCCTTTGTTGACCATAATTATGGCCTTGACTTTGCCTTTGTTAATGATCTATTCAGCGGTCCTCAACATATTGAGCAGGTCTGGCAAAGTTTTGTTGTTCTCATTCATCTCATAGTTCATGATGAACTGGCTATAACTATCCGGCAACGATTCCAGGATAAGATCAGTTGCCAACTCTTGGTCGAACGGGAAGCATAACCTCTCGAGATTCTCTATGTATCTTATCATACGGAGTACATGAAGTCCGGCTGGGTTCCCCTCTGACAGACTACACTAGAAAAGAGCTTTGGATACTTCATACCGCTCATACCTTGCTTGCTCTTGAAAGAGTTGCCTCAAAATTACGATCATATGGTACGCCTCCATGTTCTCATGTTGCTTATGAAGCTCATTTCTCATGGTGAAAAGCATGAGACAAGTCACATCATTATTGTCATCCACAATTTTTTAACGTGCCCTCACGGTAGCTAGAACAGCATACTCAGTTGGTGGTTCTAGAACATGTGCGTCCAAGATGTACAACTTCTTTTCTTGCTTGAGAACAATTCTCAATTTTATGTACCAGTCAAGAAAGTTGGTTCCAGACAACTTGTCCTTCTCAAGGACAAAACGCATGGATGGTGTAGATATTTGTTGAATGTTTGCCATTGGAAATCTAAAAAATGAGAAATATGAAATTTTAGTATTTGTGCACAATTAACTACATTTAACAATGGCTAGTTTATTAAATATAGCTCCCACTATTTTTCTCGGATTGATAGCCCTCGCCATTAATGCAGAAAATATCATATACTTTCTGGTGGGCCAAGATCCATCTTTCACTTCCTATTTGAGCTTGCTTTGGAAAGTCACCCAAAGATAAGCTATTTAGGTAGGAACACCTTCCAATTGCATCCGATGCAACTCTTGGTTCAATTAGGTGAATAACTCCTTATTAGTTATCAATCCCATAGATAACACCTAAATGCCTTGCCTCTAAGTTTTTCAATCTTATTGAAACAACTTAGTTGTGTTCAACTTCTTACTTCAACAATCACACATTACTTTCTTGTGCCGCCGCATCACACCATGATGAATTAAATTGCCTAGCTTTGGAAAGACCGGATTTAATAGAACCTGATCATGATGGGTGTTAAGTAAGAGAAGGTAAAATGCAATATTTATCGTTTCAGGGATTTCCTTGTTATGATTAATTGTTTTGTTGATCCCATCAACTTGATCTACTTATTTGGATTGGACAATTACAAATAAAAGATCCTACTTGATTATAATTATCTTGTTACGTTTTGCATGCATCAACCATACATCAAAAACAAATAACAAGACAATTGAAAGACAGTAATGTAGGAATGACAACATGATCAATACTCTAGAGGGGGGGATTGAATAGAGTATAACAACTTTTGCAACTTTTGCTAAAAGAGTGGTTTCAAAGAAGTTTGTGAAGTGCAGGAAGTATATCAAGGCCTTGAAATGAGTTTTAAGTCCTTGGAATCAAAACAGTAAATAGGAAGCTGTTAGTTTTCAAGGCCTTGAAATGAGTTTCAATCCCATGAACTGAAACCTGTTTTGAACAGTGTATAAGCCAAGTAAAATGCAGCGAAGTAAATGCAAGAGACACACTGATTTATAGAGTTCAGTCCACTTGGACCTACGTCTCTACCTCAGGGACTTAATCCCTGCAGTATTTTTAACTAAATTCTTATTAATAAAAAGCTAAATCCTAGATCTCAAGCACAGACAGATGCCTTACTCTGTTATAGCTTGTGGTTCTCACTAACCTATCTAGTACCTGCTCTAGCTAACTGATTAACTAGGAATTTTCTATTTTTCAACTTGAACAATTCAAGAGAATAATAACTAGAAGTATTATATTAATGATATACAATTGAAGATAAGAAGAGAAGAACATGTGAGAACTAAGTCTTCAGTGAGAAAGAAGTGTTCTTCAGATGATTGGATTGAGTGATGTAGATATGCTTCTTGGTTTCTTGTCAATCCTCTGTGGAGTTTGAATGTCTTTGAATGTTATGCTCTGTTGTGTCTCGAAAATATTTATTCAAAATCCCACTTATGCATCTTATTTGAATTGAAGATATGCAGAATCTTCATTAACAAACTTTCCTAAAATTCATCTGCAAGTCTTTCACTCTTCTAACAGCTTTTCCAACGGCTACTTGCTCAGCATCTTCAAACATACTGACTTGGTCTTGTTTGTTATAATATTGGGAAGCTTTAAGTACAGCATATCAAGCGCACAGTAACTTTGACAGATTGATTTCCATCCTATATTCAATTATATTAGGAAACAATCCTTCAAAATATGAAACTATATATCCCTGCAAAAACTTAGTCAAACAAATAGATTAATCACAGTTTAGAGTAGTAGAATGATTTGTCGTTCATCATCAAGTAAAATATAATCAAACATAGGAGATCGGGAGTTAGAATGGAATCAAAAGCTCCCCATAAGTTCATGAAAAAATCTTCGGTTCTTGTTTGAAACCCTTGAAACCAGTTTCAAGGCCTTGAAACACACAATTTGTTTCAAGCCTTTGAAATAGGCTAAACTTACAATCTTCCCCTTGATGAAAGACAAAACCAAAATCCTTCTAGGGACTAATTCTCTGCATACATTAGAGCATAGAAGAATTCATGATAGTAAACTGTAACACCAAATATCCAAGTAATCCAACTTATTAGCAACAAAATAGTAGCAGTGTCTAGCAAACCCTATTGATCTAAACCAGATCTCTAAGCTAGATAAAATGTACTAAAAGTAAACAAGTAAAACACCTAAATTTCTCCCCCTTTTTGACTTTCATCAAAAAAAAGACAGAGAAAATGTTGGATCGAAGTTTGGAAATCTGAGTAAAAAAGTTTAGAAAAGATAGAGATTTTCAAGACTTTGAAAAGAAATTCAAGGTCTTGAAAAAGAAAGAAAGAAGCGGCAAGATTTAAGGGGTTTGGTCTCCATCTCCCTTTGGCTCAACATCTTCTTCTCCACTATCTTCCTCATCATCTTGTTTCCCTTCCTGATCTACATGACCACTAGCACCACCAGTTTCTTCAAACAGTTGTTCTTCAATTAATACCTCTGGAATGGAAGCTTTCTTCTTCTTCTTGAGATCCTTGATCAGCATCCCAGAGTCTGGACTTTCTGCATTAGCTTGTTCTTGTTCTTCATCACCATGTTCCTTCACGACTTGTTTTCCTTTGTCCACCACCCCTGTAGTCTCATCTTGAGTTGTATGTTCACTGATAAGATCTTTGGTTGACCCTTCTGCATCCCTATTTGATCCTTCCGCAGCCTGAGACACTTCTTCTTCCACATGAAGTACATTGATTCTTTTTAAGATGCTTTCACCCATATACTTTACCTGCTTAAAATTAGTGCCAAACTCATGTTGATTTTCCTTCAGGTCATCCATATCCTTCTCAAGTATGTCATGTCTTTGAACCACCATGAAAAGGTCTTGATATTGAGAGGGTAGGCTTGAAGGAGGGGTCAAGGACTTGGGTTAAGGAAACTTCTTGGATTGCAAATCCTTCTCAGACAGATCAGAGTACAACTTCCATATCCCATCACTGGTTTTCACAGCACCAATTCTCTCAAATGCTTTCTCATCAAGCATACCAAAACCAGTGGTAATGGTTTCTTCTCTGTCAGTAGGAAGGTCAACGTGAAGAAAGAAAGCAGAAAGCAGATTAGCATATAGGGAAAAGGGTTCTTTCTTTCTTTGGTCTGAGAGTAGAGCATGTGTTCCATCACAATTGTTAGAAGATCATTATCATATCCATGCATAATCAAATACATCAAATATAGTACCCTATCAGTCGGCAGCTCTTTTGAGTTCTCCCTAGGCACTACACACCTCATCAAGATTGTGAACAAAACTTTGGATTCAACAGTTAGCACATAGTGTGTTAACTGTTTAGAGGAGGTAGAGACATTATGTAGAAATAATTCTTCCCTAGCCAGTTTCAACGCTTCAACCTTTTTGGGATAGTTTCAGTGTTATACCTCTTGGGACATCCTAGAACATTTGCAAACTCTGAGTGATCTAATTCCATTGTAATCCCAGCAACTTTGGATTGAATCACTAGTTTAATAGTTGTTTTGAGTTTCATCATGTTCAGATAGAAAATCTTAGTAAGCCTTGGGTAGGCAGCTTTAGGAGGGTTTAAAACTTTTCAAAGAGAGCTTTTCTTCAACCTCTTAACACACTCCAGGTTCATGGTTTTCATCATGTTAACACTCACCATGCTACAATAGGCTACTGGTCTAGAAGCGAAACCATCTAACCACTGACCTCTAGCAGTTTGAGAAATAAACCACTTGCTGGAAAGTTTCTTACCAAGGGATTGAGGATTTTCTGAATAGATCTACAGTTCTTTGCCAGTACTTTTCTCTTGTTCAACCTCTACATGTTTTTCTTTTCCCTTGTCAGCAACTGTAGGCTTCTTCTTCTTCAACTTCTTTGGACTAGCCACTTGTTCCTCTGGTTGTTTCTCAGGAGCAGACTGATCTGCCTTCCTCTAGTTTCTAGAAGTTGGTTTCAGATCTTTCTTTCTCTTCTTCTTTGTAGGAGAAGGAGCCTTGTCTTCAGGTGGAGTTCTGGAACTAGAATCATCACTGATAGTCTGAACCACATCTTCTGCAGTCTCCCTCTTCTTTGCTGAAACCACCTTTGAACCTCCTGCCATCTTGATTCTTTGGGATTCTCTTCTCGTGCTCATTAGGGTTTGGGGTAGAGAATAGATAGGCAGGAGTGATACGGAGAAGAGAGAGACAGAAGAAGATAAATACTAGAGAGTTTGAGTCAGATAAGGAAACATAAATATTTCCAAATCTCTTTAATATCTTTACAGTTTGAATGAAATTTAAACTTGTGTGTGTGATGTGGGAAAGGAAATAAAATAATGCTAAATTATATGAAAATATATCCTAAAAAGTAAATGCAATATTGGACAATTATCTACTGAGATAGCATCCAATATTGAGAGATCCCATTTTTGACTAAATAGCATACATACTTATTTTCAAGGCTTCAGAAAGAATTTCAAGGCCTTGAAAAGCTATACTGTTGAAACAATTAATATAAAGGCTTTGAAACGATTTTCAATGCTTTGAAAATCAGTTCAAAACTTTGAAACACATACAACTTTACCTTAAGCTTTCCTTATACTCCCCCTAAACAATTGCTTCCTTACTAAGCATACCCAACTATAATATGAGGGTTGTAAATCTTTCTTCTGGAAATGGTTTAACGAAGATATCTGCCAGCTGCATGTTAGTAGAAATAGATTCAAGAATAATATCACCTTTCTCATCATGATCTCTGATGAAATGATGTCTAGCATCTATGTGCTTGGTTATGGAATGTTGAACTAGATTCTTTGTGATTGATATAGCATTGGTGTTGTCACATTTGATAGGTATTTTTTTGAAATCAAATCCAATATCCCTTATCTACTGAGCAATCCATAGTACTTGTGAACAGCATGCTCCAGCTCCTATATATTCAGCTTCAATTGTTGATAATGCCACAGAGTTCTGTTTCTTTGAATGCCATCTAATCAGGGATGAACCAAGGAATTGGCAACACCCTGAAGTGCTCTTTTTGTAAACTTTATATCCTGCAAAGTTAGCATCCGAATATCCACAATGAGAGAAGTTAGACTGTTTTGGATACCAAATCCCTAATTTTTTATACCATTGAGATATCTGAATATTCTTTTGACACAGTTAAATGTGACTCTTTGGGATCAGCTTGGAATCTTGCACACATACAGACAATAAACATAATGTCTGGTCTACTAGCAGTGAGATATAGCAAAGAACCATTCATACCTCTATAATCTTTCTGATTTACACTCTTACCAGCATGATCCTTATCTAAGGATAGTGTATAACTCATTGGAGTATTTGAAAATTTGAACTGATACATACTGTACTTTTTGATCAAGTCCTTAGTATACTTATTTTGATGCAGAAAGATTCCTTTCTTCGTCTATTGTACATGCAGTCCAAGGAAGAATTTCAGTTCTCCCATTAAGCTCATCTCAAATTCCCTGCTCATAATACTTGAGAAATCATTGCAAAGAGAATTATTAGTAGCTCCAAACAGAATATCATCAACATAGATTTTAACTACTAAAATTTCTTTCCCATGAGTCTTTATGAAAAGAGTTTTATCAACCAATCATCTTTTGAAACCATTTTCAAGTAAGAACTTTGACAGTCTTTAATACCAAGCCCTTGGAGCTTGTTTTAAACTATAGGAGGGCTTGTCAATTTATAAACATGATTTGGAAACTCATCACTTTCAAATACAGGAGGTTGAGCCACATAAACTTCTTCTTGCAAGAAACCATTCAGAAATGCACACTTGACATCCATTTGAAAAAGTTTAATGTTCATGTAAGATGCAAATGCAAGTAACATTCGAATTGCTTCTAACCTTGCAACAGGAGAAAAAGTCTCCTCATAATCAATACCTTCTTCTTGGTTGTAGCCTTGAGCTACTAATGTGGCTTTGTTTCTGATTACCTTGTCATTTTCATCTAACTTGTTCCTGAAGACCCACCTTGTTCCAATAGCAGACTGATCTTTTGGTGGAGGAACTAGATTACACACCTTGTTTCTCTCAAATTCATCGAGTTCGTTTTGCATTGCAATGATCCAGTCTGCTTCTTGTAATGCCTCTTTCACATTTTTGGGTTCTACAAGAGAAACAAAAGCATTAAAACAATACAAGTTTTTTAATTGCGATCTTGTCTGTGTACCAATGGATGGATCAGATATAATGTTGTTAACTGGATGAGATGACATATATTTTGATCTCTTTCTTGGAGTCCATGGCTCAGGTTCTCCAGGTAACTTTCAACCCTTTGAGATCTTGAGGAAGTGGCTTGATCACTTTGATTCTTCTGTTGCTCATGTCCAAGGCTTTGAGACATATTTTCAAGGCCTTGAAAATTCTTCCTGTTTTCCTGCAAGCTATCCTTGAAACATGTGAATTATCTGCTTCATCTACTAACTCATGCTTGTTCAAGTCTGCAAAACTTTCACTCAAAGTACCATCATAGCTTTCATAAAAAATTACATGAATACTTTCTTCAACAAGCTTAGTTCTTTTATTGTACACCGTATAGGCTTTGCTAGTCAGAGAATAACAAAGAAATATACCTTCATCACTTCTTGCATCAAACTTACCAAGATTTTCCTTACCATTGTTGTGAACAAAACAAGTGCAGCCAACAGGTTTGAAATATGAAATATTTGGCTTTCTTCCTTTGAAAATTTCATAGTGGCTCTTCTTCAAAATTGTCCTAATCAGGCACCTGTTGAGTATGTAATTGGTTGTGTTCACAGCTTCTGCCCATAATGACTTTCGTAAGTTTTTCTCCAGATCCATTGTCGTTGACATATCTTCAAGAGTCATGTTCTTTCTTTCAACAACACCATTCTGTTAAGGAGTTCTTGGAGCAGAAAAGTTGTGAGAGATACCATGCTTAGCACAAAATAAATCATACTCAAGCTGGTCAAATTCTCTACCATGATCACTTCTGATTGAAGCAATTGGTAGATTTTTCAAAGTTTGCGGCTCTTTACAAAGTTTTGAAAATTCATTTAGAGTTTCCGATTTATCTCTAAGAAACGTAACCCAAGTGAATCTAGAATAATCATCAAAAATAACTAACATATACTTCTTTACCCTTTGGAGTTGGAGTCATCATAGGACCACAAAGATCCATGTGAAGTAGTTCAATGGGTCTAGTATTACTTACAAATGTAATTGGTTTGAATGAGCTCCTTGTCTGCTTACCTTGAGCACAGGCTTCCATACTTCATCATCTCTGAATTTGATAGAAGGCAATCCTCTTACCAGGTCGTTAGAGATTAACTTGTTCAAGGTATGTAAGCTGATGTGTCCAAGAATTTTGTGCCAAATCTTTGAATCCTCTTTCAAGGCATTGAGACACTTCAAGCTTTCACCTGCAACCTTGTTAGTGTGTAAAGTATAGACATTGTTTGAACTTGAGGCAGTGAGAATGAAAATTCCAGATTTCTCATTTTGCACCACACATTTTTCTTTGTCAAAGATAACCTTATTACCAATATCAGATACACTAAGCAGATTGAACTTCAAACCATCAACTAAATAGACATCAGAAATAGAATTTTCAGAATATGTAATAACTTTTCCAATACCTAAAATGTTGCATTTTCCTTTGTCACCATGTGTGATTGAGCCCTCAGATTGCTCTTTTAGTTTTGAGAATAAAGATCTATTTCCACTCATATGTCTGGAGCATACACTGTCCATAAACCATATTTGATATTTACTCTTAGTGACATCCTGCAAACACCATTCACTGCCTTACCCAGCTGTTAGACCAAGTGTGGAATTTAGATTTATATTCAGGGTTAACCTTGTTAGGTGGTCTCACCCCTTTTGGAACCCAAATCTGTCTAAATTGTCTAAGTTGAAATGGAAAAGTGTTCCTCATTATTTGACGATCTTCATCTAAAAGGACAAGTCATTTTCACATGACCAATTCTGTTGCAGTAATGGAACTTAGGAGAATTTTTTTACTATCCTTCACAAATCTGGTGTTGCTTTTTCTAGGGAAGTTTGGATTGTAGCCAATACCAGTTTTGTGACCAGACTGTAAGCTTCCTCCAAGAATCGAGTTCAGATTGTGTTCTGAGCCAGCAAGTTTTGTCATAGCATTCTTAGCATCTTGAAGTTTCTCAGTTAAAGTAGTCTTTTGTTCCTCTAATTCATGACAATGATGTCTTAGAGCAACAATTTTTTCACTCAAAAGAGAGTTCCCAGTGACTACTTCCTTGACTTGAGTTTTCAAGGCCTTGAAACTGGTTTCCAAGGCTTTGAAATCTCTGTCAGATTTTTTCAAAGAAATTTCAAGGCTTTTATTTTGACAAACAAGTTCCAAGTTTTCTTTTGCTTTCTCATGAACCTTTTATTTCAAAGTTATAATCTCTTTCACATAGTCCTCCTCATTTAAAAGCATTGCTCTAAGATAATCAGCGAGGACATATGCTGGTTTACAAATCAGACAACATACCATTACCTCAATGTTCTTTTTAGAAATCACATCATGCTTGGCCATAATGCATAGGTTGGCTTGTTCTTCTTTAGATTCAGAATCACTATATGAATCAGAATCACTCCAGGAGGCTACCATAGTTTTCTTTCTTCTGTCATAGTCTTTCTTCTGAAATTGTTTGCTCTTCTTGTGTGGATAGTCTCTGATTAAATGTCCTGCATCACCACTCTCAAAGTAATATATTACTTTAGCTTTATTACCATGAGAGATAGCTTTACCTTTGTAGTCTCTGCTACTGGAGGATATGTGTTTGTCCTTGCTGAAGTCTTTGTTTCCAAAGTTCTTTTTCATCTTTAGAATCCTGTCCAAGGATTTGGAAAAGAGAGAAAAAAGATCTTCATCATCATCTTCTTCTATTTCAAGGCTTTGCTTGAGAGCTAAGTTCTTGACACTGTCTGAAAAATCTCCATCAGCTTCATTCATGGAGATCTCATGTGTAAGAAGTTTTCCATGCAGGTCATCAATTTGAAGAGATGATATATCTTGAGCTTCTTCAATGGCAGTAGTCTTTGGTTCCCATTTTACTTTAGGAAGACTTCTCAGAATCTTTCTAACATTTTCTTCAGTGGAAATGTGTTTTCCCAATGAATCAAGGTTGTTGACAGTATCAGTGAACCTTTTGAACATGTCTTTGATTGATTCATCTCCATTCATCTTGAACAGTTCATATTGCCTAAGAAATATGTTGATCTTGGTCTGCTTGACTTGGCTGGCTACTTCAAAGGTTACTACAAGCTTATCTCATATCTCCTTGACAGTCTTGCATCCTGAAATCCTGTTAAAATCATCTGCACTCAAAGTACAATATAAGAGATTCATATCTCTGTAATTTTTAGAAAATTTCTCTAATTCAGAAGGAGAAAGTGAATCCTCAGTTTTGGGAGTTCTGATCCCATCTTTATCAGTGCTGAATATATGAGGACCCTTCTTAGTAATAGTCCACAGTTCTATATCTTGAACAATGATGAACATTTTTATCAGGGCTTTCCAATGCACAAAATTGTCACCACAGAACAAAGGAGGTCTATTAGCATTTGTTCCCTGTGAGAAACCACCATCTCCTACAGTACGCATAATCACAAGATTGTTAGATCTATGCAGTAATACCAGCTCTGATACCAATTGAAAGATAGTAATGTAGGAATGACAACAGGATTAATACTCTAGAAGGGGGGGTTGAATAGAGTATGGAAACTTTTCCAAATTTTTCTAAAAGAGTGGTTTCAAATAAGTTTGTGAAGTGCAGCAAGTATTTCAAGGCCTTGAAATGAGTTTCAAGTCCTTCGAATCAAAAAAGAAAGTAAATAGAAAGTTGATAGTTTTCAAGGCCTTGAAATGAGTTTCAAGACTGAAACCTGTTTTGAGTAGTGTATAAGCTAAGAAAAATGCAGCAAATTAAATGCAAGAGACACGGTGAATTATAGAGTTCAGTCCACTTGGACCTACGTCTCTGCCTTAGGGACTTAAACCCTGCAGGATTTTCACTCAATTCTTATTAATCAAAAGCTAAGCCCAGGATCTCAAGCACAAAGATATGTCTTTCTCTGTTACAGCTTCTGGTTCTCATTAACCTTCTAGTACCTGCTCTAGTTAACTGATTAACTAAGAATTCTATATTGTTCACCTTTAAATATTCACAAGAATAAGAACTAGAAGCATTATCTAAATGATATACAATTGAAGATCAGTAGAGAAGAACACTGAGAACTAAGTCTTCAGTGAGAACGCAGTGTTCTTCAGATGATTGGATTAGTGATGTAGATCTGATTCTTGTTTGCTTGTCAATCCTGTGTGGAGTTTGAATGTCTCTTTATGTTCTGCTTTGTTGTGTCTCAAAAATATTCATTCAAAATTCCTCTTATGTAGCTTGTTTGAATTGAAGATATGCAGGATCTTCATTAACAAACTTTCATAAAATTTAGATGCAAGTCTTTGACTCTTCTAATAGCTCTCGCAACGGCTTTTGCTCAATTTCTTCAAAGATACTGACTTGATCTTGTTTGTTAGAAGTTTGGGAAGCTTTAAGTAAAGCAGATCAAGTGCACAATAACTTTGACAGATTGATTTTCATCATGTATTCAAATAGATTAGGAAACAATCCCGCAAAATAGGAAACTAAATATCCCTGCAAAAACGGAGTCAAGCAAATAGATTAATCACAGTTTAGAGTAGTAGAATGATTTGTATTTCATCATCAATTAACAAATAATCAAACATACGAGATCAGGAGTTAGAATGGAATCAAAAGCTCCCCCTAAGTTCATATCGAAATCTGCAGTTCTTGTTTGAAACCCTTAAAACCAGTTTCAAGGCCTTGAAACAGACAAGCCTTTGAAATAGGCTGAACTTACAACAATAAATAAATAAACAAGAAAAATGAATGTGGTATGGATATGGCCCATAATACTAAGTTATTCCCAAGCCAATGAGAATATATATGGGACCTATAGTTACAAACTCATCTCCATGTGCCTCCATCTTTAATCCAGGCCTCCTAGCTTGTGGGTCTTCATCGTCTTGTGGTTTCTTTAGTCTTTGATCTTCTTCTCCAAGCCTTGACTATAATCTATCTAATTCTAGCTAGCATCTAAACTAAATAGAGACGCCTCACATGCGAGGGAGAAGACACAACGCAGGTTGTAAATTAATGACATTAATTACATTCAAAACCAAAACAAAACACAAAATAAACATGCACAACCTAGGCCATATCCATCCATCATGCGATAAATCACATAATACAGTTAAAATTCAATTTTAACATGCGTGGTCAATTTTAGTTGATTTTGGATTTTCTAGGGTCAAAACGGTCCAAGGGGTCGCACCAATCCAATTGGCTGAACCCCTAGGACCCGTCGAGCTAGCCCTAGCTGCTCGGACCAGCCAGACCGGTTGGACCAGTCGGCTGGCCGAGACCAGCTAGGCAGCCGACAAGGTCGGCGCGCAGAGGGAAGGGGCGGCCGGCCCTAGGGCCGAACCCCTAGGGTTGTTTCCAAAAATTGCCTTCTTCCCTTGCGAGCATATATCCAAATGTAGAGAAAAACTTCTTCTTCCCCAAATGTGCCAGAACCCTAACTTTTCAAAACCCCAAAACTCACATCATATGTGAACAAAATTTGCCAAATTTTATACGATAGGTAAAATTGGCTCATTCCCTATTGAATCATATTCAATTTGCATCAATATGCCAATATTCATTTTACGCGAGAAGCAACGATACAGAGTAAAAAAGTGATAAAACGGTAACACATAGTATCATGTTATTGTAGGGTTTTGATACGGATTAAGCATTGGAATAAACAATAATTTAAATCCGTTCAAGACCTTCCAAGGATCACAAGACTAGACATCATAAAGATGGTAAGATATAAGAATATCATGTACCTCGTTTGTCTCCTATGATGACTTCACGTGAAATAGTGTTCACGTCTCTATGGAAGTCCACTCCTAGGATTGCTCCGGATCCTTCTCACGCCTTTGTGCTAGCTAGGGAAGAAGGAGGAATAATAATATAACGCATGACGCGAGCCGTGCCACAAGGGGTGGCCGACAACACCCATAGGGGCGGACGGGTAGAGGTCGAGCCTCTTCTTGTGTCTCTCCTTGCTTTGTTCTCTCTCACAATAATGATTCAAACTTATGAGAAAATAAGATAGGAGTTCTCTTATATAGTTAATAAATCATTATTAACTACATATGAGCCCCAATCCTAATCATGTCCATACACGGATTAGTCCACCTTGAAAATTAGTCCTACTAAGTTTGCATGTGGTTAAGTATTGATCCTTCTATTTAATTAGTCCAACTAATTAAATCCAAATTCCGGTTTAATCCATAGGGTGTGTGACCCCATAGGTTTCTACTTAGTTGGTAGTAACACTTACAAACATAGAGCGGTGTCTAGCAACACATCAATGCCGCCCAACTAATAGAAATAGTCAGTAATCCGACAAACCTTGTGACCAATATTACCGTATTGTATTATCCCTTTGTCTCAATATTCGGATTGGACACGAGACATACTAGTCACACTCGTATATCCAATCCATAGTTTCTCGTTCCTGGGAATAGTCTTATCCATGCAGATAACATCAATTTCTTATATTGATTTATCTGAGTCTGGCCAGACATTCTATAAGCACTACACCTCGAGTGGTCGCGGATATTTTCTCCCGTTATGTGGGAGGCACAAATCCTATCTACATCACTAAAATATCTAAGATTGATTCCTATTGTGTCCGATTAACGCATTTATAACTACCCAGTCACGGTGTAGTGTTTGACGATACCAAAACACAATATTCCGCAACTAGAATATCTAGTGACTTCAAGTCTAAGGACCACCAATACCACTGTCACAACGAGAAGCGCTTGTGATTTTACATAACTTGTATGTTCCCTTCTCGTTGATGGGTCAATCCAGTATGTCATTACCCCTAATGTAATACCCCATTTCAATACAAGGGATAAAATTGGTAATTTGAAATAATAATTCAATTTTGAGTTATTAAGGGTAATGATTTGTATGTATACATAAATTGTTAATATGTATTAATAGGTTATGTACATATGGTTTGCATATACATCTAGTGTAGGAAAGGGTTATACTCATGCTTTCCCTAAGGTAGACCCATGATTTTCTTATCTTTAGGCATGCTAGTAATGTCTTACTTGACCCATCAAACTTATTCCCCTATACACTTTAGATTTAACGTTTTTCAAGCTATCTTGTCCAAACAATCACATTCCCTAGTGTATTCCCGAATTTGAGAGGATGACCTCTCAAAACATCACCAAAACTTGTTATTTTACAACTCTAAGTGTAGAAAAATAAGGGGAATATGTATATATATGGACCCATTGACTATTTTCTATCATATCTTATCAATATAGACCACAAAGAAGCTTTAATAACAAGCCATATCTCTTGAGCACACCATCATCATATCCTTTAATGACTAGACATAACATGCTTATAAAAGAAAGTACTCAAGCCATCTTTGGCCATCATCACACCTTTGTGTAGTCTTTTCAAGTAAAGTAAGAATATTTCAACACTCCACATGACTAGTCACATCACCTCACTTTTATACACAACATGAGTAGTCACATCATCCAATCAAACACTCCACATGACTAGTCACATCATCTCACTTTTATACACAACATGACTAGTCACATCATCCAATCCAACACTCAACATGACTTGTCACATCACTCCATTTTTATACTTCATATGAGTAGTCACATCCGATCCAACACTCAACATGACTTGTCACATCACTCAATTTTTATACTCCATATGAGTAGTCACATCCAATCCAAGATTCAACATGAGTAGTCACATCAATCCACTCTAATACTCTACATGTCAAGTCACGTCATCCACTCCAAGGCTCCACCTCTCTCTATAAATACATACCTCTCTCACTTGGATGAAACCATCACCACACTCTCCTCTTACTTCCATAGTTGAAGACCTCAAGCTCTCTCTTCCTTTTCACTTCATTTGGGTATTCCTAAAGACCAAGTTGGTAAGTTTCAATCATAGTTCTTTATTTTGATCATTCGTGCATCTACACTAGAGTTATTCAATTTCATTATTAATTCCTAATATAGACTATCTTCCTTCTATTTGACATAACTAAAATGAAGTATTCTCACAAGATTGTGGAAAGAAATAAAATTTGAAAGAAGCTAGTCACGTTTTGATACTCAATTTTCGGCCAAAATTCTTGACCTGACTTTGAGAGGTCATATATCACTCATAAAAATTCGGTTTTTGTCCCACCTTATATCGTTTCGAAGGTCTACGAGTCTACTTTCATTTCCAATTGGTTTCACATTCAAATCATTTATACTTTTCCAGAATGCCATTTTTTGTAAGATGAGTCGGGTCTGAAAATCTGGATTCGGGCATATTATTTGACCCAACTTTAAGAGGTCATAACTCACTCATACGGAATCCGTTTTTGCTCCACTTTATACCGTTACGAAGCCCTATGTGTCTACTTTCATCTCCAAGTGGTTTCACACCGAAAAAAATTGTAGATATTTTTAAATACTGATTTTTATAAACTGTGTCAAGTTGAAAATATAATTTTGAACCATATTGCATTAATTCATAACTCCATCATACGAGATTTACTTAAAAATAATAGTAACTACTAGTATGATGAAAATTACCTTAGAGAGATATATCTATTTTCACATAAAAATCATTTGGATATTTATTCTACGTCTATCCGTAGAATCTATTATTGTGCTAGTATTCGTTGCTATTCGAGGTGAGTAAACATGCCATGCCTAGTGTGCCCGTCCTCCTTTCGTGTCCAACTATTTAATGATTTCATGTCTCAAAATGTGATTTGTGATGTACATGTTCAACTTGAGATTTTGTTTATATGTCTAAATGCTCCTTTCAAAGTTATCGCATGATAAATAATAATTGGATAACAACGTAAAGTGGAAACAGTTGTGCGGTGGAACTATTTTCGGATTCTTACATATAGTGATTGAAATATTTTGCTCGGTTGCAATTTTCCCCGGGCCGCTCCATGTACTCACCCTTCTGGCCGCAAGAAGTCTTAAGGGGGTGTCAACACTTAAGGTCTTTGATGCATGGTTTATGGTTGGTTATGTGTTGAGATAATGTGATGGTATATGGAGACGTATTGGTTCATTCCCCGCCACAACTAAATAATAAATATGGATTTTTATGTGGGAAATGAGATGAAAGTTATTCTTTGAGAATTCCCTAATGATGTGAGTTGAGTATGTTTTCCTTGGATATAAAGACGGAAATGGTTGAGAATGCTAATTAGGAGTTGGAAAATTTATGTTTCTCATAAATGGTCATTTCGAATAACTTAATCGACTTCTTCCATTTTATTCTTCTTTTCTTAAAAGTAAAGCATGCCTCTTATCCGATTTACACGTATGGGTGTTTTCTTACACAGCATTTCTTGCTGACTTTGGAAAAACTGCGGTCTTTGTTTCTCTCCCCCGCAGGTCTAGGCGAAGGAAGCTCAATGTAGGAGGGGTCGCAAAATCCGTACTAGTTTATTTTAGGTTATTTTGTTAGGTTGAACGCTTGGTTTAATTTTAGCATTTGTAATGTAATGATACAATTATGCCATTTGTAATATATAACTATGGATTTTTTGTTCATGATTTGCGCTGTTTCATTTCAAGTAGCACCCTCCTGGGCTCTCCGGTCCGGAACGGAAAGCTTGGGAATTCGAGGGGTGTTACGGGTGGTATCAGAGCGGGCAATCCGAAAAGGAATTAAAACCTGTAGGGTAATTTAAAATGAATTTAGGATAATAAAATCTAAAATTTAACAAGCCGATTGGGGTAATGGGTAGTTTATGTTTTACTAAAATCCCACCCACCCGCGTCCTTTCTTCGGGATATACGTTTTTCTCCATATAACACCTTGATCGTGTAGCCTAGATTATGAGATACATTGGAACATTCTTATATGACAGAATTTTGAACTTATGGTGGAGAACGTGGATTATAAAATTCATGGTTTTGATGCTCAAATTGTGTTTATCACTATGCGTGATACTTATATGAATATGATATGTGTGTATAATTCATGAGCTAATTCTTTCTGAACAACTATTCCATGATAGAATAAGAAATAATACAATAGGTGATAGTGTAGGGATATGACTGATAGACCACTACGATACTACACCAGGAGAGTCAACTTAGCACGAATGGCAGCTGGAGGCGACAACCAACCAGAGATGGCTCAACTGGTCACCCAAATGGCCAGAATCATTGCTAGAAACGAGGAGCGTGAAGAGCGGAGCTACTCCAAAAATATTGCGGATCATAACCCTCGCGAATTCGCTGGAAAGGAAGACCCCACTGAGTTGGAGGATTGGATCAGGAATTTCGAGAAGATACTTAAGGCTGTCCAATGCCCTAATGACCAGAAGGTTAACTGTGCCGTCCTTTATTTGGCCGGCAAGGCAGACAATTGGTGGACAACCAATCACGAGGTCCTATTGGCTCGACCCAACTTTGGCTGGGAATCTTTCAAGAATGCGCTGAGGTTGAGGTTCTACCCAAGCCATGTTAAGAATAGGATGTGCAATGAGTTCCAAAACCTTAAGCAAGGAATTGGCTCAGTGACGGACTATTTCGATAAATTCGTGGAGCTTTCTAGATTTGCGGGAAACACGGTACCTGATGAAGATAGCAAGGTCTCGAATTTTTGGAGGTCTACACCTTCAGTTGCAGAAAATTATGCGCAGTAGGACTTACGGCTCCTTGCACGAGGCATATGACCGAGCAGCCGACGTGTGGCAAATCCAGGAGGTTCAAGATGATATTCGCAGGAAACGCAAGGCGGTTGAGGCTGGAGGTAGTGGCAATAGTTTTTCTAGGGATAAGAGGTTTAAGCCCAACAATGGGGGAAACAATGAGAATCGGGGTAACCAGCAGAATCAGGTAGCTCCGCAAGTTCGCCGCTACATCTGCAAGAGATGCTAGCAAAACCACCCTGGATCTGACTATATGAGAAACCCAGTCATATGCCACAACTGTGGTAGAAAAGGGCATCGAGCTTATGAATGTCTAGCTCCACCAGCCAGGAACCAGCAAGGGAACCAAGGAGGAAACTATCAGAGGCAACCCCAGAACAACTATCAGGGAAACCATCAGCAGTATAGGAACGGGAACCTTGGAAACCGAAACAACCTGAACAATGGTGGAAATGGATATGGAAGGCAGCCAAACTACATTCAAGGGAACGCAGGACATAATGGAGCTCAAAATCGCAACAACAATGTTGGTCATGTTAGAAACAACAACAACGGAGCTGGTGCAGGAGGAGCTGGAGCTCAGAATGCAAATATGGGGAGGATTGATGTCATGACTAAGGCGGAGGCTGACGCTGCTCATGGAGTTGTCACGGGTACTTTCCTTATCCATGAGTAACCCGCCTTTACATTATTTAATTTTGGTGCATCATATTCGTTCATATCATCGTCATTTGTAGAACATTTAAGTTTGAACAAATCTACTAGGAAACCCATCCCAGTAGCCACACCCACGGGTCAAATAACGATATGTGATACCGTATTTGAAGGAGTAGGGGTGAAAATCCTAGCATACACCTTGCCTGCAGACTTGATTAAGTTTGATCTTAGAGGAATAGATGTCATCCTAGGGATGTATTGGCTTAGTAAATATCGAGCTGTCATTGATTGTTATGATCAAAAAGTTCGGTTAAGAGGACTTAACGGGGAAAGAATCTCTTATCATGGAATCACGAAGGAGCCATGTATTAGAATAGTGTCAGCATTGACCATAGTCAACCAAGTGAAGAAAGGGAACTCTGCCTACTTATGTTACATCCATGACGTTTCCAAGAAAGAGAATGTTCTAGAGGAGATACGTGTCGTGAAGGAGTTTCCTGACGTATTCCCAGACGAGATTCCAGGAATGCCACCAAGAAGAGAATTGGAGTTTATGCTGGATTTAGCTCCTGGAACCGCGCCGATCTCAAAAGCGCCATACCGAATGGCACCAGCAGAGCTGAAGGAGCTAAAGGATCAATTACACGAACTACTGGAGAAAGGATACATACGGCCAAGCGTGTCACCCTGAGGAGCACCAGTGCTTTTCGTGAAGAAGAAAGATGGAAGCTTAAGGCTATGCATTGACTACCGTGAGTTGAACAATGCAACCATCAAGAATAAGTACCCTCTACCCCGGATTGACGATCTTTTTGATCAGTTACAAGGGGCTAGTGTCTTTTCAAAGATTGATTTGAGATCAGGGTACCATCAGCTTCGGGTAGCCGAGAGGGATATCCCGAAGATAGCATTTAGAACAAGATATGGCCACTATGAGTTCACTGTGATGCCTTTTGGTTTAACCAACGCACCTGCAATATTTATGGATTTGATGAATCGAGTAATGAGGCCATTTATAGATCGATTCGTCGTCGTCTTTATTGATGAAATTCTCGTGTACTCGAAGAATGAGGAGAAGCACGAGGAACATCTCAGAGAGGTGTTGCAGACTCTGAGACAAGAACAACTATATGCTAAGCTGTCAAAGTGCGAGTTCTGGCTGGATCGTGTTCCATTTTTGGGTCACATCATATCGAAGGACGGAATATCAGTGGATCCAGGCAAGATCTCAGCAGTCAAAGATTGGCCAACGCCAAAGAACGTGTCTGAAATAAGGAGTTTCCTTGGCTTAGCAGGCTACGATCGACGCTTTGTTAAGGACTTCTCCAAAATTGCAAGGCCACTGACAATGCTGAAAAAGAAGGCGGTAAAATATCAGTGGAGCGAAAGCTGTGAAGAGGCATTTCAGATTCTCAAGGAAAAATTGACTACTGCCCCAGTATTAGCCTTACCGAATGATTCTGGGGAGTTCGAAGTGTATAGTGATGCATCAAAGAAGGGGCTAGGATGTGTACTTATGCAAGAAAGAAGGGTGATTGCCTACGCTTCAAGGCAGCTGAAACCACATGAGGAGAACTATGCCACTCACGTCTTGGAGCTGGAAGCAGTAGTCTTCGCCTTAAAGATATGGAGACATCACTTGTATGGAGCTGTTTGCAAGTTGTACACGGATCACAGCAGCCTCAAGTACATCTTCACACAGAAGGAGCTGAATAATCGACAACGAAGATGGCTAGAGATTATCAAGGATTACGATCTACGTATCCAGTACCACGAAGGAAGGGCTAATGTCGTAGCTGACGCATTGAGCCGCAAGTCGAGCCATACCATTAATGCCATGCTAATCTTGCCAGGCTGGCTATGCCACGAGTTCAGAAAATTCGAAATTGAAGTAGTGGATCATGGAGAAGTGAAGAACCTTCTCGGGAGTATGACCACTTTACCAGACTTCCTTGAGGAGATAAGGATCAACCAGGCGGGAGATGTGAAACTCGAACGAATAAAGAAGAAGATAGCCCAAGGACAAGCCAGGGTCAGATTCATGAGGATGGGAGCATTCGCTACAAGGGAAGGTGGTGTGTTCCACAGAAATGTGAAGAAACCAAGGAGAGGTTGATGCGTGAAGCGCACAATAAACCATACTCAGTACACCCTGGAGGTGACAAACTCCACAAAGAATTGAAGAAGACGTTCTGGTGGCCTAACATGAAAAGGGAAGTAGCAGAATTCGTGGCTAAATGCTTGACTTGTCAGAAGGTGAAGTTCGAACACAAGAGAACGGGAGGCCTAGTTCAACCTCTGGACGTCCCAGTTTGGAAGTGGGATTCCATTTCGATGGATTTTGTGACTGCTTTGCCAATATCAAAGAATGGACTCAATCAGATTTGGGTAGTTGTTTACAGACTGACCAAGACAGCGAGATTCATTCGGATGAAGGACACATGGAACATGGAGAAAAGGGCGGATGCCTATGTCAAGAATATTTTGAGGTATCATGGGGTTCCAAGCTCAATAATTTCTGTCAGGGACCCTAATTTCCTCTCTCACTTCTGGAAGGCCTTACAAGAAGCATTGGGAACTCAATTGAGATTCAGTACAGCTTTCCACCCAGCTACGGATGGACAAAAAGAAAGAACAATCCAGACGCTGGAAGACATGCTTAGAGCTTGTACTATGGACTTCCAAGGGTCGTGGGTTGACAGACTTCCACTAACAGAGTTCTCGTATAACAACAGCTATCATGCTAGTATTGCCATGGCACCACACGAGGCTTTGTATGGAAGGAAGTGTCGGACGCCCTTATGCTGGAGTGACATCAGTGAGACTGTAGTAATTGGCCCACAAATTATCGAGGAAATGACAGATCAAGTACGTCTCATCCAGCAGAGAATGAAGGCAGCTCAGGATAGACAGAAATCCTATGCTGATCTGAAAAGGAGACCATTGGAATTTCAGGTAGGAGAGAAGGCATTCCTTAAAGTTTCGCCGACAAAGGGAGTCATGAGGTTCAACCAGAAAGGGAATCTAAGTCCTAAGTTTATTGGGCCATACGACGTCGTCGAGAAGATTGGGGAGGTAGCATACCGACTGGACCTACCATCTAATTTGGGGCGAGTGCACAATGTATTTCACGTATCGCAACTGAAGAAGTATGTAACAGACCCATCCCGCGTGTTAAATCCCGAACCAATCGAGTTAGACCCGACCCTGACATATAAGGAACATCCTGTTAAGATCCTTGATACCAAGACAAGAGACACACGTACCACGAGCGTTAAGTTGGTTAAAGTTCTATGGACAAATCACCAGACAGAAGAGGCTACTTGGGAGGCAGAGGATGATATGAGGAAGAAGTATCCGCACCTCTTTGAAGAGGTAATTTGAGTTCTGGGGACGTCACTCTCTGAGGGGGAAAGGATGTAACCCTTCGTTTTAATACATTTACATCACGCTTAACATTGGTACTCAACTACTAAAAAGAAGCTACAACATTACATGATATTTAATGTGCATTTTATAACACATATTGTGAATGGTCATATAGGCGTATATTTCCATCATAAAGAAGTTAATTGCCCATCTTGTAGCTTTAGCTTCGAGGACGAAGCTATCTTTAAGGGGGGAAGGATGTAATACCCCATTTCAATACAAGGGATAAAATTGGTAATTTGAAATAATAATTCAATTTTGAGTTATTAAGGGTAATGATTTGTATGTATACATAAATTGTTAATATGTATTAATAGGTTATGTACATATGGTTTGCATATACATCTAGTGTAGGAAAGGGTTATACTCATGCTTTCCCTAAGGTAGACCCATGATTTTCCTATCTTTAGGCATGCTAGTAATGTCTTACTTGACCCATCAAACTTATTCCCCTATACACATTAGATTTAACATTTTTCAAGCTATCTTGTCCAAACAATCACATTCCTAGTGTATTCCCGAATTTGAGAGGATGACCTCTCAAAACATCACCAAAACTTGTTATTTTACAACTCTAAGTGTAGAAAAATAAGGGGAATGTGTATATATATGGACCCATTGACTATTTTCTATCATCTCTTATCAATATAGACCACAAAGAAGCTTTAATAACAAGCCATATCTCTTGAGCACACCATCATCATATCCTTTAATGACTAGACATAACATGCTGATAAAAGAAAGTACTCAAGCCATCTTTGGCCATCATCACACCTTTGTGTAGTCTTTTCAAGTAAAGTAAGAATATTTCAACACTCCACATGACTAGTCACATCACCTCACTTTTATACACAACATGAGTAGTCACATCATCCAATCCAACACTCCACATGACTAGTCACATCATCTCACTTTTATACACAACATGACTAGTCACATCATCCAATCCAACACTCAACATGACTTGTCACATCACTCCATTTTTATACTCCATATGAGTAGTCACATCCAATCCAACACTCAACATGACTTGTCACATCACTCAATTTTTATACTCCATATGAGTAGTCACTTCCAATCCAACATTCAACATGAGTAATCACATCAATCCACTCTAATACTCTACATGTCAAGTCACATCATCCACTCCAAGGCTCCACCTCTCTCTATAGATACCTACCTCTCTCACTTGGATGAAACCATCACCACACTCTCCTCTTACTTCCATAGTTGAAGACCTCAAGCTCTCTCTTCCTTTTCACTTCATTTGGGTATTCCTAAAGACCAAGTTGGTAAGTTTCAATCATGGTTCTTTATTTTGATCATTCATGCATCTACACTAGAGTTATTCAATTTCATTATTAATTTCATTTGTGGAAAGAAATAAAATTTGAAAGAAGCTAGTCACGTTTTGATACTCAATTTTCGGCCAAAATTCTTGACCTGACTTTGAGTGGTCATATCTCACTCATAAAAGTTCGGTTTTTGTCCCACCTTATATCATTTCAAAGGTCTACGAGTCTACTTTCATTTACAACTGGTTTCACATTCAAATAATTTATACTTTTTCCAGAATGCCATTTTTTGTAAGATGAGTCGGGTCTGGAAATCTGGATTCGGACATATTATTTGACCCAACTTTGTGAGGTCATAACTCACTCATACGAACTCCGTTTTTGCTCCAGTTTATACCGTTACGAAGCCCTATGTGTCTACTTTCATCTCCAAGTAGTTTCACACCGAAATAAATTGTAGATATTTTCAAATACTGATTTTTATAAATCGTGTCAAGTTGAAAATATAATTTTCAACCATATTGCATTAATTCATAACTCCATCATACGAGATTTACTTAAAAATAATAGTAACTACTAGTATGATGAAAATTACCTTAGAGAGATATATCTATTTTCACATAAAAATCATTTGGATATTTATTCGGACCGTAAGAGTTGGACTTAGCCATATGTCCTAACCAAGCATTCATATAGGATTAGTGCATTCATTTGTCTAAGAGTACAACCGTGTGACTAGAAACTTGCTGATTAAATTGTAGGTGAAGGATTCATAGACGAGGGCTACGTCTATCCGTAGAATCTATTATTGTGCTAGTATTCGTTGCTACTCGAGGTGAGTAAACATGCCATGCCTAGTGTGCCCGTCCTTCTTTCGTGTCCAACTATTTAATGATTTCATGTCTCAAAATGTGATTTGTGATGTACATGTTCAAATTGAGATTTTGTTTATATGTCTAAATGCTCCTTTCAAATTTATCCCATGATAAATAATAATTGGATAACAACGTAAAGTGGAAACAGTTGTGCGGTGGAACTATATTCGGATTCTTACATATTGTGATTGAAATATTTTGCTCGGTTGCAATTCGCCCCGGGCCGCTCCATGTACTCACCCTTCTGGCCGCAAGAAGTCTTAAGGGGGTGTCGACACTTAAGGTCTTGGATGCATGGTTTATGGTTGGTTATGTGTTGAGATAATGTGATGGTATATGGAGACGTATTGGTTCATTCCCCGCCACAACTAAATAATAAATATGGATTTTTATGTGGGAAATGAGATGAAAACTATTCTTTTAGAATTCCCTAATGATGTGAGTTGAGTATGTTTTTTTCTTGGATATAAAGACGGAAATGGTTGAGAATGCTAATTAGGAGTTGGAAAATTTATGTTTCTCATAAATGGTCATTTCGAATAACTTAATCGACTTCTTCCATTTTATTCTTCTTTTCTTAAAAGTAAAGCATGCCTCTTATCCGATTTACACGTATGGGTGTTTTCTTACACAGCATTTCTTGCTGATTTGGAAAAACTGCGGTCTTTGTTTCTCTCCCCCGCAGGTCTAGGCGAAGGAAGCTCAATGTAGGAGGGGTCGCAAAATCCGTACTAGTTTATTTTAGGTTATTTTGTTAGGCTGAACGCTTGATTTAATTTTAGCATTTGTAATGTAATGAGATAATTATGCCATTTGTAATATATAACTATGGATGTTTTGTTCATGATTTTCGCTGTTTCATTTCAAGTAGCACCCTCCTGGGCTCTCCGGTCCGGAACGGAAAGCTTGGGAATTCGAGAGGTGTTACATACCCATGTGCTAGACTTGATGTCTCCATATCAATCAACCCACATACTAGTCTCGATGCAATGCAGCTGTCTTATTAACAGTAGTACTCGACTAGGGATATTTAAGAATATAACATTTATACTATAAGGACTTCATTCATGTTAACATATCTCCATATCTATAACAAAATGAATAGTAATTCCACAAATGTCACAACAAATAGATTGCCTCTGGGGCATATTTTTAACAATCTCCCACTGCACAAGAGTCAATCTGGCGCATCATATGCCTATTGATCTAGCGCGGCCCTCACACTTATACTGCGCAAGGTAATAGAGACGTCTACTGGTACTTTGCATAAATTCACATATTCCCTTTCGACAGTCGAATGAGATAGAATCTTCTGAGTATGTGAATCTTATGCAGCAATATACTCAGTCCTATGTGATAAGATCGGCAACTGAATCTTGCATGGAGCCTTTCCAGCTCACAGTCCCTCCACTAAGGCAAAATATAAAACTTTACCATTATCTGGAATCATCTTTGTTGGTTTGGAAGTTCTCATCATTGTAACCCCTTACAGTGAACTCTTTCTTTCCTCCATATTTCAAGAATTAATCCTTAGTTCTTCTCAAGTACATAAGGATGTTCCTAACAATTATCCGATGACTCTCATCTGGATATGACTAGTATCTCCATGTCATGCTCATATGACATGTCTGGCCTAAGTACATAACACGGCGTATCTCGTGAATCTTATTCATACGGTCCTTCTCAATCTAATTGTAATGGCAATTAGCCTTCGAAAGACTAATTCCATATGACATAGGTAGAATTCATATTCTTTATGTTGAACTATTTCAACACCTTGTCAAACATATGTACTTTGACTCAAGCCGAACAACTCTCTATATCTATCTCCATAGATCTTTGTAGGTCGTGACGCCTAAGTCTATAATTGAAAATCAATTCCCTAACAAATTTTCATAAGATTGCAGAGCAGGGACATCATTCTCAATGATTAGTATGTCTCCACATACAAGACCAGAAAAATAAATGTGCTCCCACTAACCTTCTTGTAAACACAAGCTTCATCTTCATTCTTGATGAAATCAAACTATTTGATTACATCATTGAATCAAAGATTCCATCTCCAAAAGCTTCCTTCGATATTTAGATAGATCACTGCAGCATACACACCTTTGGGCATGCTCTAGATTGAAAAATCCCTTAGGTGTGTCATACACATCCTTAAGGAAGTTTCTATATCCGTCTGACAAATTGTGCAAGCTACAATTGCAAGCAAGATGCAAATGGATTTAAGCATCGCAACTGGGGGAAAAAATTTCATCATAGTCTATACTATGAACTCGTTGAAACCTTTAGCCCTCAATCGTCCCTTAAAAGTAATCCCTATTACCATCCATGTTGGTTTCCTCATAACACACTTGCACCCTATGGGTCCTACCATTTCAGTTGGTTCCACCAAAGTCCATACGTAGTTGCTATACATGGATTACATTTCACATCTCATGGCTCCTAGCCATTACTGAGAGTCTGGCCCACTCGTGGCCTCCTCATAGGTTTTAGGCTCATCTCCATGTGCAATACCCCACCAGGTTATGAGAAATCCATATTTCTCTAGCCCTTTAACATATCCTATTTAACCTACGAGGTTCTTATGTTACCTGAGTATGTTGCTCCACAACATCTTGTGTTCCTGCTCATGTTCCATCAAATGATTAATGCCATTTTGTGGTTCTTGAACTCCTTCAAGTTCTGCTGTCCTCCCACAGTTTCTTTTAGAGACAATCTCTTTCTAGAAACACAGCGGTTCGAGCAACAAACAATTTGTTCTCAATAGGATTGTAGAAATAATATCATTTCGTTTCCTTTAAGATATTTCCACAAAACATATTTATCTGACTTGGGTCCAAGTTTATTTAACTGCAAACACTTTACATGAACTTCACAACCTCAAATTGTTATGAAAGACACACTAGCTGGAGCGAGTTGGGATCATATCACACACTTCTTTATGATTTTTTTCAAACCCTCGGCTCAATACTCTCCTCCTACGATCTAATCTTAGAGCCTTGATACTTTTTCCAAGCTGGTTCTCTACTTCATTCTTGAATTCTATGAACTTTTCAAAGGATTCTGGTTTGTTCTTCATAAGACCCAAATCCATATTTACTCAGTAAGTAAATGTGATGAAGTACCGAAAAACCATCTCTTGCCTTTTTGCTTAGTGGTTTATATACATCAGTATGTATGAGTTCCAAAATATCATATCTTTTCCCAATAAACAAGCCTCACATGTCTCATTTGATTCAAAAATCAAATGAGTCCAGAAATCCATCCACATGGAATCTACAAATGCGTTCCCGAATCAAATGAGTCTAGAAATCCATCCACATGGAATCTATAAATGCGTTCCTATTTATGTTCCCTAAGAGATAATGCCAAAGTTAAGTGAGCTTCATATCATTATATTCAAACCTCTTGTTATAGATGGAAGTCTCATGATTTAATGATATACACTCCATTAGACAAGAGCACATTACAATAATGCATTTTATCAAAAATAAATGGAACAACATTTGTCTATTATTTTAATAGAAAAATATTTTCTTGTCCAAACAGGAAACTACGATAATATTCCAACTCATAGAAAGGAAATAATCGTTTTTTGTCTGATTCATTGATAATTCTAAAAGTTAGTGATAATATCCTACGGCTAATTCAGCAACATTTGCTTCATTGCCCTACGTGTAGGTGTATCCCTTCCTTATCCAATTGTCTACATCTCTTGAGATCCACCACATTTCAATAAATTTGAGATCCTCATCTAGTACCAAATACTTATAATGATGAGATAGGCGCATTGGCTTCTATAAAAAAATTATACCTTAAGTGTAATTCACAATTCCTTCCTTACTTCTTTCCAAGTACTTTGGGTAGTTTCCTTTCTACATTACCACCTTTTGGGCCTTAAGGAAACTTTCTGGCTTTAGCAACAAGTTTGCTTTATACCCTTGGGGTCGGTGCAAACCTTTTCTCTTACCCTTTATGTTAACTTTTAACATATTTTTTGCCTTTGCCCTTATATGTGCTTTGTCTAGCGGTCCTCAATCATATTGAGTAGATAGCTTTTGAACAAATCTTTAATTGCATCCAATACAATTCCTGGTAAAATTGGGCGAATAACTATTTATTCTTTATCTATCTCATAGATAACTCCCAGCCTCTAAGCTTTCAGTCCCATTGAAATAGCTTAGTTGCGATTGACCTCTTGCTTCAGCAGTCACACACTACTAGCTTGTGTCGTCGCGTCACATCTTGATGAATCAAGTCACCTTCCTTTGGCAAGCCCGAACTTCATTACCTTTTGATCGTGACGAGTGCTAAGTAAGAGTAGTCAAATCAAAAAAATGGAGCAATCACTTCAAACCTTTCATGTCTAGCATGCTCTTGAAAAGATATTCCTTTTAAGTGTATGATCATATTATACGCCTCCATGTTCTCATCTTGCTTCCAAATCTCAGAGTTCATGGTAGCTAACATGAGGCAAGTCGCATCCAAAGAACCATTCTTTGATGTACCTCCCATTAGGCTTTTACGTGTTTTGGTAGTTAATGGAAGGAAACTTTATGCTCTAGGATATACAACAATTTTCCATTTATTTGAGAACGATTATCAATTTTATACCAGTCTAGAAAAATAATTTCAGATAATTTTTCCTTCTCAAGGACATAGAGATAAAGTCGAGTTTGTTTGTTCAATGCCATAGGTATTCAACACAAAAGGATCATTCAAAATATTGTGACATTATACTATATTTAATAACGACTTAAATTATTAAACATAGCTCCCACTATTTTTCTCGAATTAATAACCCTCAATATTAATGTGGAAAATTTCATATATTTTCTAGTGGGTCAAGATCCATATTTCACTTCTTTTTAGCTTGCTTTGGAAAGTCATCCAAAATTAGTTATTTAGGTAGGAACAATTCTAATTGCACCCCATGCAACTCTTGGTTCAATTGGGAAATTAACTCCTTATTTATCTATCCAATAGATAATCCTAATTGTTTGCCTCTAGGCTCTCAATCCTATTGAAGTAGCCTAGTTGCGTCTAACCTCTTACTTCAACAATCGCACATAGTACATTGTGCCGTCACGTCATCATGATGAATCAAGTCGCCTTGCTTTGGCAAGCCCGAACTTGATAAAGCATGATATGACGAGTGTTTAAGTAACGAGAAGGCAAAAACACAATATTTAAATTTGAGGGATTTTCCATTTAATTTTAATTGTTTTGTTTACCCATATCAACTAATCAACTTTTCCATTTAACTTATTTGGGTTGGGCAATCCCAAACTAAAAGATACGGGTTGTAGTATCTTGTTACCAATTTGCATGCATCATACATACACTAACAATAAATAACTAGACAATAAATAAACAACCACAAACAATTATGTAAACATGATGTGGATATGGTCTTCTAAAACTAAGATATTCCCAAGCCAATGAGAATATCTATAAGCCCTAAAAAAATTAGCAAGCTCATCTTCACGTGCCTCCATCTTTTAGTCCATGCGCCTTAGCTTGTGGAATGTCGTCGTATTGTGGTTTCTTTAATTCTTTAGGCTTCTTCTCCAAGTCTTGACTATCATCTACTCTATCTAATACTATCTAGCATCTATACTAAATAGAGAGACCTTACAAGTTGAGGAGAAGACCGGCTCGCATGCCGTAAAACCTAATTAATTAATTATTACAATAAAACCAAACCACAAAATAAACATTCGCAACATTCACATCTAAGGCCATATCCAATCACCTTACAAAAGCACATAATACAGTTAAAATCCAATTTAATGTGTTTGGTCAATTTTAGTTGATTTTGGATGTACTAGGGTCAGACGGTCAAAAAGAGCCCACCAAATACTTGGTCGAACCCCTACTGGACCGCCACAAGGTCCTTAGGCCGGCCGGCCCCTAGCCCACGCAGCCAAGCCGCCCGCTAGGCCGGCACAGCCCTTGGCCGCGGCTTCCTTGGCGCCGAAGGAGGGTACATGCGACCCTAAGGTTGTTTCCTTCCCTCCTTCCTTCCTTCATTCCTTCACAAGTTTGCCTTATTTCCAATTTTAAAAAAAACACCCTTTTCCATTAAAATTGTACCCAAACCCTAGTTTTATAGATCCAAAAATTCACATCATATGTGATCCAAATTCACTAATCTTTACATCATATGTAAAATTAGCTCATCATTTATTGAATCATATTCAAATTGCATCAATATGCAAATTTTATATTTACGCGATAAATCATAATAATTGTGTAAAACTAACAATAATGTAAAACATAAACCACGTTATGCACTACGACCTATGGCTATGATACCACTGTAGGGTTTTGGTAAAGATTACGCAACGGATAAGCAGTAATTTAACTCCGTTCAAGGCCCTCCAAGGATCACAGGACTAGTCATCATAACGATGGTAAGAGATATGAACATCATGTACCTTGTTTGTCTCCTTTGATGACTTCACGTAAAATAGTGTCCACGTCTCTATAGAAGTCCACTCCTAGGATTGCTCTGGATCCTTCCCACGCCTTTTTTCTAGTTATGAAAAAGGAGGAAGAAGAAGAAGAAGAAGAAGATCACGCAAAACGAGAGCATGGAGTCGTGCCAAAAGGGGTGGCCGACGGCACCCATAGGGTGGACGGGTAGAGGTCGAGCCTCTTCTTGTGTCTCTCCTTTCTTTGTTCTCTCTCACAATAATGAACCAGCCTTATGAGAAAATAAGATAGGAGTGCCCTTATATAGTTAATAACTCCTTATTAACTACATAATAGCCCCAATCGTAATCATGTCCATACACGAATTACCTTGCAAATTAGTCCTACTAAGTTTGCATGTGGTTGCGTATTGATCATTCTATTTAATTATTCCAACTAATTAATTCTCAAGTCCGGTTTAATCCATAGGGAGCGTGACCCAGTAGGTTTCTACTTAGTTGGTAGTAACACTTACTAACATAGAGTGGTTTCTAGCAACACATCAATGCCACCCAACTAATAGAAATAGTCAGTAATCCGACAAACCTTGTGGCCAATGTTACCGTATTGTATTATCCCTTTGTCTCCATATCCGGATTGGACATGAGACATATAAGTCACACTCGTATATCCAATCCATAGATTCTCGATCCTGGGAATAGTCTTAACCATGCAGATAACATCAATATCCAATATCGGTTTATATGATTCTAGCCAGACATTCTATCAGCACTAACCCTCGAATGGTCGCGAATATTTTCTCCCATTATGTGGGAGGGACAAATCCATCTACAACACTACAATCTCTAAGCTTGCTCCCTATTGTGTCCGATTAACGCCTTTATAACTACCCAGTCACGTCGTAGTGTTTTACGATACCAAAACACAATATACCATTGTCACAACGAGAAGCGCTTGTGACTTTACATAACTTGTATGTAGCCTTCTCGTTTATGGGTCAATCCAGTATGCCATTACATCTAATGCATACCCATGTGCTAGACTTGATGTCTCCATATCAATCTAACCACATACTAGTCTCGATGCGATACAGTCGTCCTATTAACTGTAGTACTCGACTAGGGATATTTAAGAACATAACATTTATATTCTAAGGAATTCATTCATGTTAACATATCTCCATATCGATAACACAATGAATAGTAAGTCCATATAAATGTCACAACAAATAGATTGTCTCTAAGGCATTTTCCAACAGTTATGCGCTACGACCAGTGGCTCTAATACCACGGTAGGGTTTTGATGCAGGTAACGCAGCAGAATAACAATAAAAAAAAATCATGATCAAAGCCCTCCACGGATCGCAAGAAAGCATTTGTAACATAATGAATGTAAGCAAATTGTGTACCTTAGTCGGTTTTGTCATCACAACGCAGAATGATGTCCACGTCTCTACGAGTATCCACACCTAGGATTGCAAGATGGAATCCTATTCACGTCTTAGTTCTAGCTACGCGAAGAAGGAGGCATAAACAGATCACAAAAATCGAGGCACCAGGGGGCCATGCACCACTAGGTGACTTACGACAATGGGGGCGGACGGGTAGGGCTTCAGCTCTACGTGTCTCTATCTCCTTGATTTTTTATATCTCACAGTAATGACTCTTGTGTGAAATAATAAGCTAGGACTCCCTTTATATAGTTAATAACTCTTTATTAACTACATATTTGCCCCAATACTAATCATGTCCATACACGAATTAGTCCACCTTGCAAATTAGTCCTACTAACTTTTCTTGTGATTGCGTTTTGATCCTTTTTGATTAATTAGTCCTACTAATTAATATCCAAATCCAGTTTACTCCATAAGGTGTGTGACCCGTTAGGTTTCTACTTAGTTGGAAGTAACAATTACAAACATAGAGTGGTGGCTAGCAACACATATATGCCACGCAACTAACAGAAAAATTCAGTGATCCGACAAACCATGTGCCCATTGTTACTGTGTTGTATCTATCCCTTTGTCTCCATATCCGGATTGGACACGATACATATTTGCACATTCGTATATCCAACCCATAGTTCTCAATACTGGGAATAGGTTTATCAATACATATAACATCAATATCCCATATTGATTTATCTGAGTCTGGTCAGACATTCCATACACACTACACCTCGAGTGGCCGTGGATATTTACTCCCATTATGTAGGAGGGACAAATCATCCCTACATCACTACCATCTCTCAGCTTGCTTCCTATCATGCCCGATTACTATCTTTATAGTTACCCCGTTACGGTGTAACGTTTGATAATATCAAAACATGATATTTCACAACTAGAGTATATATTGGTTTCAAGTCTAAGGATTACAACACCATTATCAGTACGAGAAGCACTTGTGACATTGACATAATCTAATGTACCATTCTCATGGTGGGTCAATTCAGGATGTCATTACTCATAATGCATACCCGTGTTCTAGACTTGATATCCATATCAATCTACCCACATACTGGTCTATAGTGATCGTCCTGTTAATCAATATAATGGACTAGGGAATATTTAAGATAAACAACAATTGCAATCTAAGGACTTCATTCTATTAAATATCTCCATAAATAATAAATGAATATCTAGACAAAAAAAAATGTTCATACTAATATAGATTGCATCTAGGGCATCTACTACAACACATGTTTAGCTCAAGTTTCCTCATTTGCAGGATTGCAGAATCTGCAGATTGATGCTATTCTTATGGAATGTTTTATGAACTTGCCTTAGACTTGCAAATTGAAGATCAGATCAAAGCCATTGAGAAAATCATGCAACTAGACGTTGGGAGAAAGATCTTTTGAGAGTCAAATTTCTCTAGAGGATTTTTAGGGATTTCTGTTGAAGCTTCCTATAAAGTCTACAATTCAAATTGACAAACAAGAGACACTAATTCAGAGAGATTGAGAAGCACAGAGCTTTACACAGAGATTCATACACTCTCACGCATTGACGAACATCATTGAAGGGGATCATTCATCCATTCAATTCATTCAAGATTCCTGAAGAAAATATCAAGCTTAACTCCTTAACTGTCTTCACAGAGATCTTCATCTAGAGCTTAATTTGTATATCATTATATTATATTACTTAATCATCTGTTAGAATCAATTTTTTCAAGAGAAAACACTAGTATTCTTATTGTATTAGTTAGCTGGAGCTGTTACTAGATAGGTTAGGAAGAACCACAGGCTGAAAAAGTGATAACTCTGTATTACAGTTATATTTCTTGTATGTTTCATATCGTTTTGCGCACTTTCCGGGTTGATTATATTGGTTTTACACTATGAATAGAGGGAAAACGTAGAAGTTTAGCTTTGAGTTTTTAATTATAAATCCGGGCGTTTCTCGCATTATTTACATTTATTTTGTCACTTTTGATCTCACGGGGAGTTTTCGTTTTGAGTTTGACAGGAAACGGAGCTCATGGATCAAGAGGAGGAGGGAAACGAACTTCGGAACATATGCGGGAGCTTGAGAAATAAGAAAGAAAAAGCGAAGAAAAAATCCCCATGTGATCGCACGACCACAATTTTCTGGTCGTGCGATCAGAACAATAACTTAGACGAGTTTTTGAGTGATAAAAATATCCAAACTCACTATAAATGGCGACCAGAGCTTGTGGTCGTAGGATCAGAGGTGATCCTACGACCAGAATATTGTGGTCGTGTTATCCGAAAGTAGATCAGAAGCCAATGCTCCAGGTGATCGCATGACCAGGATATTGTGGTCGTGCGATCAGAAGTCATGACCTGCGCATGAACGGGAATTAAGTGGGTTCTTTGGGTCATTAATTAAGAGTTGTCTTGTGATTAATTAGGAGACTCTAGACCTAAAAAAGAGAGGATCGAAGAATAATCATTCGACCAACATGAGAAAGAATAAGAAGGAGAGGACGAAGACTAAGGCAAAGTCTTCAAGATTGAAGACTCATGTTTGATTTCTTCTACCCTCTCTAGTCAATTTTAATGGAGAAACTCATGAGTATTGCTTATTTAGTTATGAGTAGATACGCAACTCTTTCTAGGCATCTCGATTTGAGAGCCTAGGGTTCATGTAAACGATTTTACGTTTCCGGATTTGATCTTTGCTTCATGCTTTATTGATTCAATCTTTTGAATCCATTCTAGTTTCTTGTTTATGTTAGTAATCCTACTCGAGTGACACGATTAGGAGATGAAATAGGGTTTAAGAACTAGGGTTTATTTAATAGTTGATTCAGGCTTAAAGTTAGCTTTTTTTCTAAATTAATTGTTCTTGTTCTATCTTAATACTCAGTGTTGATGGAGTAATTAACCGGAAACACTGCTTAGTTTGTGAATGCATGATAGTTCTAACTAACTAGGACGAGACTTGAACATCAATACCGTATCACTGAGACTGAGAAGAGACGTGTTGGGATAGGTGAGATTCGATTGTTTCGTGCAATGGTGGACCAACAGGACCCGTTGTCGTGCATGTCGTTAGCCTACTAGAACGGGCTGGTAGACAAAAGAGACCGATAGGAGATTGTAGTCTACCGTGAAGTAGAATGACTTGAGACCGACAGGAGATAGTCAGTGCAGTTACCCGGATTAGTTGGATATAGTTAACGTGTTTCTCAGGTAATCCGGACATCGTTGGTAACCCTAGGTGATTAACGAGATTCCCTAATTCTCTCCATTTATTGATTAAGAATTCTTCTTAATTTCAGTTTACCTTTGCTCCGGTTACCTAGTGAACTACTTTTCATTGTTAAGTATAAACTTGTTGCGAGCTTTTCCTCCAGGGATCGACAACCCGAGTACTAAAAGTACTCACTCTTTACTACCTGACCGTACGCTTGCGTAATACACGCTAGTAATATGCGTCAAGTTTTTGGCGCAGTTTCCAGGGACATTGGTCAACAAGTTTAGTTAACAATTAGTTTAGTTTACTTTTTATTTTTGTTTTGTATACTATCGGTTACTTCACGGTTTTGCTAGTGCTGTGATATCAGGTAACGATGGCAGAGGGCGAAGAGCCGAGTAGCCCCACCCGAGTACAGATGGATGCCAAATTAGTTGAGGCTGAAAAATTACTGCAGGAAGCAATGGCTAGGCAGCACTCAAAGCCATATAACAAGTCTGGGAAAACGACCATCCAGGAATTTGAGGCGAACCTGAAAGGAACTGAGCCAGCTATTGTGGTGCCACCAATTCAGGCAGAAAATTTCTACCTCAAGCTGTCCACAATTCAGTTCATACAAGAGATGGGAACCTACTATGGAACAAATGAGGAAGATCCTCATGTATTCATCGGAAAATTTCAGAACACGTGCAAGGTAATACGCTACAAGGGGGTCACTTCTGAATCACTTAAACTGTTGTTATTTCCTCATTGCCTCACGGGAACAGCTGAAGATTGGCTGGATTCTTTTCCTTCCAACTCAATCACAACATGGGAAGATTGTGTCTCTCAGTTTATGGGCGAATTCTTTCCAATATCACGTATGATTCAGCTGCGGAACGAGATATGGAATTTTAGGCAAAAGCAGAACGAATCACTCGTCTTAGCATGGGAGCGCTTCACTTTCCTGTTGCGTAAATGCCCCAATCATGGCATTGACAGAGCTCATATCATTCCGGTATTCTATCATGGGCTTGATGACACGATTTCTTACGTGTATACGCAAGTGCACGGTCAAGTAGTAAGTGGAGTATTTTACGACTCCGAGTATCGAACCCAAGGGAATTTACGATTATTAGTTAACTAGAAAGTAATTATGAGATATCAACGTAACCGGTAAGAAGGGTTTGGATTTTATAAAGTTGTCGCCCACAAACAAGCGACTAAAATTAAATGACAAGTAACTAAATATTTTTGGAGAATTTTCACTTTAAACGAAGATAAATTGTGATGTAATACGATTAATAAGGAAGAACTAGGCAATTGATGGTCCCTAGGGTTGTTAACGATTTCCGGGTTATGCATGAAACACTCTACTCACGTTCTAGTTATATCGGGTAATGCTCATCACGATCTTCTCTCGATCTCACGTGAATTTGTGTAAACAATAGATTTTTGGTCCTCTCGGTCCACCTCCGTCTATTAATACAATCTAATTGATTTGCTAGACTTGTTCACCGGGTCCTATCGGTCCACCGAATTCACTAAGTTCTAACAAAAATCAATTGAAACTACCCTCACACGATTAATCAAGTTTCTATCTCCTGTCGGTCTCAAGAAACTACAAGATTACCTACAATATTCTTTAACATGTATCAAAAAGTTCACTTTCGTGCAACAATCTCAACGACTAGTATCCTAAGGGTGATCAAGCCAAGAATACTAAGAATGAAGTACAAGAATATGTAAGATAACTAGAACATTCATAAACTTTAAGCAAACGCATGTATCATGTCCAAAATCCGGAAAATCATCCAACAAACCCTAGTTTCTCATCAATCACCTAGCTTTAAGAAGTTTAGCTAGACATAATAGTGTTCAACATGATCAAAATCATAGAGTTCATGAAGAAAAGATGAAGAAACGAAGATCAAACGCTAAAATCTTCAATGTAATTGATGATCCTTGCTCCAAGCTTGTTCTCCCTTCTTCCCTAGCTCCAAAGACTTCAAAGATGCGTGAATCTCCTGTTCTTAGGTCGTTCTCCCCGTTTTCTATCAGCTGGGCACGCTTTTTAATGAAAATTAGCCGAAATTGCACTTCAGCCCCTCTACTTTGTAATTCCCGGACAGAATTATTTGCTGATTTTGCGCGGGCTGTATCTCCCTCATACGGACTCGTCTTCGGACCTACCATATACGTTGGAAAGCTACGGATGTCTACTTTCCAATGCCGCAGGCCTTGCTCCAAAATACTTTGTAGATTTTCCTGAGCATCGAAAATAGTGCAGGCTGGTCTTGTGTGGCTTTTCCAACTTTGCTTCTTTTTTGCGTCTCCTTTTCTCCTCTTCACCTAGCTCCATTCCAAGCATATCCAAGCATCTCATAAGCTCCAATGCACCTCTTTTACCTGAGATACACAACACTAAACAACCCGTGCAATTATCATAGCAAATATGAGAGAAAACATGTACAAATAAGCTAGAAACACAACTTTTCACTCTTAGGCTTATAAATCGTCAAATTCACATATTTGTGCAAATATAGCATATAAATCATGTAAAATAAGCCTATTACAAGTAATATGGAAGTATAATAATAACTCCTAAAGAGAGTTATCAAATACCCCCACACTTACCTTTTGCTCGTCCCGAGTAAAATCACTATTTACTAGCCGACTCAAGACGCAAACGACACAAGACTCGACAATGCAACAATATGATGCAAATTCAAACTATGACTCGATCCTACACAAACACATATATACACAAAACACACTTTTTATCTTCTTGGTTGAGATCGGGCAATCTCCATTGGCTTAAATCGATTATCATGAAGTGATGAGAATCCTAGGAACAAAGCATGAGTTGAAACTAAACTCGACAACGAGACTCTCCCCCAGTTAGTATAGAAAGCCTAACTTTACTAAGTACAAGAGTACGCTACCTCTTCGCGTGTGCCATGAAATAAGAGACTACGCTAGGCAAAGCCACATCCAAGGTCCGAGCTCCTAATCCGCTAACGGTTTTCACATGATGAGGCTTAGGGACATAAAGATAATCTCGTCATAATCAAGTCCTAAGCGTCACATTCTCACATCAAATCCCACATCTCACACACCCTCACCACGATGATAGAAACCGAAACCCAAAGCTCACCACCTCCGGCCCTCAATTCCCTCAAACCCCGGTACACTAGTGATCTCCGTGGCCATCGTCGTTTGTCGTGCATGAAATGTGAACCGTCGTCGTCAAAGTAGCTCCACCACTCGTTCTCATTCAAATTCAACTCAACACTTTATTTCATCTCTCCTTTTTCTTTTTCTCTAATTTTTTTTTTCATTTTCTTTATTTTCTTTTTTTTTATTTCTTTTTTCTTTCTTTTTTTTCACAATTCTCTCAAACTACCATCACAATCCAACAATAATATCCGAGTGGTCTTCAAATACTAATCAAATATGCTAGGAGAAGGAAACACGTAAATCGATGAATGAATATCACATAAAAATATCATCTCCTCCTAACTCAATCAAAGTCCATGTCAAGTCCAAGCCGCAAAATCAATGAAATACATGTGTGGGAGTGGAGTCGTCGCAAGCTCACTCTCAATGTCCGGAGTCAAAAGTCGACACCCCCACACTCGAATGTAACCATAACCCCTCTCAAGTAGTCCCGAAGATGAATGTATCTCGTGCCTAATCCAACCGATCCTCCTACACCAAAGTAATCAAAACCGGTACCTAGCACGATCCACCAATTAAGTTCTCCCAACCCAATTCCGTGCGTATTAGATTCACGCACTCACGGCTCTCCACAACTGTGTCCATGATGTAGTGGCATGGAACACCGCCACACCGAAGTGCGCAAGCCTCACTCACCCTCGCATCCCCTCGTAGATAATCAATGAAGTGCAAGCAAGATGTAGAACTCAACAAATTGTATAATCACTCCCTCATCGAACCCCCTCAACTACACAACCCCCTCGTGATGCACTAAAGTGGTGATTCTAATCAATTTGTTATGAAGGCCAAGAATCGTCACCCTAGGTCCGAAGGCTAGCAAAGAATCCAAGGTTCAAATTGGGGCGTCTAATGGTCCTACAAGGTGAGTTCTAAAAGCAGTGAGTGCTCTAATACACGACCTCGCACAGCTGTTTCGTGTGCCACTACGAGGCCGGTTGGCGAGTACCTAAGACCTACACATGGATGTTCGGCTTGTTTAGCTCACACCTAGCTCAGCGCTTGTAAGAAAATAGGCACACACTTTGGCTTTGAAAATCACGTAAGTGTTAAAAATAGGTAGGCACTCCCGTAAAGAAAGTCTCTCTATACCTACTAGGGGGGACTCACGTCGTCACTCTCGGTCGCAAATCATGCCCTGTGCCTAAAATCCTCACACTTCGCGATTTATCAAATTTTAGCCTCTTTCGCTTGCCCTTTTCTCAAAATTTTCTCTTTTTAATTTTTTTTGGATTTTTTTTTTCCATATAGTTCCTACACTACATGCAAGCCGACACGAACGAAACTACACAAGACATTCGATAGGGTAGGTAGACTCAAATAAGAAAACGTGCAATATTAAACACAAACACAAACAAGTATATACACGACTAACAAATCACAATACGATATACTATCACAATATCACGACACGGACCACATAAATAGACACAATACGACACGAACAACTATATGCAGACATGGCGATGCAAAGACTGACTGGCTAGTCAAGACTAAAACTCCCCCCACACTTGAGCGCTTCGTTGTCCTCAACGAATTTAGAGATCAACCAAGAAGACTCGGCATTCAAATGCAAGGGCGGTGATTCTACTCGGAGTCAAAGTCACGGCACAAGAAGGTAGCTACGATAAATTTAGAGATAATTCAAGCTACGTGCACGTGAACGAGTTGTGTGTACCGAAATTAAGCAAGTACTCAAGTAATTCCCTAGAATTCTAAAAATAAAATCCTAAAGCAAGTACGATGTGCCTAAACGGTAAGTAAAGAGAGAGAAGAATACTCACAACCGACACAAGGTCGGGGACGAAATCCGATAGGTGCTGACTGAGATAGCAAGAACAATCCCCAAGCAAACATTGCACGGAACAATGCAAGCTCCCTTGCGGTCATGTGTGCGAAACACACCGGGGTCGATTGATCCATTGCTGCTGACGAAAAGAGAACGAAGAATCCCCGAGCTCACATTGCGTAGATCGATGCAAGCTCCCTTGCGGTCATGTGCGTGAAACACACCGGGGTCGATGTCTTCGTCCAATTCTCCTCAAGTTCCCAACTCGGACCGATTCATATCAGCTGCTCAACGATATCTTTGTACAATGACATAATACCAGGACGAGCTCCATTAATGTCATTAATTAAGTTGGAGGACACTCTCAACCAAACCCCAATTTTGCCTTCATACTACCACTGCCTTCTCCTTTAATCAAAATTCCAAATACCCAAAGCCATGACAAACCAGTACACCTCCTAGCATCTTATGCCATTAGCCTACACTATTTCTACCACCTAAACCCAGATTACTACCTCTCCAACTTCAACCATATCAGAGCCTCAAATCAGCCACCTCTCTGCCTACACAAACCTGCGACAAAACCCAATAGAACCCTGCCAACAACCAACCCAAAACACCATCATCTCCACCTCTGCAATTCCCTCCTCAATTCCACAATTCAAACACCTATTACCCACTGCCAATGCCTAGCCTTCTCCACAACCCAAATTAATCTCAACAACCATCAATTTACACCATTATAACAACCATCCATAACCAACCTGTTCACACCATCTCAATACAAAACCACTCTAACACCAACCAATAACTCTGCCCCCTCCTTCACCATTAACACCACTAGACTTCACCTTCACAACCCTCATCACAACCCCCTGAACCATCACACCTGCAGAACCTATCACCCAATAGCCACCTGAAGCCATGGCCTTCTCCCAAAACCTCGATTGCGAAACAGAGGCAACGCAGAGCTAATAGAGGCAGCGAGCAGAGAAGGCGAAGAAGATCAGAGAAGAAGAAGAATCAGAGGGGAAAGAGATGAATAGTGCGGCTGAAACAAACCCAGTAGCAGCCATGGCCGCAGAGATAACCCAGCAAATCGAAGAAGAAAACAGAGCAGAGAAACCCAGCAGCAACATCGCAGAGAAGAAGACGCAGAGAAAGTCGAAGCAATTGCCAGGGGATTGCGAAATAGAAGCAACCCTTCTGCTTTCGTGCGAAATAGAGTTCCAGGCGGTGATTTAGGTGTCAAGTTCTATTGGAGAGGAGGGTGTGGCGGTGCTGGGTTTCGATTCGCGGTGAACGGAGGCGGAGTAGAGGTGGTTCGAATGGGGGAGGCCGGCGTTAATGGCTGCCTCGGTGGTCGGAGAGAAGAGAGGAGGCGGTGTGAGAAGGTGAAGAGCCCGCCGGAGAATCGAACAAAGAAGTCGGATAATTGGACGGGGAAGAGGGTGAGTTGCAGAGGGGGACGAGAGATTGAAGGTTCGTGGATGAAGATGAACCTCTGGTGTAGCCCGATTGTTGAAAACTTTGACTAAATTTCCTTTTTTCACCCTCAAAACCATCGAAATTCCCTCTTTACCCCTGTTCGTGTGAGCAACTTTTGTTGTTCTTAATATTCAACAGTGGGCTTTTGCCTTTCTTTTGTTCCTGCGAACACAGGGGGTGCCTGACTCCAATTTTTCTTTTTTTTTTTTTTTTGCTTCGTTTGTCTTCTAGATTACGTCTCCGGACTCCGATGCACGCATATTACATATCGTCGGAAAGCTCGTTTCGCGCACGTTCTGATTTCGCAATAGTGACTTCAAATTTTTCGGATTAAACTTCAGAATTCCTGGCCTCAAATTTCGTGATCATTATGTCACTTTCTCTGTTTTTCTGCGTTTCTTTCACGTGCATCAAGAAGGGGAGTCCGGACCGCGTCTCCAACCTGTATGCCTGAAACCACTCAATTCAAATGTCATATTCTCACTCTCTCACCCCTAAGATAACAAAACAGTATTAAAAACGCACACGACAGTATTTAAAAACACACTCTCTACACTAAAGCATGAAAATACGTTGGGTTGCCTCCCAACAAGCGCTTGTAATTTACGGTCGACGGCCCGACCCAGTTACCTCTGCTACCTCACGAGGGTGGTCTGGCACTTTGTGCCGCTTCCAGCTTTGTTTTTCTGTGCTGAATTTGAAGCACTGCTTCATGTGCGTGCACTGCTGATGGCTTATTTCTTTCCCAGTAGTCAGGTGGATTCACTTGCAACAACTCTGGGATTTGGCGCTTCACTTGTACAGCAAATGGCACACCTGGCTGATACTCCCATGAACACTGGGGTGACGGTTTAAAGACCCGAAAAGTCTCCATGTCATCGTGTACCCTCATAATCAGTTCTCCATTCTCTACGTCAATGAGAGTACGACCAGTCGCCAAGAATGGCCTACCCAGAATTAGCGGAACATCACCTACTGGCATATCCAATATAACAAAATCAGCCGGAATGATCAGACTTCCGACCCTCACTAGCACATCTTTTATCATCCCACATGCTTTCTTGGATGACTTGTCTGCAAATTGGAGTGTTATCCAGGTTTTCGGGGGCTCCCCCACACCTAAATTTTTGAATACCGACAACGGCATCAAATTCACGCTCGCTCCCAGATCACAGAGAGCTCTTCCAGTGTAGGAATCACCCAATGTAGCCTCAATGACAAAGCTACATGGATCCTTCTTTTTCTTAGGTAACCCATGCAAAACACATGAACTAACCTGTTCATTTAAGTTTACTCTCTGAAATTCATCCACCCCTTTCTTTCCAAGAACTGCATCTTTAATAAATCGAGCATACTTAGGCATCTTTTGAAGTGCCTCAATCAATGGGATATTGATATGCAGTTTAGAGAAGGCATTTAAAAAGCGCTTGTATTCCTCAGAATCATCCTTCTTCTTCCTAGTACGTAATGGAAATGGTAGTTCTGAAGAAGAAGGAGAAGATGGAAGTGGTACCTCGGTAGATTTCTCTGCATCCTGGTGAATCATGCCCTTTGATTGGGTGATCATGACAGGTGTCTTCTCAGAATCGAAGACTTCATGTTCCTTCGCCTTTGAGGCTTCCGCTCTGGCATGACTCGGATATGGAGGATCTGTAAGTGCAATACCACTTCGAGTGGTGATGGCTTGAGCCTGTCCCTCTGAAGTGTCAACAATGCTATCCAGTTCCCTTTGTTCAAGTTGTTCCTTTAGATCTTTTATTTCTGCTTGAGCAACTTGAAGTGCAATTGCTACAGAGCTGACCTGTGTGGACATGTCTGCCATGTGCTGAGCCATCGTCTTTATTATCCCTGTCATATCGGTCAACTCTAATGGTGGTACTGGCTGCTGCTGATGCATCTCTGAAACATTTGCTTCATGCACTACCTCTACCACATTCACCTGAACCGTGCTATATGCCACTGAGCTATGCTTCATCGGTTCTTTTTGTTGGTGCTCATAATCCCAGCTCTCCTCTAGCTCAACCACACGTCTCATCAACTCATATGCACCGTCAACATCACATTTGAACAAGAAACTGCCCCCAGCTTCTCTATCAATCTTTTCTTTGTCAAGCATTCCAAGTGCATCATAGAAGACCTGTATGATCTGGATTTTTGCAGTGCCATGGTTGGGGCATTTGCGTAGCAATAAGTTGAGACGCTCCCATGCTTTGACCATGGATTCATGTTGCTTTTGCCTGAATGACCAAATCTCGTTCTGCAGCTGAATCATGCGTGAGATGGGAAAGAATTTACTCATGAACTGGGAGGCACAGTCTTCCCATGTCTTGATTGAGTTGGATGGCAATGAATCCAGCCAATCCATAGCAGCTCCCTTGAGGCAATGAGGGAAGAGCATCAGTTTTATTGATTCGGAAGTGACCCCACTATAACGGATTAGCCCACAGTGGCTCTGAAATCTCCCAATGAATGCATGTGGGTCTTCTCGTCTGTCCCAGCAAAAGTGCACTGGTCCTGAGCAAATTGAATTGTGCCCAGCTTGAGACAGAAGGTTTCTGCCTGAATTGGTGGCACCACAATTGCTGGCTCCCTTGTTTTAAGGTCCGCCTCAAATGCCTGGATTATTGCTTTCCCTGATCGATTATATGGCATTGAGGTCGCGCGCGGTATAGATGTTGCTGCCAATGCTTTCTCTACTGCTTCAGCCACCATAGCTTGCAACTGCTCCGTTGTGAGGCTAATTAGCCCTTGGCTTTCTTCCATCTCTACCTGAGAAAATAACACTAGCACACCCGTGAGGTAAACAGATAGTAACAAAAAGAAACTAAAAGAAGTATCCTAAATTAATTTTTAACTAAACTAATAAATCGTTTAATTCCCCGGCAACGGCGCCAAAAACTTGACACGATTTCTTACGTGTATACGCAAGTGCACGGTCAAGTAGTAAGTGGAGTATTTTACGAATCCGAGTATCGAACCCAAGGGAATTTACGATTATTAGTTAACTAGAAAGTAATTATGAGATATCAACGTAACCGGTAAGAAGGGTTTGGATTTTATAAAGTTGTCGCCCACAAACAAGCGACTAAAATTAAATGACAAGTAACTAAATATTTTTGGAGAATTTTCACTTTAAACGAAGATAAATTGTGATGTAATACGATTAATAAGGAAGAACTAGGCAATTGATGGTCCCTAGGGTTGTTAACGATTTCCGGGTTATGCATGAAACACTCTACTCACGTTCTAGTTATATCGGGTAATGCTCATCACGATCTTCTCTCGATCTCACGTGAATTTGTGTAAACAATAGATTTTGGGTCCTCTCGGTCCACCTCCGTCTATTAATAAAATCTAATTGATTTGCTAGAATTTTTCACCGGGTCCTATCGGTCCACCGAATTCACTAAGTTCTAACAAAAATCAATTGAAACTACCCTCACACGATTAATCAAGTTTCTATCTCCTGTCGGTCTCAAGAAACTACAAGATTACCTACAATATTCTTTAACATGTATCAAAAAGTTCACTTTCGTGCAACAATCTCAACGACTAGTATCCTAAGGGTGATCAAGCCAAGGGTGATTACCAACAATCTCAACAACACATATAATCTAAGACTCCCCCTAAACCAATGCATCCTTGTTTAGCATGCCCAGTTCAAGCCTTAGAGCTGCAAACCTCTCATCTGGCAATGGTTTAGTGAAAATAGCAGCTATCTGCATAGCAGTAGATACAAAAGATAAAGACACATCACCTTTATCCACATGATCTTTAATGAAACGGTTTCTTACATCAATGTGTTTAGTTCTGGAGCGCTGCACATGATTCTTTGTGATTGGAATGGCACTTGTGTTGTCACATTTGATAGGCACTTCTCTGACTTCATAGCCAAGCTCTCTCATTTGTTGCTCAATCCACATCACTTGTGAGCAACAAGATCCAGCTGCTATGTATTCAGCTTCTGCAGTTGACAAGGCTACTGAATTTTGCTTCTTTGAATGTCAGCTAATCAGTGATGAGCCAAGGAATCGGCAACACCCTGAAGTACTCCTCCTATCAACTTTGTATCCTGCAAAGTCTGCATCTGAATACCTACTCAAAGATAAATTATACCTTTTTGGATACCAAAGCCCCAAGTCTTTGGTACCACTAAGATATCTAAAGTTCTTTTGACAGCAACTAAGTGACATTCCTTAAGATCTGCTTGAAATCTTGAACACATACAGACACTTAATATGATATATGGTCTACTAGTTGTTAAATACAATAGTGAACCAATCATACCTCTGTATTCCTTTTGATTCACACTCTTACCATTCGTATCATTATCTAAGGATAATGAAGAACTCATGGGAGTCTTGGCTACCTTGGACTGACACATGTTATACTTATTTAGCAAGTCCTTGATATATTTAACTTGATGCACGCAAATTCCTTTCTTCATTTGATGTAAGTCCAAGAAAGAAATTTAATTCTCCCATCAAGCTCATCTCAAATTCCCTGCACATTAGACTAGAAAACTCCTTTGACAGAGCATCATTAGTAGCACCAAACAATATATCATCAACATAAATCTGTACTACTAGGATGTCCTTTTCATGAGTCATAATGAAAAGAGTTTTGTCTACTAGGCATCTCTTAAAATTATTTTCAAGAAAATATTTAGAAGTCTGTCATACCAAGCTCTGGGTGCTTGTTTGAGGCCATAGAGAGCTTTGTCAAGTTTGTAAACATTTTTAGGGAAATTATCATCTTCAAAACCAGGAGCTTGAGCAACATATACTTCTTCTTGTAAATAGCCATTTAAGAAAGCACATTTGACATCCATTCCATAAAGCTTTATGTGTTTGTTATATGCAAATGTAAGAAGTATTCTAATAGCTTCTAACCTGGCAGCAGGAGCAAATGTCTCCTCATAATCAATACCTTCTTCTTGATTACACCCCTCTACCACAAGTATGGATTTGTTCATGACAATCTTACCATTCTCATCAAGATTGTTTCTGAACCCCCACCTGGTTCCAATTACTGACTGAGTTTTTGGCCTAGGAACCAAGTTCCACACCTTGTTCCTCTCAAATTCATTCAGCTCACTCTGCATTGCAATGATCCAATCTTCTTCTTGTAATGCCTCCTTTGCATTCTTAGGTTCTACAATTAATACAAAGGCATTGAAGGCTCACAAGTTCTTCAAATGTCCTCTGGTCTGTGTACCAGTGGTTGGATCTGAGATGATATTGTCTACTAGATGAGCTGACAGATATTTGAACTTCTTTCTTGGTGTCCATTCTCGAATAATCTTTTCAAGGCCTTAAGAGCTAAATGCAGTTGCTAGAGCACTTTGTGATCTGTGAAATCCATCCTGAAGGCTTTGAGGATCTGCTTCATACTTATTTAGATTGAGATCAAGTCCTTTGAGATAATCTTGTTCATTGTGTGCATGCTTATATGCCCAAGTTTCTATGCCAAAGCTTTGAGTCCTCCTTCAAAGCTTTGAGATACTTCAGACTATCTCCTGCAACTTTGTTAGTACTCATAGCATAAACATTGTATGACATTGGAGCAGTGAGTATGCAATTACCAGATTTCTCATTTTGCATCACACATTTTCCTTGTCAAAAAATACTTTATTACCCTTATCACATAATTTAGATATGCTAAGCCAATTATACTTTAAACTATCTACAAGATAGACATCAGAAATTGAACTTGCAGATTCATTACCAATAATACCAATGCCAATAATGTTGCATTTTGCCTTGTCACCAAGTGTGATTGTTCCTCCAGATTGCTCTTTAAGTTCTGTGAATAAAGACTTCTTTCCACTCATATGCCCGGAGCAACCACTGTCCAAAATCCACTTCTGATCCTTAGTCGTGGTGACAACCTTTAAAATTCAATATATGCCTCAACAGGCTGTTAGACCAAGTGTAGAACTTGGACTCATATTCAAAATCAACCATATTAGGTTGTCTGAATCCTTTAGGAACCCATATCTGCCTCACTTGTCCCTTAAGCTGATAAGGATAGGCATTCCTCATTATGTGAGGTTCTATCCTTCTAAAGGGGCAAATTACCTTAACATGACTAATCTTTCCACAGTAAAAGCATTTTGGAGAATGTTTGTTTTCTGATTTAACAAAGGTGGTTTGGTTCTTCTTCGAAAATTTTGATTGTAACCAATTCCACTTTTGAGTACAGAATGCAGACTTCCTCCAAGCATCAGATTAAGGTTGTGTTCTAAGCCTGAAAATCTCGATAAATTTTTCCTTGATTCTTGAAGTATCTCAGTCAAAGAAGTGTTTTGCTGTTCTAAATCTTCTGAATGATGTTTCAGATAAAAAAATTATCAGTTAAAAGAGTATTTGATTCACAACTTCCTTGATATGTGCCTTCAGAGCTATGAACCTGCTGTCCAAGGCTTTGAAGTCACTATCAATTTTTGACTTAGATACTTCAAGAGTCTTATTGAGAAAAACCAAATCATAATTTTCGTTTGCCTGCTCATGAACTCTTACCTTCAAAGAATCAATCCCAATTCTATAAATTTCCTCATTTAAAAACATACTTTTGAGGATTTCAGTTAAAACATCAGAAGGATTAGAAAGTAAATTTTTTACCATTCCTCAATGTGTCTGTCTGAGCTGTTTCCTTCTTCATGCTCAGCCATTAGACAGTGATTTTGTTGATCTTCATCTGAATCTGAATCACTTGATGAATCAAAATCACTCCATGAAGCAACCATAGCTTTCTTCCTTCTATTGTAATTTTCCTTTTAAGGGAAATGCATGTTCTTCTTCTTTTGTGGACAATCCATTACCAGGTGATCTGCAGCTCCACATTCAATGAAATTAATTACTCTAGATTTATGTGAATGTGAAGAATACTTACCTCTATGATCCTTGCTGCTTGAGGATCTAAACTTGTTTTTGCTGTAATCCATGTTTCCAGAATTCTTCTTCATTTTCAGGATTCTGGTCAAAGCTTTGGAGATCAAGGTTAAAGCTTCCTCATCATCATCATCATCTTCCTATTCATGGATTTGGGATTTCTCACTGTCTTTTTCCTTGAGTGCCATGTTCTTGATGTTTTCACTCATATCACCATCCACTTTCTTCATAGAGATCTCATGAGTGAGCAGCTTGCCTTGCAGATCATCTAGCACCAGAAGGCTCAAATGCCGAGCTTCCTCAATTGCAGTGGTCTTTGGTCCCCACTTGTCTTTTGGAAGACTTCTTAAAATCTTTCTGACTTTTTCTTTATTCGAGAATGCTTTCCCCAACGACTCTAGGTTATTCACAATGTATGTGAACCTTTTGAGCATATCTTTGATATTTTCATCAGAATTCATCTTAAATAGCTCATACTGCCTGAGGAGAATGTTGATTTTTTTCTTCTTGACCTGGTTGGTTTCTTCATATGTCACCACCAGTTTGTCCCAAATCTCCTTGGCACTTTTGCAATTGGATATTCTGTTGAACTCATCTGCAGTAAGAGCACAATATAATAAGTTCATAGCTTTATAGTTCTTTGATACCTTCTACAATTCTGTAATTGAAATATCATCTTCAGTCTTGACAGTTTTGATCCCATTTGAAGTTGAGTAGAATGTATAGGGACCATTCTGAGCGATTGACCACAACTCCATGTCCTGATCTATGATGAACATTTTCATCAATGCTTTCCAATGAACAAAGTTGTCACCAGAGAACAGTGGACGTATGTTGGATGCCCTTCCCTGTGAGAATCCTCCACCCCCTACATTACTAATTATCACAAGATGGTTAGATCTTTTATAGTGACCCAAGCTCTGATACCAATTGAAAGTGTGTAATGCAGGTAAAATACATGATCAAGATACTCTAGAGGGGGGAGGTGAATAGAATATGCAATATTTTGCTAAAAATGAGAATTCAAAACTTAACACAAAGGATTGATGGATTTTTAAAGCTTTGGAAAAATATATAAGTAGTTTGAGAATGCTTGAAAATGTCTGAAGCTTCAAAGTTTTGAAGTAAGAACTCCTCTAAAGCTTTGGAGCTCTAGGGAATGAAATGCAGCAATGTAAAGCAAATGAACACATTGATTTTTTTCAACGTTCAACCACCAATGGGACTACCCTCCTCCTGAAGGATACTATCCCTCCAGGATTTAAACACCTTCTTATTAATCACATATCTAGCCCTAGATCTCAAGCCTAAGTGAACTCCCTTACACCTATACAACTTATGGTTCCAAACCAATCTAGTTTCAGCTACAATCTAATGAAACAATAAGAACCTCTTGTTGTTCACTTGAACAACTTCAACTTCTAAAGTCAATGAGGTTTAGGAATTCAAATGAATATACAGATTAAGCACAAGTATGAAGAACAAAAACAGAATAATCAATGAAGCTTGAAGTGTTCTCCAGAAATCTGGAATGATTGTGCTGAGAATCTTCTTCAATGTTATGCTCTCAATCTGTTTGAACGGTTGAAGAGTTGTTGGTTGATCTCCTGTGTATGTTCTCTGCCAATCACTTCTCTGTTGCAGCTACAACTTAAGAGATTTTTGGAACCAACTCCTGCAAACTCTCAACAACCTAAAAGCTATATTTAACAGCTGAATTCAAACGACTCTCTTAACTCGATGATCCATATTTTATCAAATTCTAGCTCTGAAAAACTTTAACACAAGTTAAGACACAATCCTGATTTAATAGCATGATTATAATGACTTGTTTGCCAGACCATTTTAAACCAATAAGCATAGCTATTTTCTGAGTGTAAACATTATACATATATATCCACATAAAAAATCAATATTAAAAATAAAACTTAGAACAAGTCAATAAACAATCACACGGCCTGATATGTCACCCTGCAACACAAATTTGTTAGCCAATATAGCATCAGCAGAAATCCAGAAAAACCTCCAAAGCTTTGGAGCTCTGGCCACTTTCAAAGCTTTGACCATCATTCAATGATACTCAAGACATATCAATCTGCACACATGTCTAGCAATATAAACTCAATATATAGTTTCAATAATATTTTTAAGAGATAGTATAAAGTCTATAATAAGGCTTTCAATCCATTGTAAGTCCTGCAGCACATAAAATCTGTCAGCAAGTATAGCCCAGTAATATAAACATTGTATACTTCAAAGTTTTGGAGCTTTGAACATGACCCTCAAACCAATCCCGTCCTTCATCATCTTCAAAGTATAACTCGCCCTGAGTTTATACACCACATAATTCAGAATGATTGAATTATCAGACTTTATAATTTCTATATTCATAGTGATGTTGAGACTCTCCCGAGAATGCTGAATACTTAATGATGGTCAAACTTGAATTATAGCTTATCTAAACATGAGTGTGAGAATTTTTTGCGTAGTGAGCTATTTCTTAATTAAATATATATATGATGATGTATATTATTTTCTTGACGTTTGTGTGTCTATATATATCGTTGTTTGTATGTCTGTTTCATCCCCCTACTCAAGTCCTAACTCCTCCACTGGTGTAGGTTAGTAGTTTCACACATACACTAGTCCATTATAGCCCAACATGGGAAGCTTTTGATTGTCAGACATTATGGATAACTAAATATTTTCATTTGTTACGACGTAAAGATGTTCACAATGGTAATTTATACTAAAATGTTTTATATTGTGAAGTCTGATTCTCATGAAGAAAATCACAAAGTCTGAGAATTGGTTTAGCAATGTGTGAAGCAGGGGTGGAGCCTAGAAAGGGGCACGGGGGTCACTTGCCCCCCAACTCCAGAGACACAAGAAGAACCCCATTTTTATAGTTTTTTTTCAACTGTGTCCCTTAACCATAAAAATGGGTATTAGCCATGGGCAAAAAATGTGGCAAAAGCTCCATTTCCGGTGGCTAATAGCATTAGCTGCGATTCTTGTCACGGTAATCAACTGTATTTAAAAGTGGCGTGGTTTTCTGCTTTAGCCATGATAAAGAGCTGTGGGGATGCTTTTACCACGGTAGTTCCTGTAGCCACTAGCCCCGTTTTTGAACATTCAAATTAACTAAGGTTATGCAATTTCATGTGGCTAAAAGTATCATTTGCCACAGTGAAAGCTGTTTTGGCCATAGTATTGAACTGTGGCTATCAACTTACCCGCCAAAATTAATTAACGTAGCCACATTTCTCTTCCGTGGCTAATGCATTTTTTTTTCAAAACAAATAAATAAATATATAGTAAAATTCCTATTGTCTAGAGGCTATAATTCTTATTTGTGAAATCTAATTCAAAAAATTTATAAAGAGAAGATATCACAAATATATACCAGTGCCCTCCTATTTGAGGCACAAATGGTTTGTGGTCTAGCAGTTAAGTTTTGTAATCTAAATCCATTAACCCGAGTAAAGCTTTACTTTTTGACACTTATTTTTGAACAAAGACAAAGTGTTCCCCCATTTAATATACACGAGTGCCCCTTTACTATTTAAAAATAGTGCATATCCCGTGCCAAACGCCACAACAAAAATATGATAACTCCGTAAGTTTCAATGACTAAGGTTGTCTTATTATGAAGTATTTAATTCTTAGGATACAGTGGGGATAAACTATTACATATGCCACATTTTGAGGATGACTTATTCTCCATAACAGATTATTATATAGACGGGGATAAGCTATTACACATGTCATATTTTGGGGATAACTTATTCTCCATAGCAGCTTATTATGTAGATATCACCATTCTTCTCACACAAAAAAACATAAAAAACCATTTTGTTCTCCGGATCGACGACGAAAATACAAGGTTTATTTTGTAAAAACAAAATCTATGATACCATATATTTCCTCGTATCTTTTATTCTCTACGTTTTCCTTTTTGAGACGCATATTTTCTTTCTCTACATTTCCCTTTTTAGTAACATCTTTGTAATTAGATGACACAATTGCCTTTAAAAAAATAACACTCTGTCTCTTCTCTTTAGCCCCATGGCGGCTCGTTGCGGGGATTAAGAGAAGAGTCATTTTGACCAAAATGCCCTTGACAACTCTAAAAATTACTCCCTACCTCCTAGGGTACACCATCTACCGTAGACGATCAACACCACCCATTGACACGATCCTACCGCAAGTGTACGGTTGTCGCGTGTAGTAATAATCCGGTAATCCGGGTTTATCGAATCCCAAGAGACTTCTTGTAAACTAGTTATTTTTCTTAACCTTGTGTGGCCAAAGCGCGTTGATTTTTTTTGCTAAATCCTACTAAAAATAAAAGACAAATATCTCAATTAATCAGGTGAATGACTTCACGATTAACGAAGAATGATTTTTAAGAGTTACTTAATATGTGGACAAGTCAGGATATCTCTACAGGTACACTAGAGAATTCACACCACTTAGGATTTTTGTTTTAATAACATGAATGCGTTCTATTTAGCCAAACGAGCACAATTACTTTGAAGATTCCTCAACCAAAGACTGTATTTAAACTCTCGTACATGATTCCTCTAGCCTACTCAAGTTTAAATACGCATTAAGCTCTTGTGTTCTACTCTTAGTTCTTAGCCAACTAGATACATCTAGTGCACGATTCAGGTTCCGGAAATAAACATTGATTCCTCAAACTTTCATAACCTAAATCAATCCTATTGCTACGTCTAACAATAAGAAAGAATTATTAAAATCATAAATCGGACATAATTAAACAAAACACATTCAATTAAGCTTAATAGCATGAAACAAAATCCATAAATCACCAAAACGTGGTGTCAAACCCTAGCTCCCTACGTGATATCCCGAATTAAGGGTTTAGCTACGATTACACATGATCAAGATACAAAGTTTCATGATCATAAACCAAAAACGAGAGAGCGGGATGAGAAAAGATCAAACAAAGCGTCTCCCAAGCTCTCCGTAGCTCCAAGCACTTGTCTCCAACTCAAAGATACTCAAATACTATGCCATAACCCGTTCTAATATGTTTCCATAGTTTTTAGATGAAGTTCCAAGTAATTTCACAAAAGCCCCAGCATTTTTACTGAATCTGGCGATCTCTTCGTGCGAAGAGAAAATCTCTTCGTGCGAAGACTTTTTCTCTTCGTGGGAAGATCTTCTTATTTTGATACTGCATGCATGTACAAGAAGACTTTCTGAAATTTGGCTAAGTAAAAGTCTTCGTGGGAAGATAAATTCTCTTCGTGGGAAGGTCTTTGTGCGAAGACCCTGTAATCCAAGATTCTTCTTCGTCTTCAACGGTCCACAACTTTTTCATCCGATGTTCGTTTTAGCTCCGTGACCCGTCGTTGGAAAGCTCTTCGAGTCTACTTTCAATTGCCACCGCCCTCACTTCCATCTTCATTTTAGAATCCAAAATATACTCCGAATATCTTTAATTTGCTCTAAAACATCCTCGGAAAGCAACTAAGCTTTTTGAAAAGCAAATAAGGACCCGAATTTTGATCCCGAACTCCGATGAATGTGATTTTTGCACCTTTGGAGTCCTTTTGCGACGTAGACTTTGCTTATGTGGAGAAATTCCCGTTTCCTGACCATTTTATCGTTTTTTCTCAATAATTTCCCAAATTTGGCGAAAACATCCAAAACGCGCCAAATTCGCCTATTTCCTCTATCCCGAAGCTCGTTTCTTCTCTCCACTTGATTCTCGCATGCGTAATTCTTGTCAAACAACAACACGAACACTAACCCGAAGATCAAATGTGATAAACTATCAAAATCATACTCAAAACCATTAAGAAACGTCCGAATTGTACTTTAAAGCTCAAAAACAATTAAATGTGCATTTTCTTCATATTTTGGCTCAAATCTTGTCACTTTGCACCGAAACGCACACAAATAACAATTTAAAGTGTATATAAGATAACTCTTATTTATTAAGGATTTATCACTCATCACCACCTCCACTACCAGTCCACCACAGTAACCACCTCAACACCATCGTAAACCCACCATGGACAATAAACCACAATCAAAACAATCATCAAATTTACCTTCCAGATATTTAACAAAAGAATGACAGAAACAAGAACATCAAATTCATCAAGAACAACATCAATTTAGAGATCTGGAAAAAAAAATCAGATCTACATAAAAAAATTAATTTACAACTCTTTTCAAAAAAGAAGAAGAAGAAGAAGAAGAAGAAGAAGAAGAAGAAGAAGAAGAAGAAGAAGAAGAAGAAGAAGAAGAAGAAGAAGAAGAAGAAGAAGAAGAAGAAGAAGAAGAAGAAGAAGAAGAAGAAGAAGAGAAGAAGAAGAAGAAGAAGAAGAAGAAGAAGAAGAAGCAGAAGAAGAAGAAGGAGGAGGAGGAGGAGGAGGAGGAGGAGGACGACGACGACGACGACGAAAAGACAGAGGGGAGATGACTGCCATAGCCGAAATCAACACCACCGCTGGACCACCTAGACCTGCGAGAGCGAGGGAACCCAAATCGGAGCCAAAATCGACGCCGGCGTCCTCGTCTTCCACCGCTCGGAGCCTAAACCGACGCCGGCGTCCTTGTCCTTGTCTTCCACTGCCAGATCAGAGCCCAGATCGATGCTGGCGTCCTCGTCCTGGTCTTCCATCGGGCTTGTTGTCTTCATCGGTTATGTGGCCTCCCTCTCTCTCACCCATTCCTCTGCGTCTTTTTGTCTCTCTCTCTCTGTCTCTCTCTATTTATGTCATGTGTTTTTTTTGTCAATCACATTAGAAGACGAGGATAGTATGTATTTTGTGGCTGTAATGTGATTTGAGAAGATAAAGGTGTGATATTGGATTTGAATGGGCAGGGTTGGAATTGGTGAAAAGTAGGCGGGGTATTATTTGTGAGGGTAATGTGGTCATTTTGACTGTTTAAGGTTACTCAAAAAGGAAATAGGGTGAAAGAGGAGAGACGTCCCAAAAAAAAAAAAAAAAAAAAAAAAAAAAAATTGGGCTAAAGAGAAGAGACGGAGTTGTACTTCACAACATTAATTGGGTAGATTCCACCATGTAATAATGTGTATGAACAAGGGATATAAATGTCAAATGTATAGTTTTCTTAATCCATGCGCCTATTCTTTTTTTTCTTTGAGAAATGGATCCATGCGCCTATTCTCTCTTATGAGAAAGAAACGATAATGAGAAAGTTGTTGTGAAACGAGAATTGAGAGAGGCAAGAAATAAAGAGAGACAAATATGTGTAGGGAGAATGCTAGTAGATGTGTATTATTCTCCAACCCTAAGCCTCCTTATATAGGCATTAGATGGGCTTCTGGACCATAATATAATTATACAAAATACACCCAACTATGTGGTGGATATTCACATCAGTCCAATAACATATTTCACAACACTCCCCCTTGAATATTCACCACTACGATGCCTCATTAAAACCTTATCATGAAAAACTCAGTGGGAAAAAATCAATGACTAAGGAAAAAGAGTACATCGGTGAATTGTATTTCGCTCAGCATCGTTGATGACATTCTTCTGGAACGCATCTGAATAATCTTGGCAGCCTCGTTAAAACCTTACATGGAAAAACCTTGTGGGACAAAAACCATAGCGAAGGAAAAAGAGTGCCGCATTTGGATTGGTTCTCCCCCTCTTGGTAACACCTTTGTACCTGACAAACAAAACCATTGCAAGACCAAAATCTAATAATATACAATTACTTAAACATAATAAAATGCATATGCATCTAAAACTACTCGCGAGTGAACACTTTCAATTTGCTTCAGGCAACGTTATTTCTCATGGGAACCAACCTCCATGGAATTTCACATATTTGTAATTTATACGACCGTATTGTAACTAGTTATTTTTCAACCCATATTTTGTTGTTCCTTAGTCCCCGAGACTAATACAACATTATTATCATTCTCACCACGAGAAGATTATATTAATGAGAATTTATCATGACCCATATATCATGTTTCTCATTTACAAGTCCCACGCTTAAAGCGGACATAATCCCAAACATAAGTCCCACGCTTAACAGCGGACATATATCCCAAACATAAGTCCAACGCTTAACAGCGGACATATATCCCACGCTTGGTAGCGGATTTGTAATATCTACATGGATCCCACGCTGAACAGCGGATATGTAGTATTCGCATATATTGTAATTATGCTTCGGGTTGTTAGTACTTTGAGTACTATACGTTTTGCTCTACATATTTATGTAACCCGAGCAATAGTTTATGCGTGTGTTGACTTTGTTTTGGCCATTATCTAGTCAACACTTTTTCCTTTAACCCATATGATTTGTATAGCGCTTAATATAATAATCATTAATTGTAGGATCATAAGATTGTATTAAGGTACCTTTAGCTACTTCAAGAACTATATGCCTCTTCCAGGGCTATTTGGTTACCAACGTTGGTTTTGATCCATACTAATGACAATCTTTCAAGATTTTCCTTGCAATCTTGTTTTCCAATCTTATAGAGCAATATATTCATATACCAACTTATTTTGGATGCTTTGATTTCATGTTCCTCTTCCGGAGGATCAACATATGTACACAAGCAACATTTTTATGCTTAAAGTGTATACCCAAACCGACACCCATTTGTCGAGAAGATATCAATTTTATTGGGATTTTGCATTAGTACATACCCGTAGAGACAATGATATTTTGACTCACGTCATGCAATAGGACCCATTCTCCCCCTCATGACGTGAACAATATGATCATAACCATAATGATATTTCGTTGATGCTTCAGGCATCAATTTGTCTCATATGTACCTTGTGTAAACCAAACCTCAAATTCAAATAAGAACATTGACAATAAGCAATCTCTTGGACGCCGTAGTTCTCTAATCAAATTTTCGCCAAGAAACTCAAAAAGAGACGTAAATGTCAATACTTTCATTTAAAAGTGAGTGGTTGTAGGTTCTCTCTTCAGGGAGATCTTTTGATGTTATTTTATTACACCATGTTATAATATTATTGTTCATAACTTCTGGTATGAAAATCACTTTTTGTGCATATAAAATGTGTTTGTCCAATAAGCCCTCATGGACTAAGAACATCTTCTAGATGCTCTACTTGAATCAATAACAAGCGTATAAACGATAAAGTACCAGACAATGTTAAAAATAAATGCGTATATGATACAAGAAATAAATATAATATAACCTCTTCAGGAGGGTGGATCATTATTTGAATTGTAGCAATCTCTTCAGGAGATAATTATTTATAATATTTCATAACTGGTTATGAAGTCATAACTGCTGGTTATGAGTGATATCATGTAATATGTAACTTCGGGTACATATGACATGGCCAGATTTAACATCGATGGCTATTATGAATGCTCTTCAGAAGGTTCGTTTTTGATCCATAGTACGAGAACAAAAAAGAAAAAAATAGCAAAAAGAATCATAAAAAATAGATAAATTGAGGTAACAAAATATGACCTCTTCAGGAGGTTTAAAAGAAAATTGCTAGACATCTCTTCATGAGATGTAACTATAAGTATGATTTCAGGTCATAAAAAGAACTGTCGCAACATTATGTTACGATGAAATTTTCTTGTTCCATAACTTCTGGTATGGAAAAAATTGGTTCAATTTGTAATTTACAAACCTCTTCTGGAGATCTACTATGACTTCAGGTCATATAATAAATAGTATCGTAACTTCAGGTTACAAGCAAATCCTTCTTGTAGCTTCACAACTTCAGGTGTGATTTTTTCTTATGTTTTGAGTAGATCTCTTCTGGAGATAATCTTTATTATTCTCATAATAAATCAACTGTACTAATAGCACAAAAATTTACACTTAAGCTGGATAAATTTGAAATCTAAATAAATAATCTGTATTTTGAGATCTAATATACAAATATGATAACAACAGACTTGCGTTCAAAACCCTCAATAAATTTTAGTAGAACACATGTCGTACAAATACATAATCTCCAGACCAGTTGCTTCGCATCTAAAGCATAAAATTTCTGATTCATTAGTTAATAAATAAAATAGTGTAACAAAGAAAAAGTAGAGAAAGTATGTCATGTGATAACAGACTGTTAAGATGGATTGAGAGCTCCTAATTACCCCTTCTTTCATAGCACTAAATCTCTATAAAAGAACAAATAGTATTAAAGTATTCATTGTTGTGATGATGGGATCGTGGGCAAGCATCGTGTTGATTAGTTCAATCCAAAACTTTAGATAGTTGGTGGATGAGAAGTTATATCATCAAACCGATTCATATATGTAAGAACGATGAAGACCGAAAATTGTATTTTTTCGGCTTGATTACTCTTTTTATTTTTACTAGGTTCCACCCCGCGCGCGCTGCGCGCGGTGTGGCCTTGGCATATTTGATTGTCCGATGGGCGGAGATATACATTTGCTAATGCAGGATTATTGTGTACCACGTTTGGATGTTATTTTATCGGAGTTATACTGTAAATAGCCTCAACATCCGTGAGTGCATCACACATCATAGTGAGGTAGGACAGGATTAGTAGACGTGCGTGTCATTTACGGCATATATTGACGTGCGTGTCATTGGGTGTTGTCTTTTTCATAACATATATCGAGTACTATGTTTTATAATGATATAGTTCGTCAATCTTTCTTATTATCGGTCTGTAACTACATAATATATGTGTTGTGCAGTCAAATTTGGGAAATTTCTAGCGGCTGACATAATGCAGTAGATTGAGTAGATTGAAGATTTATTCAGTATATTGACATAATATATGTGTTGACTGTACATAATACATGTGTTACTTTCCCCAACCACCCAACATCTATGTCTTTCTGATTTGGGTTTCATCATTCATATGCATTGCTTGATGTAAATTGAAGATTTATTCAGTAGATTGAGTGGGGTTTACAGTATCTTGTTTTTGATTCACTTGTCTTGCAGGTTGCATTTATTGGGGATGTGTTTGTGTGGATATGCATGTCAATCAGTTCAATGAGAAGACATGAACAGATGCTATGTATTACCAGTTCAGGCACAATCAATTCCATTGTCAACGCCTATTATCTTCCCCAATCAGCCATCATATCTCTCCTTCTGCTCTAGGTTTCATCATTTAGATGCATTGCTTGATGTGCATTGAAGATTTCTTAAGTAGATTGAGTAGGGTTTGCAGTATTTGGTGGTTGGTTGACCTGTCCTGCAGATTACATTTACTGAAGATGTGTCTGTCTAAGTAATCATGTCAAGCAGTTTAATTAAAGGACATGCAAACTTGCTATGATCTTTTGACCTCCTTCTTTACTTCTGGTATAAAGGTATAAGCAGCTGGTCTAAGTTACAACATACTGTGATTCAATGGATTCTGGTAAGGAAAATACCGATGACAAATGGAGAAAGACTACTAAGATGAAGAGCAAGGAGAAGATGAAGAAAAGTAAAAAATATCAGAGTGAGGAAGAATTCACAGAGGACGAGTCTGAGTGGGAGAGTTGGACCGAACATGGTTAAGTAGTCGGGAAGGGCTCGGAGACTACTGTGTACTCAGACGCGGAGGAAGAAGATGACCTCTGGGGAGCTGATACGGCTTCCTCGTATTCGCTGAAGTTGAAGCATTCTGTCTCTCGTTCTTCCACTTCGGGTACAAAGAAGAAGGAAAAAGAGATAGCTGGAGGTAGCGAAGACTCGCAAATGAAGAAATCAATTCTTCCACTGGATGCGATACCAGATAAGGGCAGCAAGAGAAAGAATACCAGAGAAGATGTTCAAGAGTCATGCAAGAAGAAACCAAGATTATAGGGTGTCTAGGTGTTTTTTTTTTGGCTATGTTATGGTGGATTGTAGTTTCATGTCACGTCTTATGAGTAGTAATGTTGAGTTTGGTCATGTTTAACTTGTAATGGGGTTATGTATTGATGTCATCTCGGTCTATATTTCGTCTATCAATGCATATTTTGCTTTCTCCATGATCTAATAGTCGTTTAGAATGATGTATTATACTATGTTATTAATGGATTGATACAAATTGTGTCTGGTTGATCGAACAAGTAATATTTTTTCATCTTTGTTTATTTCATTTTTTTTCCCTTGTACGTAAACTGATGTGACTAATTTTCTTGTTCAGCAAGTTGTTACTGGATTTTAATATAACAACCATGGATGTTGTGGTTGAAGGGCGATACGGTCATTTTGGATCTTCTTTGTGTGGTTTGTGTGTCCTTCACTCACGCAGCTTCGAAGAGAAGCCATATGCTGTAGAACATATGAACTGTTGGAAAGTCGGAGGAGTCTTCGGGGTTGTGGAGATTCAGCAGTAATGGCTCAGATCTGTTTCTTAAAATATTGAATTGGATTATGATATGGTGTAATGTAGTTACATGTTAGGTCTTATGGGCAGTAATGTCAATTTGGTTATGTCTATCTTGTGATGGGCTTATGAAGTGATGTAATCTTGGTTTATGCTTTGTCTATCAATGCAGTGTTGATTTGTGATGATCTCATGTTCGCTTAGAATGATTTATTATACCATGCTAACCATGATTTGCATTGATTCTGGTGGATGGTTGTAGTATTGATTTCACTGTCCTTGCTGTTGCTGTTATTGCATGATCCGGAGGAGGCATACTCATATATGCATTGTGTTTGGGTGTTATCTGATTAAAATTACACTGTAAATAGTCTCAATGTGTGTGTGTCAACTCCCGTGTGATAATGCAAGCAATGAATGAAGAGTGCATGCGTAACATCGTTGTTGATTCACACATGTGGATCCATATGCATCTATTGCATCTAACGGAGAATATGGGGGCAATAAATGATTAACTTCTGCATATTACATTCAGACAACGGGAAGATAGACATATGGTATTGCAGCATCGCAGTGTGGAAAGTATAATAGCAGTGAGCATGCGTAGTATCGATAGGAGCATACACTATACTTCCATTCGGCAATGATTGTTATCGCTGCCTATTATGCTCTTCGAACTCGGCGAACCACCCACCTTGTTAATCATGGGTTCCTGTTCTGTGTGCATCTGAGTATGCGGACGTAGAATTTTTCTGCTGTGCCTCTTGCATTTGCAGCTAGTAGGAGATTTTGTTGTTCCTGAATATGAAATTGTAGTTGGTGTTGTTATGGATTGTAGATGTTGCATATTTTAAATGATAAGAATACCTGTTCAGACATTGTTGACATTGTGACAAGGGTGTTGTCTAAGACAGTTACAACAAGTAGCCCAAATATTGTGGCATCTATGATCCCAGTGTCATCCTGTAGCTCGACATAGAGGCGGCCACTGCAGCAAAGGGTTGTGAGGTTGTTAGTTTGCATATATTTCATGTAACGGTACTCAATTCCAGAAGTACATGTGTGTGTGTAAAGAATAAATGTAGTATACAGCAGAAGAATTGCTGGACATAGTGTATGCTGAATATTTTTCTAACCATAGTATTGCATCCTGGGTTACATTGCCGCATCTATTGCAGATTTGTCTGAAGCACTCGTTTTTGCAGTTTCGGCATGCATTGAACCATGGCTGCTGCATTGTTGGTATCGCGGTTATTGATACCTTCATCCATGTTTCTCTGTATAAGGGCTGTCATATAATCAAATAGGTGTTAGTTTTTTGCAAATGTTATGCTGTGGACGAGACAACTAAATGGAAGAAATAAGTTACCAAAGTTGCCCTAGCAGCTGATATGTTGCTGAGTTCCATTGAATGTCGTCGCACCAATTCTGTATGTTGATGACAGTCTGGATTGTGGAACTACTGCTTATATAGCATGCTTACTGTACTTAGTTAATTGAACTATGGCGTACGTGATAGAATGGCACGCACTTCAATGTTTTGCACATACCGAGGCTGCCAGATGTCGATGAAATGAAACATGTTCAGCAAAGTTGGGATGAACTTATATACGAATGTTAAGTGCGGTGCTGTTTGCTACAGTGTCAATATAACTTACTGATATGTGCATGTTCTGTAGCAGGATGCGGCTTCGATTGATTTCACATGTGGTAGTCGAGAACAATTTTCTAGTTGACGAAAGACTTTATCCGCTTCATATTATGAACTCTGTATTCATTTGTTATTACAAGTGTTATCATAAGCTAAGTGAATGGCATGGCATATTGTCCAAAATTCATTTTCGAGTTCGGTTGCCTAATTTATCCTCCCGAGCGAATTAACCATCCAGTTATCTTTGTAGTATCGGTATAATGGACTGACACTCATTTTATTGGCTGTCAAAGATGCGAAGCTATGAACATTTATATGTGCAGTTGCTGTGCTCGTCGTAAATGAACAATAGAATTCAGGTAGACGTGCATTATTTGTCTTAATTGATTACGCAAGTTTACTTAGACAATTTGGAAGGGACGCCGACGAACTTCATTTACGTGCTCACGTTCCAAAAAAAAATTGTTTGTGTATGTATTGTTTTTTAATTCAGTCTTTTTACTCAATAGAAGAGCATATATACAATATGAGATCTGCGACGTCTAACAACATCACCATGTTGGATGAGTTATCCTCTTGTTTAGCATAACAGTAGACATATAATTATATGGTCGATATAGTTGGGATTTGTTTATAGCCGGAGTAGATATGGAACAAGTAATCCTTGTCTGTTTATGTTGTTGTGCTTTTAGTCAATTACAGGATTCCGTACACTACGCAGTATGCAACAATAATGGCAGAGTAGAAAATATAGCAAATTTTATTTAATGCAACAAAGCTGGAGGGAAACATGGTACTACACCACATATCGTACAACAAAGGGAAATGAAATATAACAAAGTACGTAATGAGAGGAATTTATTTCGATACAGATGCATCACTGGATCTTATTCATTATTATTGCCATTGCGTCGTCGCATTCATGCAATCTCAACCTGGCGGACCACCCACCTAATTATTCTGCGATTGGTTTGGTGTGTGCCCTTCAGAACATGCACATAGAAAGGTCTTGATGCATTGTTTGTGTTGACATTGATGATGAGAGACTGGCATTCCTGGTGTTACATTATGACATTGAAGTGAGACATAAATTTCATTGTAAATATGTTATGAATGTTTTATTATGTAGTTATATGGTGTATTATTTGTAGGAACTATATTGATACCTCCAGCGTCATTCGTGCCAAGGTTGCAGCTGTTGTGTTAAGCACAGTTTCTCCAGCCTGCCCAAACAGCGTAACATCCAATATACCGGTGTCATCCTTTAGCTCAACCATGAGACGGCATCTGTATCGAAATAAGTATTTGTACATAAAATATTGATCTAAACATCTTGTTGTGTGAATTTGCATGTGTTATAGCTGGTTAACCTGGGAGTAGTCTTAGGTTGAGAGCTCTTGCAGGTGGAACAGTTTGAATGAATACGCTCTCGCTGGCAGATGTCACATGCATCGAACCATCCCTGCTGTGTTGTTGGGATGATGCGAATGCAGACTCTTATTCAAGCTTCATTGTATGTTTCCTGAGAAGAATGTGACAGCTATTCAATTTAATATTACATTGTTGTAAAGTAAGAGTTTACATGATCTGATATTGGAAAGTAATATGACAGCAGTATTGTGCGAAGTAATGATACCAATGACGATTGAAGTTCTGCAATCGTGCATAGTGTCATGATGTTTGGTCTGGTGATTGAATGTTGGTGGTGGAATTGTTGGAACATAAGATGCGTTGAATGGTACTGGATGTGCGTCTCGTTTGGGGAGGTAATAGTTTATATAGTGCATAACTGGTAGGTGGGAAATTGTTTATGAAGTATATTAAGCAGATGATGTGGAGTAATGTGCTCTTATTAGCAAGAATTACATGTATTGTCAGTCGGGGCTTCGAAGATTGTTTCGTCTCCATGCTGATAGTTAGAAATTAGTGAAGGAGGTGTATTTCTATACATATTCAATTATGTAGTGTAGTTTTACAGATCGTTAAAGTTGTTATGGTATTGCTTGTGCCAAGTGTGTGGGTGCAATATTGTTGTATGCCAAGTGTTTGGGTTGCATGGTAGCTAAGTATATGTTCAGAATGCATGTGAGCATGCTAGGTTGTAAAGCATTCAGAGTATTTCATCATCATTGCACTGCAATTGTCAGTTTGCATATTTAAGTTATCCATTTGTTGGCACACATTTCTACTTCATGGGGGAGCTGAAAATGATATTATACAAGCTGCACCGGTGATGAACATATTGGTATTGTAATACAGAGCATCAGTCTGCTGTATGGTTGTTCAAAATTTATATTAATGCATTTATGCAAATCAATGTGTAAGTTGCAGGTTATATTTGACGGTTCTACAAACTCATCTTTATTTTGTTAGGTTCAATATATGAGGAAATTCCAGGTCTTGATTCAGGACAGTAAAAATTGAGCAAGCTAATAAGGGTTGTGAGTATAAGCATTTGTACTAACGGTTATTAATAGGAATAGAATTACTGCCAAATATACAATGCGTTCCGGGACGTGAGTTTGGTATAATTTATTAGTTATAAGTAGCTCAAATGTATCGGTTTGTTATACTGAGTTTCTTTTTAGATGAATATACACAGTTATAAACTATTAATTAGAGTCAAGCTTATTACAAGTTGCGTCTGATCTGAATTTGCAGGCCTATGTGGTGTTGCCATAATACTGTTATGCGCCACCTGTTTAAGTTGCATGTTGGATGCGAATTTTCTAAGTTTGCATGTGATGTCAGTATGTTTCTAAAGTTGAATAGCAACTTTTGATGTTTGTGCTGAAAGTGTCAGGCTCAGCTTGTTTGATTCGTTCACTGGTTGGCATGCATATCTAGTCTACTTGGGAAGATAGCCATCGCGTGAGAAAAGGTTCTGAGTCAGTGAAAACCAAAGAGGGAAAAGGTAATCGACATATTACATATCACAAGTGTGTTGTCGTGGTAATAGATTATACACATATGTTGTATAGCTATTGAAAGCTAGCATTAATCTATTGATGTGAATGAATGCACAACTTGTATGTTATATCTGATGACTGCATTAGGTTATTGTTGGCGGTATTAATCCGTTCCAGAAGACTGTCTATATTCAGATTTGTAATACTTCAAGATTTTGCAGGATGTTAATGCCTGGCAACATAACAAGCTGTAGTTAGGGGTGCAAATATATTCAGAAGAATTGGTACGGAGGACATTATCAGTGCAATGCATTCAGTGCACAAGTAATACAGCAATCAAAGGGTATAAGATGAAGCATGTAATGATACAAAATATTAATTACATGATTCAAACCAACGAGTAGACAACTGCTCCTCAAGTATTAAGTTGCGTACTATTTCAGGAGCATCATATAATATATTTAACACATGGTAGTAGGGACCAGTTCTGGAAGCAGTACAGCAAAGACTATTGGATCGTATTTGGAATTCGATAAGATAGCAAATGAACTGGTACAGTTTTTTTTTTAATTTGGATTTACTTATGACCTCATCTTCGGAAAAGAGCTCTATCGCATGCCATCGCCTTCATAGTTAGCCTTGCTGGGAGCGGATTAGGAAGAGAAACTGAAACGACAATCAGTATGTGACATGGGTGGTGTGCATCTATGGTATGCTTCTAATAAAGTGGATCCAAATCTAAATTGGCGGCAGAGTTGTTATGGGGTTAGTTATGGGCACGCTAATTTTAACTTCCATTTAAGTTGGCTGTTTGATAATTGCGGGAGAGCATTCTGCAATGGTGGAAAAAATTGTGTGGTCATGCTTCTACTACCTACAATGTAAAGAATTAGATGTTGCCATCCCAATCACCGATATAGATAGGATACAATGACTACACGTGCCGGTACTCAGTAAACTATGGCATCTAACTTATATAAAGCCAGTATAAATCTTGAATGTAATAGTTAGTGCAATGTGATCTGGGCAAAGAAGCATTGTGCGAATATTCACATATCTTTTGAATTTGTTTGGACTGATCATGTCTACAAATTATTGCGGATACGTGTTTGCAACGCTACATGGACTTATGTGGTAGTACCCTGTCTTACCTGTATAGACTACTAATCAGGTTGTGCATTGGGTCAATTTGATGTTTTAAGCATAGCGGACCTTACCGCTTGATTGTACATGTGGTTGTAACGATATAAATAAGCAGCACCAGATACAGGAATTTCGAATTGCTAAACAACCAGACGATGAACATTTATTCAAGCTGTGATACAAATAGCTAGAATTATGCAGCTAATCCGTATCACTGGGTGACATATAACGACTACACGCTTCTAATTTGTCTTCTGTAATTAAATCCTGTATTATTTCTGGGGCTTCATACACGATTTTGCATTCATCTGATTGCTGTGCCCCCATACTTGCAAGTTGTTTGGCAACGCTGTTTTCTATGTAGTCGATATGATTTAGTGCTATGTGCATATCTCGCAGCAGAATATGTCCCCGATTGATTTGATTTCTCATACCTGGAGGAAAATCTCTGACAAAATGGAATATCTTTATTGCTTCGTAGCATGAAGTCTGTATTTCTATGTTACTCCAGTTTTTATCATAAGCTAAGTGAATGCTGTGATAGATTGCCCAAAGTTCGCTCTCCACTTTATTTGTTGCATCTAATTTTCCTATGAATCCAAGCAACCAGTTATCTTCGTTGTCTCGGCAAACTGCACCGATACCACCACTGCTTGTCGCAGAAGCTGCAAAGCCATACACACTTATTCTGGCAATCCCTTTGTCAATCATATATTATGCACAGCAGAATTACACCAGAAATTATAAAACCTATGCACATTTATGTTATCGGTGATTAACATGATTAAATGTATTAGTACTTACTTTGCAAGTTAGGCACGCTCCTAGGAGGGATTTCACCTCGGAAAGTTGTTGCACTGAGTAAAGTTCGGGACGTAGCAGATGAGTCTGATGACTCCTGCTTTGGTGTTGACATCGAAGGCAGTGATTGTTAACTTTTCCAGATTTGTCTAGCTGGTTGTTGTGGTGGTGTGACGTTGGTTTTTATGGAGGGGGAGAGAGATCTAGTTTTATAGTTAACAAATAATGGCACGCATTTCAATAGTAGCACTTGGATATGTTGGCGTGTCATCTGGTGCTCACATATTCTGATCACGTATATAAATTTGGATGCGTGTAATTGTGTCTACATTGATACATGTGATTTGGATATGACTGAAGTGGCATTGGAGTACATTTGGTGTGCCTCTGTAACTATAAACGTATGACGATTAATATTTGCTTTGGTAACAGTATCAACACGGTTGAACATACGGCAACTTCTTCTAACGCGCGCAAAATGCTGTAATTGCGGAACTACACCCCATTTACCATACGTATTGGTATACGCTTATGTGATCGTCTAAATCAGATGTCACAAAATGACTGTATTGGCTGCATAAATGCGACGAGCAGCAACTGGAGTATTTCTACCAACGGGCTGTTCACGATAATGCTGTATGCCAACTGTTTGTTATATGTATGAAATAACAGCTTTGTGAGGTTGCATGTGATGACACTGACTTGTGAAGGAGGAAAAGCAGACGTATCTGTATGCAGTGCATTTCACAGATTGATCACATCGAAGCTTGCAACATCTTGGCACACATTTTAAGATTATTGGGATGCTACTCAAAAATTAGGATGGGTTGTTAAGGTATTGTAGCTATAGTGATAGTAGATAATATATGTAATGAAGTTCAAATTCATGCATTATACTTATTGGCTTGCAGAGCAGTCTGGATTTGAAGTTGATTGCCAAGCTGAAGAGTAATACAGCGAATTAGTGACTATCATTAACATCTTATTGCGTCCAGCTGCACCAGGAAGAGCATTCTATCGGATGGCAGACAACAGTCAGTCGACACAACTTGACATGGCATTGAGCGATGATGAATACCAAGAACAACAACAAGAAGGCAGTTCCGAGGAGGTTAGCAAAGCAACTGATACAGAGGAAGAAAATGCAAGTACAATGAAGGATATATTTGAAGAAGAAAGTACCTGTGGAAGTGGCTACATCTGGGTAAAGGTTCGGAGACAACATTATACTCTGATGAGAGCGAAGATGACGATGGTTGGGGGTTTTTGTATTATGACTTTCTGAATTGCTAATGGTCTTATAAATGGATATAAAAAGTAACAATAGCAATTTGGATTGTATCGTTTGCGGACAATATCAGCACGGAATATTATTCGATCGGAGCTTTATTTTTTTCATATATAAATGAGAAATATATAGATACACTGTACTTTGAAACTGATGCAGCTATTTTTGCTATATTATATGATAGCGTGTAACTCTTTAATGCAACCTCTGGTGGGAATTGTATCTATCTACATGGAACAATAAATACAACATAAAAAAAGGATCTATGCAATGCATACAGTGGGTGCAGATTAGAACAGTCAATGGGCTCTTCATCTTCCAATACGATGTTGTTGCTATAAAAACATTCCTAAAGCTTTGAAAAATATTATATCAGAATTGCTATGGACGAAAAAGAGGAAGCTGCAAGTAGGCCTCCAGAAATTGTGGAAAACAAATTGAGTAGCAAGACGAAGCGACACGATGAAGTCAGGAAGCGGAAGAAGCCGAAGCATACTGTAAGCATGGAAAGTACTGAGAGCGAGAGCGAAAATGAATCGGAAAGCTGGCATCAGCACGATTATGTTGTTGGAAAAGGATCTGAAACTACAGTTTATTCAGGAGGCGACGACGAAGACGACGCATGCGATAGTGATACGGCAAGATCCTACGAAAGAAATAAGAAGGCTATTTTAGCTACGTTCGGCGACAGAGGGAGGCAGGACGTAAAAGCAGAGCAGAGCGACAGGAACGACTGAAAAGGAAAGCCGACGATGTTAATGAAAAAATCTCGAAGAAGAAGCGTAGAAAATAAATTAACTGTTAGATCTTATTTGTAGTATGTCATATAATTTAAATTATGGATCTATTACTTGGGTATGGGTGGCTATTGTAAATTTTGAGATTCATATTAAGGATGTTTACTTTGGTTGATTTCATTATGGGAAGTTATTAATTGTCATTGCATAATAATACCACGAAAATGCACAAAATAGGAATTACATGAGAAAAAATATGAACAGAAGTACTGCTGTATCTTGAATTATCAGATGTTTGGAATTCTATACAACCCAATGTATATTATGAATGGTATATTTCGTGTCACTGTTGTCTATTATTCATTGTACCACAAGCATTATTTTTTTCTGTAAAATGGAATGGATGCTACTACAGATATGCTTTGAACATAGACGCACGGTATTAAGAGTGTGATTGTATTTCCTTTGGACGTCTTCTATACAAAAGCATGTTTGCTGTACTCTATGATACAACAAATAGTAGTCTACCGATAATTTCATCATGCATTACCAATTGAATGGTAGAAGAGTACATAATATTTAATCAGATACATATGTGTCATTAAATACTATGTATAAATATCACAATGTGTAAACAATGACGATAGCCTAAAATTGACTGCAATGAACCAAACAACTGACCATACTATATATCTCGGGGAAATTTAGGTGTGGGGAAATTACCAGCGGAGCAAAACTCGTCAAAAAATACACCTCAGCATAAATTGAGTGTACATATCTGATCAACATCAAGTTTTACTGAATCAGATGATTTGTACCACACATGTATTTGACATTTGTTCACAAAAGCCTATTAAAACAGGCAACGGTTAGCTTTGTTCTGATTACATTAGCAATGCAGGTCTGCAAAAGAAAAAACCACGCATAACATAACAAAGAGCATACATAGATAGTACAGATGCTTGCTACGCATGACAGATTACTGGCGGTAGACTGTTGCTCGAAACATTGGAATCGTGGGATCAACCAATTCAAGCACGCATGCATCATTAAGCGCTAGCTGAGAGTGCAGCACGTATTTAGACCAAGCGAGACGACGGTGGAAAGGATTTCCCGCGTGCGTGAAACCACATGTTGTTTCCCATCTCATATAGCCATTATCCGATGTTTCTAGCCACACTTCTTTCGGGGTGCCAGTCAAGTAATCCCGTACAAAATATGTAGGAATGTTCTGCACGATTTAAAATAACCTGTTGATATGATGCATCAATACAAATGTCTCAAGGAATTGGAAATTAGGTACTTACAACTCCACCCTTTTTCGTAGTGTGAGAATGAATGATGCGGAATGCAAAGAATGGCACTTCAGTGTTGTGAGCTTGCGCACGAGCGAAAGCATGATTTTCTTGTGGACCTATTCGAAAGACAGAAGAATTGAGCCCGTAGTTGATTTCCACAGCAGATTCATCCATGATGCGGATCTTGAAATTCAAATTGCGTTCATATTTGAACATAAGTACAGCCTTAGGAGGGATGCGATAAGCACTGGCAAATTGAAGCCATCCCATGCCAAAGTAATGCTCGTTATCAACTTGATCGATGCAGATATTCCACGATGCCCCGTTGGGCACATGTAGGCGAACGATGGGTGCGATGCTGTCGTAGTGACGAGCAACATACTTTGGAGGGATCCGCTGCATAAGGAGAATGGTTATTCAACAGAGGTAGCTAATCAATAAATTGTAATTAAGGAGAACATATACACAAATTGCATGACATTGTTACCAGGGTGGTATCTTTCTTGTTAAATGGATCGTAAAGCTTGAAGAAGCGAGGTGCTATTTCTTTAATGCCAGTAGCAGCGTTGCTTTCCTGCTTAACAATACTGTGGTAAGTGATTTCGGTGCACGTGGGATCCATTATCCTTACATCATAGCTCAGATTCGCTCTAAATTTGAAGAAGACAAAATATCCTAAACTGATTGAGTTGCATTTGACCAGAGTTTTTCACCCATTGCTAAGATACAATTCATTGTTGCCTGCAAGAATCGTGGTGTTGAAGATTGCTCCGTTGGGAGTTCGTAGCTGGAAAATCTTTCCAACATATTTCTTGTATACATCAACAGAGATACGAGGCAAGGACTGGAAGCGGAACAACGGTTGATTAGATTGTTTGCTCGAAATAATATCGTTGAGTTGCTTGTATGCAGAACATGTAATTAGTAACTATGATCGAACTTAATCATATACTGGCATTAGGAGCTTTATATATAAGCTTACCAGTCTGTCATTTTCTGGATTACTGGATACGATAACTTTGAAGAAATTCATGCTGATTCCAGGGTTGAAGTCTTAACTGCTAATGTTTGATCATGGAATGTAGGCTGTGTATACAAATGGCAACCACATCAGTTCTTTAAGAAGTTCATATTGAATCACACACACACACACACACACACACACACACACACACACACACACACACACACACACACACACACACACATATATATATATATATGTAAACAAAAAAAAAAGAATGCCAGAAAAAAAAATGGAAGGATGATATCATAGTTTTGCATTGTCACAGTGACACAAACATAACGCGGTTCAAAGTATCCAAGAACTCGTGTATTCTGTATTTATTCATTTACGATTCAAATCTTCGAGAGAACTAATTCAGCGGGAAATTGAATACGCATCTTGAGTATGCATACTTTGATCAAACAGTACATACAAGAAAAAGTACGGAAACAATATCGAAGGGGGAAAACAAACTGTCACTATTGGCACGCAATTGCAAACACTGCAAACTGAAATTGTTGAACACAACAACACAAACAACTGATAGCTGATTTCAATGAGTTGTGCACACATACACAAGCATGTATTCTTATGGACTTGTGCAAATCCTTTTTTTTTTCATGTGAAATTACAGATTGGAAAGAAAACCCTAAACAAAACGTACCTGAAGCAAGTGAAGCTTGGCGGCGATACCTAAGACTTGCAATATGAAGGGTTGGGTGGGAGGAGCATTGGGTGGTTATGAATACCCAACGAAGTTCTGCACGATTAATTTATTCTATTCGACTAAAATTGCAGTGCAAGCCCTCCTGTGAGTAGATATTTAATATTATGCATATGCTTGGCTGAGTTTTAATCAAGAAGTAATACATAATAGTTATTTGCTGTGCACTAATTGAAACTTCATTTTAGTAATTAATATATCTGCGTCGGCATTTAAAAATTAGACAAAAGATTATTACGTATAAATTGGAGTTTAGTCTTGCATTGTCCTGAGGTTGGAATCTTACTAATAATTGATCTTATTAAGATTTTGTATTCATCAAAGTTTAAATTGCTATGTTATCTATCCCACCAGTCTGATTTGTGCACATGTTTATTTAACTGACTGCTGATTGCAGCAAAACAATGTGAATGTCATAAGTTTCGTATAGATGTCTATAGAAGACGTCTATTTTACAATGCTACGAGATTAATTAGACGCCAAGTCGATTAGTAGATGCAATTACATGAATTATAGAAGATTATTGACGTCAAACAACATTGAATCGCTGGCAAACATTGTCAAGCTGGATGTCTTAAAGAGATGGATCTGCGATAAATAAATATAAGCAGTGGCGTAAGAAAATGTATGAAGGAAAAGCAGCGATATAAAACAAACAAAACATTATATTTTATATTAGACATATGTTGTCCCAAAAGTGTACCCAAAAAAATACCCAAGTGTCTGCTGCGATTGGAGACATTACCCTACCCTTGCCACTACAACAGAAGAGGAAACTATACAGTATGGCATCTTCACATGCATAAAGTGACTACCATGTGTTGCTCTGTAACTGCACCAAAAAATATTAGCAAAATGCATAAAAATAACAACTGTATAAGCACAAGTTGTTAATTTTATGCACTGCTGTCTCCAGGGTTCACTGCTAAGTGTAGTCCTTATATCTACATACATATCTGATCATATAGATTTATAAGCCTTCATCACAGAGTTAATTTTATGCAATCTCAACTTGGCGAACACTCCACTTGTTAAGCCAGCGTGGATTCTTGCTGTTGGATGGAGCCAGGCGGAAGTAGAATCGTTTGTCTACTGCTGCATCATTCGCCTTCGACAACACATCGCTCTGTTCCTGCATGATAATATAAGATGACTACATTAATTAACATCCCATGGAGTCAGCTGCATTTCAACTCGAAATCGCGACATATGGGTGTAGTTAGCTTACGTCTGGAGTCATTGCAGATAGGATAACCGCACTTTTGTTTAACACAGTTTCAACAGCATGTCCAAATATAGCAACCTCAAGTTCACCACTGCCATCACCAATTCGAACTCCGAGGCGCCCCCTGCACGATATCAATTTATTTACATCTCAATTAGAAATCACATACTTACATGAGAAAGACACAGTTGTTCACAAATAAATTGTTGTGTATACAACCATATTTGGCATGAGTTATTGAATTGGTAAACATTAACTTCAGAAGAATTACGTGAGATGGGACGCGGCATACCATGGAGCAGAAATGCAATCATTTTTTGCACAGCCTGGGCAAGCAAATACTTCGCCTAGCACATGGTTAGTAGCCCGGTTGCACTTGTTGCATGCGGTATACCACGGTCGCTGACTACATGGTGCTACAACAACAGACACTCTCACCCAGATTTCATCGGAACCAGTCTGCAGCAATGCAAAACAACATTAATTCAATCGGGAACATCATGGATAAACTTGCCCGCGGTTACAATGCTAGACAGGAAAAGTTACCGGAGTACTTGGTAAGTCTGCAATCCTGACAAGTTTGAACTCAGATGTAGAAGTATTGGCAACTTTCTTCTTCAGTAGCATCTCAGGGTCACTGATAGCATCAATTTTCTCGTAGTTAGCATCGCGCCTGCAAGATCTTTAGATTGTTAACATATACTACTTGACGACAAGCTATGAAGTACATATAAGTAGATAATGAAGGCAGTTTACCAATCCAACAATTCATCAACCCGTGCATCGAGAACATCAGACAAGAACATTGTAGACATAGTAGTTTTCAAGGAGAATCCTGGGAGACATGGGCAAAACCATTTATGAACATAGCAGTAGGAAACAAACATAACATATCATATGTCAACATTTCAGCAAAAAATATCATATCGATACCGGAGTATTTCGATGCCACAACATTAGTGACGATGACAACCGGCTGGGATTTTGCTAACTTGGCCAGTTTTTCTGCATCAGTGGTTGCTATGTCATCCCAAGCTGAAAGGCACACTGGATTCAAACTGTTTGGCAAGACAAATAAAGTTAGAGAAGACAGCAAATAGATAGAGTTGAAAAGATTCAGAAAGGAGGAGGGAAAAGACACCACAGGATATCATCGATTACACGACAATTTTCAGCATCATAAATAACTAAATACATCTTACATATATATAACATATATATTTGGTATCTGCATTCCATACCGGTATAAAACGACCTAAAATTGATGAAGCCGAGGAACAAACAAGTGTTATACGTGCTCGTATTAATTTATCAGGAAAATCAAGATTCTGGATTGCATACATTGATGGTTCATTGCTCGCAAGTCACATTACACATGCTTAATGTTGATCTGGTATGCTTTCATTCTTCTATTATTTTCCAGAGCATAACAAAGCAATATTTGCAGTGTAAGAGACAATATATAATTCTACTATTGATTTAAGAACTTCCGCCGCCTATAATGTGGCCACACCTAACTAACAAGAATAGACGCAGAACAGTATATTAGAAGCAAGCAAGGCACATTGGAGAACTTACGTATCGTCAATAACAACTATATCTCGAACCTTCGAACGAGCGGTCGAATCCTTCCATGGCACTGTTTTCGGAGACATGACAGCTATGATTATCACTGCGACATCTGCATATGGATACATATATTGTGAGTATGTAATTTTTAATGGAACGAAGGAAGACAGCCACGGGAAGCACAACAATAACAAACATAAATAAATAAGAGCAACGCATAAAGAACACAGCAAGCGATGCAGTGCTAAAACATTGGGGGAAACTACCAAATTTATCAGGTTTCCCGATGAAGTCGCGGGCCTCAGTCAGAGTCTTGAAGTTGTACGCAGTAATTGCTGTTTCATCTGCAGCACCTTCAACTGGTACAATTTTCATCTGAGGATCCAGAACAAGGACATAATCGTGATCAATGTAGCGATGTTGCGGGTTAACACGGCGTACAACTCCATCACTGAACCGGTATGCATGATATGGATGTAGCTGTTTGTCAAACAATTCAATTTCAGCGTCAAAAGCTGTAGCCTGTATCTTTTTACCCTGCACAGGACAAAGCAGGTAACGATAAATATGACACAGGTATTGGTGATGTCAGTGTACTACTCGTTAACTAACCTCGCTATCGCAAAGGACATATCGCTGATACTTTGTGTTGCCAAATCGAGCTGTTGTTGCACGGTACTTCTCAACGACACGAAGTTTAAGCTTCCATTCTTTCAGTTGATCAGTTAAGGCAGATAACTTCAGCATATCACTTTCCATCCCTAGTTTACAACAGCAACACACGAACAACATATATAAGCACCACATTTGTAGTTACATGCTATTCAGATGGTAAAAAAACTTGATGCATAATGACGCGATCATTTAACCTTGTAGCAAACACATTTAATATAGAAAAATCACACGAACAACAAATTTAAACCACAATAATGCAGACAGGCAAGATTATAGCAAATACATATTCGGAGCCATAATTTCATGTATGGTATTTCCAGTGACACAGACGAAAGCATGACAAAAAAACAAGTATAAAAACTAAACAAACAAACACACACACACACACACACACACACATATATCATATACATGTTAAAAAGTAGTATATATAAATGTATATGTAAGTATTATATGCATATATGTATATATGTATGTCTCTATATATATATATATAGTATATGATGTTCCTATTGTGAATCACTATTCTTGTTGGCCCGATGCTCGACGTAGCAGATGTTTGTACACAACATTCTGGGTACTGTCAACAGTTTGGATATTATCAAGTGGATGCATTAAAATTTTCACAGACGCAGACAACGTCGCTCGAGACAATGCAACATAGAGTTGACCGTGCGAGAATACTGGTTGAGGAAGATAAATACCAACATACTGCAAAGTTTGGCCTTGGGACTTGTTAATTGTCATCGCAAAGCATGGTCGGACTGGGAATTGTTTTCTTTCAAACTCAACTGGGTAGTTATCTGTCTCAGATGGCCTGAGTGGTATCCTAGGTATGAAGACATCCTTGCCTTTATTGTGACCTATAGCTATTTCAGCATGTATGACATTAGGGAGGAGATTTTTACATATAAGTTTAATACCATTAGACAGCCCGGCGGATGGATCTAAATTTCGTAACAACATCACAGGACAACCACGTTTTAAGAGCAGCTCATGAGGAGGCAGTCCATTAGGTGTAAGGGTATGTAAAAAACTCTAAAGAATGATTATCTCGGCTGCCAGGAAGAAAATGATCAAAACTTGTGTAGACATGTGTGTTACCAGGGAATCTACCAAGTAAAATTTGATTCAGTAAATCAACACAGTCATTCCTTGGTGTCAAGATGGCTCGGTCGACGAGGTAATCGGACTTCAAGCAATCACTTTCAAAGTTAGGGTAAACATAGTCAATGAAAGTGTTAATCGATGTTCTCTCATTTACAAAAGGCACAACCATTGATTGCGGTGGCTTTAATAAGGATTCATCATTTTCTTGTAAGCTGCCATCCCCGACTGATAATAGAAACTCCGCAAAACACGGATCATGTATTGCCCTCATGTTCGCTGTTAGACGCAATAAACGCATATGAGGCCACAGGTGTGAGTCAACAATGCTGTTACATATGCACTCTTCCTTCGTTGCTCGCACTGTCACAGGAAGAACTTGCCTGAAATCACCACCGAAAACAACAACCTTCCCTCCAAACAATTCGTTGCTCGAGCATATATCGCGGAGCATAGATTCAAAAGCCTCGATATTCTGCTTCTTTGCCATTGTGACCTCATCCCATATAATTACACTTGATTGTCGAATCAGCTCTGCCAAGGCAGTCCGCTTCCTAATGTTGCAGCAACTCTTCTCTTTTGTGTCCAGAGGTAGCTTGAAGCGAGAATGCGCTGTTCGACCCCCAGGCAAATTGGATGCTGCAATACCTGTGCTGGCAGTGGCCAATGCAATATAACCCATGCCACGAATACGAGCGAGGATAGCTCTGTAAAGGAATGTCTTCCCAGTGCCACCAGGCCCGTCAACAAAGAAACACGCACCTTTCTTCCGCAAAACATGATCAATGATTACATCATATGCAGTTTGCTGGTCCTCATTCAATTGCTTCGTTGCCGCAATGTCTTCTGTAGGGATAGGAATTGCTAACTCTTCATCAATCTCTCGATTCAGCGGTGCAACTTCATCGGAACCATTGATATCCATTGGCAAGTTATAATCTCTTAACTGCCTTCCCATTGACTCAAGAACCATGTTTACATGTCTTAGGGTTCTTGAAAGGATCTGACCTTCACTGTTGGCTTCTCCACGACGATAGTATTCAGAAAGCTTAGCATAAAATCGTTCCCACAGCTGCCGAGGATTACTCGGCTGGCAGAACACCAGAATGGTGGCAAACAGTCGTCGTAAAGTGTGTGGCATCTGGAATGTTGTAGCCTCTTCTAGACAATCTTCCAATGCAGTGTCTTTCTCAAGCAGCCCAAGATTTTCGCAGGCCTCGCGATATGTTTCACACACATGATTACCAACGGTGCGAAGATGCTCGTATGATTCCGCACCTCTGACATGCATTAATAGTATACGTAAGAAGAAACGTTCGCCTTCCGCAGGGTTAGCAGCCACTATACGACCAATAGCATGACCTTTCTTCCGAGGCGTCCACTCCGATTTCGTAGAATTCCATACATAATGTTCAGGAAACTCACTGTAGAGCCACCTCTTAGCTTCTGGATCCCGTTTATTTGTTTCAAAATACTCAGTTAACATCGTCTTCTTATATTTCTTATCCGTCGCAATATACGCGAGTTTCGTATATTTGTTAAATGCAATGGACTGCATTCCAGGAAGATGAAGCTGCATGGCAGTGACATGAGGATACATCTCGTTCAAAGGGAACTTAAAGATACGCCAAGCAGCTTCAGGCGGGGAAATCCATCTGGCAGACTGAAAAGCCTTTATTTCATCGACGCAACCCTTCTGTTCCGATATCACCTGGAACACAACCCTGTCGTGACCTTTGTATATGTATTTGTACAGATATTTAACAGCTTTTATGGTGGAGCATATTTCCACATTTATGTGGAAGTCATACTTAGCAAGCAAGTAAGGATTATACGGCACAACCCACCTGTTGTCCAATGTTTGTCCTCTCACCTCAACAGTGCGGCCATTTCTTTGCCGGCGATAAACTGCGAATGCATCATCACCAGTCCTTGTAACATCTGCGAATTCCCGAGGATATTTGTTCTTGCAGCCAGTTTTGGGTCGCATGCAAGGGCACTGTCGGTTAAACTCACCACATGGACCATGCATCATATGTTTCTTCACTGCATTATGTAAATGAGGATTTGCATGCGGGTCAGGTATTTTAGCAGATATGTATTTGTCAATTCTATCAGGGCTCATTAACTTGGCGAATTTCTTTAGAATCAGTAGGAAGTGCACATGTGGTAGACCCCGCTTCTGGTACTCAATCACGTAGGTGTAAGCAGCAATTGGCCCAAGTATTTCCCTATCAATCAAATCCCGCTTAAACTCTACTGTTTTCGCCCGGAAAATTCGCGCTACTAAATCAGGCCGGTTTTGAGGTTGCTCAAATGGTAGAAGCTCCGCACGAATCTCGGCCCAGTTGGGATTGCATGTCATCGTGACAAGGTAATCAGGTTTGCCGTACTTACGCACCAGAGCCATTGCATCCTGGTAACGACGCTTCATATCACGGGGCCCACCCACAAAAGACGGTGGCAAAACGACTTGACGCCCGACATTATTTGGGTTCATTTCGCCCGCATTGATGCTGTCCAGTATTCCCTGGTAAAGTTCCGCCCGGATAGTGTCCTGATGCTGACGCACATAATCTAGCCTGCTTGTCTCAAGCTTCACATACATATCGACCATGTATTGCTGAAGCAGACGCCCAAAGAACAACATCGATGACCGGCGTATATCTCGCATCTGTAACCGGTAGCAGTAATACTGACAACAGCTAACAGTTGCACTATCGGACTCTGCATCACTTGGCCCTGCAATTAGAGGCTCATCATTCAGCAACACGGCATACACAACGACATTGATAATATGAACTCACACATACTAAGTAACAACGTGAAACTACCTTTTCGTGGCTTCTTTTTCAGAGGCTTTTTATTAATTCTAGGATGCCATCCAGGCTGCCCACGAGGAAACATGATAGGATACTGAAGCAGATCAAAACAACCCAGATGATACTGAATACTCTTTGCTTCACCACCCTTATGCCTCACCCTAATATCACGGACGTATTTACCAGCACGCGACTCATCATCAATCCAAATTGCTGCAACCTGATCAGATGTAGGTAAATTTTGCGTTCGTTGATCAAGTCCAGGATCACATTTAATCCGCACATCACAATCAGCAAATTCAGGGCTTGCACTAATAGACTGAAATGACTGGTTATAAGGATTGGCCTCTAGAATATCAGTCAAGCATGAAATAACAGCCGGATCAAGATTTTCAAAAGCCTTCACTCGGCTTTGCAGCTGGAAGGCTGGATCGTAGAAATAAACCTGTAAATATCTAGGAGGTTGTTGGCCAGGATAAATATCATTAATGTAGTGGTATATCTGCCCTTGTACACGGAATGTGTAGATCCCTTTGCTTTTATTCTTCGTGTCAGGATCAGCCCTCACACCCATCGAAGTGAAGGAGAACAGGCAATTGTATGCACGAATATTATTCCGGAAATCTTCGCTAGTCACATTGTCGGACAGGAGCAACTCCGCCAACGAATTTGGGATCTCATGAGGAGCAAGGACTACACACCCCTCACTGCAACAAAAGCCATCTGGTTCGTACGCAAATAATTTAGCATCACAATGCGGACATCTCCGTGGAGATGGCAGCATGCTTGGCTCCATAGGCGGGGGCGGAGCACCCCGCTCCCACTTTTTCGTACGTCTCTGCCCTACACAACCAAATAAAAAACCGATTAACAGATATGAAACCATAACTGAACACACATATAACTACAAATGAAGCCATAGTCGGGGAAAAAAGACTAACGGGGTGGTTGGGGAACTCGAGCAGCACCGCCAGCACGACTATTAGGTTCACCCACAAATGCAGCAGGAGGTACGACGGATGTGCCTCTATTCCCAGAAGACGCATTGACGGCGTGTGGATGTTGTAATGAACCCGGCGATGAAGAACCTGACGCGCCTGAAGCAATATTGGGCAACCCAGATGACACAGCTGGCATGTATGACAGCACAGTATTTGGTAAACCATTATAGACATCCAAAGCAGTACCATATCCGGCCGCAAAACCAACAGACGGCCTATTCAGGCCAGAACCCCTAATAGCCATGGATCCGACGGGCATGGGATACGGGGAAGCATACCTAGGTGCTTGCACACTACTACCTGGCGTCGCAGTATGGACAACAGGACCGGTAACGGAACCCCTTACATCTGCATTGTACACGGACGGGCCGGGATTCGCATTACGCCCCCGCGGTCTACCCGACGGCCGCGGAGCCAGGGCAGAAGTATTACCTCCTGCAGATGAAGGCCCGAGGTTCACATTTTCCGCCCACGGTCTACCCGACGGCCGCAGAGCCGGGGCAGAAGTGTTGACTCCTGCAGATAATCCTGAACCGCGTGCTAGCTCCTCCCCCACTAAACCCCGGCGAAGTCGTTTCCCAAGACTACCTGTAGGCATTTACAAACTACAGGCCACACACTACAGAAAGCCACAAACATCAATTAATTTCAACCACGGTAACAACATCACAGGCACAAAATCTATACCAAATTAACTAAGCAGTAGACGAACCACATTTCCATCGCAAATTTTCGGTCGCATCATCAACTCAGCTTACACATGATTTATACCGATTCCAACCTGATCGAGATGCCTCATAATTAAAATACCAGCTCAAGACACTGAGCCAGCATTACACATTAAACCAGTTAAAAGTAACTAAGCCAAACAAACAAACAAAAAACCAAAGGGATGGCGGGACACAAATTCCACACGGTAGCAAAGCAAAACAGAAACACGGCAACATACAACAGGCATAAAACAAACCACACAGGCTTCTTACAGCAACATTCACATTTTTAATGTATATACTGCCAACTCTTAGAGAGGTGAACGTACCAGATAAGACAACACAACGAATTCCTTGCTCAAGCAGCAGATGATCAACCTGCAAACACCAACGCTAAATGTAAGCAAATGTGAATCAAACTAACCAAGCATCGCCTTGTCAACTGGCTACAACCACCACCTGCTGAGCCCATACGTATAAACAGCACACTTGTATATAGAGTAATAACACCATTAGGAAACAAAAAAACCCAACAACACACACATGCAAGCAATCAAACCACAGATACATACCAATTTGTTAACTCATCATAAAAAACACACATGCAAGAAGGTATCACAACAACCCACATGGCAGAGTAAATATTCAATTCACAACGAACCAAATACAATCCCCCCCACTAACTGCCCGAAGCCCCGATTTAGAAAACCTTCGGGTCATTAAAAAAAAACCCAAATTAAAAAACCCAATTCAGCATCCCTACAGAACCTGAGAAACCGTTAGACACACCAACTACCGGATAGCGCGCGACCCACCGAACCAATTTCCGGCCGCCGGCGAAAACAAAACCCACAAGCCGGAGAAAATACAGAGACGAAGAGAGACGAAAGAACTGACCCGGTAACAATAGATCAGCAAATGGCACCAACATCAGAAGAGCCTTCTCCCACATTCTAAGAATGAATGGCAAGAGGTCGACACCTGTCCCACTAACGAGTGCCGGCAACCAGCCACAGCTGCTCGGAGCATAGCCACCTGTCCCACCAAGAAGAACACCGACTACGAAGTTCATGTTCCACAACCCAGACCAACCAGGGACATCTCAAATGACAATATCGCCCTTCAACCACAGCTTACCTGTTCCGTGTCAGCAAGGGCATAACCGACCTTTTCTACACGTCACTATTACGTGGTATTTCGCTGGCACTTTGTCCGAATTGGCAGCAAGTAATTGGGCCACCACTGCCACGCAAAGTGGCCATAACTTCTTTTATATAGGTAGTAAGATTTTTTAAGTCTAATAAACTCCATACCTCTTATTTGTTGATCGATCGTCTTGTCTGATCTTCTTGTCTGATAGAGCACTGTCGTGCTGATAACGTGTTGTGAAACGAGAATTGACAGAGGCAAGAAATAAAGAGAGACAAATATGTGTAGGGAGAATGCTAGTAGATGTGTATTATTCACCAACCCTAAGCCTCCTTATATAGGCATTAGGTGGGCTTGTGCACCATAATATAATTATACAAAATACACCCAACTATGTGATGGATATTCACATCAGTCCAATAACATATTTCACAACAAAACTAATATTTTTTTGATGTATTTGTACGTGAGTTTTATTTTTTAAATTTGTGCCCCTTTTAGCTCCACCACTGTTGTGAAGGGAGGTGGTCGGGCCGTCGGGCAACAGTGCAATGGGAAGGTGGTAGGTTAACCAAAGATAATGGACTCGGATCCGGATTTAAGAAGCTTTGCATTGAAATGGAAAGTCCATTGGGCCAGTCAACTTAGCCCGAATATAACGTGAAGAATGCAACTGTTCTAAGGAAACTAGTCTATAAAACCGAAGCCCAAATGCATCCTCACCAAGACGAAGAAGAAGATCGTATAAACGTTTCACTCGCATCCTGGATCTGTATCCTCCTCTCTCTCTCTAGATCATCACTATGTTTCAAAGCTCTGAAGGCTAAAGCGCCATCGTCGTCTTCTTCGCAAGCTTCGTCCTTGCGATCTCTCCCAATCTGAATTACGCGCATCAGCAATCGACAGGTCAGTCATTTTGTTTCAGAATCTCCTTTCACAGTTCTTATTCTACGTTTAGAACTTCCCGAAACCATCTCTAATCTCCTGATCTGATTCGAAACTCCCAGATCTGTGAACCCTAGGTTGTTTTACTGTTATTAGTTTCTGATTCGATTGAATCAACACCGTATTGTAGTAGCATTTAGTTTCAATTTTGTGATCTAGTTCTGGTGACACTGTAGGAAAATGGAGAAATCTTCGACGTTGCTGGTCCATTTCGATAAGGGGACACCGGCACTCGCCAATGAGATCAAGGAAGCCCTAGAAGGGAACGACGTTCCCGCTAAGATCGACGCCATGAAGAAAGCAATCATGCTGTTGCTCAACGGAGAAACCATCCCCCAATTGTTCATCACCATTATTCGGTACGTTTTGTCTTCTGAGGACCACACGGTTCAGAAGCTTCTCCTTCTCTATTTCGAGATCATCGACAAAACTGATTCACGTGGGAAGGTGTTACATGAAATGATCCTGATCTGTCAAAACCTGTTGAACAATTTGAATCACCCCAATGAGTATTTGCGGGGCGTGACCCTCCGGTTTCTTTGTCGATTGAAAGAAACCGAGGTGATTGAGTCCTTGATCCCTGCTGTTTTGTCTAATTTAGAGCACCGACACCCGTTTGTTAGGAGGAATGCGATCCTCGCGGTGATGTCGATTTATAAGCTTCCTCAAGGGGAGCATTTGTTGGATAATGCTCCCGAGTTGATTGAGAAGTTGCTTGCTACAGAGCAAGATGCTGCGACTAAGAGGAATGCATTTCTTATGCTGTTTGACTCCGCTCAAGATAGAGCGGTGAACTATCTTTTTATTCACATTGATAGAATCAACGACTGGGGTGAACAGCTTCAGATGGTGGTGTTGGAGTTGATCCGTAAGGTTTGTAGAGCAAACAAGGGTGAGAAGGGGAAGTACATAAAGATCATCATATCTTTGTTGAATGCCCCATCAGCAGCCGTGGTTTACGAATGTGCTGGGACTCTGGTTTCTCTCTCGTCTGCTCCCACCGCCATCAGAGCTGCTTCTCAGAAGTACTGCGAGCTTCTCCTGTCACAGAGTGACAACAATGTTAAGCTTATTGTGCTTGACCGGCTGAACGAGCTTAAAGCTTCACATAAAGAGATCATGGTCGATATGATCATGGATATTTTAAGAGCACTTTCCAGCCCAAATCTTGATATCCGTAGAAAAACTATTGACATGGCTCTTGAATTGATCACCCCTCGGAACATTGATGAAGTTGTTTCTACATTGAAGAAGGAAGTCATGAAGACTCAGAATGCAGAGGTTGAGAAGAATGGGGAATATAGGCAAATGCTTGTCCAAGCTATTCATTCTTGTGCAGTCAAATTCCCAGAGGTTGCAAGCACAGTTGTGCACCTGCTGATGGATTTCTTAGGGGACACCAATGTTGCTTCAGCTATTGATGTCGTTGTCTTTGTGCGGGAGATAATTGAAACCAACCCTAAACTGAGGGTGTCTATTGTAACAAGGTTATTGGACACTTTCTATCAGATCCGTGCTGCACGCGTGTGTTCTTGTGCCCTCTGGATCATTGGGGAGTACTGCCTCTCACTTTCTGAAGTTGAGAGTGGAATTGCAACTATAAAGCAATGCCTTGGGCAGCTACCTTTCTTCACCGCTAATGAGGACGCCGATGTTCAGGATTCTTCAAAGAGTTCACAGCAGTCGAACTCCATTACAGTTTCCTCCAGGAGGCCTGCAATTCTTGCAGATGGGACCTATGCTACACAGAGTGCTGCTATAGAAACTTTCGTATCTGCACCAGCCATTCTTCACGGGTCATTGACCTCAGTTGGAAACCTAAGATCGTTGATTCTTGGGGGTGATTTTTTCCTTTCCGCTGTTGTGGCATGTACTCTCACAAAACTTGTTTTGAGGTTGGAAGAGGTTCAGCAATCTAAAGTCGAAGTGAACAAAACCGCCACAGAGGCCTTACTGATTATGGTCTCTATGCTACAATTGGGGCAATCTTCACTTCTTCCACATCCTATTGACAATGATTCCAGTGATAGGATTATCCTATGCATTAGATTACTTTCGAATACAGGTGATGAGGTGAGAAAGATTTGGTTGCACTCATGCAGACAGAGTTTTGTTAAAATGCTTGCGGACAAGCAGTTCCGTGAATCTGAGGAGCTCAAAGCGAAGGCTCAAATATCCCATGCCCAGCCGGATGACCTCGTGGACTTCTACCACTTAAAGAGTAGAAAGGTAAATGAAGTTCTCCTCTATTGGTTTTTTGTTTTTTTCCATAATATTTGAAACTATTTTGCTTTACATATTCCGAGTTTTTTGACCCAGAGATGTCTTTCCTGAGCTTGTTTTACCATGCGTGTATTGTTCTTGTTGAAAATAGTGTGGTGCTGTTTGTAGGTCCAAATTCATTTATTCAAAAATAATTTAGAATATGCATGTCAGTAGTCTTGAAGGGCTATATAGCTTGCTACAAAGTCACTTTTTAGGGCCCTCAGTTTGGACATGAAATTCAATGGCTGTATACATTTCTTTTTAGTTTATTCTTAATCCAGTCATTGCTATGCAATGGCCTTCATCTTCACTTTTCCTGTCATGTACTTATCTGTGTCTAATTTTCTTAAAATTCAATCTCACTAGATAATTAGTGGCTGGATTTTTTCCTTGAACATCAGATCTGTTTCTAATTCTTAAAACTCACCTGATAAACAACTGTGAAACTTTTTCATTGAAAGTCAGATCGGTATGCTCTGCTATTGCCCATTCTTTCAGTGAATAACCTGCATTCATCTTATTTTTACTCTTGTTTCCTGCTTCTTGATATCCATATTATTGTCAGGGTATGAGCCAACTGGAGTTGGAAGATGAGGTGCAGGATGATCTCAAACGTGCTACTGGAGAGTTTTTGAAGGATGGTGATGACGCAAACAAACTTAACCGAATCCTTCAACTAACAGGATTCAGCGACCCAGTATATGCTGAAGCATATGTGACAGTTCATCACTATGACATTGTCCTTGATGTCACTGTTATCAACCGTACAAAGGAGACCCTGCAGAATTTGTGCTTAGAGTTAGCTACCATGGGAGATCTCAAACTTGTGGAGCGGCCGCAAAACTACACACTAGCACCCGAGTCGAGCAAGCAGATTAGAGCCAACATTAAGGTTTCTTCAACTGAAACGGGAGTTATATTTGGGAATATCGTTTATGAAACTTCAAATGTGCATGAACGCAATGTTGTCGTTCTAAACGACATCCATATTGATATTATGGACTACATCTCTCCTGCCACTTGTTCCGATGTGGCATTTAGAACTATGTGGGCCGAATTTGAGTGGGAAAACAAGGTAATATCTTCTTCTGCATGCCATTTTCTGGTATCCTTTTCTTTGATACAACTATGCTTAAACCACAATCATTAATTTTTGCTGTTGATGTTTCTTATGAGATCCATACTTTTACAGCTATTTAGAGATTGCAATGCATAACTTGTTTTGGCACTGAAGTTGTTACACAACAGAATTTAAATTCTAAAGTTGCTCTGTGTTTTGCATATGTCAAGGGCGAAATTAGTGTTGTTCTTGTCATTTGCAATCACTCTTGGCATGTAGGTGACACTAGAGAAGTATGTATTCTCTGATTAGGCCTGCTATAGCTCGATACTTGTTGCCTTGCTCATATTGTTCTCCATGTCAATTAGCTTCATTAACCCATTGTTCAACAAGCGCTGTTGGCTTTCATGTTAAAAACTCAATTGTTTAAGCAATGTATCCTTAGTTAGATGGTAATCTTGGATTTTCATTTGTTAATGTATCATTTTTTACTCACTGCAAACAAGTATTTTCTGAAGCTGGATTTCAGTTGTGAGATGCTCTTAGTTTTTTTCACCCTCTCTGCCACCGGAGCTATTTCTCATACTTACATTGGGGCTTTGAGTTCCACTGGCTTGAGATTGCATTATAGTTCTGAATGCTATACTGTTTTTCATTATTTCAGGTTGCTGTGAACACAGTTATTCAACACGAGAAAGAATTCCTAAACCATATTATCAAGTCGACAAACATGAGGTGCCTTAGTCCACTGTAAGTGATCTCTCTCAAGTCCCAAACAGATAGAAATGATTTATAATTTCACCTATCATTCTTCTTAGCTGAAACATAGTAAATAGTCTGTCGTGGACTCGTGGTAATGTGTCTCAACAATATTTACTGGTTGGTGATCAGGTCGGCTTTGGAAGGGGAATGCGGATTCCTTGCTGCTAACCTGTATGCCAAGAGTATATTCGGTGAAGATGCCCTTGTAAATGTGAGTGTTGAGAAGCAAGTTGATAGTAAGCTGAGCGGATACATCAGGATTAGGAGCAAGACTCAAGGCATTGCTCTGAGCCTCGGGGACAAGATTACCCTAAAACAGAAGGGAGGAGCTTGATTGAAGTAGCTGAGAACAAGATTACCCGTTTTGACACATTTTGTTTCTTCTTAAGAACTTGTCATATTGTTTTACCTGATGTTGTATCTCCCAGAATGACCTTATATCGGTAGGGATTTAAAGTTACTTATTTCTTCCCTTGTCTCAATTTTTCTTAAATTGAATAAATAGATTACCATTTGAGAATCTTCATTTGTTGTAAGAATTTGCGAATTCATTCGCTTTTATGTTTTATATTCTTTTATGAATCAACTTGGCTTTCCTCCAAGTCATCGTTGCTTGGTTTGTTCCCTAACATTGTGCTGTGTTTTGACTCTTAAAGCAAGTTCCCTAACATTCTTGTGTTGTGCCTGCATGAGTTCATTGAGGGAAGTTCTTTTGGCCCTGAATGCTGGCGTATCTGTTGCCCGCAAAAGCTACTGAGCAATCCAAAATTGAACATGCCAATTACTGTTTGAAATTGAATTTTCCCCTGTGGTAATAGCCATGCACAACAAGACAAACGACAATATCCACCTTTTTTTGTTGAAAGAGTCATCATTACATAAATAACCACACGGAAACAAGACCAAGAACCAAGTCCAAATACATCAGAATGCAACCAAAGCTACCATGAACAAGACAAACTAGACAACAAGAAGAAAACAACACCACTAGACACTACAACTACAACTACAAGAGCACATGAACAACAACTACATAGGATGATTAACAAACAAGATTTGCTTGGCCGCTTTGTGAGCTTCAGCCACCATATGACGTTGGACTTTGGCAATAGAAAAAAGAGCAAGAGCCTTCATAGCATTCCTGATTCTACTAAGGATTGGCTCATCCTGAAAAGCAGGACAGGACTTTCCCTGTAAGAGAGACGCCACATGAGCACAATCAGTATTAATATTAATATGCATGATATTATGATGCAAAGCGAAGCAAATAGCGTGTTCCACGGCAAGAAGCTCTGCTTGTTGGGCACAAGATGCATAACAGAGTTTTTCAATAATCCAATTAGATCTGTCAGTCTCCCTAGTGTGAAGACCAATGCTGGAGGAAAGAGTGTTCATATTCCATGCTCCATCCACAGAGATGTCCTTGATCAAATGTCTCGACTGACCATTAGTGGCATCGAAAATAATAGCAGGTGCACAATGGATGGGAGCATCACTGAGGCCCGTAGTAGACATGCTGGGATTACTTCGTAGAAGAAGATTTTCAAACTCCATGGTCGAACGGATGGCCTCGATAGAGAAGTCTTGGTTTCTGAAAACAAGACTACATCTACTTCTCCAGATGCACCATAGAGTTGTGGATAGCTTGAATATTTTTAGTGAGAATGATGCTCCACAGGATACTGTCAAAAGTGGCATTCCTAACGAGTGAAAAACCTCCGTTCCCCCAAAGGCGTTGGGGAACACCGCAATAAAAGAAGAGGTGCTCAAGAGTCTCTGCATGGTTGTTACAAAGAGGACATAGATCAGAGGAGAAACCAAGCCTTTGGTTGAGAAAACTTCTCGTGGGCAGTCTCTTGTGGGCACATTTCCACATGAAAATTTTCCATTTTTCGGGGATCTGGAGGCCCCAGATCTTGCCCCAATTCCTAGAGTCGGGGGAAGGCCAGTGATCAGAATGAAAATGACATGCTGGAAGGTAGAAGGTGTTATTCTCTACACTGAGGAAGTTATATCCAGACCTTGTGGAGTAATTTCCCGATTTAGTGAATGGCCAGATAACCCTATCACTCGTTTTCTCAGTCGGGAGTTGGATGGCTAGAATTCTGGAAGCAATGAAATTTGGCACCTTAGCTCTTATAATATCCACCTTAGAACACAAATAAGAACAGTTTCAGGTCCTCACATGTAACTTTGAAAACACTAGAGTGTTTGCTAAGAGAGCACTAGTGTGATTCCAGGTTGAATAATTCTACACGGGGAGAATTTTAAAAAATAATTTTCATTTTGATTACGTGTCAATGATTCCTAAGGATTTAGTATTTCCATAGTAGGGTTGGTTTTACCACATTATGAAATTATGTCTAAAATTATATCCATCTAGCAAGGTTCACCGAAGTTCTGCAAATGTGTGTTTGTGTGTGTGTGTGTGTGAGAGAGAGAGAGAGAGAGAGAGAGAGTCTCATTCACAACTCATTTAAACCTCAGCTTCATGCCCAATGCACAACAAAGATGTAACAAAATTTCTTTACATGAGCAAAGCTTGGTTCAAGTGCTCTTGATGTGGAGTAGCAACTAAGAACTCAGATAACTTCAGTTCAATACATGAGATTCAGCATAATCTTTCACCATTAGTATCTCGCTGCATAACTTTTGGGGTAGTTTGTCTAATGCTTCTCCTTCTTGCCAGGCTTGCCCTACCAGCACTCCAGGACCCAACTGCCGGATATATATTACAACCTCGTCGTTGAAAGGCCACGGATGCTTAGCTGCAATTAATAAGGAAAAAAGAAAATTCATTGGCATTGTTCTGATAATGCGATATATAAGAAAGCTAGCAATTTTCTTTAGCAACTAGTTCACCGTCCAAACAGTAGAATGCATGATGCAAGTTATATCTAGGGCTGTAAACGAACATAGCTGCCTGAGAGGCACGCGAGAGCCGGTTCCATTAAACCTCAGACCATGTGCTAAACATAGGCGATCTAGAGCGTAGATTTAGGCTCAATATGCTGGAACAGCCGAGGCTAAACATGGTGAAGCTCGCCCCTTAGTGCCAACTCGTTTCATAACTAATAGCTGAAAACATTAATTTTACAGCTATAATATAATATACTGTTCTTTAGGTTGAGTTTTCAAGAAATCACTTTGGTACAAGCGAAGCCAAGCCAAGCTGAGCTCAAGCAAACCCGGCTAATCGAGTGAGTAGGAGGTTCCGCCCACCGGTCTTAAAGACTAGCTATCCAGGTACTGGCTGAGCCAGGATTTTGTCAAGAGGGGGGCACAATTTTTATCATTCCACTCGTCAAGTATCTACATGTTGAAGAGGATAAGATATTTAGAAAAATATTGCAACTACTATTACTCATTATTCAACAATAAAACAAAATCAAGTGACAAGATGAAAACCATAATTACCAATAGTTTTAAGAAAACTACAGTTTTGTACTTCGACTTTACTCGTGAATACATCAAATCAATGTGATGGAGGGGGGTGGATGATATGGTTTAACTTTGGGGCTTAATAGTACTTGGGCTGTCTCTCCTGCCTCTTCCCAATTGACTTTAGGGAGCTCACTTTGACCAGATGAATAGTGCAGTGGAGAAACGGAGGTAGTATTTTGTTTGGGTCACTTCTCTAATATTCTTGAAGGGCACAATTAAAAATAAAAGATTAACTAAATGAGGCATTTGTAGTTAGTGGAAACCGTCTTTTTGTGAGTGGGGGGGTGGGGTAGTGAACTCTGGTGTCCTCTAATGCCTCCGCCCCTGAATCCAGGGAGCTAGAACTCCAAACAAATAGGGAGTAGTACTTTTCGAAGCTGAAATCCCCGGCTGGAGTTTTGATATGAGATTTTTAGCCAAGTGAATTCGAACATAGCACGAGTCCATCGAAATTCGGCTTGGCTCATTTACACCCTTGCCTATGTGCATAATGCTCACTTCCACGTGTACATTCACGGGCTTTAGGCTGCTCGTTCGTGTTACATGGAAGCAAGTGGTTTGCTTTTAAGGCTTAGTGCATGTTTGGGAGAGGTGGGTGTTTTTCTTAAATTCATTTGGGAGAGACATTTCAGTGCCTTGTTTAAAATCAACAACAATGGAAAAACAGTGTTAACACGGAAGTTGGTGTTCTCTTGATATTTTTTCATAGTTTTTGGTGGTTAAACACTTTCCTAAATTTGATGAATGCATAAATGCCGTTGTTGTATGTACAAAATGATGTTAAAGTAAATTTAACACTGAAATTTACTAGTGTTGTCAAATGTGTTCTTCATTTTAAACAGTGTTTTTAAACACATACCAAATAGTTTTTTTATTTTGTTTTTAAACATGTTTTTTCAGCATGTTTTTTTTCCACTGTTTTTCTATTTTTAAATGGATACCAAACAAGCTTAGAAGAAAAAGCCTTCAACATGAGTCTAACAAAATATCATCATCCTTTTGGATGCAATATACCACAGACCCTTCCATGGATTTGAGTACCCTGAAAAAATGACGAACTCACAGGAGCTCTCGTTGAGTAAGGGATATGGCAAATAATCTTTTTTTTTTTTGGGTAAATATGGCAAATAATCAAAGAAGAATGCCCACACAACGTTAATCTTGGAAGTGCAGTTGGTCAGTAGGCAATTAATTCAGTACTAATTGGAGATCCACATTCAATGTTTGCTCAGGAGTTTAGTTAGGTAAGTTGTTCACGAGTTTCACATATGCAGTTAGTTTCTTGGGAGCTCTCATTGAAAATGAGTGCAAATATGTGACTGGGGCATGTAAGTAAAAATAATTGTACAAGCAAAATCTTTTAAGCAATTTCACAGGTGAAGGGAAACGAAGGAGAAAGATGCAGTTTTGTTGCTTAGATACAAAAAAGTTTAACCTCTTTGTATCAGAGCAGTGGCGGACACAGGGGGTGGCGGAGGGGGGCCGCGGCCCCTGCAAAATATTGAAAACTTCACTTAGACCCCCAAATATTTTTAGTGTATATATAAATATAATACATTTTGGCCCCTTCAAAATTTTAAATTTTCACATTATTAATTTTTAATATGTACTTGGCCCCTACTCGGTAAGAATCTTGCGTCCGCCCCTGTATCAGAGCATCGCTCTAACGACAAAATACGCAATATTTGAATAAGTATTTCCTCACCTGGCGTCGGGAAACCCGAAGGATAATCATGGAAATCAAACAACCCATCTCCAAATTCATAAGCAAAGTCACAAGGCTGCTCTGTTGACATCACTTCTTTAAGTTGCCGCACGGTGAAGTACAGAGGAGAAAGGGAATTTGTGAATTCTGCAATGACTGATCCACCTGATATGTTCAAACTGCTTGTTACAAGGTGCAACTAGTATCATTAATGAAATGTCAAGAACACGTAAATTAGCGAGCAAACTAAGAAGAGAGAAACACAAGTAAATGCAAGAGTCAAACAATTGTGACGGCCATCATATCTCTCTCTCTCTCTCTCTCTCTCTCTCTCTCTCTCTCTCTCTCTCTCTCGCTCTCTCTCTCCCTCTCTCGCTCTCCCTCTCCCTCTCCCTCTCTCTCTCTCTCCCTCTCTCTCTCTCTCTCTCTCTCTCTCTCTCTCTCTCTCCCTCTCTCTCTCTCTCTCTATATATATATATATATATATAAGTGGAAGTTACAAGGTCAGTGTTGTAAATCCCACACTTGGAAGTTACATTGCGGTTATTTTTGTTAAAGTACCAACCCCACTAATTACTCCACTACCAAATGATAATGTAATTTTTTGCTATGTTTATCAGATTTGATTTCATTACCTGCACTTGCACGTTCATAGTTTATTAGAAAAACGATAGTGAGTGAGTGTGAGTGTGTGTGTGTGTGTGTGTGTGTGTGTGTGTGTGAGTGAGTTGACGTGGAGAAGCTGAAAAGGTGACCATTGCATCAGAGAGATCGTCCAAAAGCACGCTGCGTAGCATAAAACTTACTGATCAGTCGTCCATACATCATCCCATCCTTGCAGGAAACGATGGCCTGAATGTTGCAGGGAGCAAAAGAAAAGGTTAGGTTAAATTGGTAGTAACAATTTGAGAAGGATTTAAATAAAATAAGGAAAGAGAGGGAGAGACCTTCCTGAAGAAATTCATCCAAGCAATAGCTTTTGGCCCTAGGAAATTACCATAAACAATCCTCAGTTTTCTTGTAAGACATAGCATGCATTCATACACAAATATCAAAGACAAGAAGTGAAGAATTACAGATTTCACTTTCAGTGAATGTCAAGATACAAAAACAATCAATGCATCATCTACAGTCTGTAACACATGATACTTGAAAGTAATATAGAATAATATGAGATCCCTTACTAATTCAAGATGAGAAGGAAAAGCAACATTACAATTAACGACTGCACTGGGTATGACATGAGGCACAGAGGCACCGTGAAAGAGTGACAGTAACAGATAGGGGTCAGTTATAATGAAAAGAGTATAGGATTACTAATTCTTTGATGCAAGAAATGATAGAATATATAGAGAGAACCACTACTTAAATGAAGAGGCACCAAATGAGAACCTCCGTACAATGTGCATTCTTAAGATTTCGATATGTTCTCGCATGCTTTGCCTGGGGCAACATGTTTTTTGTATGGGATAAAGTTTCTACAAGTGGGAGTGAAGGCACCCTCATGTTGAGAGACTCTTTCAGGCATATGAATGCATATGATGAAGTATAGCTGAGAGACTTATGTTTTCTAGGAACAGAATCCAAGGGCTTCAACATCCCAATGACGTTATTCACCGAAGCTTTAACTTCTGTCAATTAATCAATTAAGGCATGAAAAAGCACCTTCAATAAAATTCAACTAACGAGCTAGTACGAGTGCCAAACTTTCAGTAGTTACCTCCGCTTGTTCGGCAACTCCAAAGTTCCACCAGTGGTTTACCATCATTCTTACCCAGAAAGTTGGACCCACTTTTTGCCACCAACTTAGAATCCTCATATCGCGTACCAGCTATTTCCCAAGCTCTTGATATGAGCCTACATTATTGACCACATATAAATAGATGATATTCAGATAACTTCTTTGTTCAGATGCTTCTTTTGACTCAGAAGGAAAGGATGATATAAAATGTATACTTCAAACTTCAGATAACACACAGCAAGGATCTGTTATACAGGCTTATGAAGTGGAGGTTACGAGCTAACTATCATTGTTCATGTTGGTGCCTCATGGAAGTTACAGGAGCTGGTTTTCCATCTTCAGAAAGCCTATACACGAAACCTAATCCTCCTAAGATTAGAATATTAAATGAACTAGCCACTTTTCAAGTTCCATAGGGTGCTAATATCTCAATATCGATGAATTCGAAACATAAATCTGTACATTCCCAACAACAACACTATTTTCTTTTGTGTTCACAAATGCAAAGCTTAAAAAAGAACCCTAACAAGGAAAATGAACAAGTAGGAGACTTAATTTTGGTAGTAACCAATTGAGACTCAATACCTGGACTCTCCAATTAGCTCTCAGAGGGCAAAGTTAGATTTTACTTTGTGGTGCAAGTTTCAATCACTTGAATGAACTAAACCCAACTGAAGAAGGAAGTGGAGAGTCCCCACCAAAGTCACACATGTTAATAAATGGCTACTCAACATAGCGAAGCGACAGAGTTAAGAACACTATTACCACTTTAAGAGCGATTTATAGTTTCATACAGTACCTCTGTATCTCCATTCCGCGACCCAACTGTGAGGTTATCACTCCAATGTAACTAGATGGGAGGCTCACAAATATAATTCTGGCTACACAACTGCTAGTCAAAGTGGCTATCCTAACAACTACACAAAATGAATGTTTTGAGACATCATAAAGTAATTTTAGAGGATTAGTCTCAAGCTGGCGGTTAAAGGACACCTTCTGGTTCACACGAAAAAAGAAAGTAACTAAAAGAAATAGCTTAACACATGGAAATTGGCATGGAAATTGACTAGAGAAGTTAAGGCAATGAAGTTCCACCTGGGTTCTATTAGTTGCAGTAACCGGTGTCTTCTTTCCTCAGGCACATCTTCAATTTTCTTCCTTCACCAGCAAATAAACAAACAATTAAAGCACATTAAGTTTCAGAAAATTGAAGAACCACTGATAAAGATAGAAAGAGAGTTACTTACCAGAGATACGAGGCGGGGTTATACGAAGATGGGTCCAAGGGAATAAGCTCCTTGGGAGGATCAAGGAAGGAAACTACGTCTTGCTCGTCGAAGTACAATCTCTTACCACCCGGAAGCACTTCGTATGGTTTATCATCCCACGCAGTCGTCGGTCTCTTCCCTCCTAAAATCGCCCGTGGAATGGACTGTGACGACCTCCGACGGCGTAAGCCCTCGGTGTTCAAATTCAGGAAACCCAGATGCGAGCGTTGAGTCGGAATAGTCAGCCGATGAATTCGTGTAAGGGGAGTTGGCGACGAGTAATTGTGCTGCGGAAGAAGGCCATAGTTCGGGGAAGTACAAGCTCCTACTGCTGCTACTCTCATCTCCATCTCGGAACTGCAATTTGGAGTATACCAGCCTCGTAGTATACTACCAGTCGCTCTTTGTTCCCAATTTGATTTTTGTCACTATTCACTGAGTCACTTTGACCCGGTAATTTGAATAGCAAACCGATATAATTTTTGATAATTTTTTTATGGTGGTGTAGAGTAAAAGTTTTTATAATATGGTGAAAAAATTATAAAAAATCGTATTATTTTGCTATCCAAATCACCCGGTAAAAAATTGACTCAGATACGAGTCGAAAAAGTCAAATGAGAACAAAGAGTTGAGGCAGACTGGTAATAGAAGTGTTAAATCTAATTAGTAATCTGAAGTTCCCTTCAGGTATCAATTTAGTCACTGACGGGATGCAAATTCAAACTGGAGAATAGTTGGTTGAATCGAGTCTAGCTAAATGGTCCGTTTATGTTTTGAATATCTCCAAAAATATTAAAATGATCTGAAGTGAACAATCTAATTAATATTCAGGTGAGCATTAAACGCCCCTGCATGTGCTCCGGAGTTCGAACACCGTAGACGACAAAACATATAAGTTTCAAAAAAATCAATATTCATCTGGAGTGTTTACAAAACATAAAATGATTATTGATTGGATAACTTATCATATTTGCTAGTGGCGGTTTTCTTGATAGAGGACGACTTGTATGCAGTGATGGATACATGCAAGGCCAAGAGGTTCGGAGCTTGGTGTGAGAATCTCTCATTCGATGCTTAAGTTAATGAGTGGCGTCATAGAGAAATCGAATACTAACAATGGAGGCTTCAAATTGTGTACTACCTCCGTTTCTTCTCTATCACACCGGTTTGACTTTTGTCACTATTCACTGGGTCACTTTGACCCGGTGATTTGTTTAACAAAACGATGCATTTTTTCGATAATTTTTTCGTGGTGTTCTAGAGTAAAAGTTGCTCTATAACACGGTGAAAAAGTTATTCAACAATCGCATCGTTTTGCTATCCAAATCACCCGGTCAAAGTGACCTCGATACGAGTCAAAAAAGTCAAACTGTTGTGATAGAGAAGAAACGGAGGTAGTACCTTATATTAGGGCTTGAGTCATCTACATCGCTTGCCCCTCAGTCCTCCTAGGCGGACAACTCTCAGGAGCTATGGCAGGTGGAGCTTTAGCAATAAATGTCTATCAGTTGGTTGTCCTCTTTGCATGTCGCTTGGGTTTACCAAGGTGAATAGGGAGAATATTCATCATCACGAGGAGCGTGAGCTAGTGGAGGAACTGAGTGGTTAGGTCTGAGCTAAACCGTTTGTTAGGTTGAAGCGCTTTTTCTTCAACATTTTTTTTTTGTGTTCTCGCAGTTGAAACTCTATTTTCAATGATTGAGGCTTCTTTTCTCCGTTTCATTTAGAGATCCAGATTTTTTTTTTTTTTTTTTTTTTTGCGGAAATAGGGAGAACTTCATTAATAATAGAAGGCATACATGGCTGAAGTACTAGTAGCCAAACATCGAAACCATACTCGCAACACAACTAGCCAAAATCTAAATAACTACAACTTAGAAGCAAAATGCCTCAACAGGACCAGGCACAAGACGAAACCAAAATACAACCAAACCAAAATACAAAGAGCAAAGAGTTCAAACTTGCTAAAAGAGGAGTACATTAAAACACTAGAAATATCAGAGTAGGGCGTCATTGAGAGCAAGAGCCAAAACCAAAACAGGACTGCAGAGCCAACCACCATGAACCATCAACCATCAATGAAGGGAATGATGGCTGACATAAGTTCATCCCCAGGAATGGGAGGAAGCGAGGCTTGATCAACAAAAGCTTCATTGGACGCAGCAGCAGAAGAGCTTTCCAGGGGGACCAAAGGGGAGGCTACCTTAGGATCAGTCCCTGATAAACCAGCTGAACTTGGGCCGGACTCCGGAGGCAAAACAGCTAGTGGGGAGGCACCAGAAACAGGAACCAAAGCAGCTGACGAGGAGAACTGCATATGACCTGGGATCTAGTTAGAAGCACCTGGGAGAACTGCAACCTCAACCCATTTCTCAGTATCAGCTACAGGAGACAAGGTAGCAAACAAAATTAGTTATTCAAGGAAGCTAGGATGCAGTTTGCCAAGGCCTCAGCTTGGGAGAGAATCTGGGACTCATGAGGCCTGTAATCTTCAAATAAACGCTTGTTTCTGGTAATCCAGAGAATCCAGAAGATCGCAGGTATCCAGTGCCAATTACTAACACTAATTAAAGTTTTCTTCTTTTTTACCCATTTTAGAAGCCACGTTTGTAAATGTATAGAGCCTGAAGGTTTGCAAGAAGATGGAAGAGGAGCCATATTCCAAACTCTCAGAGCCACTTGACATGACACAAATATATGGAGTTCAGTTTCTGGTTGATTAGAACAGATGGTGCACATAGGGTTGATTGAATTAATTCTAACATGAATATTAGCAAGACAAGGCAAAGAATCAGTAATAATTCTCCAAAATAGATGTTGGATATTTGCTGGGAGACCTGAGGACCAAAACTTTCTCCAATGTGGAGAGTAAGAAATGGTTTTAAAAGTTATGTTCTTGGAGAATAGGTTTGGTGAAGAGTTGTTAAAATTCTGCAAGTTATAGGCAGAATTGACATAGTAGATTCCATTTGAAGTGGCTTGCCAGAGAGGGGTGTCTGTTTGGGGATCACTTGTAGCTACATCCTGTCTGAGCTGATCACTTAACCATCTGGGGAATAACTGCTTAATAAGAGGGAAGTTCCATTGATTATTGTGCTCTAACTTAAGCTGAGAAATCCACTTGTAGTTTTGATTACTGTCTGTACTTTGAAGACAGTCTGTAATGGAAGAACTTGGCACATTTTTGACCCACCCCCCTGTTCTAATCCATATCTTACTTCCATCACCAACCTTCCAAGACAACCGCAGTTGAAGAGTGTCTCTCCCCTTGCAAATATTTTTCCAAGCACAAGAAGAATTGGGGTTAATTTTGCTTCCTAAAAAGGGCTTTCTTTTACAATACTTTGAGGTAAAATAGCTGCTAAACAGGGTTGTGTTATTGTGTATTATTCTTCAAGAATTTTTTGCCACTAAGGCATTATTAAAACAGTGAACATTCTTGAATCCTAATCCCCCTTTACTAGGCTTATTACACAGGAAATCCCAAGAGAGCCAGTGAATCCTTTTCTTAGTTGTGTTGCCAAACCAAAAAAATTTGGAGAGCATGGAGTGGATGATGTCACAATCAGATTTAGGGAAGAGGCAAATAGACATTGGGTAAACTAGATAGCTATTTAAGACTGCTTTAATAAGAGTAGCTCGTCCATAGGTGTTGAGGAGCAAGCCCTTCCACCCTGAACATTTTTGAGCTATTTTGGTTTTGGTGGTCTTAATGATATCCTTATTGGATCCTCTATTATCCAGAAAGACCCCTAAGTACTTTCCAATGCACTCCTGAGGAGCAACTCCTAGATTGGCAGCAAAAATGATTTTATCACTTTCACTACAGTTTGGGCTAAACACAAGAGAAGATTTATCCAGGTTAATTGCTTGACCAGTTTGTTTAGCAAAATCACCAAGGATAGACTTAATTTGAGAAGCAGTTTGATCATGGATGGTGAAGAAGAGCAGAGTGTCATCTGCAAACTGTAGGTGTGTGATACTATGGTGCCTAGAATAAGGAATTCCAATAAGTTTCTTATCTCTCTCAGCCATTTGCAGTGAGCAAGATAAGGCCTCTGCAAAGATAGTAAACAGGAATGGAGAAAGGGGGTCCCCTTGTCTCAATCCTCTTTTAGGGGTAAAATATGAGGACTGAGAGCCATTAATAAGGATAGAATAAGACACTGTAGTAACACATTGCATTATAAGTCTTATGAAATGAGGGGGGAAATGCATTTGGATTAAGATATGCTCTAGGAAGTCCCACCTGGTTCTATCAAAAGCTTTAGAGATGTCTAACTTTAGAGCGCCTAGCTTTTGCTTATTTAGAGTATTAGCCTTATGTATTGTGTGTACAAGATCTTGGGCAATCAAAATGTTGTCTTGAATTAGCCTTTGTGGAACAAAACCATATTGATTGGGTGAAATAAGAGAAGGGAGAACAAGTTTCAATCTATTTGCTAAAACCTTAGCTATGATTCGATATAAGACATTACATAGGCTGATTGGTCTAAAGCCAGTAACTTTTTGGGGATTTTTATTCTTAGGGATGAGAATAATATGTGTCTTATTGAGTTCTCTAAGCATGTATCCAGAGTTTAAGAATGATAGCACCGCTGAAGTAACAGGAGTGGAAATTGTGTGCCAAGTTTTTTGGAAGAAAGCTGGTTGAAAGCCATCAGGACCTGGTGCCTTGAGGGGATTCATATCAAAGACAGCTTGCTTCACTTCCATAGCAGTGTAAGGTCTGGATAATGACACTTGTTGGTCCGGGTTAAGAAAGTTGGTAACATTAAAGAGAAGGGAGAAGGCAAAAATGCCATTATTTTCATTCATAAGAGAGGCCTGGCTAGGGACTGGGTCGGAGTAGATATTTTTGAAGTAGGAAACAAAAGCTAATTTTATATCTTTTGGATCTGTGATGAAGGATCCATCATCCAAAGCAATAGACCAAATAGTATTTCTGTTTTTCTAACTTTGGTGTAAGCGTGAAAGAATTTAGTATTTTTATTTCCCTCTTTTAACCATTTACACCTAGCCCTATGAGCCCAGAACGTTTCTTCACAGGCTAAGAGGCGTTGCAGATCACCATGCAGTCTAGCAAAAGAGTGAGCAGCTTCAGGGTCTGGAAGGAGTGCTTGGGCTTGTACTAAACTTTGCTTAATGTTACTAATTTGCTTAGTTAAAGAAGGTCTAGACATGGCCCAAACTCGAAAAGCTTTAAGTGTGATTTGTAGGAGTTTTGTTACTCTAAAGCAGGGAGAGCCATAGATGGGGAGTTTCCAAATGAAATCCAGCAATTTCGAGGTTCCAGGGCTAGCTAACCACCAAATTTCAAATCTTCTAGGAGGGGAGGTTCCTTGTGGAGAGCTGTCTAAAAGATTTAACTGCATAGGAGAATGGTCAGAAACTCCTAATCCTAAGTTTCGAAGATTTACAGAGGGATAAATCTGCAAGAAGTCTGCATTACACCACGCTCTATCAAGTCTTTCAAAGGTAGGCATAGTCCCAAAACGATTGTTTGACCATGTGAACCAGGGACCAATATTCCTAATTTCAAATAAGTTCCATTTATTTAGGTAGCTTTTTAAAAGATCAGCTCCTCTCAAATTGGCTGCATTAGGCCCTGATTTGTCATGGGGAAAGATGACTTGATTAAAATCACCAATAAGACAGAGAGGGCGGTGAATCGGTAAGATAGCATTAAAATGTTTTCATACATCCAACCTAAGCTCTAGTACTGGTGAACCATAAACTAGGCCTAAAATCCAAGGTGTAGCTAAGTGAGTTTTAACTTCCATTAAGATGAGATTTGCAGACGAAGAAATAACAGAACAAGAGTAAGTTGATGAGTGCCAGGCACACCAAAGGCCTCCCGCAGATCCATTAGGTTCGACGCACACTGAGTTATCAAAACCAAGTTTCCTAAACTTTATAGAGATGGATGAAGAGTGCATTTTAGTTTCAGATAAAAAGAGAAGAGAGGGTTTGAGTTTCGGGTCAACGAAAAAACTTCTCGAATTGCAGAGTCATGACCCAATCCTCTGCAATTCCAGCTTAAAAGATTCATGGCTCTCTTGGGGGTTGTTTTGGGACAACCACCCTAAACCCATGACATACCTTCTTATTAACATGCAGGGGAGAAGAATCAGACTCATGCAATAATCTCAAACATTTTTTAAATTTGAACTTGAAGAACGACTCTGAAAATATATTAAAATTGAAATTGGAATTAAAGAAATCGCTAAAATTTGAACTTGTACCTTTGCTTTGTCTAGTTACTCCCTTGGCTCTAGGCTTCTTACCCTTCTCCTTGTGCTCTTCTAAATAAGTACTTGGGGTTCCTCTCTTCTTGGTGGGATTTCTCAGGGCTGGGATTTGAAGGGATTTGGACCTTGTCTGCGGTTTACTGGATCTCACCACTTCTTTCTGCACATTCTCCTTTTTCTGCTGCTTTCCTTTCTTTCCTTCTCCCCTTTTTCCTCTAGTCTTCTTTGGTATAGATGGGCCAGCATCTTTGGTATCATGATCAAGATTTCTCAATTCCTGGTTTCTCTGTGCCATCTCTTGATCAGCCTCTGTGGATGCTGAGCCTGGGAAGTCTGGAGCTTTGATGGAGAAGCCAGAGTGGGAGAGCATTTTATATGTAGTTGGCAAGAGTCTCATGTTTGGTGGAGTGCAGAGGTGGGATAATAAAGCAGAGGGAGCTGATTGGTGGGACAAAAGGTGTAAACCTTCATTCTCGGTGGAGTAGTGTCTATTTATAGTGTTTATGGGGGGGATTTTACGAAGCTCTTGCATTAAAGAGTCGTCCGTTAGATTTCCAAGAGACATGGGGCAGTTCAAAGGGGCTGCAAGGTTCTGGACAGAGGAGGAGGCGATTGGTTGCAACTGTTGGGGGATTTGAATGTTCAATGCATCAGTATTGATGCATGCATTGAATTGCTGCGAAACTTGTGCAGACATTTGGGGGAGAGGAAACGGATTGAGAACAGGAATCAGATGAGGGTGCATTGATGACAAAGGGTGTATAAAAGATTGGTTCTCTGGTTCAAAAGGACGTTTGGAATTAGGATTTGAGGGTGGTCCTGAGGGGGGAGTGAGAAAAACATCAGTGTTATTGGAAGAAGAAGATTGATCCAAGGGTTGGTGGTTCAGGTTCATGGGGGGGCCTTGGTTAGGATCTAGATGGGCTGGGACATCATGAAACGAGTAATCTGGAGTGATTCTTGAGTCAATCTTTATGGTCCGGTAAGGACCATGTTTGGAGTGGAATTTCAACATATGAGTGAAGAGTTTTCTTTGGGGATTGACATGAAACTGGTAGGCAGAGAGGTGGTGAGACTGCAAATATCTGGCTTCCAATCTTTCCAGGACCTCCACCAGGTTAGTTTTGCAATGACGATTGTCATGCCCTATAATGCCACATCTATAGCACACCTTAAAGATTCTCTCGTAGCTAAAGAAAACCCACTTTTTTTCATCTTCACCAGGAACAACAACATAAGCACCAGGCACCAAAGAGTAGTCAGGACGAACCCTAGATTTAGTACGCAAGCCTTGCATACTACGAACTCTATCAAAAGTCCAATCTACCACAAGGAGATCACCCGCCAAATTACCCAGTTTTTCAGCTGTTTCATGTTCAAAGCCCTCAAGAGAAATATTTGGTACTTGAAACCATAGATCTGCCGTGGTAAAATCTATTTCACTAAAAGCTTGGTTATTTTTTCTTTCCTTGAAAACAAGAGAAAGGCCATGCAAGGAGATCACAGACTCATTTAGAAAAAATTGCTTATCTTCAACCCTTTGAAAATGAAAGATATAAAAAGACCCCTTTTTTTCAATCCAAACAAAACCAAAGGTTTTCCATGCCTTACTAATAGCTTTCTGCATGACTACAGGTGAAAGGGTGGAATTTCCCATAAATTTTGCAACTAGAGAATCTTTGAGAATTTCTCTAAAAGCAAAGACTCTAGTAGGGTTGAGTGGTAGAACAGACCCTCTCTCGTTAAGCCTCTCGTCCATGGAATCATTGGAGGAAGGACTATGGGTGTCAAACTGGTAAGGGTTGGACATGGTAGAGATGGTAAGAAGGAGACAGATACAGCAAACACAAACAATTGCTAAGAAAACAGATTACATGTCACAATTTAAAGAAGAAAAAAGATGATAATTGAGCTCCTAGCTACTCCAATTAGACCTGTAGAGTGGCTGTAATCTTCAGCAAATCACTCAAGATATCAATAACAAATATGTGGAGATTTGCAACAAGGAATAGGCCAATGCATGCAATAGAAATGATGAAAGAATTGGGGAAGGAGTGGAGAAAGTGCAGGTCTCAATGCATGAAATGATGATGATTTTGATTTAGTGTCATAAGAAGTTGATTAAACAAATCAATGACAAAAACTAGAACAGCCAATGCATGCAGCAGACGAAATGAGAAAGAAAAGAAATAAAAACAGGAAGCCAACTTTGAAGATGAAGATTGCAGAAGACGAAGGGGTGGCTCTGAGAGCAAGATTGAGGCTCCTCAATCCTAGAGAGAGAGAGCAAGTCTAATAGTTTACTGCTAATGTGAAACCCAGAGATCCAGATATGTTTCATTGCTTTTCGCACTTTGCGTACAATTTTTATATGTTGTACCCACATGGGATTTTAGTGAGGATGGTTTTTAGGGTTTGTTCCATTTTTTCTCTTCTTTTTCACTCGATAGTGGAAGTAGGAGATGAATTGACGCAAATTATTACGCGGTAACACAAGTGCACACTCAAGTAATATAATGATAGGTATTTTTATACCATGGTGTTCGAATCCCCTGAGGAAAGATATAGGTTTGCCGTGTATTAAAAATTGAATCCAAAAGAGAACGTAAAACTACTGAGAAAGTTGGGTTGATTGTTTTCTACTACCTACTAAAAAAAAAACAAATAAGACAATATTATTGTTGGTATTTTTTGGTTGATTAACGATTTTGAGATGGGACTTTGTATCCATAGGATCCCCTAGGGCATCTCAATTTTCCGGATAAACTCTTAGAAAAACGTGAATCAATATCCTAGCTATGCCACGAATCATCGATTGTGACATCTCTCGGTCTCACACATCAGTCCACCGGTACTGGCCGGTCCGTTCTAATCCGTTGGGGAAATTGTCACATGTACCAACCACAAGTGTATGGCCGTCAGTGCAGTAATAATCTGAGAGGTCCAGATTGTCGAACCCAAAGGACTTGTTGTGACTTGATGTGAACAGCCAACCACAAGTGTATGGCTGTCAGTGCAGTAATAATCCGAGAGGTCCAGATTGTCGAACCCAAAGGACTTGCTGTGAATTGCTTAGTACTATTAACTTTGTGTGGGCTAGCAATTCAGTTTGTTTATTAACCTAAGAATTGAAATAACAAAATAAATTATTAAATTGAGTTTACGATGATGGACAAGTATCATGATTTCTCATGGAACACTAGGGTATTCATCGTTAACGAATTACTTTGTGAAACACAGATGATGAACCTTTTACCAAGCGAGAAATAGTCTTCACTGCTTTCACTAGCAAAACCCATGTCTATGAACGTGAATTGATGTCTCTAACTCACGAATCGGCGACACGCATTATGATCTTATAACCTACTCAACGTTCTCAATCAATTTGGTTGATTTCTCTAACCTGCGACTAACTAATTCAACGATTCGGATAATATGTTACTTTCACTATCATATTACCTAAGATCTTCCTACTGCAACGTCTCACAATAGTAAGATAAAATAAAAGTATGAATTAAGCATAGCAAAACGTTCATCATCTATTGATGTCATACTTTGAATCAACATCATCATTATCTTATTGCTCTCAGGAATTCACATGGCGAACAGTATGAGATGATGATTAAAACAACCAATTTCATCGGCCTACATTTCTGGCAAATATGCATGGACGATCTTTGAAAACGGTGGTTGTCTTGGGATGAATCAAGATCATCATCCAACTCTTGAGACCGTAAGAACAATCCAGGTTTGAGTCATAGGGCGAACCGAATCTAAATCCTAACTCGGAAGATGACTCAAGAGAATCTTAATCCGAGTCATCATCAAGACAATCCCGTAGACGAACATGATGCGAGAGACATAAGGAGTTGAGAAAGCATAATAAGAACACAACAGAATTGATGTAGAGAAAAAGGGAGTTGACATATTGTGATTGAGGCCACCGATTCCGAAACGTTTCTTTTATCATGTGGGATTTAGGAACGGGGGTATTTTTTTAAGAAAGATATGAATCTTTTGCGGGCGGATTTTTGGTGTGTAAATTGGTTCTTTAGTAATTAAATTAAACATGAGGGTGGTACAGGTATAAAATGTTAGGAATTTGTGAACCATATGAACCCGTACAAACTAAAATGTAAGATCTTTTGTGGGCGGGTTTTTGGTGTGTAAATTGGTTTTTTAGTAATTAAGGCATTGGGGTAGTACAAATATAAAACGTTAGGAACTTAGGAACCATATGAACCCCTACAAACTTTTAAATAGTATATATATATAAAGATAGAGATAAATAAATTAAAATTAGCAAAAATATAGCCATGTGCATTACACTAGTGTATATAAATACATGTACACATCCCTTATTCCTTCTTCATGCATCCAGTATCCCTTCTTCATTCATACTCCCTTGACTAATCTAGAATATCAAGTGATTGTCATGTAGATAAATTTCATGGGGATGGTATTCCAGTTGATTCTATTACCGAGTTTGTAGGGAAAATTTGGTGCCTCAGATGGGCTTGCAGCTGCTCATTCAATATGTAGTTCTGAAAAAGAATAACGGTTTAGCATCCTCGGCGTTCTTTATTTATGCCGATCTCACATATCCCACGAGTCGGGTCCAACAATTGACACGGGAGTACATGTAGTTAAGTCCGGATGAAAACTCCATTGATGACCCGTGCGAGAAAATTAATGTTGAGCATTCCTCCATTGTGCACGAGTTACTTGAAACCCTCACTCAAATTGAATTGTCAATTCTCGAACCCCTCTCCAATTTACCCAGCAGGGTTGGTTGTCAGAGATTTCATAGCCTCATTGTTTCGAACTCAGTTGGTTCAACTCTATCTGAGTCGAAACAAATTATGACTAAGAGGATAGTAGCATTTACAAACTCAAATTGCTACTAAGAGGGTTATGAAACTGGATGTGGTAAGTGTATCATTAACCCAAATTAGAAGTGGATCATTAATCCAAACTGAAAGTGGATAGTAAGTAATTTACCTTATACTAATAATACATCTTGCCCCCCCCCCCCCCCCCCCCCACCCCACCCCCGGCCCCCACCCCTAACCTCACGGGTTTAGGGCCCGGAACAAGTGGGGTTCAAGTTCTCAACCCCTCAACCCGACCCAACCCCCACCCACCTCAACCCGGCCCCAGCACAACCCCTACCTCACCGGGCCAGATCCCCCCCCCCCCCCCCAAACTGGCCCGGCCCGCACCATTCTCACCTTGGTTCAATAGTGTATTCCTTATGTACCAAAATAACTCTTCTGTTTGAACTTCTACCAGCTGATTTGAATAGAATATCAAAGCACTTATGTGATGTATGTGATGTTTAGCTGTTCTTTGACTTCTTTCCATGCTGCTAGAAATGGTTCGAATGTGCAGGCCTCTATGAATGGGGCAAAACAAGGTGCGTTAGCTATGATTATTAATCCATCCACGGTTAGGGTTAAGATCAGATGTGGTTCGGTTCACTCAATCGGTGAGTGGGAGAGTGGTAAGAGGGTCGCTATTTCTACCAATTAAGATTAGAATTAGCTTAACAGCGGACGAATCTAGCCCCGGCTGAACAAAATCATGCGTTCTTTTCCCGTATGATAAAATAATTAACACCCACTTTCATAACCCTCTTAGTAGCAATTTGAGTTTGTAAATGCTACTACCCTCTTACTACTCCTTATGTCTCTCGCATCATAAGCCTTGAGAACATTGCAATATTCCATATTTATTTAACATCTCAAAGCATATAGTGGTGTCCACACTAACGTGCAACTTCTATGTTTAGGGTATTATAAAGTGCAACATCAAGGCAAAGGCCATGTATAGTCTACGTATGTTATGTAGAACATCCGGTGGATCTGAATTCTTGTATGTGTATCCTGAGGTGAGAAGGAACTCATATAAGATTAGCCTACAATGAAGAACAGAGGGCGAGTCCCTGAGGTACAAGCATGAATTCATCAGTTAACTCCTGTCTGGACAAAGAAGGATTAGTTATCTCGAAAGTGCTTTAACCTCCATTTGAATCGAGTAAAAGGATTGCAACATGCTTGCAAGTTGCAAGTTGAGTTGCGGAGACAGAACCTGGAATACCTCCATGAGACTCTGCCGCAACTGATGCGTTGATTGATTACCCGCACGAGGCAGGTTTTGCTTCATCTTCTTCAACTAAATACAAGAGGACTATAGTGCAGACGGTGGAGAATTTTAGTGGGACAGCAGAAGATGGTCCGGAAAAAAGGCAATGTCTTGGTATATTTATTTGCAACATCCAAGACTGAATTCGTGTACATCATTAACGCCATTTCCAATGCTAAAAAGTAATAAGCACCCTAAACTACACTCTGATTGGGTGGGTAATCAAAAACCTTCTTTTAGCTTGGGAAACATGAATGCTTTCAATGTTCCAGGAGTTAACCGAGAGTAACAAAGCTTTGAGGACAGAGACTGTCTTTCAACACATTCCGGTGCCTGGTATTACTAATTCTTCATCATTAATAGCTAGCTAATCACAAATCCTGCCTACTTTGATACTATGGAGTTCGGACGTTTCATTACAATATTAACAGAATATGCGCACTGCATACTTTAGATCATACATGTCCAACCAAAACCATAAATACTCCTAGTACTAGTTCGCCAGCACAAATTCATTCCATGAATTTAGACAGTCCTTAAGTCCTTTTCCTTGTCTTTTCCCATGTATTCTTCAAGAAACGTCTTCACGAGGCTACATCAGGAAACAACAACCAGTAAAAAGATGTCAAAAGATTAACAATAAAATAGACAGTGAATGATAAATGCTATCGGAAAAGAACAAGTTGATATTAACAGTAAAAGGCAACTGATTTTGTGCAAAGTTGTGTCATCTTTTCACGAAATCAACTATGATTGCAACATTCAAACAACCCTATCCAATCCAATGTCAAAACCTTGCCCCAATCTTACATGACAGCCCATTCAAAACCGATTGCTGGGGGAGGGGCACAAAACACATTTAACCATCGGGGCATTGCATTTTATGCTCTCAAATCCCTCAATTGCTCGCTTGTTCACTCAACCTTCTTCAAGTGATGTCAGACGACACAAGACACAACTGTCACCACCAAATAAAAGAGAGCTCTAAACTCAATAAGAAACTATGTGCACTCAACTTGCCTAATGCTGTCCATCTAAATTTGAAAGTACTAGCTACTACGTGTTGTCTAAAACAAGGTACTGGCTCGAATTGAAATTGACGACCGTAATCTAGCTTTGGCATCACAACAGAGAAATACTATGTTCTGAATCGAGTGATTCAAATACTTGATATGCTGAACGAATTAGTAGCCAGTATAACAGAAAAATTTGAATCGAGTGAACACAGATTTATGCCCCCGACCCTGTCTCTGAATCAAAACTAGCTGGATTATCATACTTAGCAGAAAATTCTAACTCGTTTACTACCCTATCAAACTTTGACAGTGAGCTACCTCAATTCTCATATACTGCCTAGCAAATTGTGAATTCAATAGTGCGTCCCCAAACATGATATCCTAGCAAAAACTAGATTTTAGACCGGTGGATTTGGCAATGCCAAACTGTGATTATATTGACCTGAAATTTCTATCCAACAGAGGGGTAAATTGAAGTTAAATAAGATGTGGTAGAGTTGTGGAGACATTACTACACTTGAAAAAAAAATTATGAAAACGCTATTGTCTCGAGTTCAAGAGTAAAATTTTACATCCCCACAAAACAATCCGAAGAGGGACTACTCCTCCAGTACAGGATCCCATAGAGTATCACATTCCGTGATCCTGGTCCTGATCCTGTTCTGACACCCAGAATGACCCAAATCCAAGAAATGTAGGTTTGAGGAGTATCTATTAACACTTTCCAGTGCCCTGTTTCCGCAATTTCTAGCATCAATTTTCCAACCATTAAAATTTAACCCAAATTCAAGCTATGGGAAGTTATAAGAGTCCTGATGGGGTGCCACCTGTCTTATACCAAACCAATTGGAAGGTGGAGGGCCCCTCCATTGTTCGCATAGTGCAAAATGCTATATGTTCTGGTAAACTACCTAACAATATTAACCAGACTTTGTTAGTTCTCATCCCTAAAGTGGATAACCCATCCTCCTTTAGTGAGCTGAGGCCAATTAGTTTGTGTAATGTATCTTTAAAGATCATTACCAAACTCCTTACTCACAGGTTGAGGCCAATCTTGCAAAGATCATTAGCTTCCTCCCTGGGAGGCATGTTGGGGATAACATCTTGCTAGCTCAAGAAATGTTTCATGTGCTGCATACTATGAGGAGCAAGAAAGGAGGAATTAAAGTGGATCTTGCCAAAGCTTATGACAAAGTTAAGTGGGTGATCATTGAGTCTGTTCTTTCTCAAATCAACCTGACTCCTAGTTAGGTTTCTCTAATTATGGAGTTAGTTAAGACTACCAAACTCAGGGTGTTATGGAATGGAGCTCAGTTAGATGAATTTTTCCCTGAGAGAGGATTGAGACAGGGGGGGGGTCCTATTTTCCCCGATCACTTTTTGCTCACTAGGGAACTTTAAGCTCAAAAATTCAGTCAGCTGTGGATAGTGGAGAGTGGATGTAAAGACCTACAATTAATATTATTATTTCTTTGTTGGTTGATGTGTTCATGTAGTATTTGGTAAATTGTCTGATTTAAAAAGTGGATATTTGTATGATCATATGTGTTTAATAATTATTAGTGTGTTAGTATGTATAGTTCAGGGGGTATGTGGTTGTAAATATTCTAAAGGAAGGGGTTGCGGGGTCTTTTTAGAAACTTCAGAAGTTGTGGGCTGAAATTAAAACACGTTAGAAACAAGAAAACATCACTAGAGAACACAAGACACGTTCAGAAACCCTCCCCCCTCCATTGTTGCTTCTTCGTTCTTCTTCCGACGCATCGCCATAAGGAGTTTTCGACGATCTTTTCCAGCTATCGTGAGTCTTATTCTCCCTCTTTCAATACTTTCCAATCTTTGTAGATCATACTTCTCCATGTTGTCAGTTAATTTTTCAGTTTATCAGTCAATTTTCGTATCTTTCAGTCAAATTAAAGTCTCAAATTGATGACCTAAAACTCATTATCTCGCAATCTTGTAGAAGTATTGCTATACGCGTCAAGAGCTTCGAATACCAAAATCTCCATCTCTCGGTGAAGTCGAAAAATCACGCGTTTCATGCTACGTAGGGGAATTAACTAATTTGGGCATTGCGATTGGTATACTTGTGATATGCTTACATATGTTTTCATGTAATTTTGTGATTTGAATATGTGAAGTGTATGTCATTCGATTGCTAAGTGACATCGTGTTTGTGCTATGTGAATTTGATTATATACGACTTCGTGAAATTTGCCGAAGTGATGAGTTTGTTATATGTTGGTGTAATTGGAAATTGATGGGCTGTTTTGATGAGAGTTGATGCATTGGATGAGAACCCGTTTGAGTCATGGTGTGTGTGTCTTGGGGAGAGTGTGCCCGTTGAGCAAGTTGGGCTTGGTGTCCATCGGTGAAAGACCGTAAACCCGCGCGGGAGGTGCCTGACTGTCCTTCGGGTTAGTAACCCGTAAAGCTGGGCCGTATGTTTGGGTTGCCTGTTCCCTCGGTTTCAGTCCGTAAACGGCCGTGTGTTTGGGTTGCCTGGTCCCTCGGTTTCAGTCCGTAAACGGCCGTGTGTTTGGGTTGCCTGGTCCCTCGGTTTCAGTGTCTGGTACACATCCCCTAGTTGTTCATGGTTTTGTATTTGGTCGAGCATATGTTATCATTAGTGTTTGATTTATACATCGTATTCAACGTTTTACATATGTTATGTATGTCGCTTGTATACTTGTGGTAATGTCTGTTTTACTTTATTTTCCTACTGGGCTGTGGTTGCTCACCCTACTATTTTTCAGGTGAGAATGCAACACGTTGAAGACATGGAAGCTCTCATTCGATTCTTGCTTTAGAGTTTATTGTTAAACGGTTGTTGGAGCTAGTTTAGCTCGTTATGTGATATTAGTTGTTTTGTCAATAATGTGAGATGTGTAGACGCGTATGCATACTTGCACGTTTTGGAGGGCCGTTGTCCTAGTTATAGGATTTGATGTCTTTCATGTTGGTTCATGTCAACATTCTCCAATCTATTTCTTAGTAATATGATGTTGTCATCTTCCTTTCAGTACACTTCACATGTCAATTGAATAGTGTTGGAACACAATCGTAGTTGTTTCTCCTAAACTGGACATATTATACATGTTGGTGCAATTTTGCTCTTTAAAGGAGATCTGTCCAACGGATCGAAGTGATTCACAAAAAATTTGTAAACTAGACACATATGACTTCTTTACAGCTAAATTTGGTAGCTAGTTAACGGTTAGATTGCCCAGAAACATTTTTTTAAGTTGGTCATTATGTTCTGAATTTTTGTTTGCTCCAGCAGTTATCTCACGAAAAAAATCATAATTAGATATCGGTACCTCCGAATAAAAAACTTTTTAGATGGGTATATTAGACATGTTTGGGAACCTCTCTGCAAAATTTCACGTACTTTGGTCTTACAGTTTATGAGTAATTAAGTTTTTAAAGTTCGGGTTATAGTTCTGAATTTTTCTGCCAACCAGCCGCACGTTTGGGCTTGTATCTCCCGAACCCCTGCACGCTTTTCAAAACTGTTTCAGATGGTGTAATTAGACATATCTAGGATGCCTCAGACAAAGTTTCGTAATTTTTCACCGAGCCATTTAAGAGATATCAAATTTTCTAAACCGAACTGTTGAAATTGTCCATTTTCAGCATATTGTTTGTGAATATGGCTACGTTCTCGGATCTTGGGGATTCGGGTCGTGACAACTTGGTATCAGAGCCTGGTTGGAATACCTAGAGGCAGTGGGAAAAAGATTATGTGAGTTGTTGGTGCATTTATGAATTTGTGTGATACGTGTTAATGTGTTCGATAATTGTGTTGTCTTGCTCCTTGATGTGCGTTGTTCTGATGTGTTTTAAATGTGTTCACTTGTTTTAACTAGTGAGTTACATGTTGTTGTTGTTTTTTTATTCTCATGCCAATAAGTTTCTGAATTGATTTTAGAATGATTGCACATCTAACAATTGATTTGGCATTCCTATAGAGTGATGGCGCCGAACAAGGGTAGATGTACTAAGATTAAGAAAAGATTATGGTTAGACCTAAAAGCGTTGGTAATCGTGGGGTGTGTATTTTTGACTCTTTGTGATAGAGACTGGTTTCTTGAATATGTTTTGTTAATGTTGGAGATGTGGAAAGACATGTGGATAGTTTATGTTTGGAAAAATACTTGATTACACACTCATCTTTCGTACAATTGATTTTCTAGGTTGATATAGTCCTGGTAATAGAAATGTTGCACGTGGTAACCCTATATTTGGCTGTGTTCTTAATTTGAATTTCGTCATGTGCTTAGCGCTCCTATAAAGAGGGATAAAAGTTGGAGCATCCATTCATAGGTGTACTGATCATTTGTGAATAATGATGGTTCTAACTGCTCTTTGATCTTAGAATCTGTATTTCAGTTATGAGATGGGAGGGACGAACTAGTGCTTGGGTAACTCAATTGATGTTGGAAAGGTCATGCTTTGGATCTTTATTTTTCTTGGAGATGGACCAGTGGTTCTAAGGATTTGATGCCAGAGGGGTGTCTTGGTATAAAATTTATGGGGATTCGTTGAGTGGAGGGTTAATGATGAAGATGTTTTTGAGACATCGTTTAGGACGTGTTATGGTCACTATGAGTTTGTTGTGATGCCTTGTGGACTTATTAATGCCCCGATATCATTTATGGACTTAATGAACCGAATCTTTCACCCTTATGTGGATCAGTTTGTGGTTGTTTTTGTTGATGATATCTTGATATACCAACCATCACAAGAGGCACATGAGGAGCATTTGAGGATCACACTACAAGTTCTTCGGGAGCATAAACTTTTTGCTAAGTATGAGAAGTGTGAATTCTGGCTTTCTGAGGTGAAATTTCTTTGTCATGTGGTTTCTGAGAGTGGAGTATCAGTTGATCCGTCCAAGATAGAAGTGGTTATGAGCTGGGAAAAAAAACAATGCTTGTTTTTGAGATATGAAGTTCTTGGGTTTAGCTAATATCGACGTTTTGTGAAGGAATTTTCGTGTCTCGCAGCACCAATGACCAGACTCACTCGTAAAGAAGTTAAGTATGCTTTGAATGATGTGTGCAAAGTAGCTTTCCAAGAACTTAAGAGGATATTGACAACAACCCCAGTCTTAGTGGTGCTAGAAAGAGGGCTCGATTATAGTGTTTATTGTGAAACTTCTCGTGGTGGATTATGTTGTGTATTGATGCAACAAGGCAAGGTTGTAGCCTATGGTTCTCGCCAGCTAAAGATAAATGAACAAAATTATCCCACTCATGATTTGGAGCTTGCAGCAGTTGTCTTTGCCTTGAAGAGCTGGAGATACTATTTATATGGTGAGCGATTTGAGGTTTTCTCTGACCCTAAGAGTTTGAAGTATTTGTTTTCACAGATGGACCTGAATATGTGCCAGATGAGATGGGTGGAATATTTACAAAATTATGACTTTGAGCTTCAGTATCACCCAGGGAAGGCTAATGTGGTTGCCGATGCCCTAAGTAGGAAGTCTTTTGGCACCATAGCTAGTATAACTATCCATAAATGGAAAATGCTCGAGGACATTGGACAGTTTGACTTGTGTCTTGGAGAAGTGGATGGGCAGCCTACGTTGTTCAACATGGTTGTGGTGAGTACACTTACAAAAAGAATCTTTGAGGCTCGACAAAGTGATAAAGAGATGGAACATATTCGTGTTTGCTTGGCTAGTGATGAGGTGATACAAGGTTCGGTTAGGCGCTCAGATCATGGCCCGAGATTTTGCGGTAAGTTATTTGTTCCTTTAACTATCCGTGAAGATGTATGGTTGTTGAGGTTTGGTCGAAGTGGAAAATTAGCCCCACGATTTATTGGGCCATTTGAGATTTTAGACAAAATCGGCGAGGTCGCTTATCGTCTTGCATTGCACCACGGTTAGATGGGGTTCATAATGTGTTCCATGTTTCTATGTTGCGAAAGTATGAGCCAGACCCCACACATATCCTTAATTCGAATGATTTGGATGTCGTTGAGGATGTGTCATGAGGGGAGACCCGTACGAGTACTGGATTCGAGGGAGAAAGTGTTGTGTGGCAAGTCATTTTCTTTGGTAAAGGTCTTGTGGAATCACCATGGACTCGAGGAGGCCACTTGGGAGCGTGAAGAGGACACTCGTTCCAAATACCCAGATTTATTCGTTCAAGGTACGTCTTAAATTTCGAGGACGAAATTTTCTTTTAAGGGTGGTAAATTGTAAAGACCAATAATTATTATTATTATTTCTTTGTTGATTGATGTGTTCATGTAGTATTTGGTAAATTGTTTGATTTAAATGGTGGATATTTGTATGATCATATGTGTTTAATAATTATTAGTGTGTTAGTATGTATTATTGTTCAGGGGGTATGTGGTTGTATATATTCTAAAGTCAGGGGGTTGTGGGGTCTTTTTAGAAACTTCATAAGTTGTGGGCTGAAATTAAAACACGTTAGAAACAAGAAAACATCAGTAGAGAACACAAGACACGTTCATAAACCCTCCCACCTCCATTGTTGCTTCTTCATTCTTCTTCCGACGCATCGCCATAAGGAGTTTTCGACGATCTTTTCCAGCTATCGTGAGTCTTATTCTCCCTCTTTCAATACTTTCCAATCTTTGTAAATCATACTTCTCCATGTTGTCAGTCAATTTTTCAGTTTATCAGTCAATTTTCGTATCTTTCAGTCAAATTAAAGTCTCAAATTAATGACATAAAACTCATTATCTCGCAATCTTGTAGAAGTATTGCTATACGCGCCAAGAGCTTCGAATAACAAAATCACCATCTCTCGGTGAAGTCGAAAAATCACGCGTTCACGCTAGGTAGGGGAATTAACTAATTTGGGCATTGCGATTGGTATACTTGTGATATGCTTACATATGTTTTCATGTAACTTTGTGATTTGAATATGTGAAGTGTATGTCATTCGATTGCTAAGTGACATCGTGTTTGTGCTATGTGAATTTGATTATATACGACTTCGTGAAATTTGCCGAAGTGATGAGTTTGTTATATGTTGGTGTAATTGGAAATTGATGGGCTGTTTTGATGAGAGTTGATGCATTGGAGGGTGTGAGAACCCGTTTGAGTCATGGTGTGTGTGTCTTGGGGAGAGTGTGCCCGTTGAGCAAGTTGGGCTTGGTGTCCATCGGTGAAAGACCGAAAACCCGCGCAGGAGGTGTCTGACTGTCCTTCGGGTTAGTAACCCGTAATGCTGTGCCGTGTGTTTGGGTTGCATGTTCCTTCGGTTTCAGTCCGTAAACGGCCGTGTGTTTGGGTTGCCTGGTCCCTCGGTTTCAGTCCGTAAACGGCCGTGTGTTTGGGTTGCCTGGTCCCTCGGTTTCAGTCCGTAAACGGCCGTGTGTCTGGTACACATCCCCTAGTTGTTCATGGTTTTGTATTTGGTCGAGCATATGTTATCATTAGTGTTTGATTTATACATCGTATTCAACGTTTTACATATGTTATGTATGTCGCTCGTATACTTGTGGTAATGTCTGTTTTACTTTATTTTCCTACTGGGCTGTGGTTGCTCACCCTACTATTTTTCAGGTGAGAATGCAACACGTTGAAGACATGGAAGCTCTCATTCGATTCTTGCTTTAGAGTTTATTGTTAAACGGTTGTTGGAGCTAGTTTAGCTCGTTATGTGATATTAGTTGTTTTGTCAATAATGTGAGATGTGTAGACGCGTATGCATACTTGCACGTTTTGGAGGGCCGATGTCCTAGTTATGGGATTTGATGTCTTTCATGTTGGTTCATGTCAACATTCTCCAATCTATTTCTTAGTAATATGATATTGTCATCTTCCTTTCAGTACACTTCACATGTCAATTGAATAGTGTTGGAACACAATTGTAGTTGTTTCACCTAAACTGGACAGATTATACATGCTGGTGCAATTTTGCTCTTTAAAGGAGATCTGTCCAACGGATCGAAGTGATTCAAAAATATTTGTAAACTAGACACATATGACTTCTTTACAGCTAAATTTGATAGCTAGTTAACGGTTAGATTGCCCAGAAATATTTTTTTAAGTTGGTCATTATGTTCTGAATTTTTGTTTGCTCTAGCAGTTATCTCACGAAAAAAATTATAATTAGATATCGGTAACTCCGAATAATTTTTTTTTTAGATTAGTATATTAGACATGTTTGGGAACCTCTCTGCAAAATTTCACGTTCTTTGGTCTTACAGTTTATGAGTAATTAAGTTTTTAAAGTTCGGGTTATAGTTCTGAATTTTCTGCCAACCAGCCGCACGTTTGGGCTTGTATCTCCCGAACCCCTACACGCTTTTCAAAACTGTTTTAGATGGTGTAATTAGACATATCTAGGATGCCTCAGACCAAGTTTCGTAATTTTTCACCGAGCCGTTTAAGAGATATCAAATTTTCTAAACCGAACTGTTGAAATTGTCCATTTTCAGCATATTGTTTGTGAATATGGTTACGTTCTCGGATCTTGGGGATCCGGGTCGTGACAGTAGAAGGGGTTGAAAAGTGCAAGGATTTCTGGCCTCTTTTTTCTAATGATTTGGTTCTTTATGGTGAAGGTACTACCAGGCAAATGAAGGTCATGAGGGGTGTGATACAGGAACTCTGTGATGATACTGGTTAAGCAATCAATTTTGATAAATCTAAAATGTTGGTGGCTCATTGTCTCTAATAGACATGCTTCTAGACTTAGTGAGCTTCTGGGAATTGGTATTACCCAAGATTTGGGCCATCATCTGGGTATGCCTTCTTACTTATAGTAAGTTTTCTTTTACTAAATTTCAATTTCTAGTGGATAAGGTGAGAACCAGACTTGGAGGTTGGACAGCTTCTGTAACACCCATGGATTACTGTCCCAACTTCTTTACCCGTACCACCGGATTAAAATGCTTAAGCCTCGAAGGTGCTAGTAGTAATCCACAAGGTATACCATATACCAGATGTCGAACTCACAAATCTCCAATGTGGGACATAAACCCACAATCGCACAACCATATATATATATCTAATCCACAATATCAATCCACAATATCTCGAAGTGGGACTGGATATTACAGCTCTTCAACTCTCTATGGCAGGGAGAATCACAATTATTAAGACTGTGCTTCATGCTCTTCCTGCACATGTAATGCAGACCACCATGCTTACCAAAAAGACTCTCAAAGAGATTCTTCCCTCCACTCTTTGAGGGATTGTCCTTGGGCTGCTAAGGTGCGGAGTAGACTCAATGTGAAAGTCCCAAGGGCATATTGGTAATTTCTTTGACCTTTCTCTTCTAGATTGGGTTGATACAAACTTGGTTAGTGTTCTGGTGCTAAGGCCTCATGAAATTCAATAGAAGCTGCTTTTCATGGTCACTGCAACTTCTATTTGGTTTGAGCATAATTTGTGGCCTCATGGGGATAAGCTCCCTACTTTGAGTGTGGATACTCTTACTAGTAGAGTTGTGGTTGTTTCTAGAACCCAGAAGTCGGACATCTCTACATTGCCCCAGAAGCCTGTCTGGATTGCTTGGAAAAAAACCCATGACTCAGTGAATGTTGATTGAGGCCACATCTTCAACTCTTCTTCTTCGGCAGTTGGTAGTGTGTGTAAAAATGGTATGGTGATTGGATCTGGGGTAGCCACTTGTGTATTGCCCCCAATTCTGTCTTCCATGGTGAACCAGTGCTTGAAGGTTTGAAGATTATGATCAGTGGCGGAGCTTGCCCCCAATTCTGTCTTCCATGGTGAACCAGTGCTTGAAGGTTTGAAGATTATGATCAGTGGCGGAGCCAGGAAATCAAGTCAGCCGGGGCAAGATTCGCGAAGTCAAAAGTCAAAGTCAACAGTCAAAGTCGTTATATTTCATAAGCAATTATGCACACAAACATCAAATTATTAATGAACACAATACTCACAAGTCATAATTTGTTCTTTTTTTTCAGGAGACAATGACTTTTTAATGGTAAATGGTAAATTATAATGAACACAATACTCACAACTCACAATTTCTTTTTTCTTTTCGAGGAGACTGAGTTTTTCATGGTAAATGGTAAATTGGCAAAAAATGAATGAAAAAAAAATTGTTAACTTGGAGGAGAATCGAACCTGTGTGGAATTTGCCAACTACAAACAACTAAGCACTTGGGCAACTAGGCAGTTTCAACTTTCAGGGGAGGCAAAATTCTATATTCCTTGCGGTTTAGTCATAAAAATCTTTAAAATTAGGGGTACTACTAGAATTTTTCAAATTTCAAGGGGGGCAACTGCCCCCCCCCCCCTGCCTCTACATACGTCCGCCCCTGATTATGATCAGCCAAGATATCTTTGATGCAGTTATTGAAACAGATTCAGCTCAAGGTCTTGAGCTTATTACTAATGGTAACTCTTCCCTTACTGGCTTATGATGCTGGAAATCAGGAAGCTGCTTGTTCAGACAAGGTCTAAGCATCTGTAAGATTTGGAGGGAGTGCAACTTGGTGGCAGATGCTATGGCTAAGCACTGTGAGATCACTTTTCTTGTGAGAAGAATGTACTGGTCTACTCCAGATTTTTGTTCTAATTTGGTTAGTTTTGATCATAGTGGTCAAGGCTGTATGAGAATGATTATGTAAGGTTTTTGTTTTATCATTAATACCAAAAAGAAGAGTTAACCCAAAAAAACAACAAGTACTGACACATACTCAGTGTTACTGCGCCAAGAGGCGGGCGAAATAAGGGTACGCACTAGAGCACAAAGTACCCACACTGATATCGTAATTCAAGCACTGGCCATCCATTTACCACCATTTCACCAGTACCCACACCAAACCCTTATCGAACTGATTGGCCTCAAGTACGAAGCCAACTATAAACCCCAACGGACATCTCCCTTGGGTATCAAGAATAAACTCTCGTTGATAACACAACCAATGTCCCTTCATCACAATTCCCAGCAACCACCATCCTCGACAAGATCTTTGAGACTTAAAACCTCAGCAGCAGCATAGCAGTCAAATAAATATTTGGATTGTGAGCTGAAAACTTTGCTCAAATGTGAATGGAACTGAACTGTAAATCTGTGCACTTGTAGAACTTGCAAACAACACGTTCCTATTTCAACAATAAGCAAACTCGGGTTTTCTAACAATTGCAGCCATGATGAGCGGTTAGGAGCTCTATGGATCTAAAACATAAAAATTATAATGTCGGAAAGGTTTGCAGAACCATGAAACATAAGACCAATCAAATACACGAGACTATTTGTAATGTGTATGTTCGAAAAGAATTTTGAGAGTTTCCATCAGATTCAAGGCAGCAAACGGGTTAAGAAGACAGATCTAGGTCTGGGTGGTTGATTCTTCTTATACAAAGGATACCTGTCATTGAATCTATTAATCTTCCTTACCCCGACTTATATTGACCTGATACACGGCCATTCCTTGCAGTAACCAATTTTAGAAAAATCAGTTTTGTTTGCTCGCTCACTAACTTTCATACTGAATATACATGTCATAAGAGACTAAGAGTTGCCGACCAAAAACGGGAAGCTGTAATTGGTAAATACTGACAACAGGCCATGTGGGTGCTTCGGCAGGTCATAATAGAACATGACATAGAGGATTCGGTTTTGTTGTCACCCTGAGTTTGAGTTGTTCAGACTGGAGGCAAGGCAAGTAGCATTTAACTTATTCCTTAGAATATAAATTGTTGATTAAGGGAGGAGGAAGGAGAAATTCCATTAGTATGTACCTAACATGATACAAAGGGATGTGGGATGTGGCCAGGGCAAATTGTAGATAACAATTGAATTTAATGATGGCAAAAAGATCAATCAATTTATCATTCACACCAATTGGAAATAGGATGGTCAGGAATTTTAAGATTTGAACAAATTCGAGGTTATCGTGGCTCACTAACTGTGAATGCTGTCGGAGGACGAAGATTAAGATGATAGCTAAGGGGTGAAACTGACCAAAATAAAAATCCATTTTAAAATTAGACTACAAGTTGAATAATAATAGGGATACATCTAAATCTGCCTTCAAAAAGTAAGGCCCGCAAGCAATCGTAAGAGCAACTATATGCCAATACAAGAACTATGTTTTGGGCAGGAGGACAAAATGAACCAGATTTGAGGTTTCAGTTATAAGTTCTACGCTGAACAAATGACCAGATGCAAATGAAGCTACCTACGAGTCCAAATACAAAAACAATTATACTTGATGTTCTACAGGGTACACGTCTGCACTGAATATCATACCCAAGCAGGCCAGCGCCATATAGCTTATGTGATCCACCCACTAGACATCTATTACCAACAGTTATACGCCTGTTTGCATATCCTATCTCTCCCTCTCCATCTTTCTATGTGAACTTGACGGCTAACCAACCACTCCAAAGTCCAAACATCAAACAGGTATGGTTATCCAAGACTTGACACTAATCAGTTTAATCAGTTCACTGATTAATGTTAAGTCCTTGGTCTGGCGTGTGTGTGTGTGTTTTCATGGCCTTCTTCTGGTCTATAGTTTCAGTCTTGGGTTTTTATTGGCTCTACCCAAAAATGGACCATTCGTAGCCCTTCTAGTCCATGGGGTGTCAAAGTGGAAAGAGGCACATCAAACCTTGACTTAGTATTCATCATGTCTGAGGCATTAGGGTCATCCGTGGGACGCTTGTGGCCTACTGCCAAGGGTTTCGCCTAAGCCAATATCTATATCTATATACTACTCTCTGAATGTGTAGAGAGGTTTCAAATTGCTTAACTTAAAAAAATTACCCTTGCCAAATCAACAGATTTACAACTTTACAATCGTTTACTAATTGCTACCCGAATAGTTGTGATTATTCAAATTACAATTGCAATGTAAAAGTTACTTTTATCTTAGTTTGAAATCTGAAAGAACATTTAGTTTGTACCTTTTTCAACGAGTACCTTCACCATTATAAAAGGAAGCCTCCCTCCCTCCTTTCAATGCATGTTGCCTATACGGGAAATTCGAAAACACATTCCAGGCTCCACCATACCGTGAGGGAGTTCGTGGGGTTTGAGTTATACCTGTCATTAGTCTTGTTTGTTTATACTTTTACAGGGAACGTCATTTACATCTCTCTTACAACGAATAGTTTCCATGAGCATTGCTCATGCTCATAACTGGTGTATGTGCATTTATGTGTGTACGTGGATTAAGATGAGACACAACATACACATTTTATAAAGATGAGAGTAACCTTCATTTTTACGAATTATATTTTGATCTTTTTACATCAATAGTTGTGGTATTCCACACACACATTTTCAGATATGTTTTAGTCCGGGATGTTTGCATACACGGTACACTAGAACACGGGAACTACGATTAGCGTACTAGGTGGTGATATTTAAAAGGAAAGCAGTTGCAAGTTTCTAGAAACGGCTGTTAGATGCAATAGCATATTGGTGAAGAACCTAACTGGTATGTGAGTGGAGATAGCTCAATGTATAGAAGGATAGCAGCGAGCAATTTGGGTGAACCTAAAGGAAGGGTTCCACCATCTACAAAACGTGGTGGGGAGAATAGTCCAAAACATGGTTCAAATAAAAAGATAGTGCCAGAAAACAATCTTTATAAGTTGAAAACTTGAATGATATAAAGTATCTAAATCTGTTAGAGAGAAGAAGCCAGGGTATGATCTGTTGTAATAAACACGACTGTTAGATGAGGAATTTACGAAAATTATAAAGATATAGAGGAAGAGAACTCGTAACCACCATCTTTCCGAGAGGCGTTTATCAAAGTTCACAAGAGTATTTTGTGGGATGGATATCGAAAATGCCAAGTAAATTTGGAAAAACATTAACTTGTGAAATTCTTGCTCTCTAAATGTAGGAAGTGAAGTGGCGACCTGAGAATCTAAATTTTTCCTTATTTATACTTTAACTATAACAGTCTTCTTTTTTCAGGTAAATAAACTTTCACAAACATAAAAAAAGACGTTTACAGAGAAACTAGAAGGCCAAGACGACGAAACCTAAACAGCAAAAGAAAAACTAGCATATACAGAAACTAGGCCAATAAGTCCATAAAATCCAACAAGTGATCTATGACCCAAGCAGCACGAGAGTCCGCCACTCGAGGAGCCACAGAACAATAAGGCCTTTGACAAAAACATCAGACGTACGAATCCCATCAACGATTTGCCTGTTACACTCCCAATAATCACATGACAACTAGAGGAGCCAAACGCCACTCTCTCCGCCTCTCCCTGTCCATCCTGACCATCCCAAGCACTAAGAAACTGTGAAACCCTAGCAGGGTAACGTGAATCAACGAGTTAATTCACTATGCAAGTGAGATAGTACTCCAATCACCGTTGGGGCCTAGATTAAGATCTTACACTTGCAATACATTCCACCCATACTCCCAAGATAGTCATAGTTAAATTAAGACTTATTAACTTCACCTAGATTTCGGCACTCAACCCTTAAAACACCCAAAACCACTTAATTGACTAAAGTCACCTGGGTAAACACTGCTTCTAGAACTCTTAGATTAGGGAAATGACCAATCTACCCTGTGAGTAAAAACTAAATCTCTCGGATGACATCACATGGGAGCCCAACAGATGCCAAAAGTCGCCAGAACTAGACCCCCATAAGGACCACACTGCAGGACAGTTTAGTAGAAGGTGGTTAACTGATTCTGCACCAACACCAACAATTGACTAACACGAGCAACATCGAACCACATTATCAATTTTCAAGATCATGTCACGAGCTGCACGCCCAGACGAGAAAGGAGACACGCATCGGAGCGCCAACTTTCCAGAGCAAAGGAGTAGGAATAGAAGATACATGACCCCCACCCAGAGAAGAATAATATGAATGTAATACAGCCAAAAGCCCTGATGGGTACAATAAAAAGATTTCAGCAAATTTTATAAAATCTCTCACCTCCCAATCATTTAAGTATAGTATAAACCAACAGTCACAAGCGACATTGCCACATTCTAAACAGCACACTGAATGACTAAATATAAGGATCTCGGGCTAGACGGTACATCACCGGAAACTGATGCGTTAAAGGTTCATCACCCACCCATCAATCCTCCCAAAACAGAACACAATCCCCCACACCAATCATAAACTTCCCATTCTCCACACGAACCACAACCTGAAACCACAGACAACCGCATTAGAACACCTACCTTGCCTCTCTGAGGCAAACCAAGCACAATCACCTTTCTCCAAAGGTTCTCTTGCTCTAAGGTAAACCTCCTCAACTGCTTCCCAAATGAAAACTGACTGAACGAGACCAAGGGACGAATACTCAAGCCACCACTCTCCATCCAGTGACAAACTGAATCACGGTCTAGCAGATATTACTTGAAACCCCCCACCCACCCACCCCCACCCCCACCCCACCCACCCACAAACAATCGCAATGAATTTCTCTAAACATTTGGCTAGAGGCTGGCAAAACGATTAGAGGCGTGAACTGTGTGGGTAAACTGGACAAAGCACTCTTAATTCATGTAATTCTACCATATTCCGAAAGATACTGCTTTTGGTCCCACACCTTGACATCCTTGTACTTTTCCCCCAAAGGAAAACCAAAGTACCTAATCAAAAGCTGAGGAACTCAACACCCAAGATTATATCAAACTCACCAATCCTAGGAATGTCCCCAATCGGAACAACCTGAGACTTGCAAAGGTTAACCATCAACCCAAAAACCACCTGAAATCAATCGATAACGCTTAAAAGATAACCCAAACAAGTTGCTTTCACCTCCGAGAAAACCAAGGCATGAGCCGCAAACAGTAATTGGGAAATGTTATCATGGTTATGCCCCTCCCTCCCGACCTGAAAACCTCTCAAGAAACCACCTTACATGGCATTCTGTAACTATCCTACTTAGGACCTAAAGAGGGTCCCCCTGTCTCAAGCCACGAGATGGCTGGAAAAAACCCTTTAGGATTCTCGTTCATAAGAATGGAAAGCCTAAAGTGGATATGGAAGACCGAATCCACCCAATCCAGGGCTGACCGAAACCCATCCTACCCAGAAGATGGAGCGGAAACAACAACAACAACAACAACAACAGTAAAAGGGATAAGAAACAATAACTTCAGATTATCAAGACCAGTAAAATACCTGTCCTCGTACTCCTTTTCCTTTTCCATCCACCTGAAACAATAGGTTTGTGCATCAGCTTGCATATAGTTAATAAAATAAGAAGACGAAAACGCACATACATATAACACCATTAGCTCCCAACTATTGTGCTAAAAACATACAGAAAATTAAGAAACAACTATATCCAATGTCGTTATGGAGAATCTCAAACAGCATCATCCACCTATAAAGTCACTTCAAATAAGACCTGTGACAGGAGACGCGGGTGGGATTACTTTCCTAAGTGCAGATAGTGTTATTAGGTAGGATTGGAAGAACCTAAGACTACTTTTGGGGTCCGGTTGTGCAGGAAACAGAATTAAGTGAAGAGAGTTTCCGCGGGAAGAAAGTTACTGGAAGATTAAAGGATTAAGCGGAGCACAAGCTCAAAGTTCAATTTACGCCTAAAATCAACTCCCAGTACGATTAGAGAAAAAGAGAAGTGAATGTATCCTAGAAAATAATAAAGGCACAAGGAGCTTCACAAAGTTACAGCAGCTATTAAGGTTTATTGGTACTCTATCAAAGCTAGACAGTGGTCGCGCGATGATAAGAGTATAAGGACTAAAGTGATATATCATAACCTGTTTAGTCATAAACTACAGGGGCTATCATGTAATTACTGAGATATATCATGAAGTGTTAAGCCATACTACCACTACATTTTCCACTATTACCCTTCATTAGTTACATGATTGTAGTCTTCCTATGCGGATCAATGTGTACTAACATCATTAATATGTAAGAATTTTGGTAGTGCCTGACTTTTTTATATATTTTTCCACTACCTTAATATGTGTGAAAAGCCAAACAAGACAAACAAAATGGGACGGAGGGGGTATATCATGACGTGTTAAGTCATAAACTACAGGGGCTATTATGTAATTAGTGCTGGTACTTTCTGTTATGAAATTAGTTAGTAATTATAGGCATATATCCTGCAACTAATGGCTGTAGTTAGTGAATGAGAAAACACTTCCCAGTCTTCTCATCTTCTTCTTCATTTTCTCTTTAGGGTTTGGTTTGTTCCCATGGTATTAGAGCCTGCGATTGGGCTTCAGTCGGCTCTGGTTCGTGTTCATGGCGGATCCAGGCATCCAGCATCACTGATTCCGCCTAGTCTCCAGTTCTCCATCTCCAATTTCCATCATCTAATTCCTATAAAGCTTGACTCCTGGAATTACGCTGTCCGGCGATTGCAGTGTGAGCGCGCTCTTTCGGCTAGTTCTCTTTTCAATCGAGTCGTGTCTGGTTCGTCTCGGGCGATTGAATCGGTTGATTCTGAAGGTAATCGCAATTCTGAACCTCATATTGTTCAGAATATGATATGTGGAAGTTTCTTGAAACTAAGTTCACCAAGCTAGCTTAGTGCCTCAGACATTTACAATTTGAGAATTGGGTTGCAAAATTTGAAGAAAACTGCTAGTCAAACTGTCCAGATTTTTTTCTCCGACTCAAGAATATTACAGATCAGTTAGCACTTGCTGGTTCACTTGTTGATAATGATGTTATTTTCTACTCCTTTCAAGGATTGCCAGCTGAGTTTAATCCAATCAATACTGTTATTAGAAATCTACCTCTTCCTCTTGAGGTGGATGAGATTCGCGCTTGAATTATGGCTGAATCAATTCATTTGGATTGAGAACACATGTGTGCTTTGTCCTCTGGTGATAGCACCAATCATGTGGCCATGGTGGCTCAATCTCAACCCTACGGGCCAAATACAAGTCAAGGAAGGGGTTCTTGGACTCATAAACCCTTCAAGCAGGACAAAGTTTTGGTTTTGTTCCAAGAAGTTATGATTCTACTTACTAGTCATCACATCACAATGCCAAGTTCAAGAATAAGGCTCCAGTTACCTGTCAAATCTGCACTAAGGATGGGCACACATCTCTTACTTGCTGGCATAGGTTTAAAGAAAATTATCGACCAAGAGCATTGATGTCTAATTCTCATGCTACCACATCTCCTGGTGTGTATGATTCTGGGGCTACACATCATCTTACCAACCACAGTGCTGCCCTTCAAAATGTGCAACCTTATGTGTCTCCTCCTATTGATATGGCTGATGGTTCTCATACTCAATCTTCACACAAAGGGTGATAGTCTTCTCCATACTCCTCATGGTACATTGCTTCTAAACAATATGTTACATGTTTCATCCTTGTCAAACACACACACACACACTTATTATCTACAGCAACTAGCACGTGCCAATAATTGCCAAGTGATTTTTTACTCTACTTAGGATACTATGACACTATGAAGTCTCTAACGGTCTCTACAGTTATGTTCTTTTAGTTGTCCTGTATCTGAGTTTGGTTCTCCTATGGCTCTTGCTGCTGCTTCTACTTGTTGGCATGTCAGGCTTGGCCACCTCTCTTATGATATTTCTAGCTCTCTTCCTCACAAGCATTCTATAGATATTGCTCTAACTGGCTATTGCTCTGCTTGTTCTTTAGCCAGGTACTTAAGAAACCTAGAGTTACAACTGCTTGTGTTTTACTTCAAATGGATATTTGGGTCCATGTCAAGTGGTCTCACACACTGGTCATAAGTACAATCTTCTCATTGTAGATGATTTGTCTTGGTTATTTCCACTAACTGCCGAGTCAGAAGTGGAGGTGGTTTCTCTGGTTCAGTCCTTTCTGCTGCAAATTGAAACAAAGTTCTTTATTAAAGTAATGGCAATCAGAACAGATGAAGGAAAGGAATTAGATAATAGATATTTCTTGCGCTTGCTTCAGTCCAAAGGTATTCAACACTCTCCACTGTCTGTTGTGTCCCAATATGAGCTGCTATAAACAATGTGCCTGAATACACACACTTAAGGGTGTTTGGGTGCTTGGGCTACCCCTGGACTAATCCATACACATCCAGTAAGCTGGAAGTTAGATCTGTGGCATGTGTGTTTTGGGGGATATAACTTTCCAATTTGGGCACAAGTGTTTAGATCCTTTGGCTGACAAGATGTATGTCTCGAAGTCATGTAACATTTCAAGAACACATGTTTCCTTTTCACAGTACGGATGTTTCTCCTTCGACAACTCAAGCTTCTTTAGCTGATGAGGCTTCTTACCCTGATCTAATTCATGTACATGTTACATTGTCTCCATCACGAGCACCTCGGGCTATCTCTATTGATTCTACTTTATCTAATAGCAGTGTTGATTCTAGTAAGGGTTATAATACACCTGCTGCTGTTACCTCTGCACCTCTGCCTCATGTTGCTGCTCCTAGCTCTTCTTCAACAGGTTCTCTCGATGCTGGAGATACCACTAGTCCTGTTTCTTCAGGTCCTAGTAGCTCCACTCAGCATATGATCACCATATCAAAGAGTGGGATCACTAAACCTGAAGTTCCTTTCAGTTTATTTGCAGCTTCTACTACTCATGGTTCAGATTTTAAGCCAACTTTTGTCAAACAAGCTTTGTCTGATCCTAAGTGGGGTGCTGCTATGTGAAGAATTTAGAGCTCTTCAGCTTCAACAGACACGGACATTGATAAAAGTATAAGGACTAAAGTGATGTATCATAATGTGGTAAGTCGTAAACTACAGGGGCTATTGTGTAATTAGTGCTGGTACTTTCTGTTACGAAACGAGAAAACACTTTCCCAATCTCTTCTATCTTCCTCATTTTATCTCTAGGGTTTGGTTTGTTGTCACACAAAAAAAAATAGACAAAAATGACTATAGAGACAGACTATAACATAAACTGCAGGAGAGGCAAAAGAGACTAATCGAGTACCACTGTGCCTTCCTTCTCATGCATTTTTCTCTGATACGTTCTTCGCTCACAAAAAGTTGCGACCTAACAACAAAGTCATGGAAATAGAAGCATTATTTAGGCATAGATGTGTTACAATCTCTAGAGAAAAACATGATTCGAGGCTACAAGAGTAAGTTCCATAGAAAGACATCATCGAGTAAACAACAGGCAGGCAATACAGGGAATCAATATAGCATAGTTGAAGAGGACGGGGGGGGAGAAAACGTACGTCATCGTGGAGAGAATCCCATAGATCGATAAATTAGCTAGCTTATCCAGATAACCCATCTCCGTTCTGAATCTTGGCTGAAAACAAGTAGAGACCAAGACAACGTTTCAGAAAGCCCTAGTTGTTCCCAATACAACAAAAGAGAGAAGAGGAATTTCGTATTCTTCTTCAATAAAAGATGATCGGAAAAGGCTCGTTATTTACAGATCCGTTAACGGAATTTGCAGAAATCTTCCAGAAACTACAGAAGGGCGATAGAGAATTGCCTTACCGCTAAAAACAAGCAGAGACGATGAGCTTTTGATCCGTCGGCCGAATTTGCAGAAATCCCTACAATAGGAAAAAAAATTGGGGGGAAAAACCCATATATCCCACTTTCTTGGTGATATTACTCATGGACTTTTTGTCTTTCACTTTTTTTTTTGCAAAACAAAAAATTAATTTTTGCCTCTCCCTTTGACATGTATTTTGGGGAATTAATCAAAAACTGATATCATAATTAAATTAATTAAAATGAAAACAATATTCCCTCAAAAACAATGAAAATAATAAAACATTAAAATTCAAAAAGTAAATGACTTCTCTCTCCTCTCTCTATTACTCGGATCAAAACCAACAAAAAAAAGAAGAAACTGTTGGTTCTTCTTCTTCTTCTCTTCAGTGTGCCTCACCCACCTGACGACGACTTCTTATTCTCCACTCCATCTTCTTCCATATTCTCCGGCGACTCTCACCTCTCTCTCACTCGTGTCTCTCTCTCGCTCCCATGGCCTCTCAGGACTCTCCTTCACACACGGTGAACGAAGTGCTTGGATCTCTCAACTCCGGCGGCAAAGGAACGATCTCCCCGTCGTCTTCTCCGGCGCCGAAGACCATAATGGCTGCGGCTGAGGCCGCGGCTTCTCCGGCCCCGACTCCTCCCACTGCACCGGCCAATGTCCACTAAGAGGAGAGTTTTTCTCATCAAACACGTGATCTGGGGTTAGAAAAACTCCATGTTGTGTTGATCTTTTGTGCAAAATTGTTGATGAATTCATGTTGTCATATAAAATTCACGTACAAGTTCATGTAAAAATCAAGTTGATGAACCACGGGGTGCACTGTAGAACATCAATTTGGACTAGAAATCATATAGTGCGCCCTTCTATGATGAAATTCCCAAATTTTTGACTGAAAATCATCAAGGGCGCATACGAGAGCATATGGGCGCATACAGATGGTGTAAGGGCACCCAAAGGGTAATATGTGTGCCTTACACATGAGCTGAAATTTTTTGTACTGAAAATTGTCTAAGGGCGCTTACATGGGCGCATAGCTATTCAAATGGGCGTCCAAAATATACTGTATGCGCCCGAAGCTGGACAAGGATGGTTTTGGACTTAGAAATTACCGAGGGCGCTTAGTAGGTACTACTATTAGAAAAAACCTCCTCACTGTCAGTGTTTAGATTTTGAACAATGATTTCCTCCGAAACGATGAAGTTTGTACAGGAAACACTGAGAGCGCCTATATAGGCACATGCAGTATACTGTGTGCACCACATAGTATACTGTATGCACCCAACAGGCCCCCTCATTGTTTTCCAGTATAAAACTTCGTTACTTTATGTTGTAGGCGCCCATGATGTCCTTAGGAAGCTGTTTGGTGGAAGCCCAGGCTTTGTGCGCCCATACTGTGTACGCCCATACGTGCACGACGAAGCTTATCAAGTTGAGTCACTGAAAAGTGAACTTACCTGACAAACTTGGGCTTGAGGGGCATACATGATACTTTAGTTGTGCAAGATGCTTTTGGACTCATGATTGACCAACTTATTGTTTTGTTTGACAGGTTTTCATCTCCTTGCCGGATGTAGGTCGTATCCCACATTTTGGTAATCAGTCGGATTTTAAGAGGTATAAATTGACATTCGGATCACGCCAGGCCTCATGGGAGTTGTTTTCAAAGCTTACAAGACGCACAGACGTTAAGAAATTAATTGAAGATAGGCCCCCTAACCTGGCACGACTCTGCACCTATCGCTTTGAACAAGTCTTCACAAAGACGCTCCTTGACTTGTTGATTCAACGCCGGGTTAACACCAAAGATCATGACAAATAACTATGTTTCAATTTCGAGGGCATGCCGATTCGGTTCTCCCTCCAAGCGTTTGATCACTGCAGTGGACTAAATGTCCACAAGTGACAAGCTCGACCAGCGAATCGTTGATTTAACCCTCATTCAGAGTGTTTACAATGACAAAGTGAAGAGCGGGTACAAAAAGGTGAATGCCACCGTTTTGGAGGAGCATCTGGAAAAGATTGATAATAATCACCCGTAATCTGACAATAATGATCAGCAAATGGACCTGACATAATTGGAAAGATTTGTAAAGCTATTAGTTGCTGCAATAATTGGTAGGTTATGGCACAACACCTCGATCTGGGATAAAATACCCGCGAGAGTGGTACAGAAGTGAAATGACTTCGAGTTGTGTAAGGCTACAATTGGGGTACATAATGCTACGAATCTTTACTCAGTGGGATAAAATGGAACAACTACAACCCTGACACTAGCTCATACTTGATCACCGCATTCCCCTTCATTGCTACGGTAATTGTGTTAGTTAAGCATCTTTTTCTTATATTTATATATGTTAAATGATGATTGCTCTTCGTCTCTCCATGCAGACTTGGGCGTACGAAGCAATCCCACAGATGGTACCCGACTTAGCTTACATGAACGAGGGGGTACTTCCTAAATTGGTGGTGTATTATCCTCTAGAGGACAAGGTTACGGATGATACCGTGATCGAATGGGTTCCAAAAATCACATATGTTCGCCCACACATCACCCCACTCCTTTAGATGCGTAGAGTTGGTACTGGCGTCAATACTTTGCTCATTTGAAAGCTAATACACATGTTCCCTTGTATGAGGACCTGGCGCATTTGTTGGGTCGCCGTTGCGTTGTCTATCGCGGTGCGGAGGTTCAAATACAACCATTTCATATATCCGGGTTTAAGACGACGAAAGTTCAGCGAAAGAAGTAGACTAAAAAAAGATCTAGAAAACAAGTGCACCGCCACGGAATGTGGAGGCCGATGTTCCCAAGTTGGGGACAACCAAGGAAAAAATAAATTCTAAAAAAGAGTTTGCAACCAACTGCTGACCACAGGATGTGGAGTCCGAAGAGCACGTGTAGGCTGTCCATCCTAGGGACTTTTGGGCTGCAATGGTTGACGAAACCCTGTCCTCACCCGATAGGGAGGTCGAGCAAAGGTCGAATAAGTGTAAAGATAAATGCTTCACATGTATGCAATGTGGGAGAAAGTATGCAATTGGCGTAGGGAAGTTATGCAATGATAAATTGGGAATGTATGCAAAGTTGGAATTGTGTTAGACTTGAGAGAGTTTGACTTGAGAGATTGAGTTGTGGCTTGGATATTTTCTCGGGACGAGCAAAATATAGTGTGGGGGTAGTTGATAACTCCGTTTTTGGAGTTATTTTATTACTTACTTTTCTGCGTTTTGTGTGCTCAACATGGAGAATTTGTCGTCTTTTTGAGTAAATCGTGCTAATATTCGTGAAAATTTGTTCTTGAGCTATTCTTGTTGAATCCGGGAGTTTTTAGTGTAATTTCGACTTTTTAATGTGATATGATCGCGGGTTGTGTTTTCTTGTTTTGATTCGCACGAAAATAGGGCTTGGATGATCATGCGGGAAATGGAAACGAGCTTCGCAAGCGAGGAACTCAACGAAAAAAAGCCAAAAAGAAAGTGCAAAATGAAGGAGTTTTCGTAGGAAGACAAAATTCTTCGTACGAAGACTTGGGACTTAGCCAAAATTTGGATGCTGAAATGTCTTCCCAAAACAGCTAGCAGTACTTATCAGGGAAGAGCTTCGTACGGAGAGAAAATGTCTTCGTAAGAAGACTCTTCGTACGAAGAAAAGTATGTTCGTACGAAAAGAGTGCTGACAGAGGCGGTTCTGATGGGGTTTTTATGCAATTTCTCAAAACTTTGTAATAACTTTATGGAAACGTATTTGAGCTAATTAGGTCGTGATTATCAGTAGTTGGGAAGGTTTTGAGACGACTTGTGCGTTGGAACTCGTGCTTGGAGCTTGGATAACGAGAGAGGAAGCTTGGGAACATTCGTTCGACTTATAAAACTTCATCTTTTCTCTTGTTTTTTTTAGATTATGTTCATAGAACTTTGTATTTTGATCATGTCTTTGAGTAGCTAAACTCTTATTTCAGGATATCTCGTAGGGAACTAGGGTTTGATAACCACAGTTTGTGGTTTATGGATTTGATTTCATGTTTTCTAGCTTAATTGATGATCTTTTGTTGAGTTACGTGTACTTTATGATCGTCATTCATCTTTTCTATTTTTAGATGTATCAATAGGATTGAGCTAGGTTATGAATGTTAGAGGAATCAACGTTTGTTGCCCGGAAACTTGAAACACACACTAGCCGTATCTAGGGTTGAGTAATCTTGCTAGTTAGCTAATAACTAAGAGTAGACTAATGATTATAACGCATGCTTAAACTTGAGTAGACTAGAGGAATCAACTATGATAGTCTAAGCGTAGGTGTTGGTTGAAGAATCTTCAAAACATAAGTGCTCGTTTAACTTAAAAAAGTATCATCGTGTTATAAAAACATAAATTCAACATGGTGTGACATCCCCAGTGACCCGTAGAGATATCCTGCTTTCGTCAACATTATAAGAAACCAACAACAAAAATTCATCTTCGTTAATCGGGAAGCAAATCATTTGGTTTACTGGGATACTTGTTCTTTTCAATTTCAGTAGAATTAGTAAAACTACACTGCGCTTTGCCCACATAAGGATTTGAAATAATAACTAATTTATAAAGAAGCCTCTTGGGTTCGACAACCCGAATTCCCGGATTATTACTACACCGACAAATGTGCACTTGCAGTTGGAGCGTGTCAAGTTTTTGGCGCCGTTGCCGGGAACTTCGGCTAAATTAGTTATAATTCCTAGACTTAGGGATTTTACTGTCTGTTAATATATGTTACCCACCTACTTTATGTGTGTGATCTGTGTTTTCAGGTTGGATTTTCACGGTGCATGTCCTGTTCTAGAGACGAGCCTTTGCACCCAACACTTGAAGACCCGGAAACCTTGTTACGTGCACAACATAGAGACAAGAGGAAGACAAGCTCAGTTACTATGGACGAGCAAACTAGAGCTGAGTTTGAGAGGATCCGCAAAGGTATGCAAGATGCGGAGGCAGCTAGACTTGCAGCTGTGGAGGATGCAGCTAATCGGGCACGAGAGACTGAGCAGCTCAGAGCTCAGATGGCCGAGATGCAGGCTCCCCCCGAAATCCACAACCACTTCCTGGTGTGGGGGCACAACTGGCAAACAATGGAGGAGCAAATGGAGGTAACAACGGTGGGAATAATGGAGGCAATAATGGGGGAAACAACAGGCAGAACGCCGCGACACAATTAAACAATGCTGAAGTTGATGAGCGTCCTATGGTGGATTACTTCAGAACTACTCCAGCCTACTATCAACCCACCATTGTTAGACCACACATCAATGCCCAACAGTTTGAGCTGCGCCAGCATATGATTAATATGGTTCGTGATGAGTGTGCATTCAATTGAGCTCCAGGAGATGACCCCAACCACCATCTACTTGGGTTTGAGCAAGCTACATCGATTTTGCATGACCAAAGGGTTCCAGATGAAACAGTTAAGCTACTACTGTTTCCCTTCTCTTTATCTTGAAAAGCCAAGAAGTGGCTTATGGAACTGCCAGCTGGGAGTATTGTGACATGGGCAGATTGCTGATAAATCTCTTTTAAGAGCTATTAATATACTTCCATATTACTTTTATTAGGCTTATTTCACATGATTTATATGTTATATTTGCACAAATATGTGAATTTGACGATTTATAAGCCTAAGAGTCAAAAGTTGTGTTTCTAGCTTATTTGACCATGATTTCTATCATATTTGCGATGATAATTGCATGGGTAGTATTTTTTTTTTGTTTCTCAGGTAAAATAGGTGCAATGGAGATTAATAGAGGCTTGGATACACTTGGTATGGAGCTAGATGAAGAGGAGAAAAGAAGACGCAAACACGAAGAAAAGTTGAAAAAGTCACTCCTGACCAGCCTGTACTATTTTCGATGCTCAGGAAAATCTATACATAATTTGGGAGCAAGGCCTGCGCCATTTGAAATTAGACATCCAGAGATTTCCAACGATATATGGTAGGCCCGAATACGAGTCCGGATGAGGGAGATACAGTCCGCGCAAAATCAGCTTACAATTCTGTCCGGGAATTACAAATTAGAGGGGCTGAAGTGCAAATTCGGCCAAAGTTCATTAAAAAACGTGCCCAGGCCTTATGAAACGTTTTCTCAGACCTAAAACAGAGGGGGGACGCTGCTTTGGAGCTCTGGGAGCTTAGGGAACGATGGGAGAAACTTGGGAGCACTTGGATCATTCGTTTGGCTTCTAAAACCCCGTTTCTTCTCTAGTTTTGATTATTGATCATGAAAACTTGTACTTTGATCATGTCTAAGCGTAGCTAAGTTTCTATTCGGGATATCTCATAGGTATCTAGAGTTTGAACACCATGTTGGTGATTTATGGATCTTTTTCATGCTTTTAGCTTAATTAAATGTGTGTTTTCTTAGCTATGCTTGATTTATGTACTTAATTCTATCGTTTCTATTGTTTGAGCTCTCAATAGGATGATTATAGGTATAGGATAATAGAGGAATCAACATTCTCTACCCGGAAACTTGAATCAAGCACTAGCCGTATCTAGGGTTGAGGAATCTTGCTAGTTAGCTAGAACTAAGAGTAGACCACAAGAACATAATGCTTATTTGAACTTGAGTAGGCTAGAGGAATCAGGTACAAGAGTTTGAATATAGGCTTTGGTTGAGAAATCTTCAAAGCATAGGTGCTCGTTTGGCTAAGTAAAAGACGTTCGTGTTACTAGAACATAAATCATAAGTGGAGTGAGATCCCTAGTGAACCCGAAGAGATATCCTGATACTTATCCCTCGTATTAATCTCAATTTTAATAATTAGCTTGTTATTTAATTTCTTAAATCAGTCAAACAATTTCAATTACTTGCCCACATTAAAGTTAATCATCCTAATTAGTTCACGACAAGTCCCTTGGGTTCGACAAACCCGGATTACCGGATATTACTACACACGGCAGCCGTACACTTGCGGTTGGATCGTGTCAAGTTTTTGGCGCCGTTGCCGGGGACTTCGGTTGAACTAGTTAGAATTATTAGCTTTAGGGAATTTTATTTTTTGTGTTATTTTCTATTCTTATTACCTCACAGTATTACTTGAGATTTTATGTGTGCAGGCATTCAACTCTAAGCATGGAGGATGAGAAATATCGCCGTTTTGCGAGCATATTTGAAGCATGCAACCTTGCATATGGGCAATTCGTGAAAGAGTGCCATGTGAATGGCATTAGAGAGAGGGTAGCCATGGAGATACAACGCTATACCTTTCGTCCTAATGACTCAACCCCTCCCACTAAGTTACTCTTCTTCCTTGGTTGCTTGCTTGAGGAGATGATTCCTAATGTGGAAGAATGGCGACAACGAGCAACAAGAATGGGAATGGAGACAACACACATGGACACACAATTTGTTCTCCATTCAAATCAAGAGGATGCTCCAACCTTTCCAACGCTTAAAGAAGAGGATGATGAGCCATTGTGCATTCCCAGTTGTCCAAACATTGATTCATGGCTTGAATCAAGTATGGGGGTCAAGCATGATAAATTTTTTGGTGAGATTGATGAAATTTTTGCTGAGATTGACGGCATCCTTCATGGAATTAATATTGATGATCTTGACTCTCCGGTCGCAAATTTGATGGAGCATCTCGAGATTGAGATATTGAAGATGAAAAAGATGTCGAGATTGAATTTGTTGATGGTTCGGGTGCTTCAAACGAAGGAGCTGAAGGTACTAAAACATCCATAGTTTATGAGTTGTCTCTTGAAACTTCGATGAAGATATCACAAATTGAGAAGACAATCAAAAAGGACATAGATCTCTTTTCACGGCAGGGAGACTTGTTGTTAGTGAAAGCGTTATAATGACGATTCTCAGAAATTGGAAGAAGAAGAAGAAGAAGAAGAAGAAGAAATTTTCGAAGAATTTTCACTTTTATAACACGTGTTCATCATTAGTGCGATACGTGGTACCGGCGAGATTTTATTTGAGCTCTCGTGTGAGAAGGATGAACGAACGAAGATGGTGGAAGAAGAAAAAATGGCGAGAAAATTTTCTTTCCGGGCACCAACGGTGATAAGTGCTGATTCAACAAATTTCGGAACGTCTACTGTATTTGAGCATCAGGGGAGTTACAAGTGGTAGAAGAAAAATGCTTAAGTAACTGCTTATTCACGTTTGGGGAGGCAGTTGCAATTTCACAAAGTTTTAGAAAAGTCACTAGACTCCCCAGTGTTGGAACACTGTGTTGCAACGCCCAGACCCCCTTGCAGCTTCTATCTCTGTAAACTCAGGAGCTTGTAACAGGTCAAGCAATTGGAACCCATCTTCTCCGATCAATCTCCATGGTAGCAACAACTCGACCAGAAGCACAATCACAATCACCGCCTCTACACCCTAGCAACCCATTGCTGCCTTCTTCTCCACCCTCTGAACCAACAAAACCCAGACCCCATCGTCTCCTTACTCTCCGTCAACCCTAGCCACGGTCCCCCTCCGCACCCGCCGACCAGAAACCACAGCCCCGCCTCTCCCCTGCCTCGGATCAGAAGAGAACCATCCATCGCCAATCAACCCATAATCACAACCCAACAGCCCCCAATTCGTAAATTCGAAACCAGAACCGCCATTATCCATAACCACCTCGCCTCCTGCAATCACCGACCCCTTCTTCTCCGACCCTGTCATCCACCCATTGCCAATCGAACCCAGTTTCCCAGACCCCGACCTCCCCCTTGGATTCCGACCGCCACAGAGTCCCGTCCCTCTCTGATTCTGACCAACACAACCCATCCCATCGAAGCAGAACCCAACCGCCACAGTCACCATCGCCGACTTACAACCCTCTGCCCCTACCGCTTCAAGTCACAATGGGTCTCGCTATCCTCGGATGGAGCTTGAAGTGAAGCAGAGACTTGTGGAATTGTTCTGGTGGTTCAAGACATACAGGGGATGAGACGAGACCTTCTTGTATTTACAGTGATTGGGATTTTGATAGACTTGAAAAAAAAATGCACCCATCACATTAGCCAAAATTGACAATGGAAGCAACAGTGTCGGCAAAATCAGTACAAGTACAAGAAAACATGGGCAGCTGATATGAAATTTTTATGCTAAAAAAAAAGATTTGAGGAAAAGTTTGACGAAGACATCAACCCCGGTGTGCTACTCGCGCACTCGACCGTTACGGGAGCTCACATCATGAGTTCGGGGATTCTTCGTTCTCTTTTTCGTCAGCAGCAACGATCAATCGACCGGGGTGTGTTTCACACACTCGACTGCAAGGGAGCCTACATTGTTCCGGACAACGTTTGCTTGGGGATTGTTCGTGCTATCTCAGTCAGCATCTCTCGGATTTCGTCCCCGACCTTGTGTCGGTTGTGAGTACTCTTTTCCCTCTCTTTACTTACCGTTTAGGCACATCGTACTTGCTTTAGGATTTTATTTTGACAATATGGTCACGGTGCATAGTCGCCGTTATTAGCTGCTAGAATCCTAGGGAATACTTGAGTACTTGCTTAATTTCGGTACACACAACTTGTCATGTGCACGTGGTTCGTTTTATCTCTATATTTGTTGAACTACCTTCTTGTGCCATGACTCTACCCCGATTAGAATCACCGCCCCTCGCATTTGAATGCCGAGTCTTCTTGGTTGATCTCTAAATTCGTTGAGGACAACGAAGCACTCAAGTGTGGGGGGATTTTTAGCTATTTGCTAGCCATGTTCGTGTCTGCATCGCCAGTTACATGTAGATTAGATTGTCGTATTGTGAGTTAATGTAGTACTTGTAGTCCGAGTCGTATTTTAAAATATTGTTGTATTGTGCTTAGTTTTAGTGTAGTTTATGTTTAGGTTGCACTTTTACTTTATTGAGTCCCCCTACCCAATTGTTTTGTGGTAAGTCAAGTTGGCCTAAAGCATATAGAGTTTAGGAAAATATAAAAAAAATGAAAAAAAAAATAGAAAGTTCTTAAAAATTGAAAATTTGAGAAAGGGCAACTTAGGACCTAGAAACCGAAGAGAATCCAGTGAAAGAGCTCATGAGAGTAGGAAGCACCGTAGTAGGGATACTTTTATTCTAGCATTTTGTGCGCAAGTCTCACGACAGGATGTCCCAGGTATTCGGGAATAGTGAAAGTAGATTACGGGCATACTTTTGACTCCTTTATTGTGCTAGGAGCGTTGAGTTTCTAAGTGATTGATTATTCCGTTTCCGGTGGAAACTTGTGGACTCTTAGAATCTGGGGTGGACCTTCGTGTAGAGTCGATTTCATGTGGTACGAGTCTTCGGCCAAAGCGAAGTCGGGGAGCGTACACCACCATCCCTTAAGGTGGTTCTAAGAGAAAATCCTAAAAAGCCCACACTCTTAAGCTCTATTGCATGGTTGTAAAAACAGAGGAGAATAATGAAGAAAAAAAAATGAAAAAAAAAAAACATATAATTGAGCTTCAAAGATGAAACAACCTATTGTGCTTCCGTTTGCGCGGAAAATTTGGATTCAATCCAACGTAGAGCTTAAAAGGGAAACTAAAGTCAAGACGTATATCACAGGAGTTGTGTCTCCCAGCAATGGGACAATTTGCATTCAAAGAAATAACGGCTAAGAGGGTCTGAAAACCTCAAATGACTTGACGAAGGAAGATCAGTTAGAGCTTGAGATGCCTAGACGCTTTGAGTCAAAAGACGTGCCGTGTCTTGGAATGATTTGGTGGATGTTTTGGGACGCCTTAGTGAGTTTGTGCATAGGATCATCATATCATATTCCTTGCTGCGTGTCGTGAAATTTCAAAGTGAGCTTGTGAGGATTTGATGATTTCGGTTTATGATAGAGAGGTTGCCATATCTCATAAAAAGAAAAAAAAATTGTGTTGGTTCAATTTTTGCATTGTTTATAATCGAGTTGCATTATAGTTAGTTCATGTAGTTGCATAGTCGAGAGTCGTGTTGAGTCGTTTGCGTCTTGAGTTGGCTAGTAAACGGTGATTTGCTCGGGACGAGCAAAAGGTATGTGTGGGGGTATTTGATAACTCTCTTTTAAGAGCTATTAATATACTTCCATATTACTTTTATTAGGCTTATTTCACATGATTTATATGTTATATTTGCACAAATATGTGAATTTGACGAATTATAAGCCTAAGAGTCAAAAGTTGTGTTTCTAGCTTATTTGACCATGATTTCTATCATATTTGCGATGATAATTGCATGGGTAGTATTTTTTTATGTTTCTCAGGTAAAATAGGTTCAATGGAGATTATTAGAGGCTTGTATACACTTGGTATGGAGCTAGATGAAGAGGAGAAAAGAAGACGCAAACACGAAGAAAAGTTGAAAAAGTCACTCCTGACCAGCCTGTACTATTTTCGATGCTCAGGAAAATCTATACATAATTTGGGAGCAAGGCCTGCACCATTTGAAATTAGACATCCAGAGCTTTCCAACGATATATGGTAGGCCCGAATACGAGTCCGGATGAGGGAGATACAGTCCGCGCAAAATCAGCTTACAATTCTGTCCGGGAATTACAAATTAGAGGGGCTGAAGTGCAAATTCGGCCAAAGTTCATTAAAAAACGTGCCCAGGCCTTATGAAACGTTTTCTCAGACCTAAAACAGAGGGGGGACGCTGCTTTGGAGCTCTGGGAGCTTAGGGAACGATGGGAGAAACTTGGGAGCACTTGGATCATTCGTTTGGCTTCTAAAACTCCGTTTCTTCTCTAGTTTTGATTATTGATCATGAAAACTTGTACTTTGATCATGTCTAAGCGTAGCTAAGTTTCTATTCGGGATATCTCATAGGTATCTAGGGTTTGAACACCATGTTGGTGATTTATGGATCTTTTTCATGCTTTTAGCTTAATTGAATGTGTTTTTCTTAGCTATGCTTGATTTATGTACTTAATTCTATCGTTTCTATTGTTTGAGCTCTCAATAGGATGATTATAGGTATAGGATGTTAGAGGAATCAACATTATCTACCCGGAAACTTGAATCAAGCACTAGCCGTATCTAGGGTTGAGGAATCTTACTAGTTAGCTAGAACTAAGAGTAGACCACAAGAACATAATGCTTATTTGAACTTGAGTAGGCTAGAGGAATCAGGTACAAGAGTTTGAATATAGGCTTTGGTTGAGGAATCTTCAAAGCATAGGTGCTCGTTTGGCTAAGTAAAAGACGTTCGTGTTACTAGAACATAAATCATAAGTGGAGTGAGATCCCTAGTGAACCCGAAGAGATATCCTGATACTTATCCCTCGTATTAATCTCAATTTTAATAATTAGCTTGTTATTTAATTTCTTAAATCAGTCAAACAATCTCAATTACTTGCCCACATTAAATTTAATCATCCTAATTAGTTCACGACAAGTCCCTTGGGTTCGACAAACCCGGATTACCGGATATTACTACACACGACAGCCGTACACTTGCGGTTGGATCGTGTCAATTGCTATCATGAATTTCTGAAGAAATACTTGCCACCATCCACGTTTTCTCAGTAAATGGCTGAGATTACAAAGTTCACTGAGGAAGAAGACAACTCCTTGGGAATCGCATGGAGAAAGTTCAGCCAAATTCTTCGTAGATGTCCGGATCATGGGGAGCCATGGCACAAGATCCTCCATTATTTATACAATGCCTTGGATAAGGAAACGGCTAATCAGTTGGATATGCTAGCTGGAGGTAATTTTATGGGGCTTGGAACACAACGAGCTCAGGACTTGCTGAACAATTTATCTAAGAGAGAGACTACGAGGTCTGAGACTCGTAGGTATTCGAAACCTGGGGATGCATCCTTAGTCAACAAAATTGAGTCCATGGAGCAAAAGCTTGAATCCATGACCTCAGCATTTCACGGCATGCAACCTCCATCACTGGTAAAATCCATGGGTGAACTACTAGCAGATGAGAGTCAGGGATATGATTGTAGTGTTGAGAATGTGAATTTCATAAGACAGCAGCAGTGGCCTGACACATACCATTCCAACAACCGCAACCACCCAAACTTTAGATATGCCAACCCAAATAGTGGACTTTATGCACCAGGTCAGCAGCTTACTTCTCAATATCAAGCTCAGAGACAAGTTCCGCAGCAGCAGGCACAACAACAGCAAAAGCCAGACTTGTACATTATATTATCAAAGATAAATGAGAAGTTGGTTTCCATGGAAGCTACAATGAAGAATCATGAGACGCAGATTAGGAAAATTGCCAATCAGAATCAGAGGCTCCTACCAGGGATTATGCCATCCAACACTATCACTGCGCCTAAACAGCTGAAGGAATTTACTACTCGCAATGGCATGACTATTGAGGATCCTCCATATCCTAGCCACGCGCGAGCAGAAGAAACTAAGGCCACTGGAAAGGCTTTGGATGAGATTCACGTGCCTACCGTGAGTCCCCAATCAAAGGACACGGTGAGGAATTCGGATGAGAAGCAAAAGCCTAAGGAAGTGTATAGTGTGCGTGTTCCATACCCGCAGAGGTTGAAGAGTCAAGAGGATGCAAAGCACTTCAAGAAGTTTGTGGATATCTTCAGGAAGTTGCACATCAATATTCCTTTTGCATAGGCCATATCAAAAATGCCAAAATACGCGAAATTTCTCAAGGACCTGATAGCCTGAAAATGGAATTAGTTTGGGACATCTTTTTTACCATTGGTTCTAACCCTGTTGAGGTTGATTTTGCCTATTTTCAGTCAGTTTTCCACTTGATACGAGACAAAGACGCTAAGAGCATAATTGGAAGATTTGAGTAATTTTCATGCATAATTTTGTTTATTGGATATGATCGCGGGTACATGTTGTATGTGCAGGCAACAGGTACCAAGAAATGCATGAAAGAGGCTTGGAATGAAGGCAGCGTATCAAGGATTCAAAGCAGAAAAGACGCATAAAAAGCTAAGTGGTGCGTTCAGACGCAGGGAGTCTGCGTTCAGACGCACAATACTTGGTATCAGAAAGAGGCAGGAGGAAACAGGCAGAAAAATGACCAACTCGGTGCGTTCAGACGCACAACTTGCGTTTGAACGCAGGACTTCAACTTTCTGGAATGTCAGAATTGGGCGAGAATTAACCACAAGACCAAGTGGTGCGTTCAGACGCACCTTGTGCGTTCAAACACACAATCCAAGAAGCCAGTGAAGAAAAGCTAAAAAATGAACACAAGTGGTGCGTTCAGACGCACTTCTGCGTTCAGACGCAGGAAGTCTGCGTTCGGACGCGCCACAGATTTCCAGAAGCTTCCCGGACAGGTTTTAGACAAGGGTAGAACATGAATTTTAGGCCTCAGTTTTAGAGACTATGGCAGTATAAAAGGAGGTGTCCCAGCACACAATTAGGTTACACAATCATCATCACAGTAACCAGTACCAGAGCCGTCAGAGTTGGAGCAGAGCAGAATTGGAGCAGTTTTCAGTATATATTCAGCCATAAACTCGTTTGATCTTTCTTATTTCTTTTATGAAACAGTGTTCTTTAATAATGTACTCTAGCTAAACTTTTCACCTGGGTTCTCGCTGAACCTAGGGTTTATGAATTCAGCAGCATGGTTTGTTTTGATTCTCAGATTCATGACTAGTTTGAATTCTTAATACAGTGTTGAATTGTTTATTTTTTTTCTTTGATTTTATATTTATGCATGAATGGTCTGATTACCCAGGAGTGCTACAGACAGGATCTGGTGCGCGAGAGTGGCCAGTGAGAGTTAGGAAGAGAAGACAAGATTTAGTACCCTGCCTTGATGGACTGAGAGGTGAAGAGAATCAGGGGACTAGCCCAGAAGCATTAGACAAACTGCTAGAAGTTTTGGCGGAGACCGAGAGGAGAACCTGTAACCCTAGCAGACTTAGAACAAACCTGCATATTAAGGGGAACTTTGGGAACCCGAAAATCTGCAGGAGAGTGATAGATGCATGAGACCAAGAGGAGATTGTATCAATGGTATGCGGGCATAAACAGTACCACTGTGTGTTTCTGAAGTTAAGTTGATCCATAGAAGCTGAATAATAACCCTAGGGAATCCTGGAAACTCGATTTTTAATTCATCAACTTTCATACTTAGAAAAATTCCCAGAAAACTTACATAAAAAAATAGATTCTCTAATTACTTTTTTATTTACTGCAATTTAGTCTAAATAAACCGCACACAAACATTCCTCCTTTTCATAACTCTGCATCTATTTCTGATTTCCAAGATTAAAACTCATCCTGTTCTCGTGGGTTCGATAACCAGAGTCACAAATACATACTATACATTACTTGATCGTACACTTGCGAAAAAGCAGATAGATTTACGCTGTCAAGTTTTTGGCGCCGTTGCCGGGGAACGGGGACAGTTTCTCTTAGGAATCAGAATAAGTTTCAAAGTTTGTCTTTTACTTTCTCTTATCTCAGTACTCGCGAACTCTGATTTTCAGGCCATTCTAGTGTATGCCCAGATTGCCTTGCGAACTGGTGCCACCACTTGAAGATCCAGAAAAACTTTTCAGAGAGCAAAACCGCAGACACCGAGCCAAGATGTCTGAGCACGAAGAAAATACGCCAACAGAAACAGGAACACCAACAAGACAGGAGCAACGCACTTTAGCACAGATGGCTCTTTACATTGAGGAGGTGATAGCAGCAGGCTTTTCTGCCCGGAACAATCAGAGGACTTACAACAGATCTGGGAGGGCGATAGTGGAAAACCTTCGAAGTTCCTACCGGAGGAAATCAACCAGCCATCGTAGTGCCACCCATAACAGCAGAGCACTTCGATCTGAAATCATCCACTATCCAAACAGCCCGGACACATTTTCCATTTAATGGGAAAGCAGATGAAGACCCAAACGACTTCCTCGGGAAGTTCGAAGATTACTGCAACAAGATCAAATACAGAGGAGTTGAAGCAGATACGCTAAAACTGATCTTGTTCCCATACTGTTTGTTCGGAACAGCGAAAGACTGGCTAGAAGCCAGACCACCAAGATCCATCACAACCTAGGAAGGGTGTGTTGCTGATTTTTTTGGCAAAATTCTACCCCGCTTCTTGTGTTATCAAGCTTCAAAGTGAGATCTTATCCTTCAAACAAAAGATGGGCGAGACGGTGGTAGACGCATGGGACAGGCTGATGAGACTTGTTAAAAGATGCCCCAATCACTGCTTCGGGGACGCGAAGATTCTGCATGTATTTTACCATGCTCTTGACAGGGAGAATGCTGACAGAATTGACAGGGAAGCTGGGGGTAATTTTCTGTACCATGTAGACAAATATGGAGCCTATGAACTGAAAACAACTAGCCAAACAGGACACTCGTCTGTTTGATGACCGCAGGCTCATAGCACTAGCAGAACCAGTGGCTGATGATAGGATTGATAATCTGACAAAAGTAGTGCAAGACCTAGTCAAAAAGGTCTATACAGAAAAGAAAATGGTAGCAGCAGTAGACGAACCAGACTTTGACGCAGCAATCCAGGAGCTTCAGACTGAGGATGCCAACTATGTTCAACAGCAGTGGGATCCAAGCCGCTACAGACCAGGCACACGTGACAATCCTGGGTTCCGTTACAGAAACCCCAATGCAGCAGTCTATGCACCAGGGTTTCAGCATAGGCCACAGACACAGCAGGCAGCACCGGCACAACAAGCATCAGCAGCACAACCACAGCTAAATCTATCAATACAGCATTTCGAGACCTACATGGAAAAATTTAATAAGCAGTGGGAGGCTAAATTCTCGCAGATGGATTCACTTACTGCCGACGTAAGCCAAATGAAAATTGAAATCCGCAACCTGGAAGTACAAAATGGTTAGCTTGCACAAAATCAGGCAGAAAGAGCTCCAGGGAATTTACCATCAAACACAGTGAACAATCCACGCGCTCAGATCAATGCCATCACAACTCGGAGTGGAATTGCACTGCAGGATCCGCCGTATCCCAGTCATGCACGTGCAGAAAAGTCAAAGAACATTGAACACGGAGTATTTGACAGGGAAAACAGTTCAACCGCTAGCCCTCAGCAAAAGGGTCCGGTCGGACAAGAAGCAGGACAGACTGATGAGGGTAACCCAGAAACAGTACCAATATCTAAGGAGGTGCCTTACCCTCTGAAGACACGTAAGAGAGACGACAGCAAGACTACGCCAGATTTCTCGAGGTATTCAAGCAATTACAGATCAATATACCATTCGCCGAGGCACTAGCTAAAATGCCTACTTATGCTAAATTCTCAAAGACATACTGTATGGAAGGAGGCGAATGAGTGACTTCGAAACAGTAAATCTGAAGGCAGAAGCGAGCAGTTGTGTGAAAAACGGACTACCACTGAAGAAGAAGGACCCTGGCAGTTTTGTTATCCCTGTAACTCTAGGCAGTGCTTACACAAGAAAGGCCTTGTGTGACTTAGGAGCCAGCATTAACCTGATGCCACTAACCATCTTCAAAAGTCTGGGGGTAGGAGAACCCATTCCAACCAAAATTATGCTTCAAATGGCTGACATATCCGTAAAACCCGCTTATGGAGTCATTGAAGATATCCTGGTGAAAGTTGGGGAGCTGATTTTTCCAGCAGATTTTGTGATATTGGATATGGAGGCAGGGGAGGTCCCACTTATTCTAAGAAGACCATTCCTAGCAAATGGTGAAGCCATTATCAACTGCAAAAGTGGAGAGCTGTCCATGCAAATCAACGAAGAAAAAGTAAAGTTCAACGTTTTTAAATCTCTCCAGCTCCCGGATTATTACGGTCATGAAAACTGTTTTGCTGTGGAGGTAATTGACAATCTGGAAAGTGAAGAGATGGATGACTTATGGTGAGAACTTGAGGACATGTACTTAGAGGAAACAGAGGAGCACCAAGCTGAGCAGATCATGAGAACGGAAAGCTGGATCACCTTATATAAAGATGAAGAAGGCGAACATAAAATGACCTTGGTGCCATCACTCCAGGAACCACCAGTCCTGGAGTTGAAGCAGCTACCAGACCACCTCAGGTACGCATATATTGGTGAAAATAATACGCTGCAGTAATTGTTTTGTCTCTTCTATCTCAGAACAGGAACAAAAGCTGCTGGAAGTGCTGAGAGAGCATAAAGAAGCTATTGGATGGACAATTGTTGATCTTAATGGAATCAGTCCCGAATACTGCATGCACAAGATAAGGATCTAAGAGGGAAACAAGCCAATCGTTCAACCTCAACGGAGATTGAATCCAATCATGATAGACATGGTACGAAAGGAGGTCATGAAGTGTATGGAAGCAGGGATCATATAACCCATATGAGACAGCACCTGGGTTAGTCCTGTCCAGTGTGTACCAAAGAAGGGGGTATCACAGTAGTACATAGTGCTGATCAGGAACATATCACCCAGCGCACTATCACAGGCTGGCGAATCTGTATGGATTATCGGAAGCTGAACGACGCAACACTGAAAGACCACTTTCCGCTGCCATTCATGGACCAGATGTTGGACAGATTAGCTCACCATGCTGTTTTCTTGACGGGTACTCCGGATACAACCAGATCTACATTAATCCGGAAGATCAAGAAAAGACAACGTTCACTTGTCCATATGGTACGTTTGCTTTAGACGTATGCCATTCGGACTATGTAACGCTCCAGCGACATTCCAAAGATGTATGGTGGCCATATTTTCTGATATGATTGAGAAAAATCAGGAAGTCTTCATGGATGGTTTTTCATTATTTGGGGACAGTTTTGATGACTGTTTATACCATCTGGCCAGAGTTCTGATTCGATGCAGAAAAACTAACCTGGTACTCAACTTGGAGAAATGCCACATCATGGTTACTGAAGGAATAGTGCTGGGACACAGGATTTCTAGCAAAGGCCTAGAAGTAGACAGAGAAAAAATAGAGGTGATTAAGCAGCTACCATATCCGACCACAGTTAAGGCGATCAAGAGTTTTTTGGGCCATGCAGGGTTTTACAAAAGAATTATCAAAGATTTTTCCCAAATTAGAAAGCCATTATGTTATTTGCTGGGAAAAGATGTGCCATTCATATTCGACGAAGCCTGCAAAGAATGTTTTAACATACTCAAAGATAGGCTGACGACTGCACCCATTATCACAACTCCAGATTGGTCTCTCCCATTCGAGCTTATGTGCGACGCCAGTGACTACGCGGTTGGCGCAGTTTTGGGGCAGCGAAAGGATAAAGTGTGCAGTGTAATTTATTATGCCAGCAGGGTCCTGAATGAAGCGCAAATTAATTATGGGACTACAGGAAAGGAGCTGCTCGCAGTAGTTTTTTCTCTGGACAAATTCAGATCCTACCTGGTAGGGTCAAAAGTCATTATCTTCACTGATCAGAGTGCACTGAAATACTTACTGGAGAAAAAGGATGCAATGCCGCGGTTGCTGCGTTGGATTCTGCTGATGCAGGAATTCGATGTTGAAATCAGGGACAAAAAGGAAGTTGAAAATGTGGTAGCTGATCATCTTTCTCGCCTGGAGAATCCAACAGAGGAATTAGTGCCGATTCAAGAAAAATTCCCGGATGAGCATATCATGAAGGTAAAGACCAACAGACAACCCTGGTATTACGCCATAGACAATTATTTAGTCAATGGAGCACTTCCTGAAGACATCACCCCGTGACAGAAAAAGAAGTTTATTTCAGAATGTAGGCACTATTTCTGGGACGATCCGTACCTGTTTAAACAAGGGGCAGATAACATTCTTCGACGCTGTATCCCATGTCACGAGATTATGGAAGTAATTCAACACTGTCACTCAGCACAATGTGGTGGACACTTCAGCGGCCCGAGAACAACTCACAAAGTAGTGCAATCAGGATTTTTCTGGCCAACTATTTTCAAAGATTGCCATGATTTTGCACAAAGTTGTGATCGCTGCCAGCGCACAAGAAATATTTCCCAGCGAAACGAGATGCCCATGACACTTTGGCAAGAGGTCGAGCCTTTCGATGTCTGGGGTATTGACTTCATGAGTGCATTTCCTTCTTCTCTGGGAAATCTCTATATCTTACTGGCAGTAGATTACGTGTCAAAATGGGTGGAAGCTATGGCCTGTCAGAAGAATGATGCAGCAGTTGTGGAACGATTTCTCAAACACAATATTTTTAACAGATTCGGAACACCAAGAGCCATGGTCAGTGATGAAGGCTCTCATTTTATTAACAAAGTCTTTGCCAAAGTTTTAAAGTAGTATGGGGTGTCTATCCATAAGGTATCACTGCCTTACCACCCTCAGGGAAATGGGCAGGCAGAGGTGTCGAACAGGGAAATAAAAAGCATATTGGAAAAGACTGTGAATCCTGGACGGAAAGACTGGTCCTTAAAGCTTGATGATGCACTCTGGGCGTACAAAAATGCTTACAAAACCCCGCTGGGAATGTTCCCATATCAGCTGGTTTTTGGTAAAGCTTGTCACTTAACAGTGTAATTGGATCATAGAGCATACTGGGCAATCAAACAGCTCAATATGGATCATAGTTTATCTGGAGAAAAGAGGAAGATGGCACTTTTCGAATTGGAGGAATTTCGTAAAACAGCTTATGAGAGTGCCAAAATCTATAAAGAGAAAATGAAAAAATGGCATGACAATCGCATTCTACCAAAGAACATAGAAATTGGGCAGAAGGTTCTCCTTCACAACTCGAGGATGAAATTCTATCCAGGGAAGCTGCGCTCAAGATGGTCTGGACCATTTATTGTGAAAGACATTACATCATGGGGAGTAGTGGAGCCGGAAAACCCAAGGGACAATACAGTTTTTAAGGTGAATGGGAACAGAATCAAGCCATACAGAGATCCTCAGGAGATAATAGAGGTAGAGGCGATCTACCCTGACCAAAACCGAGGTAACAAAGTTGGGCTGTCGACTGTAAATCACAAGCGCTGGTTGGGAGGCAACCCAACGAAGAATAGTTGTTTTTACATTTAGCCATTTATTGTTTAAATAAAATGTTCATAATATGAGAGAAAAGTGAGAAAGAGGGGTTTAATGCTGAATTTAGTGTTTAAGAGGAACAGGAGCAATTCTTGGAGAATTGAACTAGTGCGTTCAAACGCAGAAGTATGCGTTCAAACGCAGATTTGCGTCCAAACGCACAAGGTCAAGCCAGCAAGAGTTGGGGCAAAAAGGGAATAGTCAGCAGTTAGAGTCCTACATTCAAACGCAGAAGACCCGCGTTCAAACGCAGAAGCGCGTTCAAACGCGGAAGGATTGCGTTCAACCGCAGGAACTCCGGAAGATATGGCAAACACATTTGCGTTCAAACGCAGGTACGGTGCGTTCAAACGCACACCAAAATCAGCAGATTACAGGCTAACATATCTGCGTCCAAACGCACACCGAGCGTTCAAACGCAGAAAACTTGGACTGAAAAATTTTGAGGAGGTAGAACCTGCGTTCAAACGCAACATGTGCGTTCAAACGCAGCAGACAGTCCCATAAATTTTCTAGAGAGAAGGCATGCGTTCAAACGCAACATCTGCGCTCAAACGCAACTCACCAGAACTCTGCAGAACATCAAGAGCTGAAGTGTTGCGTTCAAACGCAGATCATCGCCAGCCCAGAAATTCCAGTAGTTATAAGCATTGCATTCAAACGTAGGAGGAGCGTTCAAACGCAGTTCATTAAGATTCAAAAGTTTTCTTCAAAATTACGCACTGCGTTCAAACGCAGGGGGTGCGTTCAAACGCACATCGAGCGGGATCAGAAAATTTTGAAGATTTTTGAAAAACTTTGAATTTCAGGGGCGATTTTGCAATTTCTGAAAGTTTGCCTATATATACTGTACGGCTGAAAGTGACCCATTTTCACTTCAGTCAAACAGCTTTCTACTTTCTCTCTAGAAAATTCTCTCTGCCCTAGCCAGCCGCCAGCAGCAGTCAGTAGGACTGCAACTCGGGCGGGCTGGGCGGGTTGCTACCCTTGACCAAGCCCAAGCCCGAGTTCTGACGGGGTTGCCCAAGCCCAGCCCAGCCCGGGTTAGGAGCATCGCTAACCCGTCCAAGCCCAAATTCGAACAAATCAATTCGGGTTCGGGTTGAATTCGGGCTAGCCCATTATACAAAACAAATTAACCTTATTATCCCATTCAACTTAATTATTCCCCTTAAAATTAAGCTATTAACTTACATATAAATAGATACCGAATGTAGACACTTCGATTTTTTAAGCTAAAAAATAATGACTACATATTGTAAGAGTGAATTAAAAAACTATCCATTTATACGAGAGAATACTAAATATATTGTGAGAAAAAAATCTATTAGTTAAGAACATAAACATAATGAAAAATATCACTAATAATTAATAGAAAAATAATAGATTCTTTGATAAATATGCTATACAATACTCTCTAAATATAACATTTATAGGTACTGATATATAAATCGGGCAATTCGGGCTAGCCCATTGTTTAATATTCGTACCCAAGCCCGACCCTAATTGCAATTCGGGCTGAGATTTTTTGCCCGAGCCCGTCCAAATTACTCAGAACATGTGCCCAAGCCCGACTTTTGTCCGGGCTGGGTTCGGGTTGGTCGGGCGCAGCCCGTCCAAGTTGCACCCCTAGCAGTCAGCCAACTCCGACCACCACCGCAGGGCCACCAGACTGCCAGAAACAGTGTGGGGTTGATCACACTCGAAAGATCAAACATTTCCAGATCTGCTTCAGAGAACAGTTTTCGGATCTATAACCGTAAGATTTTCTCCGGGTAGCCGGATTTTGTTTTTTCTCTCTCTTTGCAGATTTCTTCTTTTCTGTATTTTTGGTTTTGCGATGGATGAGGACAGACCATACATGAGGCCAGATAGGGCCATTGCACCCTTAAACATCATAGACTGCCAACTTCTGAGGGTCGACCATTTCTGTGACCATAGGTTTGTCAATATGGAAGCCCACCGTTTCTTTCTGCAGGACAAAAAGATTAGGTATGACATACCCGATGAGAGAACTTTTCCTCGTGATATTGTGTCTATGGGGGAAAACCTGTTCAACTTTACTGGGCAGGATCATTTTGGGGACTTGTTTACCGGCTTTACCAATCTACGGGTAGATTTTCAGTAATCTCCAGCAGTGCATGAACAGCGAGGCCCAGTCCATAGACTGGATTTACTGCAGAAAGACTTGGATTAGGATCACCCCAGAAAGTATCCGAGAGAGTTTAGGTCTGGAGTTGGTGTTGGAAGATTGTCAGTTTCAGGAACTCCGACGTCATCCCTCTGAACAGCTTAGTGACCAGATCCTTCAAACTCTGTGTGCGAGTGTACCAGGCACTGCTTGGTATTACCCCGAGCGGAGTCCTTCCTATCGGAAACTCCCTGCTACATATTTGATTCGAGAGGTGAGATGGTGGACTGAGTGGGTCAACAACCGGATCGTGGGCATTAAGCACATGACCTGGATGGACTATAATGTAGCACTTTTAGTGTACTGTTTGACGACCCGTGAGCCAGTGAGCCTCCCCGAAATTATCTGTGAGTTTTTTAAGGAAAGGAGGGAGTCCCACAGTAAGAAGGGTTTGGGTTTTTTTGGGGATGTTGACCAAAATGGCACAGGACTATTCGGTGCCAATTCCTGGAGAGCTGAGAGATATACGACCGGTTCAGGTACGAATGTACCGAAATATGAGATGTGCTTTGGAGGAGGCTCTGCATGGGCCTCCAGATTATGTCCAAGTGGATGACGATGATGATGATGATGGTGCATTACCTCATGGTGGGGGTGATGGCATGCCACCACCGCATCCACCAGGTGATGGTGGTTTGCCAGCCTTACCAAGTCCCCTTCGACTGCCTAGGTCGGCCAGTTCCAGCGAACCTAGGCAGACTGAGCCTGACCACGGGCAGTCCAGCAGAGGGGCCAGGCGCAGTTCTTTTGGGCGCCTGGAGAGAACTGAGCATGAGGAGTGGGTCAGGAAGGAAATTAAGGCCCAATAAAAAATGCAGCACTACCTGGTACGGACGGTCAAGAAAATGGCCAGGGGTCTTGGAAAGCTTTTCAAGACCCAGAAGCACATTTACCATGCCAACACCGCTGCACTGCGAGCTCATGAGGCTGCCCTCAATGAGATTCAGAGCAACATGCGTGGTAAGAAATTTAATTTCCCGGACCACTATTCCAGTGATAACTGTCCCAGTTGGACAACGGAGGATAGTAGGCCCTATGACAGCTTCTCTGGCCATGACCCCACCCCGAGTCCGGAACATGCAGACAGTGTCGGTGACCCCGACAGACCCGGTACCCAGTACCCACCCAGACAGCACGCAGAACCAGGGGCCAGCAGTGCCCATCCCGGTTCCAGCCACGCTGGTACCGCAGCAGCAGCAAGACAGCATGTGAGGAAGAGACCCCGCGGGAGGACTCCTGAACCATCTCCTGAGCCGACTGACCAGTCTACTCCGGAGAACACATATTCTAGTTACAGACCAGATCAGTAGAGTCGCGAGGACGCGCCATCTCTAGTGTGGGGGTGGGGAATCATGTCCTCCTGCATAGCCATGTCAGCATATTTTTGTTCAACTTATTTTTAATCTTATTCTTATTTTTGAGTCAGCACGTTTTTTCTCTTTTTGAGTCTACCCACCTACTTTTCTGACCCTACATAAAAAAAATCAGAAAATCTTAAAATCTTTTGAGAAAGGGCAATCAATGGGACTATAAATTGGAAAGAATTCAGTAAGTAAAACTCCAACAGGAAAGAAAATTGACATCGAGGTGTAGGAGTTTTATTTTTCTGCGGATGGATAGATCCAGTGTGACCCAGAATTCCATGGTAGGTTGTAGCCTGAGTTAGGAATCCGACTAGTTGCCACACCACCGTCACATAGGTAGTCGACAACCTGCCCACGGGCGCCAGCACGGTCACTGCATTTTTCAGTGGACTGTTTGGCTTATAACGGACCTCACGTCCTGTTTCTCAGCCTTAGGTCCAAATAGTTAGCCGATTTGCAGCCGTTTACCCCTTTATTCACAGCCACTGTAGCCTACGAAGCCATCCTTGTGACTTGCATAACTTGTTTAGTTGTCCAGTACTACGCCTTATGATAGAGGGAGTGAGTCTGGGAGGGTTTTAGATGGATGAGAGCTTTCACACAGATCAATTTTGGACAGCATGAGGGCGTGACATGGTGAGTTTGAGGCGACAGCATTAATTTGCAGGAGGTGAATCACTACAATACACAGTGATCACATGAGGAGTAGTCGCGTGCGTGATATCTATGCCGCACAAATCAGGGGTTCGGGGTTGTCAGGTTTTAATTGGAGGTCGTGCCTATTTCTACATCTTTGGTGATGAGGAGGTTGGGTAGGAGAGCACGTTATTTTCTGGACTACAAGGATCAAGCGCTTAACGAATAATGTGGGGGGATTTCTGGCAAGTTGATACTCTTCATACCCCACAGATTGAATTATTTCACTACCCAGCTTAGTTAGTTTGCATCTGTTGTATTTTCGTACTTATTGTTGAAAAAAAAAGAAAGAAAAAAAAAGAAAAGTATTAATATTCATTGTTTCGAGTTATTTTTAGTTTTAGTTAATAAAATAGGGCTGAGTAGGGAACACTGTTTAGACTACATACTACTTCACAATTGTGGCCGCGAGAACGACGAATCAGCACCAAGATTTCAGGAAATTGTGATACAGGGACTTAGTTGTTCTGGACAGTTTTTGGGGACTTGGTGAGGGGTGTGAGTTGGGAACAGTGAGATGTCATAAAAAGTAGAATTGGCCTTACTCGATACATGCAAAAACCCTACCTGTTTAGACTTAGGATCCCCTAATGGAAAATAGCTCGGAAGGTAGGATAACTAGGGATTTACTCAGGGCACAGACGAAAGTAACAGTAAGGGGAGCCCGTGCTTATTTTCCACCCTGAGAAATAAACAGGCTCACCAATCGCTTGTCTACCGGTATTTCTTGGATTTAGAATGAACATTGAAGGAAACATCAATTTTAATTCTAGAGATTGCCCGATCTCAACCAAAAATCTTTGTTTTGTCATGAGTCAGTTTTTGTATATTCCTTATCTGAGTCAGTTGAATAGTTGAGTCTTCTGGTCTACAGCATGAATCTGTGGGATGGGAAAGTATGCAATTGAAGTATGCAAAAACAGGGTCTGCAAGGCAGTATGCAAGGGTCTGCTCGGGACGAGCAGAGTTTAATGTGGGGGTATTTTGATAGCTTGAAAATGGAATTAGTTTGGGACATATTTTTACCATTGGTTCTAACCCTGTTGAGGTTGGTTTTGCCTATTTTCAGTCAGTTTTCCACTTGATACGAGACAAAGACGCTAAGAGCATAATTGGTAGATTTGAGTAATTTTCATGCATAATTTTGTTTATTGGATATGATCGTGGGTACATGTTGTATGTGCAGGCAACAGGTACCAAGAAATGCATGAAAGAGGCTTGGAATGAAGGCAGCGTATTACGGATTCAAAGCTGAAAAGACGCAGAAAAAGCTAAGTGGTGCGTTCAGACGCAGGGAGTCTGCGTTCAGACGCACAATACTTTGCAGCCGAAAGAGGCAGGAGGAAACAGGCAGAAAAATGACCAACTCCGTGCGTTCAGACGCACAACTTGCGTTTGAACGCAGAACTTCAGCTTTCAGGAAGGTCAGAATTGGGCGAGAATCAACCACAAGACGAAGTGGTGCGTTCAGACGCACCTTGTGCGTTCAAACGCACAATCCAAGAAGCCAGTGAAGAAAAGCTAAAAAATGAACGCAAGTGGTGCGTTCAGACGCACGTCTGCGTTTAGACGCAGGAAGTCTGCGTTCGGACGCACAACAGATTTCCAGAAGCTTCCAGGACGGGTTTTAGACAGGGGTAGAACGGGAATTTCAGGCATCAGTTTTAGAGAATGTGGTAGTATAAAAGGAGGTGTCCCAGCACAGAATTAGGTTACACAATCATCATCACAGCAACCAGTACCAGAGCCGTCAGAGTTGGAGCAGAGCAGAATTTGAGCAGTTTTTAGTATTCAGCCATAAACTCGTTTGATCTTTCTTCTTTCTTTTATGAATTAGTGTTCTTTAATAATGTACGCTAGATAAACTTTATACCTAGGTTCTCGGTGAACCTAGGGTTTATGAATTCAGTAGCATGGTTTGTTTTGATTCTCAGATGCATGACTAGTTTGAAGTCTTAATACAGTGTTGGATTGTTTATTATTTTGTCTTTGATTTTATATTTATGCATGAATGGCCTGATCACCCAGGAGTGCTACAGAGATGATCTGGTGCGCGAGAGTGGCCAGTGAGAGTTAGGAAGAGAAGACAAGATTTAGTACCCTGCCTTGATGGACTGAGAGGTGAAGAGAATAAGGGGACTAGCCCAGAAGCATTAGACCAACTGCTAGAAGTTTAGGGGGAGACCGAGAGGAGAACCTTTTCCCCCTAGCAGACTTAGAACAAACCTGCAGATTAAGGGGAACTTTGGGAACCCGAAAATCTGCAGGAGAGTGATTGATGCATGAGACCGAGAGGAGATTGTATCAATGGTATGCTGGCATAAACAGTACCACTGTGTGTTTCTGAAGTCAAGTTGAGCCATATAAGCTGAATAATAACCCTAGGGAATCCTGGAACCTGGATTTTTAATTCATCAACTTTCATACTAAGAAAAATTCCCAGAAATTTACATAAAAAAAAATAGATTCTCTAATTACAGCTTTATTTACTGCAATTTAGTCTAAATAAACCGCACACAAACAGTCCTCCTTTTCATTACTTTGCATCTATTTATGATTTCCAAGACTAAAACTCATCCTGTTCTCGTGGGTTCGATAACCAGAGTCACAAATACGTACTCTACATTACTTGATCATACACTTGCGAAAAAGTAGATAGATTTACGCTGTCACGTTTTTGGCGCCGTTGCCGGGGAACGGTGACATGTTCTCTTAGGAATCATAATAAGTTTCAAACAGCAGAGCACTTCGATCTGAAATCATCCACTATCCAAATAGCCCAGACACATTTTCCATTTAATGGGAAAGCAGATGAAGACCCAAACAACTTCCTCGGGAAGTTCGAAGATTACTGCAACAAGATCAAATACTTAGGAGTTGAAGCAGATATGCTAAAATTGATCTTGTTCCCGTACTTTTTGTTCGGAACAGCGAAAGACTGGCTAGAAGCCAGACCTCCAAGATCCATCACAACCTGGGAAGGGTGTGTTGCTGATTTTTTGGCAAAATTCTACCCCGCTTCTTGTGTTATCAAGCTTCAAAGTGAGATCTTATCCTTCAAACAGAAGATGGGCGAGACGGTGGTAGACGCATGGGACATGCTGATGAGACTTGTTAAAAGATGCCTCAATCACGGCTTCGCGGACGCGAAGATTCTGCAAGTATTTTACCATGCTCTTGATAGGGAGAATGCTGACATAATTGACAGGAAAGCTGGGGGTAATTTTCTGTACCATGTAGACAAATATGGAGCCTATGAACTGATGAAATAACTAGCTAAACAGGACACTCGTCTGTTTGATGACCACAAGCTCACAACATTAGCAGAAATAGTGGCTGATGATAGCATTGATAATCTGAAAAAAGTGGTGCAAGACCTAGTCAAAAAGGTCTATACAGAAAAGAAAATCGTAGCATCAGTAGACAAACCAGACTTTGACGCAGCAATCCAGGAGCTTCAGACTGAGGATGTCAACTATGTTCAACAGAAGTGGGATCCAAGCCGCTACAGACCAGGCACACGTGACCATCTAGGGTTCTGTTACGGAAACCCCAATGCAGTAGTCTATGCACCAGGGTTTCAGCATAGGCCACAGACACAGCAGGCAGCACCGGCACAACAAGCATCAGCAGCACAACCACAGCTAAATCTATCAATACAGCATTTCGAGACCTACATGGGAAAATTTAATAAGCAGTGGAAGGTAAAATTCTCGTAGATGGATTCACTTACTGCCGACGTAAGCCAAATGAAAATTGAAATCCGCAACCTGGAAGTACAAAATGGTCAGCTTGCACAGAATCAGGCAAAAAGAGCTCCAGGGAATTTACCATCAAACACAGTGAACAATCCACGTGCTCGGATCAATTCCATCACAACTCGGAGTGGAATTGCACTGCAGGATCCGCCGTATCCCAGTCATGCACGTGCCGAAAAGTCAAAGAACATTGAACACGAAGTATTTGACAGGGGAAACAGTTCAACCGCTAGCCCTCAGCAAAAGGGTCCGGTCGGACAGGAAGCAAGGTAGACTGATGAGGGTAACCAAGAAACAGTACCAATCTCTAAGGAGGTGCCTTAACCTCTGAAGACACGTAAGAAAGACGACAGCAAATACTACGCTAGATTTCTCGAGGTATTCAAGCAATTATAGATCAATATACCATTCGCCGAGGCACTAGCTAAAATGCCTACTTATGCTAAATTTCTCAAAGACATACTGTATGGAAGGAGGCGAATGAGTGACTTCGAAACAATAAATCGGACGGCAGAAGCGAGCAGTTGTCTGAAAAACGGACTACCACTGAAGAAGAAGGACCCTGGCAGTTTTATTATCCCAGTAACTCTTGGCAGTGCTTACACAAGAAAGGCCTTGTGTCACTTAGGAGCCAGCATTAACCTGATGCCACTAACCATCTTCAAAAGTCTAGGGGTAGGAGAACCCAGGCCAACCAGAATTATGCTTCAAATGGCTGACAGATCCGTAAAACCCGCTTATGGAGTCATTGAAGATATCCTGGTGAAAGTTGGGGAACTGATTTTTCCAGCAGATTTTGTGATATTGGATATGGAGGCAGGGGAGGTCCCACTTATTCTGGGCAGACCATTCCTAGCAACTGGTGAAGCCATTATCAACTGCAAAAGTCGAGAGATGTTCATGCAAATCAACGAAGAAAAATTAAAGTTCAACGTTTTTAAATCTCTCCAGCTCCCGGATTATTACGGTCATGAAAACTGTTTTGCTGTGGAGGTAATTGAAAATCTGGAAAGTGAAGAGATGGATGAATTATGGTGAGAACTTGAGGACATGTACCCAGAGGAAACAGAGGAGCACCAAGCTGAGCAGATCATGAGAACGGAAAGCTGGATCACCTTATATAAAGATGAAGAAGGCGAACAGAAAATGACCTTGGTGCCATCACTCCAGGAACCACCTGTACTAGAGTTGAAGCAGCTACCAGACCACCTCAGGTACGCATATATTGGTGAAAATAATACTCTGCCAGTAATTGTTTTGTCTCTTCTATCTCAGGAACAGGAACAAAAGCTGCTGGAAGTGCTGAGAGAGCATAAAGAAGCTATTGGATGGACAATTGCTGATCTTATTGGAATCAGTCCCGACTACTGCATGCACAAGATAAGGATCAAAGAGGGAAAGAAGCCAATCATTCAACCTCAACGGAGATTGAATCCAATCATGAAAGACGTGGTACGTAAGGAGGTCATGAAGTGGCTGGAAGCAGGGATCATATACCCCATATGAGACAGCACCTGGGTTAGTCCTGTCCAGTGTGTACCAAAGAAGGGGGGTATCACAGTAGTACAGAATGCTGATCAGGAAAAGATCGCCCAGCGCACTGTCACAGGCTGGCGAATCTGTATGGATTATCGGAAGCTGAACGACGCAACACTGAAAGACCACTTTCCGCTGCCATTCATGGACCAGATGTTGGACAGATTAGCTCACCATGCTGTTTTCTGGACGGGTACTCCGGATACAACCAGATCTACATTAATCCGGAAGATCAAGAAAATACGACATTCACTTGTCCATATGGTACGTTTGCCTTAGACGTATTCCATTCGGACTATGTAACGCTCCAGCGACATTCCAAAGATGTATGATGGCCATATTTTCTGATATGATTGAGAAAAATCTGGAAGTCTTCATGGATGATTTTTCATTATTTGGGGACAGTTTCGATGACTGTTTATACCATCTGGCCAGAGTTCTGATTCGATGCAGAAAAACTAACCTGGTACTCAACTGGGAGAAATGCCACTTCATGGTTACTGAAGGAATAGTGCTGGGACACAGGATTTCTAGCAAAGGCCTAGAAGTAGACAGAGAAAAAATAGAGGTGATTAAGTAGCTACCATATCCGACCACAGTTAAGGCGATGAAGAGTTTTTTGGGCCATGCAGGGTTTTACAGAAGATTTATCAAAGATTTTTCCAAAATTACAAAGCCATTATATAATTTGCTAGGAAACGATGTTCCATTCATATTCGACGAAGCCTGCAAAGAAGCTTTTAACATACTCAAAGATAGGCTGACGACTGCACCCACTATCACAACTCCAGATTGGTCTCTCCCATTCGAGCTTATGTTCGACGCCAGTGACTACGTGGTTGGCGCAGTTTTGGGGCAGCGAAAGGATAAAGTGTGCAGTGTAATTTATTATGCCAGCAGGGTCCTGAATGAAGCGCAAATTAATTATGGGACTACAGAAAAGGAGCTGCTCGCAGTATTTTTTGCTCTGGAAAAATTCAGATCCTACCTGGTAGGGTCAAAAGTCATTATTTTCACTGATCAGAGTGCACTGAAATACTTACTGGAGAAAAAGGATGCAAAGTCGCGGTTGCTGCGTTGGATTCTGCTGATGCAGGAATTCGATGTTGAAATCAGGGACAAAAAGGGAGTGGAAAATGTGGTAGCTGATCATCTTTCTCGCCTGGAGAATCCAACAGAGGAATCAGTGCCGATTCAAGAAAACTTCCCGGATGAGCATATCATGAAGGTAAAGACCAACAAACAACCCTAGTATTATGCCATAGACAATTATTTGGTCAATGGAGCACTTCCTGAAGACATCACCCCGTGGCAGAAAAAGAAGTTTATTTCAGAATGTAGGCACTATTTCTGGGACGATCCGTACCTGTTTAAACAAGGGGCATATAACATTCTTCGACGCTGTATCCCATGTCACGATATTCTGGAAGTAATTTAACACTGTCACTCAGCACAGTGTGGTGGACACTCCAGCGGCCCGAGAACAGCTCACAAAGTAGTGCAATCAGGATTTTTCTGGCCAACTGTTTTCAAAGATTGCCATGATTATGCACAAAGTTGTGATCGCTGCCAGCGCACAGGAAATATTTCCCAGCGAAACGAGATGCCCATGACACTTTGGCAAGAGGTCGAGCCTTTCGATGTTTGGGGTATTGACTTCATGGGTCCATTTCCTTCTTCTCGGGAAATCTCTATATCTTACTGACAGTAAATTACGTGTCAAAATGGGTGGAAGCTATGGCCTGTCAGAAGAATGATGCAGCAGTTGTGGAACGATTTCTCAAACGCAATATTGATAGCTTGAAAATGGAATTAGTTTGGGACATATTTTTACCATTGGTTCTAATTCTGTTGAGGTTGATTTTGCCTATTTTCAGTCATTTTTCCACTTGATACGAGACAAAGACACTAAGAGCATAATTGGTAGATTTGAGTAATTTCATTCATGATTTTGTTTATTGGATATGATCGCGGGTACATGTTGTATGTGCAGGCAACAGGTACCAAGAAATGCATGAAAGAGGCTTAGAATGAAGGCAGCGTATCAAGGATTCAAAGTAGAAAAGACGCAGAAAAAGCTAAGTGGTGCGTTCAGACGTAGGGAGTCTGCGTTCAGACGCACAATACTTGGCAGCAGAAAGAGGCAGGAGGAAACAGGCAGAAAATGACCAACTCTGTGCGTTCAGACGCACAACTTGCGTTTGAACGCAGGACTTCAACTTTTAGGAAGGTCAGAATTGGGCGAGAATCAACCACAAGACCAAGTGGTGCGTCTGAGACGCACCTTGTGCGTTCAAACGCACAATCCAAGAAGCCAGTGAAGAAAAGCTAAAAAATGATCACAAGTGATGCGTTCTGACGCACGTCTGCGTTTAGACGCAGGAAGTCTGCGTTCGGACGCACAACAGATTTCCAGAAGCTTCCAGGACGGGTTTTAGACAGGGGTAGAACAGGAATTTCAGGCATCATTTTTAGAGACTGTGGCAGTATAAAAGGAGGTGTCCCAGCAGAGAATTAGGTTACACAATCATCATCACAGCAACCAGTACCAGAGCCGTCAGAGTTGGAGCAGAGCAGAATTGAAGCAGTTTTCAGTATTCAACCATAAACTCGTTTGATCTTTCTTTTAAGAAACATTGTTCTTTAATAATGTACACTAGCTAAACTTTTTACCTAGGTTCTCGGTGAACCTAGGGTTTATGAATTCAGCAGCATGGTTTGTTTTGATTCTCAGATGCATGACTAGTTTGAAGTCTTAATACAGTGTTGGATTGTTTACTATTTTGTCTTTGATTTCATATTTATGCATGAATGGCCTGATCACCCAGGAGTGCTACAGACATGATCTGGTGCGCGAGAGTGGCCAGTGAGAGTTACGAAGAGAAGACAAGATTTAGTACCCTGCCTTGATGGACTGAGAGGTGAAGAGAATAAGGGGAATAGCCCAAAAGCATTAGACCAACTGCTAGAAGTTTAGGGGGAGACCGAGAGGAGAACCTTTTCCCCCTAGCAGACTTAGAACAAACCTGCAGATTAAGGGGAACTTTGGAAACCCAACAATCTGCAGGAGAGTGATAGATGCATGAGACCGAGAGGAGACTGTATTAATGGTATGCTGGCATAAACAGTACCACTGTGTGTTTCTGAAGTGAAGTTGAGCCATATAAGCTGAATAATAACCCTAGGGAATCCTAGAACCTGGATTTTTAATTCATCAACTTTTATACTTAGAGAAATTCCCAGAAAATTTACATCAAAAAAATAGATTCTCTAATTACTGTTTTATTTACTGCAATTTAGTCTAAATAAACCGCACACAAACATTCCTCCTTTTCATAACTTTTCACCTATTTCCGATTTCCAAGATTAAAACTCATCCTGTTCTCGTGGGTTCGATAACCAGAGTCACAAATACGTACTCTACATTACTTGATCGTACACTTGCGAATAAGCAGATAGATTTACGCTGTCAGGACCCCCTCTCTAATAGGAGGCGCATGGATGAATTTGAGACCGTGAGCTTAAATGAAGTATGTAGCGCTGTTGTTCAGAAGGCGTTACCAAAGAAGATGAAAGATCCGGGTGGTTCATCATCCCTCTCACATTGGGAGATGTGTTTCATGGGAATGTATTATGTGATCTTGGCGCAAGCATTAATTTAATGCCCACGTCCGATTTTGAGAACTTGGTGTGGGAGAACCAAAACTGACTAGGATGTGCTTGCAGATGGCGGATCGCACCATCAAACGCCCAAGGGGCGTGTTGGAGGATGTACTAGTGAGAGTCGAGGGACTCATCATTCCCGCTGATTTCATTATTCGGGACATGGAGGCCGATGATGATGTTCCACTTATCTTGGGACGGCCATTCCTTGCCACGGGAAAGACTATCATTGATGTTGCCAATGGAAAGTTGACGATGCGGATCAACGACGAGAAGGTGGCATTCAATGTCTTCGAAGTGATGAAGTTTCCCGCTAATGCGGTAAGTGGGCAGTGCTTTGGTGTGGAGGCATACACACCGAATGAGGAGAATGATTTATTGGAGCGGCTATATGAAGAACTTGCTCTGCTTGATTCAAGTGAAAAAGAGCAAGCTATGGAGACTCATTGGCGCCATCATGAGGGAAGCTGGAAGACTCTTTCTCCTTATCTTGAAATTGCTCCTATTTTAGAATTATAACCCTTACATGCACATTTGCAATATTTATATATGGGATCTAATGAAACTTTACCTCTTATTGTATCTTCTTGTTTGGACATGGAACAGGTTGAGCAATTGCACAAAGTATTGCAGGGTAGGAAAGCATCTATGGGATGGACCATAGCGGATATCAAGGGGATTAGCTCCACAGTGTGCCAGCACAAGTTACAACTTATGGAGGATAAGAAGCCGGTAGTCCAATTTCAGCGCCGCCTCAACCCCCATATGCAAGAGGTTGTGAAGAAAGAGGTGCTTAAATGGTTGGAAGCAGGCATCATCTACCCGATTTCCGACAGCACATGGACTAGCCCAGTATAGTGTGTCCCTAAGAAGGGAGGTATTACTGTGGTGGAAGGGGAAAAAGGTGATCAGATTGCCACACGTACTGTACTGGGTGGAGAGTTTGCATGGATTACCGCAAACTCAATGATGCCACTTTGAAGGATCACTTCCCTCTTCCATTCGTTGATCATATGCTAGATAGGCTGGCACACCATCCTTATTATTGCTTTTTGGATGGGTACTCCGGGTACAACCAAATTGCCATTGAGCCATCGGACCAGGAGAAGACGACATTCACTTGTCCCTATGGGAGCTTTTCTTTTAGACAGCATGCCCTACGGGTTATGCAATGCGCTTGCTACTTTTCAGAGGTGCATGATGTCGATCTTCTCGGACATGATGGAGCAGAAATTTGAGGTATTCATTGATGATTGTTCACTTTATGGTGATGACTTTGATGATTGTTTGCAGCAGCTGGCCCGAGTTCTTGATAGATGTATTGACACCAACCTAGTGCTCAACTGGGAGAAGTGTCACTTCATGGTTAATGAAGGCATAGATTTGGGGCACAAAATCTCGAGCAAAGGCTTAGAGGTGGATAGAGAAAAGATTGAGGTTATTGAGAAACTTCCATACCCTACTTCTTTCAAATGGGTAAGGAGTTTCTTGGGACATGCAGGGTTCTACCGACGGTTCATCAAAGATTTTTCGAAGATCACAAAACCTTTGTATGGTTTACTTGAGAAAGATGCGGTCTTTTATTTCAATGTGGAATGCAAGTGAGCTTTCGATTTGCTCAAGGAGAAGCTGATTAGCGCACCTATCATAACCACTCCAGACTGAACCCTACCATTTGAGCTCATGTGTGATGCGAGTGACTATGCGGTGGGAGCAGTGCTGGGACAAGGTGGCTCATGTCATTTACTATGCTACCCGGACTTTGAACAGTGCTCAGGTAAACTATGCTACCACATTAAAGGAGATTCTAGCTATTATTTTTGCATTGGACAAGTTTCGTCCATATCTTGTGGGTTCTCAGGTGACAATTTTTACTGACCATGCCGCTCTCAAGTATCTTCTCACCAAGAAGGATGCAAAGTCGAGGTTGATCAGGTGGGTACTTCTGATGCAAGAATTTGATATAGAGATCAAGGAAAATAAAGATTAAGAGAATTTCGTGGCGGATCACTTGTCCAGGTGGGAGAATGTGAAGCATGAGGAGGTGCCTATCAGAGAGGATTTTCCGGATAGAAGATTATTGTAGTGGTAGCAGGTATGCCTTGGTTTGCTAATTTAGCGAATTTCAAGGCGCTCAATATTGTTCCCAATGACATGTCTTCCCACCAGAGGAAGAAATTCTTTGCAGATGCGCGGCTATATTTTTGGGATGATCCATATCTGTTCAAGTTGGGAGCAAATAATGTATTGCGGAGATGTGTAGCGGAGCCAGACACTTTAGAGATTCTCAGACACTCCCACGAGTAGAATTGAGGGGGTCATTTTGGCAAGTCGCGCACAGTGTGACCGGTGTCAGAGTGGATTCTTTTGACCTTCATTTCATAAGGATGCTCATCTATTTGTGCAGCAGTGTGACCGGTGTCAGAGAATCGACAATATTTCCAACCGAGATGAGATGCCTGTAAATTTTGTGTTGGGGGTAGAACCGTTTGATGTTTTGGGCATTGATTTCATGGGGCCATTCCCCTCTTCGCATGGTAATTTCTATATTCTTTTGGCTGTTTATTATGTGACCAAGTGGGTGGAGGTAATGGCTTGTCCAAAGAACTATGACGCTACAGTAGAGAGATTTGTGCGCAATAATATTTTCACGCGGTTTGGGACGCCCAGGGCCATTATTAGTGATGAGGGAACGCATTTCGTGAACAAAGTCTTTGCCAACGTCTTGAGCAAATATGGGGTGAGGACACACAAAATATCACTAGCCTACCATCCACAGTCAAATGGGCAAGCTGATGTGTCAAATCGAGATATCAAGGGAATTTTAGAGAAGACAGTCGATTCGGGACACAAATATTGGTCTCTACACATGACAGTTTATGGGTATATCGGACAACATACAAGACTCCCTTGGGCATGTCTCCCTACCAGCTAGTATTTGGGAAGTCACGCCATCTCCCTGTTGAACTTGAGCACAAGGCCTATTGGGCATTGAAGAAAATCAACTCGGATGCTACGCTCTCAGGTGAGCAACGGAAACATGCATTATTAGAGCTTGAAGAGTTTCGATTGATGGCTTATGAGAGTGAAAAAATCTATAAAGAGAGAACCAAGCAATGGCACGATAAGCATATCGTTCCGAGAGACTTCAAGGTGGGCCAAAAGGTATTAGTCTTCAACGCACTTCTGAAATTGTTTCTGGACAAGTTGAAATCAAGGCGGAGTGGTCCTTTCACGATTACCGAGGTTTATGCTGGAAACGGTAATCGGTTCAAAGTGAATGGACAAATAGCAAAGCCATATGTGGACGGAAATTTCATTAGGGTAATTGAGCGCCTCAGTGCAGTTCCCGAAATCTGATCTCGTTGGAGGTAACTGGGTCGGGCCGTCGACTGTAAATTACAAGCGCTTGTTGGGAGGCAACGCAACCTATTTTTTGCTTTAGTGTAGATTTAAATATTGTTTTGTAAGTTTATTTCGGTTTAAATTTTTTGAGAGGTGCGAGAGAGTGGGACTATTTCCAATGAGTGTGTGCAGGAATTCTAGGTGAAAGGCCTATTTCGGATCCCCCGTCTTGATGCACGTATAAAGAATTTCAGGAAAATTGAGAAAATGTAGCCCAAAACGCGTATCGGGGTCCGGAATAAAGAAATTGAAGGAGGAGGCCATTCCAACACTCACTCAAAACACGCACCTGGTGAAGAATGAATATCCAGACTCCCCGTCTTGAGATACCTGAAGAACAAATTGAACAATAGCGAAACCTGACACAATGGCACGGATTACGAGGTGGATTTTTGCAAACAGTGTTGAAAGTAGGATTGAAGAGCGCCATTGTGTGGGGGTGGCTGAGAGTTTTCTGTGGACAGGTGGATCGCGTATTTCGGAGTCTGGACGCAAAATTTATGACAAAAAGGATGCTCAATGGAATAAAACGAGACCAAAAGAATCGAAAATGCCAAACACACTTTACGAGGAGAAAAATTGAAGAATAAATGATTCCCCTAACTTTTGGAATTTATTTATATTATAAAGGAGTTTCGAGGACGAGGAGATCCTTCGGAAAGCAAATGCACGATCAAAGAAGCGAAAAACGGCCAAAAATGATGTTTTTGGTCTGCCCAGGAAGAGAATTGTCTTCGTACGAAGACATATTACTTAGAAAAAATTTTGATTGTTGGAAAAGTCTTCCCAGAACAGCTCTCGGTATCTATATAGGAAGACCTTTGTACGAAGGGGAGATGTCTTCGTACGAAGACTCTTCGTACGAAGAGAGAAGTCTTCGTGCGAAGACATCGGGCAAAAAGACAATTTTGGACAGCAGCAAGAGAGAAGAAAGGGGGAAAACTCAGGGGCATTTTTGGCATTCTCCTTAGATGCCATATAAGGCCGAACCAACACAGAAGAGGCGCAGTCCTCATTCAAAACCCGCCGGTCTCTTCTTCTCTTTCTCTCCCTTCTTCACCAAGAACACCAAAGCTTGAAGATTCTTCAAATTTGAAACAGAATCAAGGGTTTTGCTCGCGCCATAGAGGAGAAGAAGGTTAGTTCTTGGTGCTTTGCCTAATTCAAGCTGCAAGGACGTGTTTGGGGTGAGTAGAAGTCTTGGGTTTCATTCCTAGATCCGAAATTTGAAGCACTTAGAGGTAGAATTGGACAAAACGTAAGGAGGGACTAGTGAAGGGGAATACAAGGAGATTTCAAAAAGTGCAAAATTTTCAACTTTTCCGAAAAAAATTGCACCGGCTGATTTCAGCCCTTCATGGTAAAATTTTCACGGAAACGACACCTGTAAGAAGGGAACTTCGGGTGCCTCAGGTAACACCTTGTCCAACATTTCAATTTAACGAGTTGTAGGCACATTGAGTAAAAGCCCGATTTCTTTTGTTTCGCTTAGTAGCGAATTTGGGGGCGATTGATTAGTGTCCTAGGCTTACGTGTTGAGTTTGCTACGTGTTTCTGTTTGTACACACTTCTCGTCACCGTGCACTCGTTGTTGCGTTTTATTAATAAATTGAGCGTCTATATGGTAGGAGGTGGAAAGAAACAAAAAATCGGTGAGGGGTCGTCTCGAGAGGCGTCCGGCTTGGGTGATCTTCCGTTGGAAATACCGGAATCACCCAAGTACCCTATACTAGCGGAACCTTTACCTAATGATACGGGAATTGTAGGTAGAAGGAAAGCTAAGGTGAATATCAAAGAGATTAGGGTGGGCCTCGTGTTATATGATAGTTACCGATTTGTGACGTACGAGGCCCACCTTGACTCTTTTAGGGACAACTACTTGAAAAATCAAGGGCAACCAGAAAGATAATTTCCCTTTCATAAGGATATGCCCGAGCCCATAAAGGCTATCTTTGAGGGTGAGAAATTAACTAATTGGTTCAAATTGGTAGGGAAGTCCAGCTCACACATAGCCCGATAATCTTGTCTCAATTTGAGATATGCCAAAAATGGTAAGAGCCAAGACCTGCGTCTCGTTTATTGCAGAGGCAAGTGGATAGTCTTCACGCCAGAGACTATCCGCATGGCCCGTGGATTTCCACGTCTACGAGACGATTGTGCGTATAGTGCTACGATGAGGAGCCAGGGTATATGGTCTAGGGTGAACGCCTTCTGCTTTCAACATGGAGTAGACCCGTGGGACAGGATAGGTGATGTGCCTTAGTGGAAGGCTCACAAGAATTACTTTAGACCCGAGGCTAGATGGTGTTGTGAGCTGTTGGAGAACTGGGTTATGGGAATCACACAGAATCCCACCTACCCTTTCAAACTTTGTGTTTTAGCCATGTGTTTGTGGTCAGGGGATAGAGTACACATCCCTAATATGATTTGAGCCAATTTCTTAGAGAGGGTAAGGAAAGCGAAAAATTTAGGGCCCGTTCATACTTGCTTGTTGACTCATTTTGCTAAGACTGTGGAAGCAGTGGTTAAAGGGGATATGGACTTGAAGAGATTCACCGACCGGAAGTGGTCTCGGTTTGATGATTCGGCCACAACCAAGGATAAGGGCAAAAATAAAATGACCTCGCGGTTTGACAACCAGGTGGCCTATGACCACTCGAAAGAGGAGATGGTCCGGGATAGATTGGAGAGAAGGCGCCAGTTTGCTCACTCAAGGAGCAATCAGGTGAAGTAATTTGATCAAGATGGTGGGTCGATGGGTAGTACAGTCTAGTGGTCGGGCAGGAGAGGACTTTGTCCCACCGGTACCGACTACTGATCCTTGGTTTCAGGAGGATGAGTTCGAGTATCCGGTTCCACCCAGCGAGGATGAGTTGGAGGAAGAAGAAGAGGATGATCAGGAGGATGAGGAGCTTGGAGAGCAGGATGCTCCGGGCTTCGATGAGGAGTAGAGATGAGAGAGACATTGAATTAGGATTATTGAGTCCTCGTTGTATCATTGGGGACAACGATGCATTCTAGTGTGGGGGTGGTTGTACCTTTTTACTAGCCAGTCGAGTCGAGTCTTGCGTCACCTGTTACATATAGTTAGTTTTTTTGTTATGTCCTTATTTTCATATTGGTTAATCATAATTCTGTTTGCACGTTTAAATTGTTGAGTCCCCCTACCCATTATTGAGTCGTTAATCGAGTTGGCCATTGTATATAGAGTTAGGGCATATTCTGAAAATACAAAAAAAAAAAAAATAAAAAAAAAAATAAAATAAAAATAAAATAAAATTTTGAGAAAGGGCAATCAAAAGAAGCTTAAATTTGGTAAAATTGAGGAGTGTGAGGACTTTAGTCATAGGGCATGACTTGCGACCGAGAGAGACAATGTGAGTTCCCCCTAGTACGTATAGAGAGACTCTCTTTACCGGAATGCCTACCTATTTTAATTTACTTACTTGATTTTCAAATCTAAAGTGTGTGCCGTGTTCTCTTACAAGAGTTGAGCTAGGTATGAGCTAAACAAGCCAAACGTTCATGTGTACGTCTTAGGCAGTCGCCAGCGGGCCTCGTAGTAGCACAAAGAACAGCTGTGCGAGGATGTGTATTAGAGCACTCCCTGCTTTTAAATCTCACCTTGAAGGACCACTAGAAAACCCAATTTGGACCTCGGTTTATTTGATATATTTTTGACCTAGGGTGACGATTCCTTGCTTTCGTCACAGATCGTTTAGAATCACAATTTTAGTGCGCCACGAGGTAGTCGTAGTTGAGGGGGTTCGATGAGGGAGAGCTTTATTACATATAGTAGTGGATTCTACATGATCGCATGCGCGTTAATTGATAATTTTAAGAGGATGCGAGGGTGAGTGAGTAGGCTTGCGCACTTCGGTGTGGCGGTGTTCCATTTCACCATGGACACAGTTGTGGAGAGCTGTTAGTGCGTGACATCTAACCAGCACGCCATTTGGGGTTGGTGGAAATTAATTGGTGGATCGTGCTAGGTATCGTTTCTTTTCATCATCATGGTGTAAGAGGATCGGTTGGATTAGGCACGAGATATTCATACACTTTACTACTTGAGAGGGGGCATGATTATATTCTAGTGTAAGGGTGTCGACGTTTAACTACGGACATGGAGATTGAACTTTTGACGACTCCACCCCCATACATGTGCTTTGATTGTTTGCGGCTTAGTTTGGTGGCACCGTATATTTCATCGAGTTAGGGGGAGATGAATCTTACTTGTGATATATATTCATCGGATTGTTTATTTTCCTCTCCCTTATACTATTTGTTGGCTACTCTTGGAAGACCACTCGGAAATTGGAAGACTTTTGTTGATTTTTGAGAGTTTATTGAAAAAAAACATAAAAATAAGTGAAAAAAAAGAAAAGAGAGAAAAAAAAGGAGAGATGTAATAAAGAAATAAAGTTGAGCTTATTGGAAAACGAGTGGTGGAAGTTATTAGCTCATTAACGACGGTTTGTATATTGTACACACTTCACAACAGTGGCCACGAAGATCGTTATTGTACCGGAGTTTGAGGGAATCGAGGGTGGGAGACGGTGAGTTTCGGGTTACGGTTTCTATCTTCATGGAGAGGGTGTGTGAGATGCGGGATTTGATGTGACAATGCGACGCTTTAGGACTTGTTCATGATTATCCTTTTGTCCCTAAGCCTCATCATTCCAAAACCGCTAGTGGAATAGGAGCTCGGACCTTGAACGTGGTTGTAACACCCCCTATTTTTCTGAGTATTATTGACAACTTTTACGTATAGTTTACATGTTTATTTTCGAAAAATTAATGGCTAGTGGGGAGGGAGTTGTATTTTTAGATAATAATAAACAAACATGTTGGGGTTGTTTAAAAGGATATGTAAACTAAGGGGGGATGTTCTTGTCATTACCTAAAAATTTTCCTCAGGAAACTCAATTTTGTTTCCCCAATACTCTCTCTCTCTCTCTCCCCCGTACATCTCACCCTCCCTCTATATCTCCTTCCTCTTCCTCTCTTCACGGCACACCCACCCCCGAGACACCACCACCACTCCCGACGCCATCACCCCATCACCACAACCTCCACCTCCTTCCTCTTCCTCCTCCACCTCTCAGCCTCCTCTTCCTCTCTCTCTCTCTCTCTCTCTCTCTCTCTCTCTGTTCTGCCGACGAAGAAGAAGAAGCAGTAGCAGCGGCAACAATGGCCGCTGTCGTCGCCGGAAAGTCACCGCCAACACCACTACCACCCATCTCTCCCACTTTCCACTGCTCTCTCATTCTCTCCCCTCACTTCCTTGCTCGACGAAACCACCGGAGGAAGAAACAGTAGCAGCATAAGCAGTAGCCCAAGAACGCCGCCGGACCTCCATGGATTCCGGCGGGAAGCTCGCCGGAGTTCAACAAACGACGCCCGTCTCTCCAAACGTGCTCCATTCAACTCAGAGAAGCCCGACCAAGTGAAAGGAGGCCTCAACCGAGGCCAAGAACATCCGGAGAAGCCCCGGCGAAGCTCCATCTCCGGCGACACCGACTGCGACCTCGACCCGACCCATTTCTTCATTGTTTATCGCGATTCTTCGACTGGGTATGACTAAAATCTTCCCCTAAGTTGTTTTATACAATCAAAACCACGTTTTAAGGCCTCAAATCCATGTTTTGATTTGCTAGTTTGAATGTTCTTGATTTGGGGTTAAAGTGTAATTTTCAAAAACTATTTTGGGGAGGGGCTATTATGTCGTTTCTGAAACTTTGGGGGAGGCAGTTGACATTTCAGAAACTTTTGGGGTATCAAGTGTAATTTTTAATTTCAGATTCAATTATAAAGTTAGTTTTTCTTTAATCTATTTAGATTATCATTTAATAATTAATAACTATATTTTTGGGGGTATATATTATTGAAGAAGATATATTTTGGGTTTATAAATAAGTTAAAATGAATATTTTCTTGAGAAAAATAAAAGGAGCTAGAAATATATATATATATATATATATATATATATATATATATATATATATAGGTTGTATATTTGTTGAGATTGTATTAAGTTAGAAGCTCCAACTTGTTGGTGACGGTTTCATAGACGAGAGGACATCTAGGACATGCTATGATTCCGGTATGTTAATATACCTAGCCTCGCGTGCCTTTCATTCTTTTGCGTATCGCGTGTGTTATTTGTGAAATACTACCGTACTTGAATTATTTGAGTTGTTTATTTGTTTCGAAATACTCTTCTTTGAAGTATTGCATGAAATTGGTATCCAAATCTAAATAAGAATCCGAAAGACGAACATCTAAATTCTATCGTGAATAATTTGAAATTATCTTTTAACTGTGATATCCCAAGACGGACCACGTCATAGGATTGGAAGTACGAAATTTCAAATCGTTGCCTCGGTTACGAAGAGTAGCACACCGCTCACTTTTTGGTCAAATCTTAATATCTCTTAATCATACATCGATTTTCTTATGTTTGCCACACCGGATTTTGTTTGGAGCTGCTTACTCGATTCTACATCTTGAAAGAAAATTCGTAATTATGTAAAGTGGAAAGCCGTTGTGCGTGGGTTTGTGCCATATCCCTGATACGATACATTTCTAACATACTGTGTTTGGTTACTGATTATGAGATTATGAGATTATGAGGCTCTGACGTCCATTTGATTAGTTATGATTATGAGGCGCTGTGATGCAAACCTCTTGTGATTGAGTTATGGTTGTGGTAGTGCTTTTGCACATATGAGAAAGCGGTCATGGATTGGATATGGTCACGCCCCGTATCAACTAGTTACTAAAATGAATTTCTGGACTCGATTCATATCGATGGGAATATTATTATCATGAGATTAAAGTAATATTGTGAATTGCTATTAACAGTGATTTCCCGAGATGGACCACATCTTTGGGTTGGAATACGAAATTTGAGATCGTTACGGAGTTTGACACATAAAATCAACGTGAACGCTTTTCCCGCGAATATTTGACATTTATTTCTCACCGAATTGGTTATTCCTGTCATATGCCTCATAATCTGCTTACATGCTAAGGGTGTTAGCTTACTCAGCCGTTTGCTGATCATTTTCTGTAAAAACTGCGTCGACTTTTGCTATTTTAAAACCGCATGATGGCTTTCGAGGTGGGGGAGCATTCACGACACTCCTGACATGAAGGCTCGTTGGTTGGAACATCACATAGTATATTATGTCACTGAAAAGTGTATCCATTGATTTTTAAAATCTTATCACGCTTTGTATTGGAATTGTGTAATAAGATATGTTTGGAATTACTATCGATGGTTGTACTAGCTGTGAACCGACGATCCTTATCCGTTCCCAATGAGGCTCATCACCTCGGGCGGAGACATCTCTTCCGAACGTGGGGCCCGGCCAGCCTTGCGACTCGGCCGACCTTGGGGATGATATTACTCCCATGATGGAGGATGAGTATTATAAAATTTGAGATTTGGTTCTGCAATGAAAATAAGTTGATAAAAATTTGTGTGCAATTTTATACATTATTTGATCCCTTTGTGAGATAGTCATGCTATTTTAATGGAGATGAGTATGGAGTTCATGATATATATGAATCATTTTCAATGTTGATGAACATCATGTTTTACAATATAAATCATCCTAAGTATTACCCCATGATAGAATAAGAAATAATATAATAGGTGTTAGTGTAGGGATATGACTGATAGACCCCTGCAATACTACACCAGGAGAGCCCACCAAAGACAAATGGCAGCTGGAGGAGACAACCCACAGGAGATGGCCCAACTGGTCACCCAAATTGCCAGAATCATTGCTAGAAATGAGGAGCGCGAAGAGCGAAGCTATTCCAAGAAGATAGCGGATCATAATCCTCGCGAGTTTGCAGGAAAAGAAGACCCCACTGAACTACGGATTGGATCACGAATTTCGAAAAGATACTAAGGGCTGTCCAATGCCCTGAAGACCAAAAATTTATCTGTGCAGCCCTTCATTTGACTGGGAAGGCAGGACATTGGTGGACAACCAATCATGAGGTCCTACTGGCTCGACCCAACTTTGGTTGGGAAGCTTTCAAGGATGCTATGAGATCAAGGTTCTATCCAAGCCATGTCAGGACTAGGATGTACAACGAGTTCCAAAACCTGAAGCAGGGAAACGGCTCAGTGACGGACTATTTCAAGAAATTCGCGGAGTTGTCCAGATTCGCAGGGAACACGGTACGTGATGAAGAAATCAAGGTAGCTAAGTTCATTGGAGGCCTGCACCTCCAGCTGCAGAAAATTAAGCGCAGCAGGACTTACGACACCTTGCACAAAGCCTATGACCGGGCAGCTGAAATGTGGCAAATCCAAGAGATTCAGGATGAGGTTCGCGGGAAACGCAAGGCGGATGAGGCAGGAAGCAGTAGCAATCCGGCAAGAGACAAGAGGTTCAAGCCCGACAGTGGAGGAAACAATCAGAACAGGGGAAACCAGCAGAATAAGGTAGCTCAGCCAGTTCGCCGCTACCACTGCAATATATGCCAAAACAACCCAGGAGTTGACTGTATGGGGAATCTAGTCGTATGACAAAACTGTGGTAGGAGAGGGCATCGAGCCTATGAATGTCTAGCTCCACCAGCCAGGAACCAGCAAAGGACCCAAGGAGGAAACTATCAGAGGCAACCCCAGAACAACTATTTGGGAAACCGCCAGCAGTATGGGAACCAGCAGCCTGCAATCTTGCAGATCGGATATGGGAACAGGAACCCTGGAAACCGCAACAACCAGGGATATGGCTATGGAACGCATCCAAACTACAACCAGCGAAATGCAGGACAACATGGAGCTCATAACCGCAACAACAATGCTGGAAAAGGCGGAAACAACAACAATGTAGCTGGTGCAGGAGGAGCTGGAGCTCAGAATGAAAATGTGGGAAGGATTGCTGTCATGGCCAAGGCAGAGGCTGATGCTGCTTATGGAGTTGTCACGGGTACTTTCCTTATGGGCAACCAACTTTATATTATTTGATTCTGGTGCATCATACTCATTCATATCATCATCATTCGCTGAGAAATTGAGTTTGAATAAGTATGCTAAGAAATCTATCCCAGTAGCAACTCCCACTAGCCAAATAACAGTATGTGACACCGTGTTTGAAGGGGTAGGGGTGAAAATCCTAGCATACACCTGATCGGAATAATATAGTGTGAATAAACGAGCAAAATAACCAACTTTAAATGTTCTTCTATCACACGTTAGTGTGACTCGAGAGTCGAACCCAAGGGATCGGGGCAAATGCAAATAAACAGGGCTAGATATCCTAAATAGATGCAAGAGTAAGAGTGATTGAGTTTCGAGTGATTTGAACTAATTACCTAAAGCCTACTGTAAAGTACTGAACTATTTTAAGAGAACAAGTAATGGAAGAATGCAAGCAAATTGAGTTGAGTTTAAGAAATAATAGAGATCAATGGGTTAGGGTATTGAATCCTCTTTGAGTTTCTCAGGTTGATGCTCAAGTCAAGACTCCAATCCGGACTAGTATTCACAATCCAATTAGTCGAGAGCACAATGAATTATGTAAACGGCATAAATTAACTAATAGAAATCAGATTAATCTATCTCACAAACGATAAATCATGTAATCTCTAACAAACAATTCACGTATAAGCTGAATAAACCCTTTTTGACTGCATAAATCATCTCGCAGAATGACTATCTAATCAAAACAAGTCTATTACTATCATTCAATTGCATTATTAAACACAAAAACTTCTCAAATTGAGCTCAAAATATTTGAATTCCAATCACACAGTCTAAAACTAGTCATAAAATCAAATATACAATTGCTATGCTTTTATCGAAATCAAGATTGAACATCAACCCAATTCAACTCAAAAATTCATCAACACCCTAAACCCGTATGAGTTTAGTTAAGAGACATTGAAATTAAAGCAATAGCAAAGCTAAATTGAGAAGAATAAGAATGGAAGAAATTGCTCATTGTCCAGAAGTTTGGCGTGCTTGGTGCTCGTCGAATCCAATCCCAGCAGCCCCTTTCTTCTCCCTCTTCTTTCTCTGCCTTTTGCCGCTGCTACTGCTGCGTTTTTTTTTGTCCTCAATTGGTCGCTGCCCAGGTCTGAAATAGCCGCTGCCCAGGTCTGGTTTCAGCCACAGAAAGCCAAGATCTGATCGTCCCCCTTTCCCCTCTCTTCTTCGCTGCCTCCTTTCTCTTCTTTTTCTTGTCTTTCCGATTTGTTCTAGGTCTTTTGTTTTTTTTCTTTTCTTCAGACTTCCTCTAGGTTTTCTTCTTTTAGACTTCCCTTCGTGGCCCCTTTCTTGCATCCCATAAATGGGTTTCAACTCAACCCCAAACAGATTCTAAAATGTTAAAAAAATGCCACCATCACTTTAGAAATCACACAAACAGCCCCACTTGTCTCCTTGTTATACTTTGTTCTCTCCATTCTTCACTTCTCGATTCCGAGCCCGTCTTTACGTTTAAGCCACATTTTGACGCATCACTCGACATTATCCTGGTGCAAACAATGTCACCAAACATAAATCCACATTACTCAAGTAAAGCACTAGTCTAGATGACAATTTTATGAAATATGAGCATAAAATCACTTAATTCAAAATAAATGAAAACATGCATCGTTTCTGAATAATTATACCAAGAAATACACTGAATTAGGCCTAAAATAGCTATCAATTAGATAGCGATCAACACCCCCACACTTGCTTCTTTGCTAGTCCTCAAGAAAAATAAAATGAAAAGAGTTGCAGAACATATTTTACTAAACTAGCAGCCCATACCCAACAGCACTACATCCTATCCTCAAATTGTAAAGCCAACAGGAGATGCAATTCATCAAACTGATGGAGTTTCACAGTGGTCTCAGACACTCTTTATTTCCACCTTGATTCAAAACATATACAAGTTCATAGCAAACTCTCGTATCAAAACATTAACAACTCCCGTTCTTAAAAGTAGTCCCCATGCAAAAAACGAAGTGTCACGCCATCAACAAAAAGGTTTAAGTAGTCTAACCGCCTCCTCCTTCCATTTGTAACCTTCTCATTTGACTCGAAATTTACAAGCATCCGGAAAGGTACACACCTCTCAAGTTTCACTACGACTCCATATTTCAGTAACTTTTCTGACTTTAAACAATGTCGAACCATTAGATCTACTTAGCCCTTGTAACGGATGCAGGATCCGAGCTAAGCACCCCCGGAACGACTAAAAACACTTAAGCACATTGGTGCGACTTTTTTTCTTTCTTTTTTTTCATTTTAATTTTTCATGTTTTTTTTTTGAACTTTAATATCACAATTGAACCAAGCATAAAAATGGAAATTTCACAACATGCTTAGCAATCTCGAGTCAAATGAAAATTTTACAAAGCTCAGGAGCAAACGAATAGAATCATGTCACCGTGATGTTAATGAAATGAAACTTACAATAAATCATGGAGGACTAATCCTAAGCAAGGGTTTATTTATGCACTCTACTCAAGTTCACTATAATCCTGTATATGTCTCGAATCGTAACAATACGATATAGACTGAATATCCTGATTCACTGTTGGAAACTCCAACACTTTATTTATTTACATCTCCTGTTTACCAGTTTTCTTTGTAATTTTTTTTAACCAGATATTTTTTTCATTTTTTTTTCAAACTCCACTTCAACTTCAGATATACCAACACCCCCACACTGGAACTCTGCAGTGTCCACAATGCACAATGCAGCAACAGTGGTAAAGCAGGAAACCACCGGCACCAACATATTTTTTTTCTCCTTAAAATAGATTGGTCAGACTAGTAGGATGATATCACTGCTACATAGGAAGAAAAAAAAAACTCCTTGTTGTGAGACCAAGAAGATCAATAGATCCTGCCAAATAATTTTCTCCCAAACCAAGTGTGCGACCAATGAAACCGTGACACATAGCATTAGAGAAAATGAAGCACAATTGCAGTGCAAGTGTGTTGGTGGTAAAAAAAATAAATAACAGTAAAGTAAGAGAGGATTGTCGGACTTCCCTTTTAAATGACTGAAGACGTCGCTGGGGCTCAATAGAGTGCAGCGGTGCAGAGGCCCGAGGACGTCAAATAATCTCTGCAATCCATTCAAATCCTCCTAAATGCCATCAGACCTTTCCCGGAAGAGCAAACCAGCATGAAGTCCCTTCTTCCCTCGTAAAATGAATAGTCAATCCCCCCTCTTAAATTATGTGTTCACCTCATACGAAACTGACTATATGACTACCAGAATGCAAGCACCTCTGGCTGAAACTTTGAGAGGAATTTGGTGCTGTCCATGCTACTGTTTTAATAGATCTAAAGTTAACCAGTTTGTTATCAATTCAACGCATCAGAGAACCTTCAGCACAAATGAGAAATATCTCATAAAAGCAAGTTGTTCGCATCCTCTCTTGAAGCATGTATTGCAGCTCTATGCTGGCTCGGACAACTCATCCTGTCTTCACATTAGAAACAATGGTAACACCAGCTGATTATGCATTCTATCAGAAACCAGAGAACCAACACCAACAGACTTCTTCTTTAAAGAACTTGGATCTTTCTCTTTCTCATTAACTGCAGCAACAAGTGAGCTCAATGCTTGCAAGACCGTGTTCATCTGTTCGCCTGCAAACACAACACGAGCACACCAATAAATAGCATCTGTTCAATTCACAGTTAGAAACTAACTCAAACAAATTAAATGACTCAATCCTAACTAACTCTATCAGTGGGAAAATCACATAAAAAAAATAGTTAAATAAATAACCAACTAACTAAAAATTCCGGGCTGCCTCCCGGTAGCGCTAAGTTTAACGTCTTCAGCCAGACGTGTTCCGAATCATATCTAATCATAAGTAGGGTCCACTAAATGGAGTGTTTCAATGTCTGTGGCCTGCTCAAATGACCCCATGACAGGTTTAAGCATTTGACCATTAACCACCATTACATTACCATCACCAGGATTACGGATACGAACTGCTCCTGAAGGAAATGCTTCGACAATCTCAAATGGCCCTGTCCATCTAGACCTCAATTTACCAGGGAATAACCGTAACTTGGCGTTGAACAACCAAACTTTCTGGTTCGGCTCAAAAGATTTCCTCGAAATCATCTTATCGTGAATACGCTTCATCTTTTCTTTATAAAGTTTGGAATTTTCATATGCCTCATATCGCATCTCTTCAAGTTCATTAATTTGGAGCTTTCGATGTTCTCCAGTAGCTTGCACATCAAAATTAAATGCTTTAATTGCCCAATATGCACGGTGTTCTAGCTCTACAGGCAAGTGACATGCTTTTCCAAAGACTAAACGGTACGGAGACATTCCAATAGGAGTTTTATATGCTGTGCGGTATGCCCAAAGAGCATCTGTAAGCCGTAGGGACCAGTCCTTACGATCAGGCCTGACAGTTTTCTCTAGAATGGATTTTATTTCACGATTTGAGACCTCAACTTGCCCACTAGTCTGGGGGTGGTATGGAGCAGCTAGCTTATGGGTGACAGAGTACTTTCTAAGCAAGGCTTCAAAGGCTCTATGAATGAAATGACTCCCTCCATCACTGATTACAAATCGCGGGGTTCCAAAACGACTAAATATATGATCTCTCATAAACTGAACTACTACCTTGTGATCATTCGTCCTAGTGGCAGCAGCCTCTACCCACTTACAAACGTAATCAACCGCCACAAGAATATACACAAATCCAAAAGACGGCGGGAAGGGTCCCATGAAATCAATTCCCCAAACATCAAAAATTTCACACACTAGGATGGGGATCAGGGGCATCATATCCCTCTTAGACATATTTCCAGTACATTGACACTTTTCGCACCTCTTACAAAATTCATGTGCATCTTTAAAGAGAGTAGGCCAAAAGAATCCGCTTTGAAGAACCTTTGCCGCTGTACGGCGCCCACCAAAATGTCCCCCACATGCTGAGGAGTGACAAAAGGACAATATACTCTCTTGCTCACACTCTGGAATGCATCTCCTCAGTATTTGGTCTGAACACATTTTAAACAAGTGAGGATCCTCCCAAAAATATTGTTTAACCTGAGAGAAAAACCTATCCTTTTCCCCCTTAGACCAGTGAGTAGGAATCTGACCTATAGCGAGATAATTAACGATGTGACGAAACCAGGGAACTTGTGAATGTGAGACAGTGAAGAGCTGCTCATCAGGGAATCGTTCTCTAAACGGAGGAGAGTCAGGAGGCTCAGCATCTAGGATTCGAGATAAGTGGTCAGCCACCACATTATCAGTCCCTTTTCTGTCCCTAATTTCCACATCGAACTCTTGAAGGAATAATACCCAACGGATCAGCCGCGGTTTTGTATCTTTTTTGGCAAAACGATACCCAAGAGCGGCATGATCAGTGAAAACGACCACCTTAGAACCAAGAATGTATGACCTGAATTTATCTAGAGCAAATAACACAGCAATCAACTCTTTTTCAGTAGTTGTATAATTCTTTTGAGCTTCATCTAGAGTTTTACTTGCATAATAAATTACAACAGGCAACCTATCTCTCCTCTGACCCAACACCGCACCGATAGCATAATCCGAAGCATCACACATTATTTCAAATGGTATGGAATAATCTGGGGATTGGATGATTGGAGCGGTGGTCAACGCAGCCCTTAGAGTTTCGAATGCCTTAGTGCATTCCTCATCAAAATTAAATGGAGTGTCATTCGCTAGAAGGGAGCATAATGGTCGTGAAATCTTGCTGAAATCTTTTATGAAACGTCGGTAGAAACCAGCATGTCCTAAGAAGGACCTAACTTGTTTCACGGTTTTTGGTGGTGGGAGGCTAGATATCAACTCAACCTTAGCCTTATCGACTGAAATTCCCTCCTTTGACACTATGTGACCTAAGACAATCCCCTGTTTTACCATAAAATGACTCTTCTCCCAACTCAAGACCGAATTTGACTCCTGACACCGCTTTAAAACTAGGGACAGATTACTAAGACACTCGTCAAATGATGAACCAAAAATAGAAAAATCGTCCATGAATACTTCTAAAAATTTATCAATCATATCAGAAAAAATAGAAATCATGCACCTTTGAAAAGTCGTAGGAGCATTACATAACCCGAATGGCATTCTACGATATGCAAATGTGCCGAACGGACATGTAAACGTCGTTTTTTCTTGGTCCTCTGGGTATACCGCAACCTGATTGTAACCTGAGTACCCGTCAAAGAAGCAATAATAACTCTGTCCTGACAATCTATCTAGAATTTGGTCAATGAATGGGAGAGGAAAGTGGTCCTTTCTAGTGCAAGCATTCAACTTCCTATAATCTATGCATACACGCCAGCCAGTGGTTGTGCGAGTTGGAACTAACTCTCCCTGTGCATTGGGAACTACAGTGATTCCTGATTTCTTAGGAACCACTTGAGTGGGGCTCACCCAAGGGCTGTCCGAGATGGGATATATGATTTCACTACTTCTTTCTTAACAACATCTCTCATGTTAGGGTTCAGTCTTCTTTGCATCTCGCGAGAAGGCTTAGAACCCTCTTCTATATGAATTTTGTGCATAAAACTGAAGGATCTATCCCTTTTAAGTCGGCCATAGACCACCCGATCGCTTTCTTATTTTCACGCAGAACCTCTACAAGCCTAGACTCTTGATCAGAACACAAATCAGAAGCTATGATGACAGGTAATGTAATACCCCGCTTTTATACGGGTAAATAAGTAACAATTCGTAAAGTGGGGAGGTATTTGTAGTTTAAGAACAGATATACTAGTTAATGTAAGGGGTGGTAGTTGTAGTTTGAAGAGAATTTTATACCTAAAGGGTGAATAAATAAAGTTGAATTAATTAATCAACTAAAAAAAAATGAATAAATAAATGAAACAATAAAAAATTTGAAAACACTTTCTCCACCCACTTACACAACCTCCTGCTGTTTTTTTTTCCCGTACATCAAGACACCCTTGTCTTCTTCTTCCTCTTCTCCTTCAAAACACAGCAGACCCTCCCCTCCCTCATCTCACCCGTCGCCACCACCAACACCACCACACCCTCCACCACCACAGCCACCACCTCACTCTCTCCCTCTCACCACCCCCGACCCCTCTCCCTGTCTCCCTCTCTGCCCTCTGTTTTGGGCCGGCGAAAACAGAGCAGCGGCACAGCCGCCGCTGTTCCCGACGGTGAACAACCACCACCACCACGACTTGTTCCTCTCTTCCCTTCCCCAGATCCCTCTCTCTCCCTCTCTCTCTCCCTCCGGCGAAGAACCCAGCAGAAACAGCAGCGGCTCAAGCCGCTGCCATCTCCGGCGAAGCCCCGACGGCGAGAAACACCACCACCACCACCTGCACCTCTCTGTCCCCCTTGTTTCGACCTCACCACCATCATCCTCTCTCTGTCACGATCCAAGGAAGAGCCACAACAGCAGCTCGTCGCTGCAGAAAGCCCAGAGCCACCCGCCGGCCGCCATTAACGCCGGCGAAGAGCACAGCCGGCAAATCGGGCGTACCCACCCTCTGAAATCAACACCATTCACCTCCTGGAGGTCCGAGGACTTCATTCGCACCAACAATCGGAGCTAACAACGCCTCAATCGCCGGAATCGACCATCACCGCCGGCCACCTCGACGGCAAACTCAATCGGACCCGAATCTCGACCGTTTTTCTCGATTTTTGGTGTGGGTAACTTCTAAATCACCCTCTAGTTTGTTTTTGATCATCAAAACATGATTTTATTAGCTCTAGATCGAATCGGGTTGTTGGATTCATGCTTGTTCATGTTGGGGGGTTGTTATTGTATTTTCAGAAAAGTTAGGGGTGGCTAGTATAACATGTTGAAACTGTTTTTGGTTATTGGGAGGCTATTTCTTGTCATTTATGAAAAGTTGGGGATCTATTTAGTATTTACATAAACTGCAAATATAATATAAAATTAAAAATGCATTTCTTTGTATTGGAATTTATTTATAATATTTCTAGTTATTGTTTTAATTACATAAAAGATGTTTTTGCTATTTAAAATTATATATATATGTATTATTTATGAGATATTGTTGTTTTATTGGAAAATAAGCAAGATAAAATATCTATCTCTTTAATCATATAATTTAGTGTGACTAAGTAAATATTTCAAGTACTTATAAATTAGTGTTTTTAGTAAATATGTTATTTGTTCAAAATTGATAAAATAAGATAAGTTAGAAAGTTAAAAATAGGAAAATTACTTTTAAAAGAAAATTCTCTATTCATGAATAACTAAAGACTTATTATTATGTATATTAGATATTGATTTATCCAAAATTAAGTTATAATTGTGTGAGACTAAACACTTGTTTTAAACATTTTTGTGAGTTTTATTTATGAGTTTAATTCTTTAATAGTATATATATATTTTACAATAAATAATTAGCAATAATTAAATTAGTTGAATCAATTTTTGTGGTCACTCACAAATAAATGTGTTGTAAAATAGATGATCATTTTATTTTCTAAATATTAGAGTGTATAAATTTAATATGTGATTTATTACTTAATAAATTTTAAGAGTTAGTATTTATATATATATATACATAAATAGTGATTTCATGAGAAAAATACAATTGTACATGCTAATAATTAATGGGGGTAAAGGGGAGTAATTTCAAATAGGACTTAGAGAAATTTCGCATAGCATACTTGCACAGTTTGGATTTGTAATTAATTTAGAAATAATAAATTGTAGGTGACGAGTTCGTAGACGAGGGATTCGTTTATCCGTAGAGGCTTTGCTTTGCTAATTGTCTTGCTACTCGAGGTAAGTAAATATGCCTTACCTAGTGTGCCCGTCCTCCGTTCGTGTCTAAATATTTTTGTGATTTACGTCTCAAAATGTGATTTGTGTCATACGTGCTCGACTTGAGATTTCATATACTTGTCTAAATGATTCTTTGAAAACTATCACACGGAATTATTAAATACGTAATAACGTAAAGTGGAAACAGTTGTGCGGTGGAACCATATTTGGATACTTTTATATTGTGATATTTTGCTCGGTTGCAATTAGCCCCGAGCTGCTCCATGTACTCACCTCTCTGGCCGCAAGAAGTCTTAGGGGGGTGCCGGCACTTAAGGTCTTGGATGCATGGGATATGGTTGGTTACTTATGAGATACTGTGATGGATCATTGCGATGGATTGGTTCGTTCCCCGCTACAACTAAATAATAAATCTGGTTTTTCATGTGAAAGATGGAAGATTTGATATTTTGAGAATCCCCTAATTGTGGATATGATGAGAATCGATGATTTTCCTCCTTATTATATAATGAGAATGGTTTGAGAACGCTAAGTAAAGAGTTGAAAATTTATACTTCTCATATTTGGTCAATTTCAATAACATGTTTGGTTACTTCCAAATTATCCTCTTTATTTAAAAGAAAAATATGCCTCTTATCCGGTTTACATGTTTGGGTGTTTACTTATTCAGCATTTTGTGCTGACTTTGGAAAAACTGCGGTCTTGTTTCTTTCCCCCGCAGGTCTAGGTGAAGGAAGCTCGGCTTAAGGGATCGCGGACTCACCTAGTTATGTTAGTACTAAATAAAAGACGCACCTAGACAATCATCTTGTTTAATAGTATGTTATGTTTCATGTTTAAGACAATTATGGTTTGTAATATATAACTATGGAAGTGTTTTGTTCTCGATTTCCGCCATTTCATTTTGAGTAGCACCCTCCCGGGCTCTCCGGTCCGGAACGGAAGGCTCGGGAAACGAGGGGTGTTACAGGTGGTATCAGAGCAGGCAATCCAAGAAGGAATTAAAACCTGTAGGGTAAAGATAAAATGAATTTAGGGTAAGAAATTTAAAATTTGACAAGCCGCTTGGGGGTTATGGGTAGTCTGTGTTTTATTTAGTCCCACCCACCCGCGACCTTTATTTCCCCTCGGGAGAGACATTCTTGGTTTTTATCATGTGATAATTGGTTGGCCTGATTATGAGATACATGTAAGAGGACATTTTTACTTGGCTGGCCTTGGGGATGATATTACTCCCATGATGGAGGATGAGTATTATAAAATTTGAGATTTGATTCTGCAAGGGAAATAAGTTGATGAAAATTTGTATGCAATTTTATACATTATTTGATCCCTTTGTGAGATAGTCATGCTATTTTGATAAAGATGAGTATGAAGATCGTGACATATATGAATCTTTTGCAATGTTGATGAACATCATGTTTTACAATATAAATCGTCTTAGGTATTACCCCATGATAGAATAAGAAATAATATAATAGATGTTAGTATAGGGATATGACTGATAGACCCCTGCGATACTACACCAGGAGAGCCCACCAAAGACAAATGGCAGCTGAAGGAGACAACCCGCAGGAGATGGCTCAACTGGTCACCCAAATGGCCAGAATCATTGCTAGGAATGAGGAGCGCGAAGAGCGAAGCTATTCCAAGAAGATAGCGGATCATAATCCTCGTGAGTTTGCAGGAAAGGAAGACCCCACTGAGTTGGAGGATTGGATCACGAACTTCGAGAAGATACTAAGAGCTGTCCAATGCCCTGAAGACCAAAAGGTTATCTGTGCAGCCCTTCACTTGACTGGGAAGGCAGGACATTGGTGGACAACCAACCATGAGGTCCTATTGGCTCGACCCAACTTTGGTTGGGAAGCTTTCAAGGCTGCTATGAGATCAAGGTTCTATCCAAGCCATGTTAGGACAAGGATGTACAACGAGTTCCAAAATCTGAAGCAAGGAAATGGCTCAGTGACGGACTATTTCGAGAAATTCGTGGAGTTGTCCAGATTCGCGGGAAACACGGTACCTGATGAAGAAAGCAAGGTAGCAAAGTTCATTGGAGGCCTGCATCTCCAGCTGCAGAAAATTATGCGCAGCAGGACTTACGACACCTTGCACGAAGCCTATGACCGGGCAGCTGACATGTGGCAAATCCAAGAAATTCAGGATGAGGTTCGTGGGAAACGCAAGGCGGATGAGGCAGGAAGCAGCAGCAATTCAGCAAGAGACAAGAGGTTCAAGTCCCACGGTGGAGGAAACAATCAGACCAGGGGAAACCAGCAGAATCAGGTAGCTCAGCCAGTTCGCCGCTACCACTGCAAAAGATGCCAGCAAAACCACCCTGGAGTTGACTGTATGGGGAATCTAGTTGTATGCCACAACTGTGGTAGGAGAGGGCATCGAGCCTATGAATGTCTAGCTCCACCAGCCAGGAACCAGCAAAGGAACCAAGGGGGAAACTATCAGAGGCAACCCCAGAACAACTATCTGGGAAACTGCCAGCAGTATGGGAACCAGCAACCCGGGATCCTGCAGATTGGATATGGGGACAGGAACCCTGGAAACCGCAACAACCAGGGAGATGGCTATGGACGACAACCAAACTACAACCAGGGGAATGCAGGACAACATGGAGCTCAGAACCGTAACAACAATGCTGGTCAGGGCGGCAACAACAACAATGTAGCTGGTGCAGGAGGAGCTGGAGCACAGAATGCAAATGTGGGGAGGATTGCTGTCATGACCAAGGCAGAGGCTGATGCTGCTTATGGAGTTGTCACGGGTACTTTCCTTATCCATAAGCAACCAGCTTTTATATTATTTGATTCTGGTGCATCATACTCATTCGTATCATCATCATTCGCTGAGAAATTGAGTTTGAATAAGTGTGCTAAGAAATCTATCCCAGTAGCAACTCCCACTGGCCAAATAACAGTATGTGACACCGTGTTTGAAGGGGTAGGAGTGGAAATCCTAGCATACACCTTGCCTGCAGACTTGATTAAGTTTGATCTTCGAGGCATAGACGTCATCCTAGGGATGGATTGGCTTGGTAAATATCGAGCCGTCATTGATTGTCATGATCAGAAGGTTCGGTTAAGAGGACCCAACGGGGAGAGAATCTCTTACCGTGGAATCAAGAAGGAGCCTTGTGTTAGACTAGTGTCAGCACTGACCATAGTCAACCAAGTGAAGAAAGGGAACTCTGCTTATCTATGTTACATCCGAGACGTTTCCAAGAAGGAGAATGTGCTAGAAGAGATACGAGTTGTAAAGGAGTTTCCTGACGTATTCCCAGACAAGATTCCAGGAATGCCACCAAGAAGAGAATTGGAGTTTACTTTGGACTTAGCTCCAGGAACCGCGCCAATCTCAAAAGCGCCATACCGGATGGCACCAGCAGAACTGAAGGAGCTAAAGGAGCAATTACAAGAACTCCTAGATAAGGGGTACATACGACCAAGTGTGTCACCCTGGGGAGCACCAGTGCTTTTTGTGAAGAAGAAAGATGGAAGCTTAAGACTATGCATCGACTACCGCGAGTTGAACAGCGCAACCATCAAGAACAAGTACCCTCTACCTCGAATTGATGACCTCTTCGATCAATTACAGGGGGCTAGTGTCTTCTCCAAGATTGATTTGAGATCAGGGTACCATCAGCTTCGGGTAGCCGAGCAGGATATTCCGAAGACAGCCTTCAGAACGAGATATGGCCACTACGAGTTCACCGTGATGCCTTTTGGTTTAACCAACGCACCTGCAGTATTTATGGATTTGATGAACCGAGTAATGAGGCCATTTCTAGATCGATTCGTCGTCGTCTTTATTGATGACATCCTTGTGTACTCAAAGAGCGAGGAAGATCACGAGGAACATCTCAGAGAAGTGTTGCAAACTCTGAGACAAGAACAATTGTACGCCAAGTTGTCAAAGTGCGAGTTCTGGCTGGACCGTGTTCCATTTCTCGGTCATATCATCTCAAAGGAAGGAATATCAGTGGACCCAGGAAAGATTTCAGCTGTCAAAGATTGGCCGACACCGAAGAATGTATCCGAGATAAGGAGTTTCCTTGGCTTAGCCGGTTACTACAGGCGTTTTGTGAAGGACTTCTCCAAGATTGCCAGGCCACTGACAGCACTGACAAAGAAGGCAGTAAAATACCAGTGGAGCGAAAGTTGCGAAGAAGCGTTTCAGACACTGAAGGAAAAGCTAACTACCGCACCAGTTTTGGCTCTACCGAACGATTCAGGCGAGTTCGAGGTATACAGCGATGCATCGAAGAAGGGGCTAGGATGCGTACTCATGCAAGACAGAAGGGTGATCGCATATGCATCAAGACAGCTGAAACCCCACGAAGAGAACTATGCTACTCACGACTTGGAGTTGGCAGCAATTGTTTTCGCGCTAAAGATATGGAGACATCACCTGTACGGAGCAGTTTGTAAGCTTTACACAGATCACCGCAGCCTAAAGTACATCTTCACGCAGAAGGAACTGAACAACCGACAAAGGAGATGGCTAGAAATCATCAAGGACTACGACTTGCGTATCCAATACCACGAAGGGAAGGCAAACGTAGTCGCTGACGCGTTGAGTCGAAAGGCGAGTCATGCCTTGAACGCAATGATAGTTTTGCCAGAATGGCTATGCCACGAATTCAGAAAGCTCGAGATCGAAGTCGTAGATCAAGGAGGAGTACAGAACCTACTTGGAAGTATGACAGCAGTGCCAGACTTCTTTGAGGAAATAAGGAGTAATCAAGCAGGAGATGTCAAACTCGAGAGAATTAAGAAGAGGATTGCAGCAGGACAAGCCCGAGACTTTCAGATTCACGAGGATGGGAGCATACGCTACAAAGGAAGATGGTGTGTGCCACAGAAGTGTGCAGAAACCAAGGAGAAATTGATGCAAGAAGCGCACAACACGCCTTACTCAGTACACCCTGGAGGCGACAAACTCTACAAAGATTTGAAGAAGACATTCTGGTGGCCCAACATGAAGAAAGAAGTAGCAGAATTCGTAGCCCGATGTCTAACATGCCAGAAAGTGAAGTTTGAACACAAGAGAATGGGAGGCCTAATTCAGCCGTTGGATGTACCAGTTTGGAAGTGGGATTCCATTTCCATGGATTTTGTGACAGCATTGCCAACATCAAAGAATGGACTTAACCAGATATGGGTAGTAGTTGACCGACTGACCAAGACGGCGAGGTTCATCCCGATGAAGGATACATGGAACATGGAGCAGCGAGCAGACGCGTATGTCAAGAGCATAGTGAGATATCATGGAGTTCCAAGCTCGATAATTTTTGACAGAGACCCTAACTTTCTCTCTCACTTCTGGAAGGCGCTTCAGGAAGCAATGGGGACCCAATTACGTTTCAGCACGGCATTCCACCCATCCACAGACGGACAGACAGAAAGAACGATTCAGACATTGGAGGACATGCTAAGGGCTTGTGTCATGGACTTCCAAGGATCATGGGTTGACAAGCTACCATTGATCGAGTTCTCTTACAACAACAGCTATCACTCCAGCATAGGCATGGCACCCCACGAAGCTTTGTATGGGAGGAAGTGCCGGACACCTCTATGTTGGAGTGACATCAGCGAGACAGTGGTGTTAGGCCCACAAATGATTGAGGAAATGACAGATCAAGTACGACTCATCCAGCAACGAATGAAGGCAGCACAAGACAGACAAAAGACCTATGCAGATAAGAAAAGGAGACCATTAGAGTTCCAAGTGGGTGAAAAAGCGTTTCTAAAGGTTTCGCCTACAAAAGGAGTGACAAGATTCAATCAGAAAGGGAAATTGAGCCCAAAGTTTATCGGCCCATATGATATTCTGGAAAGAATTGGAGAAGTTGCTTATCGACTAGACCTACCTTCGAATTTGGGACGAGTACACAACGTCTTTCACGTTTCACAGCTGAAGAAGTATATACCCGATCCATCTCACGTGTTGGATCCCGAACCAATTGAGTTAGACCCGTCTTTGACATATGAAGAGCATCCTGTCAAGATCCTCGATACCAAGACAAGGGACACGCGTACCAAGAGCGTTAAGCTAGTGAAAGTTTTGTGGACGAACCATCAGACGGAAGAGGCTACTTGGGAAGCAGAGGATGAAATGAGAAAGAAGTATCCGCACCTCTTTGTAGAAATAAACTGAGTTCCGAGGACGTCACTCCTCTAAGGGGGAGAGGAATGTAACCCTTTAGTTTTCGTGACCTTAATCCCTGTGCCACATCGAACTAAATATTAATGCAATTAATATATTGTGTGTGTGTTGACTGTTCCTACATATCATATTATGGGAATTGGCTGTTATGATACATATAAAATCTTTTATTAGCATATCGTGGATTAGTTGGTTTGCGCTTCGAGGACGAAGCTCTATTTAAGGGGGGAAGGATGTAATACCCCGCTTTTATACGGGTAAATAAGTAACAATTCGTAAAGTGGGGAGGTATTTGTAGTTTAAGAACAGATATACTAGTTAATGTAAGGGGTGGTAGTTGTAGTTTGAAGAGAATTTTATACCTAAAGGGTGAATAAATAAAGTTGAATTAATTAATCAACTAAAAAAAAATGAATAAATAAATGAAACAATAAAAAATTTGAAAACACTTTCTCCACCCACTTACACAACCTCCTGCTGTTTTTTTTCCCGTACATCAAGACACCCTTGTCTTCTTCTTCCTCTTCTCCTTCAAAACACAGCAGACCCTCCCCTCCCTCATCTCACCCGTCGCCACCACCAACACCACCACACCCTCCACCACCGGCACCAACTCCACCACCACAGCCACCACCTCACTCTCTCCCTCTCACCACCCCCGACCCCTCTCCCTGTCTCCCTCTCTGCCCTCTGTTTTGGGCCGGCGAAAACAGAGCAGCGGCACAGCCGCCGCTGTTCCCGACGGTGAACAACCACCACCACCACGACTTGTTCCTCTCTTCCCTTCCCCAGATCCCTCTCTCTCCCTCTCTCTCTCCCTCCGGCGAAGAACCCAGCAGAAACAGCAGCGGCTCAAGCCGCTGCCATCTCCGGCGAAGCCCCGACGGCGAGAAACACCGCCACCACCACCTGCACCTCTCTGTCCCCCTTGTTTCGACCTCACCACCATCATCCTCTCTCTGTCACGATCCAAGGAAGAGCCACAACAGCAGCTCGTCGCTGCAGAAAGCCCAGAGCCACCCGCCGGCCGCCATTAACGCCGGCGAAGAGCACAGCCGGCAAATCGGGCGTACCCACCCTCCGAAATCAACACCATTCACCTCCTGGAGGTCCGAGGACTTCATTCGCACCAACAATCGGAGCTAACAACGCCTCAATCGCCGGAATCGACCATCACCGCCGGCCACCTCGACGGCAAACTCAATCGGACCCGAATCTCGACCGTTTTTCTCGATTTTTGGTGTGGGTAACTTCTAAATCACCCTCTAGTTTGTTTTTGATCATCAAAACATGATTTTATTAGCTCTAGATCGAATCGGGTTGTTGGATTCATGCTTGTTCATGTTGGGGGGTTGTTATTGTATTTTCAGAAAAGTTAGGGGTGGCTAGTATAACATGTTGAAACTGTTTTTGGTTATTGGGAGGCTATTTCTTGTCATTTATGAAAAGTTGGGGATCTATTTAGTATTTACATAAACTGCAAATATAATATAAAATTAAAAATGCATTTCTTTGTATTGGAATTTATTTATAATATTTCTAGTTATTGTTTTAATTACATAAAAGATGTTTTTGCTATTTAAAAATATATATATATATGTATTATTTATGAGATATTGTTGTTTTATTGGAAAATAAGCAAGATAAAATATCTATCTCTTTAATCATATAATTTAGTGTGACTAAGTAAATATTTCAAGTACTTATAAATTAGTGTTTTTAGTAAATATGTTATTTGTTCAAAATTGATAAAATAAGATAAGTTAGAAAGTTAAAAATAGGAAAATTACTTTTAAAAGAAAATTCTCTATTCATGAATAACTAAAGACTTATTATTATGTATATTAGATATTGATTTCCCCAAAATTAAGTTATAATTGTGTGAGACTAAACACTTATTTTAAACATTTTTGTGAGTTTTATTTATGAGTTTAATTCTTTAATAGTATATATATATTTTACAATAAATAATTAGCAATAATTAAATTAGTTGAATCAATTTTTGTGGTCACTCACAAATAAATGTGTTGTAAAATAGATGATCATTTTATTTTCTAAATATTAGAGTGTATAAATTTAATATGCGATTTATTACTTAATAAATTTTAAGAGTTAGTATTTATATATATATATACATAAATAGTGATTTCATGAGAAAAATACAATTGTACATGCTAATAATTAATGGGGGTAATGGGGAGTAATTTCAAATAGGACTTAGAGAAATTTCGCATAGCATACTTGCACATTTTGGATTTGTAATTAATTTAGAAATAATAAATTGTAGGTGACGAGTTCGTAGACGAGGGATTCGTTTATCCGTAGAGGCTTTGCTTTGCTAATTGTCTTGCTACTCGAGGTAAGTAAATATGCCTTACCTAGTGTGCCCGTCCTCCGTTCGTGTCTAAATATTTTTGTGATTTACGTCTCAAAATGTGATTTGTGTCATACGTGCTCGACTTGAGATTTCATATACTTGTCTAAATGATTCTTTGAAAACTATCACACGGAATTATTAAATACGTAATAACGTAAAGTGGAAACAGTTGTGCGGTGGAACCATATTTGGATACTTTTATATTGTGATATTTTGCTCGGTTGCAATTAGCCCCGAGCTGCTCCATGTACTCACCTCTCTGGCCGCAAGAAGTCTTAGGGGGGTGCCGGCACTTAAGGTCTTGGATGCATGGGATATGGTTGGTTACTTATGAGATACTGTGATGGATCATTGCGATGGATTGGTTCGTTCCCCGCTACAACTAAATAATAAATCTGGTTTTTCATGTGAAAGATGGAAGATTTGATATTTTGAGAATCCCCTAATTGTGGATATGATGAGAATCGATGATTTTCCTCCTTATTATATAATGAGAATGGTTCTGAGAACGCTAAGTAAAGAGTTGAAAATTTATACTTCTCATATTTGGTCAATTTCAATAACATGTTTGGTTACTTCCAAATTATCCTCTTTATTTAAAAGAAAAATATGCCTCTTATCCGGTTTACATGTTTGGGTGTTTACTTATTCAGCATTTTGTGCTGACTTTGGAAAAACTGCGGTCTTGTTTCTTTCCCCCGCAGGTCTAGGTGAAGGAAGCTCGGCTTAAGGGATCGCGGACTCACCTAGTTATGTTAGTACTAAATAAAAGACGCACCTAGACAATCATCTTGTTTAATAGTATGTTATGTTTCATGTTTAAGACAATTATGGTTTGTAATATATAACTATGGAAGTGTTTTGTTCTCGATTTCCGCCATTTCATTTTGAGTAGCACCCTCCCGGGCTCTCCGGTCCGGAACGGAAGGCTCGGGAAACGAGGGGTGTTACAGGTAAGCTATTTTCTGAACCTAGGTATACATACTTAAGACTTGAGGGCAAGGGTTTGAGTTCCAATTGTGGTGGAGCCTCAATCGACGGTGGCATAGTGGTGGCTGAAAGAGGAGGAAGAGACTCAAAGTTATGCATCCTAAAATGTGATTCCGTCTTGCACTCTGACCCTAACAATGCTTGAACCTCTTCAATATAAGAAGCTACTTCAGAATGATTAACCTCAAAAAGAGAAAGCAAAGTCTCTAAAGGGTCTGTAGATAACAAACTTGGGAGAGACTCCTCCACAAGTGAATCAAATGCATCAATAAAGAAGCACTCACCATCGTCAGAATGGTTTAGACTTTTCATTGCATTAGCCACATTTAGTTTAACCCTCATATTCCCGAAGGCAACTTCCATCACTCCAGTCCTACAACGAATGGTAGCATCGGCCGTAGCCAAGAAAGGACGCCCTAAGATAACTGGAGTGTTTGAATTTGATGTTTCTGGATCCATGTCAAGAACAATAAAGTCAACAGGGAAGAAAAATTTATCAACTTTAAGAATGACATCCTCGACAATACCGCGAGGAACTCTCACAGACCGATCAGCGAGTTGAAGTGTCACAGGGGTAGGTTTTAACTCTCCTATATTTAACTTCTCAAACAAAGCGTATGGGAGTAAATTAACACTAGCTCCTAGGTCAAGAAGTGCCCTATCAATGCAATGTTCTCCTATGACACATGAAATTGTGAAAGCCCCTGGATCTTTCAGTTTTGGAGGTGTGTTAGAAGTCAAAATACAACTAACTTTTTCAGTTAAGCGCACTTTCTTTGGGACATGAGATTGAATACGCCTCTTTTGAACACACAAATCCTTCAAAAATTTAGCATATGCAGGGATTTGTTTAATAACATCAAGTAATGGTAAATTTATTTTAACTTGCTTAAGTAATTCCATGAACTCTTCCCCTTTTCCCTCTTTTGATGGCTTAGATTCGTTCAGAGCATTAGGAAAGGGAACTTTTGGGACGTACTTAGTTCCTGGATTTGGTCCATCAAATGAAGGCAATGGAGAATCAGCCTTAGAACTAGAAGTCTCGGGCAAATCAGATTCGTACTCAGACTCTACAACTTTGTTCTCGTCTAAACCGACTCCATTATCAACAGGTTTACCACTTCTTAGAACTGTCACCGCTTTAACTTGCCCATGGTTTACCTCATTCGTTGAGGCACCATTACGACCCCTAGGATTGTCTTGAGGTTGGGAGGGCAAGGCGCCCTCCTCCCTACGACTCAATGTGGACGCTAACTGTCCTAGCTGGGTCCCTAGCCTACTTATAGCATGAGTGTGACTATTGACAATTTGGCTGGTCTCATATAACCTACTTAGTGCTTTTAGAACTTTCTCCTCAAAATCAGAATTATACTTAGGTGACTCTCGCATGGGGTTGTGTTGCGCATATTGAGTAGAAGGATCATACCTGGGCCCAGTTGAAAAACCGGGTGGATATAACATACCACTCACATTACTACCTTGCTGCATTTGCTGCAATGGAGCCTCCTGTCCTTGTTGTTTCCATGAGAAATTTGGATGGTTCCTCCAACCTGGATTGTAGGTATTCGAATAAGGGTTGTTGTTCCTATTGTACCCTTGAGCCGCGAACGCTTGATCCTGCATACCTGAGTACATTGAAGGACATTCATTAGTGACATGCGTATTGCTAGAACAAGTTGCACAAGTATCAAGTGAAGATGCAAAAGATGCAATTGAGTTTACTGGGGAACTTTTAGCTGCCAACATCTTATCAAATCTCTCTGTTAATGCGTCTATCTTCCCCTCTAAATGAGAATAATGTGCAACCTCATTAACATCTCTTTTCAGTACCATACTCCCATTTCTACCAGTTTCTACTTGCATTGTCACAGCACGTTGTTTAGAATTACGACTTAGGCTTTCAAAGAGGTCCCACGCTTCATTCTCATTCATTTGTAAAAACTGGCCCTTACTACAGTTTGGTGACGCTCTGAGAGCCCATCATAGAAACTATTACATAGTGCCCACTTTGGAATCTCATGGTGAGGGCAACTTTTAATTAGATTCTTGAATCGCTTCCAACTCTCATGTAATTGTTCACTATCTAATTGGCGGAAGCGGCTGATTGCGTGCCTAACTTGGGAGGTCTTGGCAATTGGGAAAAACTGTGCAAGGAATTTCTTTTTCATATCCTCCCATGATGCGATACTTCCTGCAGGTAGAGAGGTAAACCACTCCTTCGCTTCGTCCCTCAAAGAGAAAGGAAAAGCTCGAAGACACAAATTATCGTCACTCACTCCCCTCACCTTATATGTCATGAATACTTCTGCAACTCCGTCTATATGTGTATAAGGATTTTCAGAGAAAAGACCCCTAAATATAGGAAGCATGGCCAAGACTTGTGGCTTAATTTCGAAGTGAGTCTCACCTAGGTCAGGAAAAACGATACTACTAGGTGATGTGTATGCAGAGGGGGTAAAGTGGTCAGCCATAGGTCAAATACCATTATTAGCCATGGTGATTAGCTGTGGTGTCCGAGAGTTTTTAAGTCTATGCAAAGTTCGCTCTAACTCAGGATCAACAGGAAGTAATGCAAGTTTCAGTGAACGTCGACCAATCATGAAAGAATGAAACACAATATAAAGAGCAGGAGAGAAACAAGTATTGAAACAAACAAACTATTGCTATTTTTTTATTTTTTTTTCTATTTTTAACTAGATTAAAAAAATCCTAAATACTCAAGTAAAGATAACTAACTAGCCTATATGCAAATGTGTGCCAATCCCCGGCAACGGCGCCAAAAAGTTGATCGGAATAATATAGTGTGAATAAACGAGCAAAATAACCAACTTTAAATGTTCTTCTATCACACGTTAGTGTGACTCGAGAGTCGAACCCAAGGGATCGGGGCAAATGCAAATAAACAGGGCTAGATATCCTAAATAGATGCAAGAGTAAGAGTGATTGAGTTTCGAGTAATTTGAACTAATTACCTAAAGCCTACTGTAAAGTACTGAACTATTTTAAGAGAACAAGTAATGGAAGAATGCAAGCAAATTGAGTTGAGTTTAAGAAATAATAGAGATCAATGGGTTAGGGTACTGAATCCTCTTTGAGTTTCTCAGGTTGATGCTCAAGTCAAGACTCCAATCCGGACTAGTATTCACAATCCAATTAGTCGAGAGCACAATGAATTATGTAAACGGCATAAATTAACTAATAGAAATCAGATTAATCTATCTCACAAACGATAAATCATGTAATCTCTAACAAACAATTCACGTATAAGCTGAATAAACCCTTTTTGACTGCATAAATCATCTCGCAGAATGACTATCTAATCAAAACAAGTCTATTACTATCATTCAATTGCATTATTAAACACAAAAACTTCTCAAATTGAGCTCAAAATATTTGAATTCCAATCACACAGTCTAAAACTAGTCATAAAATCAAATCTGCAATTGCTATGCTTTTATCGAAATCAAGATTGAACATCAACCCAATTCAACTCAAAAATTCATCAACACCCTAAACCCGTATGAGTTTAGTTAAGAGACATTGAAATTAAAGCAATAGCAAAGCTAAATTGAGAAGAATAAGAATGGAAGAAATTGCTCATTGTCCAGAAGTTTGGCGTGCTTGGTGCTCGTCGAATCCAATCCCAGCAGCCCCTTTCTTCTCCCTCTTCTTTCTCTGCCTTTTGCCGCTGCTACTGCTGCGTTTTTTTTTTGTCCTCAATTGGTCGCTGCCCAGGTCTGAAATAGCCGCTGCCCAGGTCTGGTTTCAGCCACAGAAAGCCAAGATCTGATCGTCCCCCTTTCCCCTCTCTTCTTCGCTGCCTCCTTTCTCTTCTTTTTCTTGTCTTTCCGATTTGTTCTAGGTCTTTTGTTTTTTTTCTTTTCTTCAGACTTCCTCTAGGTTTTCTTCTTTTAGACTTCCCTTCGTGGCCCCTTTCTTGCATCCCATAAATGGGTTTCAACTCAACCCCAAACAGATTCTAAAATGTTAAAAAAATGCCACCATCACTTTATAAATCACACAAAGAGCCCCACTTGTCTCCTTGTTATACTTTGTTCTCTCCATTCTTCACTTCTCGATTCCGAGCCCGTCTTTACGTTTAAGCCACATTTTGACGCATCACTCGACATTATCCTGGTGCAAACAATGTCACCAAACATAAATCCACATTACTCAAGTAAAGCACTAGTCTAGATGACAATTTTATGAAATATGAGCATAAAATCACTTAATTCAAAATAAATGAAAACATGCATCGTTTCTGAATAATTATACCAAGAAATACACTGAATTAGGCCTAGAATAGCTATCAATTAGATAGCGATCAGCACCTTGCCTGCAGACTTGATTAAGTTTTATCTTCGAGGCATAGATGTCATCCTAGGGATGGATTGGCTTGGTAAATATCGAGCTATCATTGATTGTCATGATCAGAAGGTTCGGTTAAGAGGACCCAACGGGGAAAGAATCTCTTACCGTGCAATCAGGAAGGAGCCTTGTATTAGACTAGTGTCAGCACTGACCATAGTCAACCAAGTGAAGAAAGGGAACTCTGCTTATCTATGTTGCATCCAAGACGTTTCCAAGAAGGAGAATGTGCTAGAAGATATACGAGTTGTAAAGGAGTTTCCTGACGTATTCCCAGACGAGATTCTAGGAATGCCACCAAGAAGAGAATTGGAGTTTACTCTGGACTTAGCTCCAGGAACCGCGCCGATCTCAAAAGATCCATACCGGATGGCACCAGCAGAACTGAAGGAGCTAAAGGATAAATTACAAGAACTTCTAGATAAGGGGTACATACGGCCAAGTGTGTCACCCTGGGAGCACCAGTGCTCTTTGTGAAGAAGAAAGATGGAAGCTTAAGGCTATGCATTGACTACCGTGACTTGAACAGTGCAACCATCAAGAATAAGTACCCTCTACCCCGAATTGACGATCTCTTCGATCAATTACAATGGGCTAGTGTCTTCTCCAAGATTGATTTGAGATCAGGGTACCATCAGCTTCGGGTAGCCGAGCAGGATATCCCGAAGACATCCTTCAGAACAAGATATGGCTACTATGAGTTCACTGTGATGCCATTTGGCCTAACCAACGCACCTGCAGTGTTCATGGACTTGATGAACCGAGTAATGAGGCCATTTCTAGATCGATTCGTCGTCGTATTTATTGATGACATCCTTGTGTACTCGAAGAGCGAGGAAGATCACGAGGAACATCTCAGAGAAGTGTTGCAGACTCTGAGACAAGAATGACTGTATGCTAAGCTGTCAAAGTGTTAATTCTGGTTGGATCGTATTCCATTTTTGGGTCACATCATCTCAAAGGAAGGAATATCAGTGGACCCAGGAAAGATTTCAGCCGTCAAAGATTGGCCAACACCGAAGAATGTATCCGAGATAAGGAGTTTCCTTGGCTTAGACAGTTACTACAGGCGTTTTATGAAGGACTTCTCCAAGATTGCGAGGCCACTGACAGCACTAACGAAGAAGGCAGTAAAATACCAATGGAGCGAAATTTGTGAAGAAGCGTTTCAGACACTGAAGGAAAAGCTAACTACAGCACCATTTTTGGCTCTACCGAATGATTCAGGCGAGTTTGAGGTAGACAGTGATGCATCAAAGAAGGGGCTAGGATGCGTGCTCATGCAAGACAGAAGGATGATTGCCTATGCATCAAGGAAGCTGAAGCCCCACGAGGAGAACTATGCTACTCATGACTTGGAGTTGGCAGCAATTGTTTTCGCGCTGAAGATATGGAGACATCACCTGTACCGAGCAGTTTGTAAGCTTTACACAGATCACCGCAGCCTAAAGTATATCTTCACGCAGAAGGAGCTGAACAACCGACAACGAAGATGGCTAGAAATCATCAAGGACTACGACTTGAGCATCCAGTAACCCGAAGGGAAGGCAAAAGTAGTTGCTGACGTACTAAGTCGAAAGGCGAGCCATGCCTTGAACGCAATGATAGTTTTGCCAGAATGGCTATGCCATGAATTCAGAAAGCTCGAGATCGAATTCGTGGATCAAGGAGGAGTACAAAGCTTACTTGGAAGTATGACAGCAGTACTAGACTTCCTAGAGGAAATAAGGAGTAATCAAGCAGGAGATGTTAAGTTGGAGAGAATCAAGAAAAAGATTGCAGCAGAACAAGCTAAAGACTTTCAGATTCACGAGGATGGGAGCATACGCTACAAAGGAAGGTGGTGTGTACCACAAAATTGTGCAGAAACCAAGGAGCAATTGATGCAATAAGCGCACAACACGCCTTACTCAGTACACCCTGGAGGCGACAAACTCTACAAGGATTTGAAGAAGACATTTTGGTGGCCAAATATGAAGAAGGAAGTAGCAGAATTCATAGCTCGATGTCTAACATGCCAGAGTGAAGTTTGAACACAAGAGAATGGGAGGCCTAGTTCAGCCTTTGGACATACCAATTTGGAAGTGGGATTCCATTTCCATGGATTTTGAAAGCACTGCCAACATCAAAGAATGGACTTAATCAGATTTGGGTGGTAGTAGTCCGATTGACCAAGACGGTGAGGTTCATTTCGATGAAGGATACATGGAACATGGAACAGAGAGCAAACGCGTATAATAAAAACATCGTGAGATATCACGTAGTTCCAAGCTCGATAATTTCTGACAGATACCCTAACTTTCTCTCTCACTTCTGGAAGGCGCTTCAGGAAGCAATGGGGACCCAATTACGTTTCAGCACCGCATTCCACCCAGCCACGGACGGACAGACAGAAAGAATGATTCAGACATTGGTGGAGATGCTAAGGGCTTGTGTCATGGACTTCCAAGGATCATGAGTTGACAAGCTACCACTAATAGAGTTCTCATACAACAACATCTACCACGCCAGCATCGGCATGGCACCACACGAGGCTTTGTATGGGAGGAGGTGCCGAACACCTCTATGTTGGAGTGACATCAGCGAGACAGCGGTTATAGGCCCACAAATGATCGAAGAAATGACCGATCAGGTGAGACTTATCCAGCAGAGAATGAAGGCATCACAAGACAGACAAAAGTCCTATGCAGATCAGAAGAGGATACCATTAGAGTTCCAAGTGGGTGAAAAAGCGTTTCTAAAAGTTTCACCTACGAAGGGAGTGACAAGATTCAATCAGAAAGGGAAACTGAGCCCAAAGTTTATCGGGCCATATGATATTCTGGAGAGAATTGAGGAAGTCGGGTACCGACTAGACCTACCTTCTAATTTGGGACGAGTACACAACGTCTTTCACGTCTCGCAGCTGAAGAAGTATGTACCTGACTCATCCCACGTGTTGGATCTTGAACCAATTGAGTTAGACCCATCTTTGACTTACGAGGAGCACCCTATCAAGATCCTAGATACCAAGACAAGGGACACACATACCAAGAGTGTTATGCTGGTAAAGGTCATATGGACAAACCATCAAACGGAAGAGGCTACTTGGGAAGCAGAGGATGATATGAGAAAAACGTATCCGCACCTCTTTGACGAGGTAAATTTAGTTTCGGGGACGTCACTCTCCTAAGGGGGAGAGGATGTAACCCTTTAAATTTTCACATCATAATCCCATCACATCAAGTATTAGCATATAATATCACGTGACGTATTATTGAAAAAAGAAGTATTAAGGAAATTTGTCTGTCACCTTAGATTTCATTTCATCATGTATGTTAAGTAAACATGGAGACCCTGTAGTTGCGATGAACAATTGTTTGAACGATGGATTTAAGCTTCGAGGACGAAGCTCTGTTTAAGGGGGGAAGGATGTAACACCCCGTATTTTTCTGAGTATAATTGACAACTTTTACGTATAGTTTACATGTTTATTTTTAAAAAATTAATGGCTAGTGGGGAGGAAGTTGTATTTTTAGATAATAATAAACAAACATGTTGGGGGTTGTTTAAAGGATTTGTAAACTAAGGGGGGATGTTCTTGTCATTACCTAAAAAGTTTCCTCATGAAACTCAATTTTGTTCCCCCAATACTCTGTCCCCCCCCCACCCCCGTACATCTCACTCTCCCTCTATATCTCCTTCCTCTTCCTCTCTTCACGGCACACCCACCCCCGCGACACCACCACCACTCCCGACGCCATCACCCCCATCACCACATCCTCCACCTCCTTCCTCTTCCTCCTCTACCTCTCAGCCTCCTCTCTTTATTTCTCTCTCTCTCTATTCTGCCGACGAAGAAGAAGAAGCAGTAGCAGCGGCAACAATGGCCGCTGCCGTCGCCGGAAAGTCACCGCCAACACCACTGCCACCCATCTCTCCCACTTTCCACTGCTCTCTCATTTTCTCCCCTCACTGCCTTGCTCGACGAAACCACCAGATGACGAAACAGTAGCAGCATAAGCAGCAGCCCAAGAACACCGCCGGACCTCCATGGATTCCGGCGGGAAGCTCGCCAGAGTTCAACAAACGACGCCCATCTCTCCAAACGTGCTCCATTCAACTCAGAGAAGCCCGACCAAGTGAAAGGAGGCCTCAACCGAGGCCAAGAACATCCGGAGAAGCCCCGGCGAAGCTCCATCTCCGGCGACACCGACGGCGACCTCGACCCGACCCATTTCTTCATCGTTTATCGCGATTCTTTGACTGGGTATGACTAAACTCTTCCCCTAAGTTGTTTTATACAATAAAAACCACGTTTTAAGGCCACAAATCCATGTTTTGATTTGTTAGTTTGAATGTTCTTGATTTGGGGGTTAAAGTGTAATTTTTAGAAACTATTTTGGGGGGGGGGGGGTTATTATGTCGTTCAGAAACTTTGGGGGAGGCGGTTGACATTTCAGAAACTTTTGGGTTACTAAGTGTAATTTTAAATTTCAGATTCAATTATAAAGTTAGTTTTTCTTTAATATATTTAGATTATTATTTAATAATTAATAACTATATTTTTGGGGGTATATATTATTGAAGAAGATATATTTTTGGGTTTATAAATAAGTTAAAATGAATATTTTCTTGAGAAAAATAAAAGGAGCTAGAAATATATATAGGTTGTATATTTGTTGAGATTGTATTAAGTTAGAAGCTCCAACTTGTAGGTGACGGTTTCGTAGACGAGAGGACATCTAGGACATGCTTGGATTCCGGTAAGTTAATATGCCTAGCCTCGCGTGCCTTTCATTATTTCGCGTATCGCGTGTGTTATTTGTGAAATACTACCGTACTTGATTTATTTGAGTTGTTTATTTGTTTCACTATACTCTTCTTTGAAGTATTGCATGAAATTGGTATCCAAATCTAAATTAGAATCCGAAAGACGAACATCTAAATTCAATCGTGAATAATTTGAAATTATCTTTTAAATGTGATATCCCAAGACGGACCACGTCATAGGATTGGAAGTACGAAATTTCAAATCGTTACTTCGGTTACCAAGAGTAGCCCACCGCTCTCTTTTTGGTCAAATCTGAATATCTCTTAATCATACATCGATTATTATTATTTTTGCCACACCGGCTTGTGTTTGGAGCTCCTTACTACATCTTGAAATAAAAGTCATAATTATGTAAAGTGGAAAGCCGTTGTGCGTGGGTTTGTTCCATATCCCTGATACAATACATTTCTGACATATTGTGTTTGGTTACTCATTATGATATTATGAGATTATGAGGCTCTGACCTCCATTTGATTAGTTATGGTTATGAGGCGCTTTGATGCGGACCTCTTGTGATTAAGTTATGGTTGTGGTAGTGCTTTTGCACATATGAGAAAACGATTGTGGATTGGATATGGTCACGCCCCGTATCAACTAGTTACTAAAATGAATTTCTGGACTCGATTCATATCGATGTGAATATTATTATCTTGAGATTAAAGTAATATTGTGAATTGCTATTAACAGTGATTTCCCGAGATGGACCACATCTTTGGGTTGGAATATGAAATTTGAGATCGTTACGGAGTTTGACACATCAAATCAACGTGAAAGCTTTTCCCGCAAATATTTGACATTTATTTCTCACCGAATTACTTATTCCTGTCATATGCCTCATAAGCTGTTTACATGCTAAGGGTGTTAGCTTACTCATCTGTTTGCTGATCATTTTCTGTAAAAACTGCGTCGGCTGCTATTTTAAAACCGCAGGATGAATTTCGAGGTGGGGGAACGTTCACGACACTCTGGAAAGGAAGGCTCGTTGGTTGGAACATCACATAGTATATTATGTCACTGAAAAGTGTATTCATTGATTTTTAAAATCTTATCACGCTTTGTATTGGAATTGTGCAATAAGATATGTTTGGAATTACTATCGATGGTTGTACTAGCTGTGAACTGACGATCCTTATCGGTTCCCAATGAGGCTCATCACCTCGGGCGGATACATCTCTTCCAAACGTGGGGCCCGACCGGCCTTGCGATTCGAGGGGTGTTGCAGTGTCTTAGCCTAGCGTAGCCTCTTATTTCACCGGCACACGCAAAGAGGTAGGTATTTCTTGTACTTAGTAAGCCTTGGCTCTCTATACTAACTAGGGGAAATTCTCGTTGTCAAATTTAGTTTCAACTCACGACTTGTCCCTAGATTGATCATCACTCCATGAGAACCGGTTTAAGTTAACTGAGATTGCCCAATATCGCAAAAGAAAAAAAAAAATTGTCATTTTAATACATGCATTGTAAATATTTCATTTGCATATAGGTGCATTGTGTATAATCGGGTTGTGTCGGCTAGTAAAAGGTGGGTTTGGTTTGGTTTTCGCCTCGGACAAGTATGCAATGTCGGTATACGTATGCAATGTGGGAGAAAGTATGCAATTGACGTAGGGAAGTTATGCAATGATAAATTGGGAATGTGTGCAAAGTTGGAATTGTGTGAGCCTTGAGAGAGTTTGACTTGAGAGATTGAGTGGTTGCTTGGATATTTTTTCGGGACGAGAAAAACGTAGTGTAGGGGTAGTTGATAACTCCGTTTTTGGAGTTATTTTATTACTTACTTTTCTGCGTTTTGTGTTCTCAACATGGAAAATTTGTCATCTTTTTGAGTGAATCGTGCTAATATTTGTGAAAATGAGTTCTTGAGCTATTCTTGTTGAATCAGCGCATTTTTAGTGTAATTTCGAGATTTTATTGTGATATGAACGCGCGTTGTGTTTTCTTGTCGTGATTCGCAGGAAAATAGGGCTTGGATGATTATGCGGGAGATGGAAACGAGCTTCGAAAACGAGGAACTCAACGAAAAAAGCCAAAAAGGAAGTGCAAAATGAAGGAGTCTTCGTAGGAAGACAAAAGTCTTCATACGAAGACTTGGGACTTAGCCAAAATTTGGATGCTGAAAATGTCTTCCCAAAACAGCTAGCAGTACTTATCTGGGAAGAGCTTCGTAAGAAGAGAAAATGTCTTCGTAAGAAGACTCTTCGTACGAAGAGAGTGCTGACAGAGGCGGTTCTGACGGGGTTTTCATGCAATTTCTCAAAAAATTTGTAATAACTTTATGGAAACGTATTTAAGCTAATTAGGTCGTGATTATCAGTAGTTGGGAATTTTTCGAGACGACTTTGGCGTTGGAACACGCGCCTGGAGCTTGGAGAACGAGAGCGGAAGCTTGGGATCATTCGTTTGACTTCTAAAACTTCATCTTTTCTCTTGTTTTTTGGATTATGATCATATAAATTTGTATTTTGATCATGTCTTTGAGTACCTAAACTCTTATTTCGGGATATCTCGTAGGGAACTAGGGTTTGATCACCACAGTTTGTGGTTTATGGATTTGATTTCATGTTTTCTAGCTTAATTGATGATCTTTTGTTAATTTATGTGTGTTTTATTATCGTCATTCATCTTTTCTATTGTTAGACGTATCAATACGATTGAGCTAGGTTATGAATGTAAGAGGAATCAACGTTTGTTGCCCGAAAACTTGAAACACACACTAGCCGTATCTAGGGTTGAGTAATCTTGCCAGTTAGCTAAGAACTAAGAGTAGACTAATGATTATATTGCATGCTTAAACTTGAATAGACTAGAGGAATCAGCTACGATAGTCTAAGCATAGGTGTTGGTTGAGGAATCTTCAACACAGGGGTGCTCGTTTAACTTAAAAAAGTATCATCGTGTTATGAAAACATAAATTCAACTTGGTGTGACAACCTTAGTGACCCGCAAAGATATCCTGATTTCGTCAACTTAGTAAGAAACCAACAACAAAAATTCATCTCCGTTAATCGAGAAGCAAATCATTTGGTTAACTGGGATACTTTTTCTTTTCAATTTCAATAGAATTAGTAAAAACTAACCAATGCTTTTTTCCCACATAAGGATTTGAAATAATAAATAATTTATAAAGAAGTCTCTTGGGTTCGACAACCCGGATTTCCGGATCATTACCGACAACTGTGCACTTGCAGTTGGAGCGTGTCAAGTTTTTTGCGCCATTGCCGGGGACTTCGGCTAAATTAGTTATAATTCCTAGCCTTAGGGATTTTACTTTCTGTAAAAATCTGTTACCCACCTACTTTCTGTGTGTGATCTGTGTTTTGAGGTTGGATTTCACGGTGCATGCCCCGTTCTAGAGACGAGCCTTTGCACCCAACACTTGAAGACCCGAAAACCTTGTTACGCGCACAACGTAGAGACAATAGGATGACAAGCTCAGTTACTATGGACGAGCAAGTGGAGCTGAGTTTGAGAGGATCCGCAAAGGTATGCAAGATGCGGAGGCAGCTAGACTTGCAGCTGTGGAGGATGCGGCTAATCGGGCACGAGAGTCTGAGCAGCTCAGAACTCAGATGGCCAAGATGCAGGCTCTGATGGATTGCTTGCCCCCCCCCCAAAATACACAACCACTTCCTGATTTGGGGGCACAAGTGGCAAACAATGGAGGAGCAAATGGAGGTAATAACGGTGGGAATAATGGAGGCAATAATGGGGGAAACAACATGCAAAACGCCGCGACAAGTCAACAATGCTAAAGTTGATGAGCGTCCTATGGTGGATTACTTCAGAACTACTCCAACCTGCTATCAACCCACCATTGTTAGACTACACATCAATGCCCAATATTTTGAGCTGCGCCAGCACATGATTAATATGTTTCGTGATGAGTGCGCATCAATGGTGCTCCAGTAGATGACCCCAACCACCATCTACTTATGTTTGAGAAAATTACATCGATTTTGTATGACCGAAGGGTTCCAGATGAAACAGTTAAGCTACTACTATTTCCCTTCTCTTTATTTGGAAAAGCCAAGAAGTGGCTTATGGAACTGCCAGTAGGGAGTATTGTGACATGGGAAGATTGCAGTCATGAATTTCTGAGGAAATATTTGCCTCCATCCAGGGTTGCTCAGCAAATGGCTGAGATTACAAAGTTCACTCGGGAAGAAGACAGCTCATTAGGAGACGCATGGAGAAAGTTAAGCCAAATTAGTAAAACAAACTAATGCGGTTTGCCCACATAAGGATTTGAAATAATAAGTAATTTATAAATAAGTCTCTTGGTTTCGACAACCCGGATTCCCGGATTATTACTACACCAACAACTGTGCACTTGCAGTTGAAGCGTGTCACTGACAGCGATGAAGTCCCAAATCACAAACATGGCAATGGATATTCAAATTTTAAAGACCGAGCAGAAGGTGAAATTGATGCGTGTATGAGGAAGATGGATGAGGTGACGGCGAGGCTGGATGAGGTGACAGAGAGGCTAGATGGGTTGACCGACACCAACACTGATGCTAGACCGATGGGAATGGAAGAACCTACCGATGCGTCGGCTTCCCAATTCGTTCGTATTAGCCAGGAAGAAGCCGCAGTATCTCCGGATCCCGACACTGCTGCTGGAGCGATGGGAGCGGTAGAACCTACCGATGCGCCGCCTTCACCATTGGTCCCAACTGCTGAAGAAGAAGATGCAGACTTTCTTGATGCCAACAGTGAGGTGATTGAACCGTTTGCTCAATGTCCCAATCCACCAGCTGCCTCGATCTCACAACCTGTCAATCAGCCGCCTGAACTGATCATTGTTGCATTTCCTGATGAACCAACCATCGAGCAGTGCTGGTTTCATAGTTTTTTCACAAGGATCAGTAAGGAAAAGGTCGAGGGAGACGCAAACACCACCAAGGAACATAAGGCTAAACTGTATGATCATTTCCAGAGGTAAGAGATCAACATTGCGCAATTTTATTTTTATTTACTGTTCTCGTATCGTATCATTTGTGTGACTAAACTTCATTTGTGTTTCCAGTAAGGTATTGGTTGACATCCCTGGTGGCCAAAAGATCTCTCTTTCACACGCGTACGAGTTTTCACGCGCTTAGTGGATGACAAAAGCGGTAATAGAGTAGATAAAATTTTAACTTGCATTTCAATTGAATTTGTCGACAATTTTATGAGTTTTAAATGATTTCAGACCATTATATGCATGACGACAATTTTGACGAAGGAAGAGCAGGAACCCGTCATGCTGGATCAAAAAATTTATTATCTACCAATGACAGTTTTCAGACTTGCAAACTCGGATATGGGATACATGCTAACCCGTGAACATCTTCTTGCGTCTATATCCGAGTTGTCCATGGTACTATAAGTAATATCTCTGTCATATTTTAGTGCTTATTGTGGTCATATACTAATTTCATATTGTATGTTGTTTTCAGATTGCACTCCCAATAAACATGGCTCAACATCACTACTATCTGCTTGTAGTTAGCCTAGAACACAAGGGTGTTTACGTCTTCAACTCGGCCCAAACCATTGTTGAGAGGTCGGTGGGGGATAAAGTTCTTAATTCACACTAGTCTGACCACACCGTATAAAAACGATTACAACGAGGAGATAACGAAGCGGAAGGTCGTTCATATGTGGGACATATTTCTGCACCAGGGGAACGGGTTTGTGAACTACACTTATTTGTAATTGCAGTTAAGTTTTACATCATTTTCTTATCTAATAGTGAATAAATTTGTTTTTAAGGGTGACTGTGGATTCAACTTATGTTTCTACCTGAAACACCTGAGAACACTCGTTCCCAACATCTCCGTGAATTACACAGTGAACGGGTGGTACCTCCGAATATGGCTTGCACACTTCATTAGGACTCACGAGTTAAGCAATGAGTTGAATCGCGTTTCCAGAGAATTCAATTAGTTCTCACGAGATCCTGAATCTTTTACAGTCTTATTAAGTAATTATTCGGATGTGCCTTGAGTCAGGGAATTAGTGCACCCCAATTCACATGTAAAATTTGCAGTAAAAAATTGTTGTTTCTCCTTTTGCAATGTCATATTTCCAATTTTACAATTTGCTTAATTCTTCAGGATGGCGTAGAAAATAAGGAGGTTTATGTTGCGATAATTCCCAAGTATAGGAATACCGATATAAGTACTACCCGGATAAGTGCGTGGTCGAATCCACAAGGAGAGGAGGGTTAGATAATGACTTACTATACGAGCAATAGAAAGTAACTAAGTGACTAATTAAAACGGCTAAAAGAAATTTCATAGGCTTTAAAGCTAGCCAAGCTATGAAATCCACCACATAAGTAGAGCAAGTTGAGAGTTGTGATTTTGCTAAAGTAAATAACTAAGAAAGAAGTAAAATAAAAAGTAGAGAGGGGCTAGGGATCATCGGTTTCTCCAGTGACCAATCCTCCTATTATATTCAAGCTCAGTTCTCAAATCACATGCGTTAATCCACAAGAAAAGTATCTCAAGAAGTGATTGCTCATTGCAATCCATCTCGCGACAAATGAAGTGTGTAAATCCAACACGTTAATCAAGCATTAAAGAGATCATTCAAATGAGATTCCCAAATTTCAAGTATTTGAAGCATCAACCATATGTAAACACACATTAGTGTTTCCACATGAAAGATCAAGTAACAAATGATATTTGTAAATTCTCACTCAAATCACCTAACTAGTGCTCAATTTCTCAAAGTTAGGATTGACGAGTTCCTCTCACTCAATTGCAACCTCAAATCAAACAAAGTCAAGAGTATTCGCACATCTGCCTCAAATCAAACAAAGTCCCAACAACTTGATTCAACTACACAAATGAAGCTAAGTACTCTAACGATAGCTACTAACCTCAAATCAAACAAAGTCAAGAGTATTCGCAACAAATGATATTTGTAAATTCTCATTCAAATCAAACAAATTCCAAACGTTGCATTAAGCATTAAAGTGAACTAATTCAACCCATTCATACTTTAAGTTCAACTTGAAGCAGTAGGAAGATTGAGGCACTAGGTAGTCCCAAATCACCCAAGAAATTGAATTAGCTAGACATAATAGGGGATTCAAGAGAGATTAAGAGAAATTTAACTTTCAATAATCAAAACATGAATTGACACTTGAAAGTCCCAAAAACTTGATTCAAGTACACAAATTAAGCTAAGTACTCTAATGATAGCTACTACTGCTATTACAGTGCCAATAACAACAAGAACAGCAGCAAAAATCGCACCAAACAGCCCAGGAAACAGAGCACTACAACAACCTATAAATGGTACAAATTCAACCTCCTCTCTCCCTCTCTTCCTCTTTCTCTTGTTCTTGGCCCTGAATATGCTCAAGGTCGAGCTCAGAAGCTCAAGAACAAGCCATGAACAGGTGAAATGGGAGAGAGAGAGAGAGAGGGAGAGAGAGAGAGAGAGAGAGGAGGAAACAGAGGAACGTCGCTGTGACTGTAGAACCCGAAGGTAAGAGAGCTCCATCTTCTTCTTCATCTTCGTATTTTATAGATAGTGGGGAAGGGTTTGCGTAGCCTCCAAGAACATATCTTATCCCTTTAATTGAACTCAAATACCCTCAATCGTTGATTCTCACGAACCCTAGAATTTGGGGCTTTTCTCTTTGTGACTTCTTGGGCCGAATTGAGTGAATATGTAGGTAAAGCTTGGGCTGGGGAGTGATTAGAAGCCAAAATTGAGCGATTTCGTGGTGATTTGGTTATGGTTCGAAGCTTCCAGGAAGCTTGTTCTTTGTCCATGGAGCCCTGGTGTGTTCTGGTGCCGCGAGGAAGAAGACGCGGTCTGTTGGTGCTGATCTGTTTTACAGATTTTGCAAAATGGCCCCACTAGGTTTGCTGGGGGCTTTAAAATGCCCCCATCGTTTAATTAAAGTCCAAACTGACCACCCTTGCTGTTATATCACTTCACATCAGCCCTTATGAAGTTTATAACAAGCCAACTACACCCCCCCAACTCCGTTGGAATATTCTCTCTTTCGCCCTTGAATGTAACTTTAGCCTTCTAACTTGCTATCTCTTCAAATTTTGGCCTCTTTGTCACTTGACTTCTTCGAAACAAGCCCTTCTAACTTCTTCTACATGTCTCTTGGCCCTCCTAAGCACCTCCTTAAATCATCACTTGAGCTCAAATGTGACCTTTAACCTAAAAAACAGTTGAAAACACCCAAAACTACAAGAACAAAGCATAAGTCTAAAAATTGGAATAAATAAGGAATTACACATCTATTAAAGTTACGAGAGTCTCATTAACCTGCTAAAACATTCAAATTTCATTAATCAACACACACCCCAACAAGCCTTTTGCTCGTCCTCGAGCAAAGACAGCGATATCAATAGTGAACTCGTGAAGAACCAATCATGAGAGACACACACTCAGCTAGACAAGGCTTGACTCAATTCTAAATTAGACTCAAATATTCACAAAAACACACACACATTATCTATCCTAAGTGAGAACCCTAAGAAAATAAAATCCTAAAAATACTAGCTAATTTTAATTTTTTTGGTGGGAGAAAAAGAAGAATGCACAAATGTTTCCTCAAATAAATTCTCAAAGTCCACAAAGATTAAGAAAGAGGTCTATGGACGTCTAAGCATATACTCATACAAATGTGGGCGGTGGTTGGTAGAAGTTGACTCGTGTGAACCACAAAACTTGTTAATTAAGTCCAATTAGCAAGAAAGTATGACTTCAAAAATAAGGATCACATGAATCTAGTCATTCTTATACTTATTCAAAATCACCCATGTACGATGGACCTCCAAAGCTTTGAACACATTTTTTTTAGAAGGGGGGATATGGTTGTGGGCTTGTATGATCATTTTTTGGATTTTTTTGGAGGTGGTGCAATTTTCATCATTTCATTTTGTTTCAAGATTTATAGCATTATCATTTTTTCCACATATTTCCACCTCCAATCCAAGGCTCTCAAAGACCCACAACAAAATAGAGGAATATACAAGCGAGTGGGCTTTTTCAGCTAAACCAAGGGAGATATCTAGGTGGTGACGTAACATTGATCCCCAGACACCCCTCTATTTCTTAGACATCGCCTGGGGTGTCATTGGTCACCACCACTCCAATGGGCTACAAGTTTCCACCGCCAAAAATAATGAGAGTAAAATCCGTTTTGTAGATTTCAAATAGCTTTAGAAAATGCACCCTTTATCAAAAGTAGAAGACGTCAGCGTTTATGTGATCAATTTAGCTTGAAGAACTTGAACATGAAACGTAAATTTAGTGTGTCGCTTTGTGCGAACGCATGAGATCGCGGGTGTGGGATATTGGTGTAGATGTATTGAGTATAAGCGAAGAATTCCTTATTAAAATAAAGGTAAAAAGAACATGGGCTAAGAGATTTCACAATCTGAAAACATCTAGCTTCCTAAATTCTCCCTTTTCACTTTTTTTTTTCATTTTTCATTTTTTCCAAAATAAGTGACCCAACTAAAACTTTTCAAGACTCAAAAAATTCTATCAAAGAATAAAATAAAATCTAGACTCAAGATGAAAGGTTAAATAAATAAATAAAAAAGAAAAGAAGAAAAAAAATATATGGTTTGACACGGGAAAAGAGTGATGTTTCTCATGAAAGGTTCACACATTTTTTTTTCAAAATTTTCATTTTGTTCAAGTTTTATGACTTTTCAAATTTTTATTTTTTTTTGTATTTTTCAACATAATGTAAGCTACAAAGAGAGAAAAATATAGTGCAAGTAACAAGTAATTAAATCTATAATCCACTCCCCCCAACTTAAATTTCACATTGTCCACAATGTGTGAGAAAAATGGTGTAGCAACAATTTCACATAGGGAAAAAGGGATCGAGGGACATCACATCGCATTCTTTGTCATCAAGCATGAGTTCTCCTCCAAGAGCAACCTAAAAAATGTTAATAGAAAAGAGAGAGAAAAAAAAGCAAGTAATAGACATAAACTTATTTATTTATTTACAACTAGGGAGGTGGAACAAAGAAATGATACTACTCAACCCCCAATCTTGAAAATTTCTTTCCATGCCATGCCCCTACTTCATTCTTAGAAAAGTACTTCTCCTTCAAAAAGTTTGATTCATCAACTAAAATAGAAAGGAGAAGAAGGGAAAAGCACAATAAATGAATAAGAGATGCAAGCAAAGTCTAGAAATAAAGGTAGAGCAATTAGTTGTCGCATGCATCATCATAAGAAAAGGGTTTGAAATCCTCAAATGGAATCGTAGAACGAGTCTTCATAAGTTTCCAATTTTTCACTTGAAACCACAATTTGGGAGATATGAGCAACTTGTGAATCCTCAGTCTCATCAATTTTAAACATGACATATGGATTTAGAGATGTGGACTCGCAAGAGAGAGATGTCAAATCATTTGTGAACATGAAACCACACCAAACACTTAGGCTCATGAGTCGGGTCAGTGACTTCGTCATATTGATCCACTAGTCTCTCGTCTTCATCAAAGTTATATGCATCTTTCATGAGAAGAGATGAGTAGGAAGCTTCACTAGCACACAAAAATTCAAAATCCTCCCATGTAACCTCATCTAATTCCTTGAAAGATGTTGTAAGAGAGTCCACATGGATCGGAGTATCAACACTTGAACCCTCCAACTTACTTGAAGGTCCTCCCACAATATCTAGTGGAGGGAGTTCTCCGAGAGTATCCTCTAAGTCATCACAAAATATGTAATGCTCATGATCATTGGAACTCTGGTGAGTATTACGCTCTTCATGAGCACAAGAATAGACAACACTTCCTTCATGAATGGTTGCATCAAATTTGACCTCATCACATGAGTGGTTTCAATTTTGTGACTCCTCCTCACATGTGTCACTATGTGAGTTATCAATAATGACTTCACTCATGTCATGGCTTGAAGAGTCATCATCATAAACATCAATCTCACTACCAATAACACTATCACATGCTTCTTTAGAATGTGCAAATGAGAAATGAATACAATCACCTGTCCTAGTGGAAACAACTCCATCATCAAACACATCATCCAAAATTTGATCTTGAGTAAGCTCGTGATGTGTGTGAATGGGAACTTTAGACTCGTGTGATGGTGAGTCTTGTGAAAAATGAGAACCATATGCAAGAGACTCATTATCATGTGATTGTGAATATGAGGAAGCCACTCTGTCCTCCAAATGAGAAAACGATTCTACTAGTTCTCTTTGTGATTCTCTAGTGATTCTATGATTTCAATATTATTTTGAATAAAGTTTTGAATTTTCTCCAATTGAGAACACTTATAGGCGTATTTAGCTCATCATTCAAAAACAATTCCCTCTCAAAATGATTCACTCCTCTTGATTCACAATTCATGTTATCATATTCATAAGCACAAGAATCACTTATAGGCATGTAGTTAAGTTATGAATCCTAACAAAAATAGAAAAATATTTGTAGCTTCGAGTTACTATAGTATTCTTCTTGGAAGTGTAAGTGGGGAGGTAATGGCGGTATATTTGTAAAGCACACATATACGTCGCATCAGATCGGGTCGGAACCCGATGGATCTGCCCTCAGATCCAAATCCATCTCCTAATCTGTTCGGGTCTGGCTTTCCGGATCCAATCCAATCCATTCGGCTCGGATCTCAGATCGGCTCGGACTATATTGCCATCCTTACCGGCAACGGTGCCAAAAACTTGTTGCGATAATTCCTAAGTATAGGAATACCGTTCTAAGTAGTACCCGGATAAGCCCGGGGTCGAATCCACAAGGAGAGGAGGGTTAGATAATGACTTACTATACTAGCAATAGAAAGTAACTAAGTGACTAATTAAAACGGTTAAAGGAAATTTCATAGGCTTTAAAGCTAGCCAAGCTATGAAATCCACCACATAAGTGATGGAGCAAGTTGAGAGTTGTGATTTTGCTAAAGTAAATAACTAAGAAACAAGTAAAATACCAAGTAGAGAGGGGCTAGGGATCATCAGTTTCTCTAGTGACCAATTCTCCTATTATATTCAAGCCCGATTTTCAAATCACATGCGTCAATCCACAAGACAAGTGTCTCAAGAAGTGATTGCTCATTTCAATTCATCTCGCGACAAGTAAAGTGTGTAAATCCAACATGTTAATCAAGCATTAAAGAGATCATTAAAATGAAATTCCAAATTTAAAGTATTTCAAGCATCAACCATATGTAAACACACATAGGTGTTTCCACATGAAAGATCAAGCAACAAATGATATTTGTAAATTCTCACTCAAATCACCTAACTAGTGCTCAATTTCTCAAAGTTAGGATTGACGAGTTCCTCTCACTCAATTGCAACCTCAAATCAAACAAAGTCAAGAGTATTTACACATCTACCTATTCAATGCATCAAATACGTTAACAAGAGAAATCCAAACGTTGCATTAAGAATTCAAGTGAACCAATTCATCCTTGAGGTTCAACTTGAAGAAATAGGAAGATTAAGGCACAAGATAGTCCCAAATCACCAAAGCAATTGAATTAGCTAGACATAATAGAGGATTCAAGAGAGATTAAGAGAAATTTAACTTTCAATAATCAAAACTTGAATTCACACTTGAAAGTCCCAACAATTTGATTCAACTACACAAATGAAGCTAAGTACTCTAATGATAGCTACTGCTGTTACAGTGCCAAGAACAGCAAGAACAGTAGCAAAAATCGCACCAAACAGCCCAGAAAACAGAGCACTACAACAACCTAGAAATTGTACGAATTCGACCTCCTCTCTCCCTCTCTTCCTCTTTCTCTTTTTCTTGGCCCTGAATATTCTCAAGGTCGAGCTCAGGATCTCAAGAACAAGCCATGAATCAGGTGAAATCGGAGAGAGAGAGAGAGAGAGAGAGAGAGAGAGAGGAAGAGAGAGGAGAAATAAAGGAACGTCGCTGTGACTGTAGAACCAGAAGGTATGAGAGCGCCTTCTTCTTCTTCATCTTCGTATTTTATAGATAGTGGGGAAGGGTTTGCGTAGCCTCCAAGCACATATCTCAGCCCTTTAATTGAACTCAATCGTTGATTCTCACGAACCCTACAATTTGGAGCTTTTCTCTTCATGACTTCTTGGGCCGAATTGAGTGAATATGTTGGTAGAGCTTGGGCTGGGGAGTGAATTGATGCCAAAATTGAGCGATTTCGTGGTGATTTGGGTCTGGTTCGAAGTTTCCACGAAGCTTGTTCTTCGTCCATGGAGCTCTGGTGTGTTCTGGTGCCGCGAGGAAGAAGACGCGGTCTATTGGTGCTGATATGTTTTACGGATTTTGCAAAATGGCCCCACTAGGTTTGCTGGGGGCTTTAAAATGCCCCCAACGTTTAATTAAAGTCCAAACTCACCACCCTTGTTGTTATATCTCTTCACATCAGCCCTTATGAAGTTTACAACAAGCCACCTACACTCCCAACCTCGTTTGAATATTCTCTCTTTCGCCCTTGAATGTAGCTTTAGCCTTCTAACTTGGTCTGTCTTCAAATTTTGGCCTCTTTGTCACTTGATTTATTCGAAACAAGCCCTTATAACTTCTTCTACATGTCTCTTGTCCCTCCTAAGCACCTCCTTAGTTCATCACTTGAGCTCAAATGTGATCTTTAACCTACAAAATAATTGAAAATGACCCAAAACTTCAAGAAAAAAAGCATAAGTCTAAAAATAGGGGTAAAATAAGCAAATTACACATCTAAGCAAGTTACTAGAGACTCATTAACCTACTAAAACATTCAAATTTCATTCATCAACAGTTTACGAGACAATAGAGTTTCAAGACGATGTGCTTGGCGACTTCGGAGGGGACAAAACATGTGAGATCTCGGATGAAGAGTTGAACCCAAATGAAATCAAAGAGCAGTCTCGATGGGACAGACTAGAGTGCTGGACTCCTCTCTCTACGAGTGATACGGGTGTGCTGGTTCCATTTTTTGAACTAGGTGAGCACATGGAAAGAGAAGAGTGATGGACCCGTGAATCTACATACAATTGTGACACGCCCGTGTATGACTATGAAAACATGCAATTTCTAGAAGGACCGAATGGTCCATATGGGAGGTGAAGGCAAGCAAAGATATCTTAGGAAAAGACGCCTTACGCGAAACAATTTAACCTGTCTATGACAATCTTTACAAACCATATGAAGCGCGTGACATCCATGGCTCACATGGGTTAGCAAGATCCCAAGCTTCATTCGTGTTTTGACATATGGCTTCATGACGAAGATGACCATTATCCATCTGTGAACTGTGGGATAAGGTCAAGACGTCGGGAATTCTTCTATTATCTAGTTACCAAGGGAAATTTTTGGGGATGGGAACATGTAGACGAATGGACATATACCCAGAGGCGTAATTACTCGAAGTTAATGGGCACTCCGAGGACCGAAACGGTTATTAAGGACGAGCACTGGTACAAAGCTTTTCAAGAAAGTTCTGATTTTGAAGCCCTAAAGCGTGAGACTTTTGAATACGTTAGATGTAACAGGCCTATGAGGGGTTCCGATGGAGCGCGTGCGAAGAGGTGGTTCATGCATTGGAGGACTAAGCAGCCACGTAATGGATATGATCATTGGATTCTCGTCTATGTAGACGTGTTCGATCCCATAGGCGTGTGCGTGAAGGTGTACGATCCAGTGACGAGATCGGGGAAGAATTCGGGACTTGACCCAACTCTGCACAGATTTTCCGAAATTGCTAAAGGAGTGGGGAGAAGAGCATGTTGCTAGGCGGGCCAAGTCAAGTAAGAGGGTCCTTGATGTACTCAACTTCCCGCGAAAGAAGGATATGAGATTCGAATGTACGTTTCCAACCTCCACTGCATTGTCTATGCTGCGCGTGATCGAGAAGATCATCGAGGACCCTACTATTAGAGGAAGTTTTGAGTGTTATGAAAAAGATCAATTATTTTATAGGAAAGAATATACAGTGGCAATATGGATGACTGTTTTTCAATTCGTCACCGTTGACACATATGGCAATAGAATAGACGAGCTAGTTTCGACTGTTTTGATATTTGTATGACCTCTCAAATTTTCATATAAAGCAGGGTAAAAGACAATTGACTCCCTATATTTAGGCATAAACGCTTTTTGCCCCCTGAGTTTTAGATAAAGACATTTTTCCCCTTTCTAACTAGGAGACCCTAATGCCTCTACCTTAAGGCTACGTTTGGGTAGCGGTAGAAGGAGACATCATAGCATAACTTATGATCCTCGTTTTTTATCCGGTATTTGGGTGCAGGTATAAGGGAGTTCATAAGTTATACCCCCTTATGCTGATAACCAATTTAAGAGCAACTCCAACAGTTTGCCTAAAACGTTCTTTGGCACAAAAATAGGCCAGCTTTGGCCAAAATCTGTCTCCAACAGATGGTGTAAAACCTGGTGTATCTTTACACCAGGCCTAAAGTTGGACAAAAATGGAGAAAAACTAAGTTTACTATAGCTGGTGGAAAACCATTAAAAACACAAATTTATTCAACCTCCCTCCTCCTGCAAGTCTCCTCCAACTCCTCTGCCCTCTCCAACATTCATATCCACTGATCCAATTACCGGGAATCAACAGAAAGGCCACTCGTTTTGGAAGAGAGTTGCAGAAAATTATCATAAACATAAAGATATTGTTTCAGATAAAAAATAATAAAATTTTAAAATAAAAATAAAAATTATTTTGCTCACTTTAACAAATTATTTAATACAATACATTTTGTAAAAAATTATTTCGTTGTTGACTACATATAGCTACGTGATTGTTTAATAAGAAAAAAAATAGTAATAAAATAATGTTGGTGGCCTATATTTAGGTCATCTGCTGGAGCAAATACTCAAAAAGTGCTGGTGTAAAATTTATGACATGTACAAATTTAGTCCAAAGACAGTTTTGCTGTTGGAGATGCTCTAAGGCAAACAAATTATACCACCCTATAGGTGGTATAAGCCCGGTGAAAGAAAGGGGGGATACCTTTCTGTTTGGAACATGACAAAAATACCCCCCGGTCTTTTTCAATTTGACTACCCCTTGTCCCCCCGTTTTTCTGCTCTGAGTTTGGTTGTGTGAGTGTGTGGTAAAAAGAACATGAGAGTGTTTGTTATATCCAGTCTGATTTAGGTTGAAAAACTCAGTACACAATATTTGAAGATAACATAACTCAATTCCAATAATTAATGAAGAAGTTATTCAGTCTGAATGTTAAGCACATTTTAAGTTTCAACACTTAAGAGAAAATTCTAAGTGTTTACCGTTAATGCATGCAGAAAGTCCACGACTAATTTCAGACAAGAAAAAGAAAGAATTTGATGAAGAGTTCTATACATGATTTGAAGTACAAAACCTAGGAATCCAAATATGCAACCAGGATTCAAAACAGATAATTGTTAATAAGAAAAAGTTGTTGAAAAATGGATACAGCCCTCAGGTGTACACTAACAATCAAGAACATGCATTTTTTCCAGCAACTCTAACATAGAATTGTGATAAATTGAGACAGAGTTATGCCAAATTTCACATTATTGTAACGTTGATTAAAGAATGCGATAAAGAATGCGAAGTATCAAGCCACTCAACGATTGATCAAATTAAGAAGGAGATATGCTTGCATGGACGGATGCAGTTTTGTCACCAAAAAATTCATACACTCGAGAATTAAAACACATTTTTTCATGTTTCTAGGCAAGATTTTATGGCATACACATGATAAACAACACCCATAGACTTCCCAATATCATATAGAACAAGGATTTTTTCAACTTCAAGTGAGACTTAAGTTTTCAGTGTTGGAAAACTAAACAATTGAGATTTTCGCAACAACGAGGATTTAGAAAATGATTCCTTGGAATTTTCATGCGCTTAGATTCAACAACGGGTTCAATCTTATCATTACAATATAATTGACGAATTCGATGAAGAATGGAGTTAGGGGTTGCAGAAACATCTTACCCTGATTTCTCCCAAACTATGAGTCAATCATCAAAATTCTTCCAAGGGTGAGTTTGAATACACGAGGGTGCTGTTGCAGCAGAAAACTTGAAGAGGAGACGGTTTAAATGGTTTTTTGAATTTTTTCTCAAGAACACTCAAGAACCATGAAGAGTTGATTAAGGAAATACTGTTTTGATCCTAATAGGTTTCTTAGCTAGGAGGTCTGTTAACTGGGAGTGTGACACCTCACCATGGACTGGAATGATGGTGGCAATGTAGTGCCGCATGGGGGGAGTCAAAATGTAGGTTTTACTGATTTTTTAGGGTTAGAATTAGGTTTATAGTTAGGTTTTACTGATTTTTTATGTGCCCACCACATCCAGTAATTGCATAATCACCCCTCTAACATCATGTTATCACCAAATTACCCCAACCACACAACTTGATAGTCAGAAAAAAGTTTTACACACTAATTCAGGCACTTATTGAAATTAATACAAAGTCATGCTCTCAAAAGTGAGATATTCAGTCTGTCGAACCATCCGTGGTGGTGGGAGCGTTCCCCTGGGGAGATAGTTGGCGATGTTGTTTCACGGTCATCTTCGCGCAGAGGATTGGCTTAATTGGTAAGTTGAGTGTTGACCATCACCCAATATTTAAAATCTTCTGAATAAATAGAATTGCAGCAATTTGCAATGCTCTACATATATCAGAAAGGGTAAAATACACTTTCTACCCCTATACTAAGGAAAAAAATACACTTTGCACCACCGACATTTGAAAAATTCCACTTTGCACATGTGTAACGGAAAAACGGTAGGACACATAACGCCCTTTTGTCATGTTCTGTTAGGAATGTGGGTGACACCACTTTTTCTGACCATATTGTTGGGTTTTTTTGGTTGATTCAAAACCCTAGCATGGGATAGTCTACTTTGACTAACATAATTGGTATCCTTATTGGGTTAGGAAACAAATCATTTTCTTGGGCAATCGAGGGAGGATTCAAGTCTAGGTGGAGGCGGCTCGAATCAACTAGTGAATCGAGGGAGAAATATCATTGGAAGAGGGAGTGTTCTAAGAATCGTGCACATGTAGATCTCGCTTCATGTGGAGGAGGCTCAAGGACGATGTGACTCTCTAGGCCCCCTTGGGGGCGGTTCGGGCTCTGCGCATGGAGCATGGGCGAGTGTTATTGGGCACCCGGGTTAGTGGTGTGTTATTGCGCACACATCGGTTGGTGGCGCGATTGGATCTTGGATTGACGCGCATCGGGTTATTGGTTTTGCGCATTGTTGCGGGTGGCGGCGCAAATTGGCATGACATTGTTTGATAGGCACTTTTGTCACTAAGTGTCATTGGAGTGACGTTGGGGTAGCATTAGTCATGGTGCATTGAAGAGGCGTTTGTTGGGACGCATTGGGAGTGTGTTTAAATTCCGCAAATTGGGAATACATTCGGAGTGGGTTTTTTTGGATTGATGAGAAGAATTGTTTCGCAAGCTATGGTGTTCGAATCAAGGTGGAGGTTTGTTGGGTTTTTTTTTGGTTGATTCAAAACCCTAGCATGGGATAGTCTACCTTGACTAACATAATTGGTATCCTTATTGGGTTAGGAAACAAATCCTTTGCTTGGGCAACAACTATTTTCAATTAGGAAATAATTGTCTTGGACGGATTCTTTCCTAGTTTGTCTCCAATTATGTTTGGAAATTATTTTGGCAATGCTTGGCAGTAGGATACTTTGACTTCTTGGGCAATAATTGTTTCCAATGTAAGGAAACAATATCTTGGACGGCTTTGAATTTTTTGGTAGTCTCATTATTTGTTTAGGAAACAAATATTGGGACGATTGTTTTCATTGCTTTGGGTCCAAGTTTTGTACTAGTATAAATAGATGCTAGGATCAAGACTTTGGGAGTGCTTGTAATTGGGATGGTTTCTCATCAATAAATTGGTTGGTTTGGCCGTGGATGTAGCTAGTCTCAAAACTAGTGAACCACGTAAATTCTTGTGTTCTTGATCTTGTTTTTTTTTTTTTTTTTTTTTTTTTTTTTCTTGCTTTCTCCTGTCTCTCGCGTATTGGAATCCTAACACGTATTGCCTATGTGTAATTGTATGACTTTATTGCCCTTGATCAGTGTTACTCTTGAATCATCAAGCACACAAAGAACCCACGGAAGTGAAACCAAAAATTGCAACTTCAAAATACAACTCAGAAAAAGTAAAAAAATTAGATTGATTAAAAGCTCGAAGTTCCATCATTGAATAACCAATCAACACTAGAATCATTCGCCAGACATCACTAACCTGCAGCCCTAAAAACATGATTAAAGTTACAAAACATGATTAAACCAACACTTACATGGCGTTAACAACCTACTAACGTGACCTCACCAAGTTCCAACGACAATTTTATGGTCACTCAACTAAATTTAATACGAATTCAATATATTTTCGCAATTACCACCACCGTCATCCATCACAACTACCCTCACCAAGTTCCAATTCCCTGAATGCCATCAATCAATCCGCCCAAATTTGCTACAAGACCAAATCGAACTCCAAAAGTAAACCTAAGTTCTCATTTCTAGAAGAAGAAAGGTAACCATATGTGAAAGTTTATAAACAGATTACAAAAGAGAAGGGGATGCAGAATTACAGATGGAGAACAGGAAAAAGGGAAGGAAGAACCACCACCAGTCCACCACCATGGGCGACAAACTACAGTGTTAGAGACAAAACTAGTTTAGTGTATTTATGAGTGGTTAGCTTGTCACATCCAAGATTGTATTTATGAGTGGTTAGCTTGTCACATTCAAGATTCAAGAATTTGACATAGAAAGATTGCAGCACGGTTTTTTCATTTTGTCACACTAACATTTGTGGCTAGTTGGATGCATGAGCTTTGTACAATTAGACGTCTCGTGTCTGTCATATGTAGTACTTACCATCATTTATATACCACCGCAAAACTTTTTGATCTCCGGAAGAGATCAGAGGCAGGAGAGACTTGACCAACTGGACCAGTAGCACAGAGGCAACATTCCCAATAGTAATATGCACAAATTAGCTAAATTTTAGTCTCAACTAAATATATTCATTTTAGCGAAGTAGTTTTGCTCCAGCAGTGTTGTACCAATAATGTAAAAATTAAATTAAAGAGAAAAAAATAAAGTAGCTAGAAGTCTAGAATATGTTGACTCGTCATATCTAACTACCATGAAGGGAGGCTATTAAAATAACATTTGGTTTATTGACTTGCTATTTTAGTAGTAACTTTCATTGGTAATTTACTATGGATGCTCTAACATTATTTATATTATAAAATAGAACGGTTGACTTTAAAATGTCTTTTAGGCCATTGGATTGAATTAACCCTAACCCTTAGATCTCTCCCACTTATAGTTACAACTCCCAAAAGTTTGGAGATAATGGAGAAGATAATGGGTAGTGGTTTATTCAGCAATTAACAAAAATCACCCGTACTCTTCCTCATATCTTTCCTACTTTCTCTCTCTTTTTTCTAATGGGTAGTGGTGGTTGGTGGGAAATTTTAACTTTCTCTCTCTTCCACTACACTTTATATCTTAACACTATAATTCAATGAGTGAGAAAATTTTACATGTAATTTTAATTTTTTGCTAAATTCAACTTATATATTTTCTGAATTCAAAACGTTTCTCCTAATTTTACAATTATTGTCAGCTATTCGTTCTTAGTTTTTTTTCGAATAGTTCTTAGTTTTTTTTCGAATAGTGCCCTCGGGCACGGGCAATCCCCTAATCTAATTAATAGCGTAAATGTTTAGTAGAGCTCGATTGATATACATAAACTGTCGGTGTACATATTTGGAGGGCCAACAAAATTGTCCCATTATGAGACATGGAGTAATCATAATACCCCAAAGTTGGAAGTTCCAACTTCTCCATCATCATAAACACAAGTGTGACATACCACGACACCAGATACAGGACCCAACAAAGAAAGCAAAAACAAAGTGTAATCTATTGCATATATTCAGGCATGTTGTGTGTTTTCTTTTACCACTAACCCTCTCATTGTTCTCACTGCCTGCCGACACATTCATAAAATTCACAGAGAGAGTGAAAGATTAACCAAATGGGTTGCCTTTATACTTTCCAACAAATTTACAGATAAGTACAGGTAACAGGGCTAGTACAACATTGCAAAAGCCAGATAAAAATAAATGGGTGAAGAAAAAAAAGATGTCTGTAATCTATCTTACACACAATGACAACATCTACAAGGTAAAGAAAAACAAATTACAAGTGGGAATCTATGATTGACAACAACTGCAAATGTCCAATAATCTATGTCATGGTAACTAACCTATGCTAAACAAAGATCTTTCTGGGGTGTTTTAATGGCCGACGAAGAATACGACTTAATTTTCAGGCTGATTCTGCAGGCAAGTTTTCTCATAAAACACAGTCGTGACTCGATCCCATTGCACCAGCATGAATTTTAACACCCCAAAACCGATAAATCATATAGGAGTTTCACCATTTATTTTCTTCGTTTCCTCAATCTTTCTGTATTTTCAATTATGTTCTTTAACCCCAATCTCAGCTTACTTGTTCACCAATAAGATCGAGACCTACAAGAAGGAAAGCCACACCTTGGAACAGCAAGAAATAGAAGTGCACTCCTTGAGCAGATAAGAGACTCCTCAGTGCAGCAGTAAGCAGCAAGAAAGCAAGGGCAAGCTCTTTTCTGTATATCTTGTTTGTTTTCTTCACACACGGTGTGGAAACTAGCGCTTCTTGATGCTCTTTCACTTTGTTAAGCCCAAACAGTTCACTCTCAGAGACACCGCGATGAATCTGAGGTTGATTTATGGCCTTAGTTTCCCTTTCTTCAGCAGCCAATAGATCCGACTCCGAGGCCCGCCCGGCCTTTTTGGTTACTACCCATTCGTAAGAGCTTCCCAACTGGAATAAACCAGAAACCATGGCATTGAACTTGGTCACGGACATTGTGTTCTCGAATAAGAGGTAAGGGGCTATAAAGGGGAAGGATTTAGGTGAAGGAAGGATGCTAAGGAATGAAATGAATACTGGAACATAACAAATGACCCAGAAGGGAAGCTCTGCTTCGGGTACAAACATGGTTAAAGGAAGAACGACACAGAACAATGTGAAGGAATAGAATGGGAGGATGAGTTTTCTCAAGAGAAAGAAGAGGAGGATCAAGTTTGCTTTCCTCCAGATTGATATCTGGCAAGTAAAAAGAGATTCAGAACATTACTAGCTGTTACATTATATATGTACAGAAAAGAGAAAAGCAAGATAGAATAGCGAAATGAACCTTTGAGGAGATGATAGCTGGAAGGCACAAACGGAAGAGTTGCATTGGACCCGAATGCCACCGGTGCTGCTGCTTCTTGTAAGCTTCATATGACTCAGGAAGTTCACAAAGTACCTGAAAATTATTTAAGTTCACATATCATCATTCACCGCTCTTCTGATCAGGAACCAATGTGCAATGTAGCCACTAACAAAGTTCATAACCAAATACTAGCATAATACAGTCCATAACTCTCTTACAACAAGTTTCTCAAAAAAAAAACTCTCTTACAACAAGAACTTAATAAAAATGCCCAACAAAGGGCAATTCCCGTGTGATATTAAGGTTGTTGTGTTGCTCAGTTACTTCATGTTATAACTTCACCGGAACTAAATGTCCTTGAACTAACAATTCTTTTCTGAGGTTTTTCAAAAACTCCATACGTTCGCCAAGCGCTGCATTCTTTACCTTGTAATTTGGAAAATGACTAAGGGCCAGTTTGTGAATGCTTTTACTACCAGCACAACTGCTTTCCGACAGCAGAAGCAGTTTTAGTGCGTTTGGTAAAATAAATTGTTCGACTTTTTGGACAGTTTATGCTGTCTCACAACAGCTTCCAGGAAGTAAGGGCGGGGGGGATGCTTTCCCGGAAAGTGCTTTTGATTTATTTATCTACAGCCAATTTCAACCTTACAAATTTGAAAAATCTCAAAATTTATCTTTATGGAACTGATATATGTAGATATATGTAATATATTTAGTCATTTTACCTTCTCACAGCAGGTTCACAGTTGATTTTACTACGCACAAAATTATTATGTCAATATCCCACAGTAGCTTTCACAACCAAACAATATTTTAACTAAAATTCATAGCAACTTTTCCACGGTGATTTTCACACAACAGCTTCAAGCGTCCCACAGTATTCCCAAACTAGCCCTAAATGATATAAGAATTTACCTTCAAATCATTGAGAAAGATGAATTTCCAGCCATTGAGATGAGCACGGACGGCAATATCCATATCCTCCACAGTAGTCCTCTCAAGCCAGCCACCCGAATCCTCCAATGCTTTGATTCTCCAAACACCCGCCGTCCCATTGAAGCCAAAGAAGTTAAGGAATACTCCGTTCACCTGCTGTTCCACCTCAAAATGGAAGCACAAATTGATGTTTTGTAAGCGCGTCAACAAATTTTCATCCTTGTTCACAAATGACCACCTAGCCTGAACTAATCCCAGCTCCGGATTGTCCTGCAATGCAATGAAACTAAGGAAATAAAAAATAAAACACTATAAATACAACACCTTTTTTTTCCTAAAGGAGAAACCAGAATTACACCCACCTTAAAATGTGGAATTGCTAAGGTAAGGAAATCGGGATTTGGCTGGAAATCTGCATCAAAGATTGCAACAAACTCGTACGCCTTGACATAATCACAGTTCATCGCAGACTTGAGGTTTCCAGCTTTATAACCTGTTCTAACCAAACGGTGTCGATAGATAATATTAACACCCTTCTGGCTCCACTTGGAGACCTCTCCTTTGATCAACCACTGAATGCTCTCCTCGTCGGAGTCATCAAGAACTTGAATTAGCAGCCGGTCTTTAGGCCAATCAAGTTGACAGACTGCTGAGATAGATTGCTCATACACCTAACAGGGTTCAATGCTAGTGTCATCATCATCAGTCATCAATACGCCAACAAAATTATACCCATTTATTCTACTTAGCAGTCACCTCATGAATGATTAGCTTAGACTAAGACAGAAAGAATCTAATTATTAAGATAAAGATGGCAAAATTAACTAACCTCCTTCTCATTGCACATAGGAATCTGGACAAGAACCATGGGATATTCACATCCAGAGCCCTCTAAATCACTTGTCTTCAAGTAATCCCCTTTAGCTTGTGGGTTGATCTTTTTGAACTTGATCCAAAAGCAACCAAGGCAAAGAACCAACCTATCTATGGATTGAATCATGAAGAGCACAACACAGAAGTTCGAAAGCGACTGAATCGCCGGAGCAATGTATCCACCTCGAAATCCCAACCAAGAGACATAGAGAATGTGGAGCCATCCTTGAATCTCGGAGGTTTTGGGGATGTGAAGGTTAGGGTTCTGGAAATAATGCCAACCCTTGAAGTGAGCAACCACTTCAAACAACAAGAATGCCATAGCAGTCACTAGGAATGCTAGAATGACCCTAAAGAGAAACCTTCCCTTGCCAGATCTCTCACTCTCCATGGTCACACCTTGACCAAAGATCAGTCTCTTGTTGATGGCACCAATTAGCATCCACAAGATGCTACCTAGCCAAGCCACACAACCAACAGCTTGGTGAGCTTTGAGAAGCAAAACCCATGTGTACTGTTTGGCATTTCTTCCCCTATCTTTGCCTACTGGCCTGAAGGCGGCATCTGGGCCGTCGACTTCGACGACTGAGAAGTTGGGATTCTCCATGGTTACTATCACTGGAGTTCCCTTTCTGGTGTCATTCATCCACCAGTTATGAGACATTGTTGTTTCCCTCAATTGAATATGGGAACAAACTTATCCAAACCCAGATGGGAAAGTGAAATATAGTAATGAACTAATGAAATGGACTATTGTATCAGTTCAAGAATCCAGGAGATGGAAGGAGGAAGAAACTGAGAAAACCTATTTAAGAAGATAGGCACAACCAGGTCACTCACTCTCACTCACAGAAGAATCCAATTAACTTGAGTAACCAGATACATCAAGATAAAAAACATCAAGAAAATGACAATTACAAAATCTAATTATGAAATGAGAGGTTTTGGATGGATTCAAACCCCCAACTTAAAAACACTATTTCATTCCACTCCCAGCTGGAGGAGTAGAAGTGTTGGGTGTGGGGGTAGTGGGGTTCTTGATTCCTAGAAACAAAACCCTAAGATTGGAAATGACCCAAATGAGAAAATCCAGCTGCAATGACAAAACCCTAAATAAATAGCGACCCAGAAACAGAAACGACCATGGCTTTTTTAACTTTCTACAGACTAGTGCAACGGATAGGTTTGGATAGGATAAATGCTAGTAGTAACCAGGAACAGCAAGAAAACACATTGCATTGAGAGGGTTTGTTGAAGAGAAGATCTAATCAAAGATGATAGAGCAACTAAAGTGAAAGATTAAGGAAACCCCACTAAGGGGAAAGTACCAGGCCATGTGAGAGTGGAAAGAGAAAACGCCTCCCCTGCCTTTTCTTCAAGAAAGATACCACTCCGTCCCAGCTCTTTCTACCCAAACTGACTTTTGCCACTATTCACTTGGTCACTTTGACCCGTTAATTTGAATAGCAAACCGATGCAATTTTTCGATAATTTTTTCATGGTATTGTAGAGTAAAACTTTCTCTATAATACGGTGAAAAAATTATCAAAAAATCGTATTATTTTGCTATCCAAATCACCCGGTCAAAGTGACCCAGATACGAGTCAAAAAGTCAACGTGGGTAGAAAGAGCTGGGACGGAGTGGTAGCACTTGGGCACGAGGGTCCCAACTAACTGTGAAACGGCAGAGAATGATGGGCTTTTTGAAGTAATCGTTATTAAGCTAAATTAATCAGAGTTCATGACAGAGAGAATACAGATCCCTATCCCATTTACTTTCATCAAGGCTAATTGGTGTTAAATCTTTCAATCTTGCCTGAACTTCATTTCCATTTTTAATTTTAACTACACAAGTGTGGACCAGAGAATGCAACCCTCTAGTTGTTAGCCGTTCGGTTCGCACGGAAAATCACGTTGTTAAAGTTGTACACATCGATTTCTTATTGTGTTGTATTGTGCTGCTGACTTTTGCTGCAATGTGTAAATCTTATATTTTGTGACTGAGTAATTCAAACAGAATGGGAATGTGTAATTTTAGATTGTTAATCATTGCATCACTAGCTAATGACTAGGTGTTTGTTAATCCAAACTATATATGTATCTAAAGATGATGTAACTGAATTTTGGCATGAAATTATTGAGGGGTTAGTGAAACGGAAAGAATTCAATAGGATGACATAAACTCTTCTTTTTGTCCCTTAAAAGAGAGAAGAAAGTAAAGAGATGAGTGGATGGATCATTAAAGGATGTCCATGAAACAATTATGGCAACTACAAGAGCAACCAACTTGTGAATTGTAATAACTTCTAAACCAACCAACTTAATGACCTAGGCATGACTAACCCTAATGTAAATACTCCCTATTTCTTCATGGACAATTACCTCATAACCGAAGTATATTTTTCTTGCCAGAAGTTATTCATCAAAGGGACAAGTGGACTACTTCTTCAAAGTTACAGTACGTGTTAATGTTGTGGCACTATAAGGCCAATAAGCACATTAGTCAAATTAGGACATTATTCCTTGCTTATTTAGTTCTTATCATCTTCATTGCGTATTTTCTGATTGTTTACAGAAGTTTTTTTTTTTTTTTTTTTTACAAAGCAACTCCGGTAGCTAGTCGAAGGCGTGCAGCTCAATTCAGTAGACATAGCTCGGTTTAAATCTAAAAACTTCCAAGAACATATATTAGGGCGCCTCAAGAGAATACCTATAAGTTTTCAGAGTCGGCCCAGTGGTAAGGCAGCTAGTGGCTGGGCTTAAGGCCTCCAATTAGTTAGGGCCCACATAGTGAATAATTCTGTGAGTAATTATGTCTTTTGATAAAACATCATAAGTGAAGAAATAACCATCTTTTTCAAAATAAATAAATAACTACCTACACTTTTTTTAGAATTAATAACTACCTACTTGAACAAAATGTATGTGAAGTGCACGTTCTCAGATCTGGTGCGAAGATGAAGGAACAACGCGGGAGGCGAGACGACACGTCTCTTTGTTTTCTGATCCTCTCTGTTTTTATTTTGTAAAATCAATCACTTCCTTTTGAAATGCATGTTTCTCTACGTTTTGACTTTTGTTACTATTTACTGGATCACTTTGACCCGGTGATTTAGATAGCAAAACGATCTAACTTTTTAATAATATTTTCATGGTGTTGTAGAGTAAAAGCTGCTCAATAACATGGTGAAAAATTATCAAAAAATCGTGTCCTTTTGTAATCCCAATTATCCGGTCAAAGTAATTCATATACGAATAAAATGTCAAAGCATATAGAGAGGCGATATGGAAGAAGTATTAGTTAAAAGTCCAGTAAGTTGGCATCCTCTTCAACTTTCGCTTTAGGCCTCTATGAAGCTAGGGCTGGCCCTGTAAGTGTTAATGCACACGTGTCTTATTTGTTTGTTGTTGTTGTTTTTTTTTTTTTTTTTTTTTTTTTTTTTTTTTTTTTTTTTTTTTTTAACCAAAAGAACTTCATTAATATATAACCAGAATAATACAGAGAAGACCTAGACATCGATCACCACAATTGAAAGACATAACCGCCACAAGGGCAACACACTATTAAAAGAAACAGACCTTTCCCGAAGACGACTGGAACACCTGAGACTAACACCCACAAACACAGAACACAAAACAAACGATCAAAACAAACGATCGCCAAAATCAGTCTAGGGAAACTGAAGAGTACAAGATTACAATAGAAAGACCCCAAGGAAGATCATAACACATCTAGAAAACCAACTACACAATTTGTTTGGGTCTTGATCATTTCATATGTGTGATCTACTAAAGAGCCTGCTAGAAGCCACTCACCACAAGATATTCACCGCACGAATCAAGTGTCAGCACCACCGAACGCACTACAGGTCCAACTACTCACCGATACTTTGCGATAAGCTAGCAGCTAACACACAACCACCTTCCATTAAGCTCCAACAGTCAGTGAGGCAACGTGATCCCTTGACAAGGAGACCAGCGTCTTCCACTCCTATATTGGCGGAGCCAAAAAATTGAACCGGTCATGCAAAATTAAACTGTGATGGAATTTTTAGTTCCAGCCGAGACATTAATGTATTTTTTTCAAATAGTTATATTTAGAGGGATGCTATTGGAGTTCAAGAAGTCAGGGGTGGCAATTGCTACCTCTTGTCTTCAAGTAGCTCCGCATATATAAGACCATGCATGTCCTTGGGGGAGGATATCAAATATACATTATATGACACTAACACGACCAAGGGCATGCACAACTCAGTCACACCTTGCGAAGCTATCTCACTCGACTGCTAAACACTCATGGCTCACGAGGTCATAGATATCTTCTTTAGGTACTCGGAAGCCATCCCTCAATGACTTTAATGTGTTAATGATAGTTTTCTGCGGGCTATCATCAAGTTTGTTCTGGTAGCATTGTCACTTTTCTTGCCATCGTACGATTGTCATCTCGTGTTACAGATGTAGACTTGACTCGAATTGTGTACCCCCTCCTGGCTTCGGGCACCCACCTGGTTACGTGGGCCTTAACTGCTAATCAAGTTACAATTAATAATTTTAACCACATTATTTAAAGATGTATTGTCCTATTAAACTTTTATGACTTTTTATTATATTTCAAGGTAAAGTAAATTGAAAGAGGTTTAATATAAATATATTTTATATACTCATAAGAGTTTAAAAATAATATATTTCTTCTATTACTACATTGCGACTAGACTCATAGACTTATATTAATTGAAAATCTTTTATTACCTTTGGTTCTTCTCTTTCACCTTACTTTATTTGTTGACACTATTCTCTGGGTCACTTTGACCCGGTGATTTGGTTAGCAAAAAAGTACACAAACTCAATAATCTTTGCATGATCTTGTAGATTAAACTTTACTCTACAATACTACGAAAAAATTGTCAAAAAATTATATCATTTTGCTATCTAAATCACCGAGTCAAAGTGACCCAATTACGGGTAAAAAAGTCAACCTAAGGTGAAAGAGAAGAAACGGAAGTAGCATTAGTTAGCAGTCTATATTAATATCTCCCAACGATGTTTTATTTAATGAATGTCTTTTTCAATATGGAAAATATTATATCAATTTTTTAATTAATAATGACGAGCTTTAATAGTAATGAGTACCTTTTGTTTAATTATACATCTTTCTTGATTATTAAACAATGTCTTCAAAATATTTAATTAGTTAAATATTTATTAATATTTGGAAGGTAATATTTTTAAGATTGATACTAATTAACTGTTTTAGGTATTCAATATGAATCTAATTTCTTTTGAAGAAGAATATATCTTTAATAATAACTTTATGATTAGATATCTATCAATAGTTATAGAGTTGGATTGTAATCATTTTTTTTAAGTTCAATTCCATCTTAAATTTTCTCTTACACTTTCCTACTTGTTCATTCTATAAATAGAGGCCTAGATTAGAAAGAAAATTGGATGTCGGAGTCTTCACGTGAGTTTACTCAAAGAGAGAGAGAGAGAGAGAGAGAGAGAGAGAGATAGGGAGAGAGAGAGAGAGAGAGAGAGAGAGAGAGAGAGAGTTTCAACTACTTTAGTAGGGTCCGACTAGGAGAGAGAGAGTGTCGTCGCACAGTCAGGCTCGACCAGGAGAACCCAAATCCATCCCAGTGTTCGCCATGAGTAGTCGTCCCTTCTTGTGTTCTAGTTCAACACTGAACACATGTTCCTGAGGCTGTTTGTCTCTTTCGTTAGAGTTTAGGAGGTGTTTCTTTGATTCTTGTTCATCCAGTAAGACATGCTCTTCATCTTTGAGTCATTTTTAGATACTTCTCTCTTCAGATCTAGAACTTTTATCATTCTGTCTACCTGAGCCTAGAACGACCATAGAAATTTCATGTCTATTGATCTTATTCTTCAAATTTTAATCTGTGTCATATATGTCTTTAAGACATCCCCATTGTAACACTCCCAAATTCAACCGGAAACCTGGATAGGCGTCGCTCCATTGAAAATTTGAGCACAAGAAATCTTTTTGTTTAACAGTCTAACCACAACCAAACCAATCAACTTAACTAGTTAATGAATGCATTAGAAGCGTGGCCATAAACACGGGCTCCAAATAAATAGCAAAACTGATGTGAATTACTAAAACATTCCATGGTGTTTTTCACTACCAATTCAAATCAACTCGCCCGCTTCCCAAAGTTTGCTTCCAACGCCTAACCTGTGGTGGGGAAAATTAAAAAAAAAAAAAAAAACCACAATTTGAAAGAATCAGCAGAAAGGCTAAGTAAGAAAACACCGAAGCCATACCATTATACGCTGGAGTATGGAGGAGTATGGTGGATTCTTAGGAGAACACCATTATTTGTCCATACGTTGGTGAGGGGCTGTGAGTATGGGGATACTGTGAGTTTTAAATCACGACGTTTAGGACATAACTATCCAAATATTTATCATGTCGTCCCTATCTCGTGAACAATTAATCCCTAAAAATACCTCAGATGGTGCACAAAGAATACTTTAGCGTGTTTGAAAGGTTGTTGATCTTGGTTGAGGGTCGTTAATGTAAGCTTAGACGTCGACCAAGTGAGTCTTGAATCGATGTAGGCCGATCTCTAAGGAGGTAAGTGATGACTTGATGATTTTCAACATTAAGTTAGAGGATATTGCCCAATCTCGAACCAAAGAAATATTTTCACAAAAGAGATAGTTTATAAGATTGCTTCTTATTTGTTTATTTTAGTAGAGTATTAATTGTCATTATGCTTCTGTCTGAGTCAATTTCTGCCTTAGTTAGTTCAGTCTTAGTAGAGTCAGTCCTAGCCAGAGGATGATTTATGAGAATTGTGGGTGAGATGAGCTCTTGATTGTATTACTATATTCAAATTATCGCCGGAGTTTGCTGGAAGCAAGCAAAACCTTTTGAAGCCTCCTGATAGCCCCCAATTTGGTACTATTTCTTTTCCATGTTTTACTCATGATTTGCCTTAGTTTTAGAGCATTTTATCTTGATTTCAACCTATTTAGCGTAATTTTCACCTTTATGGTGGTACGAGAGCGTTTTAGTGTTTTTCACCTATTTTGTTCTTAAAATGCTTAATTTTGTGTAATTTTCTTTCAACTGTATAATCTCGGGTATGTGTTCATGTTTTTCAGGAGTATAGCTGAAGGAAATGAGCATATTCAAGGAGGTGGTAGCATGGAAATAAACTTATAAAAACACAAGAGGAGAAAAGGAATGGAACAAGTAGCTGAGGAGTCAAGCATGGAGCTAAGGAAAATAAGATTTTGAAGATAACGCGTTCCCACCACGGCCACAGCATCACGCCATCATGGTGGATGTATTTTTCATCATATCAGCACGCCACAATGGTGGGCCACATGCCACAATGCTGAGGAGAGAGAGGCGCACATATTAAGGAGGAACAGAGCTACCACAATAGCAAGATAAAATCTCACCATGGCGGCAGACATGTTAGGTGCACCAAGGGGGTCACAGTGAAATTACTGGATAATTATTGAAGACTTCCACTCTCTTCAGTTCTCTTCTCACGATAAAAGGGAACCATATCCTCCATTATTGGTTATCCTCTCATTGCCTTTGTTCAAAGAGAAGAGGCCAAAGCTCATCATTTCGTCTTTTCATAATTGAAGATTGGAGCAGGTTTGAGGAGAATACGTGATTTATCCACTCGAGACCCTTATAGTTTGAATTCTCTTCCTCTACCTAGTTACACCATGAATATTTATTACGGTTTATTGAAATTTGATTCCATCATGAGTAGCCAAATGTTGGAATAGATGCTCTAAAGGCAATCTAGTTTAGTATGAATTTGTATATGGCTAGAAAATTCATTTATTATTTATTGGATATTTAATATAATGAAGTCCTTAGATTTACAATTGTGTTGTTTATCTTAAATATCCCTAGTCAAGTATAATGATTAATGGGACAATCATATATAGACTAGTATGGGGTTGGATTGATATGGAGATATCACGATCCAACACATAGGTGTGCATTACGGAATGTTGCACTGGATTGACCCATCTCCGAGAAGGCTACATACACGTTATGTTGAGTCACAAGCGCTTCTCGCGGTGCAATGGTATTGTCATCCTTAGACTTGAAGTCACTAGATATTCTAGTTGTGGATCATTGTGATCTTGGTAGCGTTAAACGCTACACCGTAACTGGGTAGTTATAAAGGCGTGTACTGGATACAATGAGAAGCAAGCTTAGAGATCGTAGTGGACGTAGAGAGGATTTGTCCCTCCCACATAACGGGAGCAAATACCCTAGGCCACTCGAGGGATAGTGCTTATAGAATGTCCGGCCAGACTCAAATAAATCAATATGGGATATTGATGTTATTTGCACGAATAAGGCTATTCCCATGGATCGAGAAACTATGGATTGGATATACGAGTGTGACTTGTATGTCTCGTGTCCAATCCGGATATGGAGGCAAAGGGATGAGACAATTATTTGTACAAAGGTTGTCAAGATGACTATTCTATTAGTTGGCTAGAATGGATGATTTGCTAGAGACCGCTCCATGTTAGCAAATAGTTTCTACCAACTAGATAGAACCTATGGGGTCACACGCTATATAGAGTTGAACTAGATATGGGATTTAATTAATTGGATTAATTAATTAGAAGGATCACTTTGCAAACCCTTGCAAACTTAGTAGGGACTAATTTGCAAGGAAGGGACTAAATTGAATTATAGTTGGACTAGAATAAGTCCTTTAGGTAGTTAACAAGGAGTTGTTGGACTATATAAAGGACCCTCCTTTCTTCCTTCCCATAACTTATGCTCATTAGTGAACATAACAAGAGTGGGAGAGAACAAAAGGAGAGAGAGCAAGCAACAAAGGAGGCCCGACGCCACCCTTGCCGCCGCCCTCGTCCCCGTCGGCCAAAAGAGGCCGAGACCCTCTTTTGGGTCTCGTTTTGCGTGATTTCTTCTTCCTCTTCCTATTCCGGGCTAGCACCAAGGAGTTTGGGAGATCTAGGATCAACTCTAGGCGTGGATCAACTATAGAGAACGTGACATTATTCGCGTTTGAAGTCATCAAGGAGAACCCAAAGGTGTGTTTATGATTTCTAACCTTTACCATCGTTATGCGTCTTGACTTGTGATCCTTGGAGGGTTTTACATGGTTTTATGTTTGATTATGCTTCCGTTGTGCGATCCATGAATCAAAACCCTACAGTGGTATCAGAGCCACATGTCTTAGAGCATAAACGTGGTTTATGTGTTACGTTTTAGTTGTTTTACACCTTAATTTGATTGTTTATCGCGTAAAACAAGACAAATCAAGCATGGGATGCAATTTGTCAATAATAAATCATAACAAGATCCAATTTTTGCATTGGATGCATGAATTGGTGAGTTTGAGAAATTTTAGGATCTTAGATCTAGGGTTTGGGCATCCTTGGGGAAGAAGAAGTTCTCCCAAAACAAGGAAACAACCAAACTTGGGCACCAAGCAAGAGAGTTGTTTTGGAAAAACTCCCATAAGGAGGTTCGGCCCCCCCTAGGGACCGCCCCCCTTGCTTGCCGCCCAAGCTTGGCCGCCCTAGGGGCCGGGCGGCCCTAACCCGCGGGCCTAGCCTTGTGGTTTTTGGGCCGGGCCGGCCCTAGGGCCTTGTGGTTCACTTTGATGGGCCCGGGCAATTTGATTGTTGGGCCCATGGACCCTTTTAACCCTAGAAATCCTAAAATCAATTAAAATTGACCAAGCGCGTTAAAAATTGGATTATAACTGTTTATGTGCAAATTGCATGGTGATTGGATATGGCCTTAGGATTTGGTTTGATGTGGATGTTTAATTTTGTGGTTTGGTTTTACGGCCTGCGAGCTGATCAATTAATTGTAATAATTAATTAGGGTTTTATGGCCTGCGTGCCATTTTTTTTCTCAACTTGTGAGATTCATTTTATTTAGTATAGATATTAGCTAGTGCTAGATAAAGTAGATTATTAGCCAAGATTGGAGAAAAGAAGCCCAAAGCCAAAGAAGCCACAAAAGATGGACCAAAAGATCAAGACGCATGGAGATGTGTTTGCTTTAGGGTTCATAGATAATTCCATTGGCTTGGAATTATCTTAGTCTAGAAAAGGCCATATCCACATCACGTTTAATTTCTGTTTTGTGGTTGTTTAATTTTATTATCTTATTATTTGTGTGGTTGGTGTATGGATGATGCATGCAATTAGGATAATAAGATAATTAGACAACCCGGATCTATTATTTGGAGTTGTGCCCAAACTCAAATAGATAGATTAGTTGATATTGATCAACAAAACAATTATAGAATTGAATTTAAAATCCCTCAAAATTCAAATATTGTGTTCTTGCCTTCTCGTTATTTAAACACTCATTATCATCATTATTTATCAAGCTCGTGCGTGCCAAAGCATGGCGACTTGGTTCATAATGATGGAATGCGATGGCACGTAACAATGTGCAATTGTTTAGATAAGAGGTTGAACACAACTAGGCTATTAATTTGATTAAAAAACCTAGAGGCAATCAATTGGGATTATCCATATGGATGGATAAATAAGGAGTTATTTTCCCGTTTGAACCAAGAGTTGCATACGGGATGCAATTGGGATTGTTCCTACCTAAAGTAGTCAAATTATGGGTGACTTGCCAAAGCAAGCTCATAAGGAGATGAAAGATGGATCTTGGCCCACTAGAAAATATAAGGATATTTTCCGCATTAATATCTTGAGGGTTATTAATCCGTAGAAAAATAGTGGGAGCTATATTTAATAAACTAGCCATTATTAAATATAGTCAAAAATTCACAAATACTAAAACTTGCGTATTTTCCTTTTGTAGAATTCCAAATGGCAAACAACTCATCAAGTTCACAACATTCCCTACGATCTGTCCTTGAGAAGGACAAGCTCTCTGGAACCAACTTTCTTGATTGGTACAGAAACTTGAGAATTGTTCTCAAGCAAGAGAAGAAACTGTACGCAATAGAGGAGCATGTTCCAGAAGGTCCAGAGAACCAAACACCTGCTTCCTTAAAGGCGTATCAAAAGCGTGTTGATGACGCTAATGATGCGGCCTGCCTAATGCTTTGCACCATGACTTCTGAGCTTCAGAAGCAACACGAAAACATGAATGCTGTCGATATGATCGAACATCTAAAGCAGCTCTTCCAAGAGCAGGCGAGGGTAGAGAGGTATGAGGTCTCAAAGGCACTGTTCAAATGTCATCTGGCAGAAGGGAACCCGGTGGGACCCCATGTACTCCGAATGATCGGGTACTTGGAGAATCTCGCCCGACTGGGGTTCCCGGTCGGCCAAGAGTTGGCAACCGATCTCGTGTTGCAATCGTTGCCCGAGAGTTATGGACAGTTCATTATGAACTATAACATGAACGAGATCGTTAAACCACTGCCAGATTTACTCAACATGTTGAGGACGGCTGAACAGAGCATCAACAAGGGTAAGGGCAAGGCCATAATGATGGTACAGAAAGGAAAGGGCAAAAGGTTTGCCTCTTCCTCCAAGGGAAAAGGCAAGTCAGTTGCCAAGTCCAAGGAACCCGCCCTTAAGCCTGTTGGTGGCATTGCCAAGGCCGTGACTAAAGGTGAGTGTCACTACTGCAGTCAGCCTGGACACTGGAGGAGGAACTGCCCAAAATATCTGGAGGACAAGAGGCTTGGAATAGTGATTCCACCACCACCAGGTATTTTTGTTGTAGATGTCAATTTAACTGTCTCTACATCATGGGTATTAGATACTGGATGTGGATCTCATATTTGTCGAAATATGCAGGATCTAAAGAGAAGTAAAATATTGGCTAAAGGAGAGGTAGATCTACGCGTTGGGAATGGAGCAAAGGTTGCTGCGTTGGCCATAGGCGTGTGCGAGCTATCTCTGCCTTCAGGATTAGTTTTAGAATTAAATAATTGCTATTTTGTGCCTGCTATGAGCAGAAACATTATTTCTATTTCTTGTTTGGACAAGGATGGTTTTATTATTTCAATAAAGAACAATTGTTGTTCCTTTTATTTGAATAATATTCACTATTTTAGTTCGCAATTATTTAATGGACTTTATGTACTTGATCTAAGCAATCCTGTCTACAACATTAATACCAAGCGGATTAAAATAAATGATTTAAATCCTGCTTATTTATGGCACTGTCGTTTAGGCCACATAAAAGAGAAACGTGTATCTAGACTCCATAAGGATGGATTACTAGACTCATTTGATTTTGAATCATATGAGACATGTGAGGCTTGTTTATTGGGAAAAATGACAAAGTCCCCTTTCAATAAGAAAGGCGAGAGGACTAGTGAGCAATTGGCGCTCATACATACCGATGTGTGTGGGCCATTTGCCACGCCTGCCAGGGGTGGTTATGTCTACTTCATTACATTTACTGATGATTACAGTAGATATGGATTTGTGTACCTTATGAGAAAAAAATCCGAATCCTTTGAAGTGTTCAAAGATTTCAAGAATGAAGTAGAGATGCAACTTGGCAAAAGTATAAAGGCTCTACGATCGGATCGTGGAGGAGAGTACTTGAGCCAAGAGTTTGACGACTATCTTAGAGAGTGTGGGATCGTGTCCCAACTCACTCCACCCGGAACGCTACAGTGGAATGGCGTGTCCGAGAGGAGGAATCGAACCCTATTGGATATGGTTCGATCTATGATGTGTCAAACCGATCTTCCATTATCATTTTGGGGCTACGCTCTATTAAGTGCAGCTTTCACCATTAACCGTGTTCCATCCAAATCGGTCATGAAGACACCATATGAGATGTGGAGTGGGAGGCGTCCCACACTGTCGTTCATGAGGATTTGGGGCTGCGATGTCTATGTAAAACGTTTACAATCAGACAAGCTGGGGCCTAAATCGGATAAGTGTAAGTTTGTGGGGTACCCTAAGGAAACTAAGGGATACTACTTCTACAATCCAACCGAGAACAAAGTGTTTGTTGCTCGGACCGGCGTGTTTCTAGAAAGAGAGTTTGTCTCTAAAAGAAGCAAGTGGGAGGAATGTAGAACTTGAAGAAAAGAACCACAAATCACTGAACCGATTATGGAACATGAACAGGAACCACAAGCAGTTGTGGAGCCACCTGTTCAGGTAACACAAGAGCTTCGTAGATCTAGTAGAGTGCGCCAGGAACCCGAGAGGTATGGACTTCTCGTAACTGATTCCGGTGACACGATGCTCATAGATGATGAGCCTACTACCTATGAGGAGGCAATGAGTGGCCCAGAATCTCAGAAGTGGCTGGAAGCCATGAGATCCGAGATGGAATCCATGTATACCAACAAAGTATGGACTTTGGTGGAACCACCCGATGGGGCGCGGCCCATAGGGTGCAAGTGGGTCTTCAAGAAGAAGATCGACATGGATGGTAATGTGATTACCTATAAGGGCCGATTGGTGGCTAAAGGATTCAGACAGATTCATGGTATTGACTATGATGAAACCTTTTCACCAGTCGCAATGACCAAATCCATCCGAATCCTACTTGCGATTGCAGCATACCACGGCTATGAGATTTGGCAGATGGATGTCAAAACAGCATTCCTTTATGGGAATCTCCTCGAGGACGTGTATATGATACAGCCGGAGGGTTTTGAGGATCCAAAGCAGGCCAACAAAGTCTGTAAGCTGCAACGGTCCATTTATGGATTAAAGCAAGCTTCTAGGAGTTGGAATCGACGTTTTGATGAAGTGGTCAAAGAGTTTGGCTTCATCAGAAACGAAGATGAGTCTTGTGTCTACAAGAAGGTTAGTGGGAGCTCTGTAGCTTTTCTGGTCTTGTATGTGGATGACATACTACTCATTGGAAACGACATTCCCATGCTGCAATATGTAAAAGATTGGCTAGGAAAGTGTTTCTCAATGAAGGACTTAGGGGAAGCAGCCTATATACTCGGTATAAAGATCTATAGAGATAGATCTAAAAGGTTGCTAGGCCTAAGTCAAAGTACATATATTGACAAGGTGTTGAAGCGGTTCAACATGCAAGATTCCAAGAAGGGATTGTTGCCCATGTCACATGGAATCACTCTTTCGAAGAGTGGTTGTCCTTCCAATGAGATTGAGAAGGAACGCATGAGTAGGATTCCCTATGCCTCGGCCATAGGATCTATCATGTACGCCATGTTATGTACTAGACCAGATGTGTCATATGCCTTGAGTATGACAAGCAGATACCAATCCAATCCGGGTGAGAGTCACTGGATTGCTGTCAAGAACATCCTAAAGTACTTGAGAAGAACTAAGGCTGCTTTCTTGATATTTGGCGGTGAGGAAGAGTTGCGTGTAAGGGGTTACACTGATGCAAGCTTCCAAACCGACAGAGATGACTTTAGATCACAATCGGGATATGTGTTTTGCCAGAATGGAGCAGCGGTGAGCTGGAAGAGTTCCAAGCAAGAGACGGTAGCTGATTCTACAACAGAGGCTGAGTACATTGCTGCAAATGGCGCAGCAAAGGAGGCTGTTTGGATCACAAAGTTTGTTTCTGAACTTGGTGTGGTCCCTAGCATTGCTGATCCAGTGGATTTGTTCTGTGACAACACTGGGCCGATCGCGCAATCAAAGGAACCCAGATCGCACCAGAAGTCCAAGCACGTGCTCAGGAAGTTTCATCTGATTCGAGATATTATCGATAGAGGAGACGTTCGGATATGCAAGATTCCTACAGATGATAATCTGTCAGACCCGCTTACGAAGCCTCTCACGCAGTGGAAGCATGAAGGGCACACTAGGAGTATGGGCATACGAGATGCGCCAGATTGGCTCTAGTGCAAGTGGGAGACTGTTGGAATAGATGCCCTAGAGGCAATCTAGTTTAGTATGAATTTGTATATGGCTAGAAAATTCGTTTATTATTTATTGGATATTTAATATAATGAAGTCCTTAGATTTACAATTGTGTTGTTTATCTTAAATATCCCTAGTCAAGTATAATGATTAATGGGACAATCATATATAGACTAGTATGGGGTTGGATTGATATGGAGATATCACGATCCAACACATAGGTGTGCATTACGGGATGTTGCACTGGATTGACCCATCTCCGAGAAGGCTACATACACGTTATGTTGAGTCACAAGCGCTTCTCGCGGTGCAATGGTATTGTCATCCTTAGACTTGAAGTCACTAGATATTCTAGTTGTGGATCATTGTGATCTTGGTAGCGTTAAACGCTACACCGTAACTGGGTAGTTATAAAGGCGTGTACTGGATACAATGAGAAGCAAGCTTAGAGATCGTAGTGGACGTAGAGAGGATTTGCCCCTCCCACATAACGGGAGCAAATATCCTAGGCCACTCGAGGGATAGTGCTTATACAATGTCTGGCCAGACTTTAATAAATAAATATGGGATATTGATGTTATTTGCACGAATAAGGCTATTCCCATGGATCGAGAAACTATGGATTGGATATACGAGTGTGACTTGTATGTCTCGTGTCCAATCCGGATATGGAGGCAAAGGGATGAGACAATTACTTGTACAAAGGTTGTCAAGATGACTATTCTATTAGTTGGCTAGAATGGATGTTTTGCTAGAGACCGCTCCATGTTAGCAAATAGTTGCTACCAACTAGATAGAACCTATGGGGTCACACGCTATATAGAGTTGAACTAGATTTAGGAATTAATTAATTGGATTAATTAATTAGAAGGATCACTTTGCAAACCCTTGCAAACTTAGTAGGGACTAATTTGCAAGGAAGGGACTAAATTGAATTCTAGTTGGACTAGAATAAGTCCTTTAGGTAGTTAACAAGGAGTTGTTGGAATATATAAAGGACCCTCCTTTCTTTCTTCCCATAACTTATGCTCATTAGTGAACATAACAAGAGTGGGAGAGAACAAAAGGAGAGAGAGCAAGCAACAAAGGAGGCCCGACGCCACCCTTGCCGCCGCCCTCGTCCCCGTCGGCCAAAAGAGGCCGAGACCCTCTTTTGGGTCTCGTTTTGCGTGATTTCTTCTTCCTCTTCCTATTCCGGGCTAGCACCAAGGAGTTTGGGAGATCTAGGATCAACTCTAGGCGTGGATCAACTATAGAGAACGTGACATTATTCGTGTTTGAAGTCATCAAGGAGAACCCAAAGGTGTGTTTATGATTTCTAACCTTTACCATCGTTATGCGTCTTGACTTGTGATCCTTGGAGGGTTTTGCATGGTTTTATGTTTGATTATGCTTCCGTTGTGCGATCCATGAATCAAAACCCTACACTAAACTCATCAGATTAGGGTCTGATTTGGGTGATTGGACATGTCTTTATTTTACGGGATTGATTGATTTTCAGCATTCGACTTGAGCTAGATTAAATATTTATGAATGGTTGTTTTGTTGCGATCATACAACTAGTTAGACACCCATATTACTTTATTATGCGTACTTCCGTGATAGTTGCTGAAGCGTATTGACAACCCTCAGTAGCCGTGGTAATTGCGCGCATAACAATAAGTGGTAAACTAAAATATAGAACTTGCATGAGGTCAATAGGAACCTTAAACGTTTATACAAATGTTATAAAAGGAAATCACATGAATAAATGTTTAACATGTCCCCAATCACCTTGTTTCTTTATAATAGATCAATTGTTTAATTTTTGTTCTTTATTTTTATGTAATTTAGGTATTGAAAAAAAAACAAATCATAACCCCCTTTACTCTAATTTTGTTAGATTCCAACCACCAGTTCTATGGGTTCAATATAAACTTGGTCCGTACTGGAAAAATATGCTACAATAGATATAGTGCACTTGCGATTTCGACTCGACAGTGATATTTAGAAAATGTTCATTTCCACCTCACACACTAAAATCATTTTACATGATGTTGCCCTGTCCGTAGTCGTACCAGCATTCCAACGAGATCAGCACGATATAAGTTTCAATAGAAGCAACTAGTAGTAATAGACAAAGGTCTGTAACATTTTGAAGCTATGATTATGGATGCATTTTTCCAATAATTTGACAAATAATTTTACGAACACTTGAGGCATAGCTTTGGCATGTAACAGGGACGACAATGTTATTCCAGCACCACCAAAACTAAAAGTCAAATTATTAAAGATTTTTTTATGATAAATAATAAGATATACCTATATATGTAGTAATATATATAAGATATATGTATCGACATGTCATATTATATACTTTAAGTTCCTACGTTCGAATGCCCTGTCGTGGAATACGAAAGAGACTCCAAAACAAATGGCTGATGACGTCTGGCTCTTACGGCAATCTAATAAAAAAATAGATCAATGATTCTATCAATACCAGCGGAAAGGCTGAAATTGTAGAAGAAGGTTGAAATTGTTGATCGCAAAGTTGCTAAGATATACTTATTCTGATAGAAGCAGATTCCAGAGGAGGAAGGTAGCAAAGGCTGATTGTAGCAACGACTGATTGTTTGTAAGATATATGTGTATCACATTTTCTTTAATTTGTATCTTTTCACATGTTTATATTTACCTACACACGTGATTTTGGTTTAATAGGTCATTTTTCTGCCCATAAGTTGTTACCTCAACAGGTTCATAAGATTCTTTCAGTCTCTATTCACCCAAATATTAGAACATATTTTTGTGTTAGCAGATACTATTTTTGATAGAAACCTACTACCTAAGTCTCTACTGGCAGGAAGAGAATTATGAACAAAAATAAAAGATCAGACAATTATAAAAAAGTAAAATATTTCAACTCTTTCACTATTTTTCCCTACAAGATTTCTTTAACCAAGTGATTTGTAATTTCAATTGCTATCACTTTGCATGGCTATGCAAAGTAATATGACTAATATTTTACTTATTAGGCAACTTTATAGATAAAATGTACTGACTGCGTCTTTTGGGTGGTAGAGTGAGGAGATCTAGCATCTACTCTGGTGTCATGGGAATACCTCTACCAAGGTTAAGACGATTGATCATTAGTGTTTCGTCTATGACTTTTGCAAGTTCACTGTTCTCCAGCACCACCACCAACCAAAATACAATATAACCATGACATAATCAGTTACATGTATTGGATATCCGTGCCAGAGTAAGAAAAATGAAAACTGGAGATAAAATACCCTCCATGTTCACACAACCACGAAACATTGTTCTTAATAGAAGGAAAAAAATTCTCAACATTATGCCGTACATCTCCATCCGAATTGGCCACTCAATAAGCGTCGTAAAAGAAATAAAGGAAAATAGAGAAGTACCCTTCATTGAGAGAATTGGAATATGAGCGCGGGAGTCTTCATAGACTCGCTAGCACATTTGGTGTAGCGAACATTATGAATGTTTCCTTTGTAAACGTTTATTTGAAAGGTTGATATCTTTTGTTTCCTTTGTAAATGTTTATTTGAAAGGTTGATATAGTTTTCACATTGCATGAAAAGAGTCGTACTAAGGCATATGAGGAGGTATGTATGAAGGATCAACAAACTCTTTCTCTCATTTATTCATCTTTGAATGATGGTATAGTTGAGAAAATTTCTTGTACCACTATCCAAAAAACTCGAAAGGGTGTTGAGAGAGTAAAAATGTACTACTCCAAATTCTTAGGTGAGTTTGAATCTCTTCATATGAATAATTCGTAAACAATTTCGAATAATTTCTCTCGAGTTTTGACAATTTATAATCAAATGAAGAAATATGGAGATGAAAGTTTAAGTGACACTTACATTGTTGAGAAAATATTACGGTCTTTACGTTGTGATTTTGATCATGTTATCATATCTATTGAAGAATGTATAGGAGTTGAGAACTTATCCATTGATGAGCTCATGGGCTCGCCACAAGACCATGAAGAGAGGATGAAGAGGAATAAACAAGAACCCTTGGAGCAAGTGCTACAAAGAAAGCTCACTATGAAGAAAGTGGATATTTTTGGCTATGAGAGAGGCCAAAGAGGACGTGGACGTGGTAGAGATCAAGGATGAGGAAGAGGCGCAAGAGGGGGTTACCAAAATTTCTCACCAAGAAAAAAGGGGCCAATGTTCCAACTCAACAAGGTGGTGTGGAAGAGGAAGCAAGCAAAAAAAAAGGTATGACAAGTCTCAAGTTCAATATTATGAATGTCATTAATTTGAAAACTATGCTAATGAATGTAGAAACAAGACTAACCAAGTGCATGAGAAAGCAAATTTGGTTGAAAGGAAGGAAGATGAAGAAATTACTGTGTTGATGGCTCACCAAGAGCAACATGTTGGAGAGAGCACTTGGTATCTTGACACGGGGGCAAACAATCACATGAGTGGAAACAAGGCATGTTCATGGAGCTAGATGAAAAGGTGAGTGCATCGGTGACTTTTGGGGATGCTTCTAAAATTCCAGCGAAAGGAAAAGGTAACATCCTCATTCGTCTTAAGGATGGAAGTCATCGTTTTATTCCGAATGTTTATTATGTGCCCAATATGAAAAATAGTATTTTGATCTTTGGACAATTGATTGAGAAGAAATTTGAGATTCAATTTAAGGATAAATTATGTGCCATAAGAGATGGGGAACAAAATTTGACTGCTAAAGTGACAATGACAAGATATAAATTATTTTTTCTCAATATTCAAAATGATGTTACTTGATGCCTAAAGACTTGCACTAAAGATGTTTCTTAGACTTGGCACTTGAGGTATGGGCACATAAATTTTGATAATTTGAATGAGTTTTTTTAATAAAGACATGGTGAACGATTTGCCCCTTAAAGAGCATCCAAATAAATTATGTTAATGAGTCTTCTTGGAAAGCAATCTAGAAAAAACTTTCCAATGGAAGCTACTTCTAGAGCTAAGGAGCTTCTTGGGCTTGTTCATACCGATATTTGTGGGCCTATTACTCCATGTTCTTATGGTAAAAATAAATATTGTATACTCTTTATTGATGATTTTAGACGTAAGACTTGGGGTGTATATTCTTAAAGAAAAATTGGAAGCTTTTTGAGTGTTCAAGAAGTTTAAGGCCCTTGCTGAAAAAGAAAGTGATCATGAGATAAAAGCTTTAAGATCCGATGATGGAAGTTAATTTACATCTAATGAGTTAAACAAGTTTTGTGAAGATAATGGGATCCGCCCTTTAACGGTTCCAAGATCACCTCAGCGAAAATGGGGTTGTTGAAAGGAAAAGATCGATCTATTCTTGACATGGCCCGGAGTATGTTGAAAAGTAAGAGAACCTAAGAAATTATAGGCACAAGCCGTTGAATGTGCGGTTTATCTCTCTAACCGTAGTGCTACAAAGAGTTTTTTTTAATAAAACTCCACTGAAAGCATGGAATCGAAGAAAACCATGTGTCAAGAACTTAAGAGTATTTGAGAGTATTGCTTATACCCATATTACGGATCAATTAAGGTCCAAGTTTGATGATAAAGTGATAAGTTTGTTTTTTGTTGCTACGAAAATGCTCAAAAGGCTGTAAGCTATATAAACCAAGCAATAGATGATTGTTAGTAGAGATGTGGAGTTTGATGAAGAAGGCATGTGCGATTGGAATGTCCAAGAAGATGAGGATTAAAAATTTCTTCCAATCCTTCAATAAGAAATGGAGGAGAAAACTCAAGGGACCCAAGAGCACCAAGTGCCCCAAGATCCGATCTCTTGACTGCCAACACATGATAAGGTTATGTCTCCAAGAAAAAATCCCTATGCAAGGAGTATGGAGGAAATTTATGAGGTCGCGCAAAATTTAAGTGATGCTTTTAACTTATTTTGCTTGTTTGGTGATTATGAACCTCTAGGTTTTGAGGATGCGGTTCAAAATAGAAGTGGACAGATGCTTTGGACGAGGAGATCAAGTCCATAAAGATAAACGAATCATGGGAGCTTTCCAAACTTTCACAACGGCACAAACACCATTAATGTGAAATGGGTGTACATGTGAAGAAGAAAGCAAAAGGAGAAGTGTAGAGATACAAATCAAGGTTGGTGGCCAAATGATACAAGAAAATAGCCGACATTGCCTATGATGAGGAATTTGCACCCGTTGCCCGTCTTGAAACTGTAAGATTTATTATTTCTTTTGCAGGTCAAAAAAAAATGGAAGATTTATCAAATGGATGTGAAATACGTTTTCGTAAATGGGCATCTTGAGGAAGAAGTTTATATTGAACAACCATTGGGTTATGTTGTAGAGGGCATAAAAATAAAGTTTTGAAGTTGAAAAAGGCTCTCTCTATGGCTTAATATAGGCTCCAAGAGCTTGGTACAGCCGCATTGATAAATATTTTCAAGATAACAATTTTAAAAAATGCCCACAAGAGCATGCACTCTATTGTAAGAAGGTGAATGGTGATATGCTGATTGTGTGATTATATGTTAATGATTTGATATTCACCGGAGACAATTTAGTCTTGATTGAAAATTTCAAAAGAGTTATGATGAAGGAGTTTGAGATGTCCGATATTGCACTTATTTCCTACTATCTTGGCATTGAGGTGAGACAAATGGAAGATGACATCTTCATTTCTCAAGATGGCTATGCTAGGGAACCTCTCAAGAAGTTCAATATGGAGAATTCTAAGCTTATTGCCACCTCGATTGAATGTTGATTCAAGCTTTCAAAGTTGGATGAAGGTGAAAGAGTTAATCCTACATATTTCAAGAGCTTGGTTGGAGGTTTGAGATATTTAACTTTCACAAGACCGGATAATCTCTTTGGTTTTGGAATCATAAGTCGCTATTGGAGACTCCTACTACCACTCACTTGAAGACCGCCAAGAGAATCATTCGCTATCTCAAATGTACGCTTGATTATGGTGTTATTTATTCTCATTGTGATGATTTTAGACTTGCTGGCTATAGTGATAGCGATTGGGGTGGAGATATTGATGATCGAGTGGCTATGTTTTCTTCATGGGCATGCTGACTTTCACTTGGGAGTCCAAGAAGCAACCGATTTTCGCACTTTTTACATGTGAGGCCGAGTAAATTACCGCTACATCTTGTGTGTGCCATGCACTTGGTTGACGGGATTGATGAAGGAGCTTAACTTGCAACAAGAAGAGTTCGTGGAGATATTTTTTGGCAACAAGTCCGCTCTCGCTTTGTCAAAGAATCCCGTGTTTCATGAGACGAGCAAGCACATCAACGCTCGCTTGCACTTCAATGTGTGGAGAAGAAGGACGTGCAGATGACGTTTGCAAGATCTCAAGATCAAGTTGCGGACATTTTCATGACGCCCCTCAAGTACGAAATCTTCTTGAAGTTGAGAGCTTTACTTGGAGTTACTAAACCAAGTTTAAGAGGGGGTGTTGGATATTAAAATTAGTTTATGCAAGAAAGTAAAATGCCTGAGTATTCTATTATTATGTTGTTAGCCCAATTGTATTACTTAATTAGTGGGCTTGTTATGTTAGTATTAGGCCACACTTATTATTTTTCCAAGTTCATTGTACCTAAGTGGAGAATTCTCGATTAAAAGTTATGTGGAATGTTGTAGAGGTATCCTTAGATATTTTTGGTGGAATAAGTTTTTGAAAGGAATGATGCTAGGAATATTCATTCCTCATCCACCGATAAATACCTTGTACCTCCACCATTTTCCATCAAGCAAAACCAATTGAAGTCCTTCTTTACACAATGTCCTATTCCCTCTAAGTGTTCCATACTTCCCTCTTCCACCAACATAGCCTTCTACTCTCTTCCTACACCCAGTAGCAAGTTCGTCAAGGTTAAGTAGTCATCATTTGCGGATGGCCACATCCCATTTTGGAGAATGTTGTTGGTGACATTGAAAAAGCATGGAGGCCCTGGAATAGCAGTATGCAGATGTCTTGGTACCGCTTAAGGAAAGCATCCCACGAGATTTGATCTAAAATATGTATCAAAGCTTGCAAAGATATATGTGTGCCCCTACCTAATTCCCTACGAGCTTTGAGTTAATTTGGAGTTAATTTTCAAATAATATTATATAATCTTATTTCATGGGCCGTAACCAAATTCGATTTTGTAAGGTCATTTATAAAAAATTACTAACAACTTAGGAGAAAGTAGCTAAAGGATGTGGTTTTGATTTCAATTTCTTCAATATCTGAAACAAAATCAAATATAATTTCTAATAACAAAATTACATAAGATACATTTCTCAGCTGTAAGTCAGTACTCTCAAAGTTCGTGACTAAGACGCCCAACCTTCATTGCTTGTATTATGCAGTCATCCACACTAGCATGACTAAGTGAATGCTTTTTATGTGATAGGGGTCTTTGAATTTATACAGAGATTTCTCTCTTCACGCAATGATCTTGGGAGTGATCAAATGTGTTTGTTCTTAGTTGAAATATGCAATTCATTTGTAGTCCTTCGTTGTCGCTGTTGACAAAAGTTATTTCGTTGTTGAGTATGGGCATGTTTGGTACCGGCTGAAAACCTAAATAATCAAATGCAAAAATTTGAGACTGTAAGCTGTTCGAAAACTTGAAGTAGTTGAAAATTGGCAAAATTGCATTGGCGGTACCCATAGTTCGAATTTTGTGTGGATTTGGTACCCATAGTTCAATTACAGTACCCATACTTTTGATTTGTTGCAACGGTGGTACCCTCCGTTAACTTTCCATCCATATGTTGGATGGAAATGTATAAAAAGACTAGTTTGCCTCTCATTTTACTCCAAATTTTTATAAAACTATAAATTCAACTCCAAGTTTAAAAAAGCATAAAATTAATTTTTTAAAATTTAAATATTTACTTATATACTAATATAATATCATGTATTTTCAAATAAAAAGTTTATTTTCAAAGTACAAGTTATCACGATAAATATTTCATTAGATGAAAAACGTTATAATAATTTATTGATTATTAATATAAAAAGTAAATTATTAAATTTCATATAATTAAAATGTTCCAAAATTAGACGTGTGAGTAAAACTAATTAAAATTTTAATTATTAGGATGACAAAGTAATTCTTTTTACATATACATATATACATATATGTAAATAAATAAATAAATAACTAAATTAAAATATTCTATAAAAAATATTTACAAAACTATAGGGGTGAGAATTAGGGGCACACTAGTCTTTCTACATGTTTCCATCCAACATACGGATGGAAAGTTAACAGTGGGTACCATGGATGCAACAAATTGAAAGTATCGGTACTATGGATGCTGCAATTGAAATTATGGGTACCAAATCCACACAAAAACCAAATTATGGGTACCACCGGTGCAATTTAGCCTTGAAAATTCTAATGATGCTAAGTTTGAGATTACAATTTAAAGAATGTGAGAGAATGTGCTAAATTAGAGATTAATATTTTTAGCTGTTCCATTTTGAACACAACTCGGAAATTAAATAGTAAAATATGTTACCTATATGTTATCAGGTTTTAGATCAATTGATTTAATACGAATTTTATGTTCGGAAAATTCATCATTCTAATTTTCCCAGTTCGATTAGAAAAAATGCCTATTTTATTGCGTCACACCCCTTGACCAAGGTATGGCCAAATAATGGTGTTCTCCTAAGAATCCACCCTACTCCTCCATACTCTGGCGTATAACCACTGCTCTGTGATCAACCATGTGCTATGTCGTATGAAAATTGTCGTCGTGTCTCCCCGATCTCAAGATATACTGACTCTCTACATAACTGACTATACCACTTACTAACTAAACAATATAATCATAACTGAACTAAACTGAAATGAAATGAAATAAAACTGAATAAATGCACCCTGCGTCACTGATTTTCTTTGATTTCTCTTCATTTTTGGATTTTTTTTGCTGATCGCGTGGGCGTACAATATATGTATAATTACAAAAATTCAAATGAAAAACTGAAAAAGAATAAGATTACTACTAAACAACAATAAGATAAATCATAAGATTTGCGAGACAAAGCGAACTCTGTGGGGATGGAGTAAATGTGCATATATGCTCAAGTGTCCATGACGACACCCTGACACGATCCAACCGCAAGTGTACGGCCGTCGCGTGTAGTAATATCCGGTAATCCGGGTTAGTCGAACCCAATGGACTTGTCGTGAATTGACTAGGATGATTAACTTCGTGTGGGAAAGCAATTGGATTGTTTTACTAACATAATAATTTAAATAACAAAAAAATTATTAAAAGAGAGATTAATACGAGGGACAAGTATCAGGATTTTTCTAGGATCACTAGGTGAACACCGTTAACGAATTATATTTTGAAACACAGATAATGTTTTAATTTTCCAAACGAGCAATAAGGCTAACCGAGTTACCAAGCTAACTTTCTATGCCTAGGTCAAATTACAACCGAGTTACCAAGTTCTAATTATCCCTAAAACATATAATGACAATCATCTAATTCTACTCAACGTTCACAGTCGGTGGTTGATTTCTCTAACCTGTGACTACGTGCTTAATTCAATTATCCGGGAAATTCATTGCTTTCACTAACCAATTACCTATGATCTTCCTACTGCAACGTCTCACAATAGCAAGATAGATAAAGAGCATGAATTAACCATAGCAAACAAGAACATCATCAATTAAGTTTAAGCAAAACGTGAATCAAATTCATAATCCGCCAAACGGCTTCAAACCCTAGCTACCATAGATAAATCCCAATAATAAACTTAGCTACTGCGATACATGATCAACACGATTAAGTTTATATTGATCATGATCAAAAACAATGAAAAACATAGAGAAGAGAGATCAAACGATGGAATCCTCGCTCTCACGACGAACTCCAAGCTCCAAGCCTTCCTCCAATGCGTTCTTCTTTCTCTCCAGCAGCCTTCCCTGCCTTTAGGTTCTAAAAATCGTCATGTATAGGGCTGGGGACGATTTTTAATGAAACTTGGCCGAATTTGCAATTCAGCCCCTTTAGTTTGCAATTCTCGGACAGATTTCATAAGCTGATCTTGCGCGGGCCTTTTCTCCCTCATCCGGACTCCGTTTTGGGCCTATCTTATATCGTTGGAAATCCCTGGATGTCTACTTTCTAATGGAATAGGACTTGATCCAAAATGGTATACGTATCTCCAGATACATCCATAGGAGTGCACACTGGTCCAGTGAAACTTTACCAGCTTTTCTTCGTTTTTGTGTCATCTTCGCCAGACCATATCTTTCTCGTCCGAACTTTGATTGAGCTCCGTGACCTACCGTTAGAAATATCTTTGATTCTACTTTAATTTGGAACCGGTCTCACTATAGCAGGTTTTGTAGAACTCAAGATATCATCAAAATAGAGAAGGATGGTCACTTTTGCTCCTCTAACTTTGCTTCTCTTGCGTACTCTTTGACTTCCGAAGCTCGTTTCTTCTCTCCAATTGCTCTCCTCATTCAATGTTTCTGTAAATCACAACACGAATACTACCGCGAAGATCAAAGGTGACAAAATCATACAAATCATAAGTAAAACTATTCAAGAAACACCCGGATTGTACGTTTAAGCTCTAAAACATCATAAAACTCATTTTCTTCTCAAATAAGCCCGAAATTCGTCACTTTGCACCGAAACGCACACAAATAACAATATAAAGTGTATATAGGATGACTCTTATTAAGGAGTTATCAAATACCCCCACACTTGCCATTTGCGTGTCCCGAGCAAAGTCTCATCTACTGCATCTATCTGCTTACTAGCCAATGAGACACAAATGACTCAAACACGACTCTCAATACAACCATGCAGCAAGATGATGCAATGCAAATCTAGACTCGATCTTAAAGCAAGTATTTAAACACGAAATAAATTTTGTTTTTTTGCAAGAATAGGCAATCTTCCTTTCATCAACTGAAAATCATCAAGCTCTCACTAATCCTTTTTTAAATTCATATACACGTGGCAAGAATTTGAAATAAAAATTTGATTCAGTGCAAAAGCTCACTAAGGCGTCCCCTTTCCTCCACCAATTCAAACCAAGACACAAGCACGTCCTAACCTTCATTGGGTCTAATTAAGTTCAAATTTCACTGTAGCCTTTCTTCGCCGAATCATCTGAGGTTTTCAGACCCTCTTAGCCTTTATTGCTTTTGACTGCAAATTGCCCCGGTGAAGGGAGTCACAACTCCTGTGAATAAGGCTTGACTCTAGTTTTCCTCTCTAAGCTCTACTTGGATGGAATCCAAATTTTCCATGTGACCGGAAGCACATTAAGTTGTTTCTCCTTGAAGCAATTTTTTTTTCTTTCAGATTTTCTCATTTTCTTTTCTTTCCTCCTCTGTTTTTACAACCGTGCAGTAGAGCATAAAGAGCGTGGGCTTTTTCGGTTAACTCTTGTGACCACCGTAAGGGATGGTGGTGTACGCCCCTCAACTTCACTTAGGCTGAGGCAACCGTACCACATGAAACCAACTCTACACAAAGGTCCACCCCAGATCAACAAGAGACCACAAGTTTCCACTTGAAAACAGAATATTCAGCTACAAGCAATACTCAATCTAATTAGCACACTATAGGAAACTTAGGTATACTTTACATGTCATTCTTTCACAACTTCCAAAAATTCCCGGGACATCCTTAGTGAAACCTCTACACAAAATATTAAAGAATTAAAATTTCCCGACTACGGCACTTCCTACTCAAAAGGATTCATTCACTAAGCTCTCTTCAGTTTCAAGATCCTCAATTGCCTTATTCTAAAAAATTTAAAATTTTCAATTTTTATGGATTTTTACTTTTCTCATTTTTTTGTTTTTTTATATCCTACCTCTATATGCAAGGCTTAGACACGAAAATCGAAAATTGACACTACACAATTCAACTCTTTGGTAGGTATACTCAATTATGTAAAAGTGTAAACAGTATATAAATCTATCCTACACAATACGACAATATAAATGAAAACTCAACATAAACCACAACACTAACTCACAATACAAACTAAACACATCCTACATGTAACTGGCTATGCAAGACACTATGGCTAGCAAACAGATAAATCACCCCCACACTGAATGCTTCGTTGTCCTCAACGAATTTACAAATTAAACATAGGACTCAGCAATCAATGTGAAAGACCAGTAGATGAGATGGAGCATGACATATACATTAAAAGTGACACAAAATCCAGCAAAAGAAAAAGATACTCACAACCACCTCAAGGGTGGGGACGAAATCGCGCCAAGCAGTCCCCAAGCACAGTGTGGCGCCACCATGCTCCCAACGGTCAGTGTGTTCTCGCACACCGGGGTAGACTGCCCTCCTCTGCTAAAATATGTGTCTTGGAGAATCCCCAACTCACATGCACGAGTCCCTGTGAAGGTCATGTGTGCCATGGCACACCGGGGTAGACTCTCCCATAACCTGCTCAAGTATGTCACTAGGAAAACATCATTAGTCTCTCTATCTCTCTCATCTCTCCAAATAACATAATAACATAACTGAATTTAAAAACACAACTACATGAAAGCAAATAAATAGGTTGGGTTGCCTCCCAACAAGCGTCTTGTAATTTAAGGTCGACGACCCGACGCAGTTACGTCAAAAGATGTTTAAGGAAATTTTTCTCTCCACTTTTTCTTCTTCCACCATCGTCTCTCTTTTTGTCTCTTCTCAAGTGAGCATGCATGAGACACATATGGCAAGAAGAAGTTGTAGAAGACGGCATTTGCAAATTTTTTCCTCTTGTGCTTCCACTCCTTGATCACCGGTCTTCTCGAGAATTCATTCACTACATCATGACCCATTTTACCTTTCTTCTTTTTCTTCTTCTTCCAATTCTTCAAAATCAATATCGTTGAGGATCGGTTATGTGGAAATAGCATCTCAGTTGGAACATTAATGGCAAGGAGTGCCGTCTTGACTGCTTCCTTCCCTAGCTCTTGTCTCGGAATCACGGGTGGAAGGTCATGTATTGCGTAAAATTGGGGTCTTTTCTCATCCTCGTGCGATTCGCCCAATTTTATGATATCCAAGAGATATGGACTAGGCGGAGGAACTTCTTGATACATGTCCTTGCAAACATCTCCATGCAGTAATTCCTTAGCTTCACGACTTTCTTCCTCAAAGAAAATATCTTCAGTGGGCCATAAGCTTGCGATGTCCACACTCTCCCATTCGTGTCATGGATCCGGAATTATGCGTGGCACAAGTTATATAGGCTTCACAATATCATCCCAATCTGAGTCTGAATCTGAGTCTGAAGTGACAAGAGGATCTATTACTTCATGATGGACAGTATTATACACATAGATCTCTGGGAGTTCTTCGTCTTCCTCTTCGCACTCCTCAACTAAGTCAGGAATGATGTTGATTGGCCCATTGTCATTGTCTGCATATGCACGAGAAAGTTCTGAGAGTTGTTGTCCATGACGCATAACAATTTCCTCCATCCTATCCAGCCCTTCCTCCATTCTGTCCCTTTTTACTAGCATGAGCTTCAATATTTCTTTCGTATGCTCATCTTCTTGATTGCAAGGAGGAGTGTAAAAATCTCCATAGGAGTAGTACGGTGAATAGCCTGAATATTGCCCATGATAATTTTGCCCCCACATGATCACCAAGTTATCTGTAAAATAATTTTCTATGGAGCCGGTGAGATTAACAAATAGATAAATAAAGACAGAAAGATAAAATCCCTAAATTTAATAATCCTAATCAATTCAACCGAAGTCCCCGGCAACGGCGCCAAAAACTTGACACGATCCAACCGCAAGTGTACGGCTGTCGCGTGTAGTAATATCCGGTAATCCGGGTTAGTCGAACCTAGGGGACTTGTCGTGAATTAACTAGGATGATTAAATTCGTGTGGGCAAGCAATTGGATTGTTTTACTAACCTAATAATTTAAATAACAAAAAAATTATTAAAAGAGAGATTAATACGAGGGACAAGTATCAGGATTTTCCTAGGATCACTAGGTGAACACCGTTAACGAATTATATTTTGAAACACAGATAATCTTTTAATTTGCCAAACGAGAAATAAGGCTAACCGAGTTACCAAGCTAACTTTCTATGCCTAGGTCAAATTACAACCGAGTTACCAAGTTCTAATTATCCCTAAAACATATAATGACGATCATCTAATTCTACTCAACGTTCACAGTCGGTGGTTGATTTCTCTAACCTGTGACTACGTGCTTAATTCAATTATCCGGGAAATTCATTGCATTCACTAACCAATTGCCTATGATCTTCCTACTGCAACGTCTCACAATAGCAAGATAGATTAAGAGCATGAATTAAACATAGCAAACAAGAACATAATCAATTAAGTTTAAGCAAAACGTGAATCAAATTCATAATCCGCCAAAACGGCTTCAAACCCTAGCTACCATAGATAAATCCCAATAATAAACTTAGCTACTGCGATACATGATCAACACGATTAAGTTTATATTGATCATGATAAAAAACAATGAAAAACATAGAGAAGAGAGATCAAACGATGGAATCCTCGCTCTCACGACGAACTCCAAGCTCAGGGCCGGCCCATCCACTAGACGGATTAGGTGTTCGCCTAGGGCCCCAAATTTTAAAGGGCCCCTAATATTTTTTTTTAGGATAGGGGTAATATCATAAATTATAATACATAGTGAAAATTAAAAATATGGTAGATAACATTTGGAAGAAAACTAATTGATTTAGAAGACGAAATTACGTGAGAATGATAACTAACTTTGATCGTGCCAATAAACTTATCCTAATTTTTAGCATTGAATTAGGGAAGACTTTATCTCTTTAAAAAAATTACTAACGTCTCTATGCTTCTTTTTTTTTTTTCCTTTTTTGTAACTTATTTAAGTTTAAATCATCTCCTAATCCCCCACAATTTGATATCTATTAATGCCCCCCCTCACATTTTTACCGGTTAAAAACCCGAAATAAATAAAACACATGATGTATGCCGCCCTACAGTTGAGTAGGTGTTTTTATTGACATGTATATTTATGGTAAAAGGGGGCTCACTTTCAACTATCGCCTAGGGCCCATGAAATTCTAGGGCCGGCCCTGTCCAAGCTCCAAGCCTTCCTCCAATGTGTTCTTCTTTGTCTCCAGCAGCCTTCCCTGCCTTTAGGTCCTAAAAATCGTCATGTATAGGGCTGGGGACGATTTTTAATGAAACTTGGCCGAATTTGCAATTCAGCCCCTCTAGTTTGCAATTCTCGGACAGATTTCATAAGCTGATCTTGCGCGGGCCTTTTCTCCCTCATCCGGACTCCGTTTTGGGCCTATCTTATATCTTTGGAAAGCCCTGGATGTCTACTTTCTAATGGAATAGGCCTTGATCCAAAATGGTATACGTATCTCCAGATACATCCATAGGAGTGCACACTGGTCCAGTGAAACTTTACCAGCTTTTCTTCGTTTTTGTGTCAACTTCGCCAGACCATATCTTTCTCGTCCGAACTTTGATTGAGATCCGTGACCTACCGTTGGAAAGATCTTTGAGTCTAATTTAATTTGGAACCGGTCTCACTATAGCAGGTTTTGTAGAACTCAAGATATCATCAAAATATTGAAGGATGGTCACTTTTGCTCCTCTAACTTTGCTTCTCTTGCGTACTCTTTGACTTCCGAAGCTCGTTTCTTCTCTCCAATTGCTCTCCTCATGCAATGTTCCTGTAAATCACAACACAAATACTACCGCGAAGATCAAATGTGACAAAATCATACAAATCATAAGTAAAACTATTCAAGAAACCCCCGGATTGTACGTTTAAGCTCTAAAACATCATAAAACTCATTTTCTTCTCAAATAAGCCCGAAATTCGTCACTTTGCACCGAAACGCACACAAATAACAATATAAAGTGTATATAGGATGACTCTTATTAAGGAGTTATCACACCCTCACACTCGTCTCGTGTTGTAGATAGATGATAGATCAGTATGTGTCCAACCTTCCTAATACTCGCACCCCGAAAGATGGGAAGAATTTGACACATCCACCAATTAACTCCTTCTTTTTCACCCCCTGAAACCATGTGCTATAGATGAAGCACGAAAACTTTCCTAATCCTGTGATCATGGTGTCACGATCACCTCCAAAATTTAATGAATTGTTGCATTTTCTCACTCATCCTGACTCATCCCTCTAAATCTGAAGTCAAGCGCAAATCCATGTAGAATCTCAGCATGTAGAATGACGTTCTCAATAAAGATCCCTCCAAAAAATTACTCCCTCGACCATGGTGCGTAGGAAGATCATTTCTCTCTTCTCTTGTATGATTATGGATTCTGTGGTTTTTCTAAACGTTGTTATGTGTAGCTAAACTCTCTAGCTATGAGGTTTATTGAGTTAGGTTTAATTTAGAAATTCCGGATTTGTAGGTTTGGTTCATGTTTTCAGTACTTAATTCTACTATGTTCTAGTTATTTAACTTATTCTTAATTTTAATGCTTGTCATGTTAGGATTTATCACCCATAACATGTTACTTATCTAGATAGCTGCACGGTAGTGATCATAACCTGGATTCCTGGAGAAAAAGTTGACATTCTCGTAGTTTCTTGACACTGAAAGAAGATAGAGACTTGAATGATCGAGTGTGGGTTGTTTTGGTTGGACTTATTTAGGATTAAGTGAAATTAGTGGGCCGACAGGACCCGGGGAATGAACCTATTTAGCCAACTAGAATGGAACGATAGACGACAGCGACCCACATGACCCGAAGTAGATTTTTGCGTAAAATTACTTGAGATAGACAAGAGATTGTATGAGTGTGACCCGGTATAAGTAGACGTAAGTGTTTCAAAACATTGTGCGGAATTGGCTAAGCACCCTAGGGACCACAAATTGCCTAGTATTCTCCATAATCGTATTTCATTAGAAGTATTCTTCTAAACTGAAAATCACAAGAAAACTTAGCTTAGTCGCAATTTGATTTACAATCACTTTTTTTAGGGTGAAAAACTTCAAAATCAAACATTCCTCCCGGTTAATTAGTATAGTAAATTAGTTGTAAATTACTTCTTTCATTAGTTAACCACAGTCTGTCCCCGTGGCTTCAACAAACCAAAGTCTGAAAAGTACTCCATTCTACTACTTGATCGTACGCATGCACAATACACATTAAGATTTTGCGTCGCTAATAAATCCACATTAAGAGTAATATGCATGATGTTGATCCTCCGTTTTGGGCGATTTCCGAGTGATTTCAATGAGTTATTGTCCATGTTTGTCTATGAATTGTGAATTTGAGCTCGTTGTACGTGATTGATAAGTCCTGGCATTTTTGTAGTATTTTTTGAGCTATTTTAATGTCACATTTGAGGCCGATATGTGTTCATGGGAGAAGATTAGAGATCGAAAAGAACTTCAGAAGTGAAAAGAGCTCAAAAGTTGACTAAGGAACAGAGAAGAAGGAGCTGTAGAGCAAGAGGGATGCATTTTGGAGTTTCAACAATTCACATGAATTGCTCAGAAATTTACACGAATCGGTGCATAACGAATTATAAGAAATTCTTGATGCAGCTGAGAAGTGGAAAGATTGGAAAACAATTTACACAAATTGATGTACCATTTTGCACGAATTGGTCAAGAAACAAGCTACGCAAATCAAATGTTCATAGTATTTCACGCGAATTGATTATCAATTCACAAGAATAGAAGTAATTTGCACGAATTCACTGGGGATCGAAACTAATACGTGGGAATTGAAGTTGCAGCAAAAATAATTCGCACGAATATGTAAGTAATTCGCACGAATTGAAAGCGGGAAACGAAGGGAAATTTTGGGGAATTCTCATAATTTATTTGTTCTAAACATTATAGAACGACCATAGGAGAGTTTATTGAGGATCATTCACGCATGTCGAAGCAAGGAGGATCTCGGGAGCATTGAGAAGCAAGGATTCATGACAAGCTTCGAAGATTTATTTTGTGATCATTCTCTACTCTATCTCTTCATCTTTATCTACGGAGAACTTGTACTCTATGATGTTTTTCAATAACTAAACTATTTACTAGGTTACTATGATCGAACCTAGGTCATGAAATTTTTCCGGCCATTAGCTTTAATTCATGAACTCATTTTCTTTATATGATATGGATTACATTATTCTTTCATTCTTGTACTTCATATCATGAAATTGAAGCTTCCTGGACTATGTTTGCTACTTGGTGAAAATTGATGGACCGAGAGGTGAAGTAGTTAGCCTAGAGTGAAGAATGAGCGCAAAACCCCTATCGTAATGGACCGAGAGGTGAAGTGTTAGGGTTTGGGTCAATACATATAATTATTCGGAATGCATGCTAGGTGACATAGTTTACGGATCGAGAGATGAAAATTATGGAGCTTTAGTGTATTCTTACATGATATCCACAGAAGATTGTAGGAGCATGGATGTGATCACGAAAATAGTTTATGTTATGTGTTTGTAAGTGTAGTCCGGAAAAGTGCAATTAATCTAGGGGATACGTAAATGACCCAGTTCCTCTTTATAGGGATGACAATTGGGTCCGATCCGATTCGATATTGACATGATTCGACCCTATTGGAGCAGATCTGATCCGATCCGTTTGCAAATGGATCGGATATGGATCACAAGTTTGGGATCCGTGAAACTCGATCTGATCCGGTTAGGTTATCACACCTAATAGATTCAATAATACACATGTATTAATTTAATTACATATAAAAATTTACTATGTTTACTTTAGATAACATCCTAAGTTTGGTTTATCATTATTTTAATTGTGAATAAATAAAACAATTGTAGGTGTAAAGTGTATGTTAATTCAATTTTGATTTTGATTCATAATAATTTTAGGTCAGATGAACTAAAAATACTGTCAGCTATGATCCGATGGATAATCCGATTCGAATCTGGAAAAATCCGGTCCGATCCAAAACATTATGGATCGGATCTGGATCCTGGCTGATCCGATCCAAACCCGGTCTGTTGCCATCCCTACCTCTTTATCAGTTGATAAATCACAATAATTATTCAAAAATCCAAAAGTATTAGTTAAACTGCTATTTTAATTCAGTCACTTTCTTGGGGTGACAAATTACAATCACAACAACTACTACTACCACTTGAGATATTTTAGACCAGCTTTTGGTTAAGGAATTCACAAGTTATCCTCGTGTATTCGAAAACTGGAGTACAAAAATTACTTCATCTTTACTACTTGACCGTGCACTTGCACATACGTGTTCGAAAACATGTCAAGTTTTTGGCATCCTTTCCAAGGATAACAACTGATAATCTTTACTAAAAAAAATTATAGTATTTATGTTTTTGCTATTTATCTTCTATTTTCTTATATTTGTCTTTGTCTCAAAATGTTCGTTTTAGGTACTCAGTGTATTCCCAGGATCTCTCGCGAGCCTGTGCTCCCAATCGAAGATCCGGAAAAACGTGTTCAGATATCTGCGAAGACGTCAGAGAGAGAGGGAGAGAAAGAGTACAATGGCTGAGTTGTTGAGCAATGACGAGTTTGCAGAGCGCTTGGCTGAGTTGCGCTTAAATCAGCACTAGAACCAAATTCCCTACAACAAGTCTGGTAGGCCTTTGGTGGAGAGGTTTTAGTCAGTTAGGTGCAAACATAATCCGACAATCGTAGTGCCATAGATTCAGGCATATCACTTTCATTTCAAGCTTTCAACCATTCAGATGGTGCATAACCGGTTTTAGTTCTATGGAAGAATGGAAATGACCCCAATGACTTCATTGAAAAGTTCAATGTATACTGCAAAAACATCAAGTAGGAAGATGTGTCTCGCGGGCATCGTAACTGATCTTATTCTGTTGTCTGAAGGGTGTAGGGAAGGACTAGCTGGAGTCCATGGATCCGAGTTCTATCACTACATGTGACCAGTGCATCGAAGAATCTATGAATAAGTTTTTCCTTCTCAACGGGTGATCACTCCGCAAGGAGAAAAAATGTCTTTCGCTCAGCAATCTGATGAGACAATGGTAGAAACCTGGGATCGATATAGGAGGATGCCTCGAAAATGCCCCAGTCTTAATTTTGGGGATGAAAAATCCTACAGGCATTCTACCATGGATTGTTTCGCTCTAACTAGGAGCTTGTGAACAGAGAAGCAAGTGGAAATTTCCTTGAACATGTAAGCAAAGCGAGGGAATACGAGCTTATGAAATAAATATCCAATCAAGACACCCAACTATTGTATGGTTTTGATCATGGATGCGCAACGGAAACACAAACAGGCATAATCCATGCAATACCCTCCAAAGATCACAAGTCAAGAGACATAACGATGGTAAGGGAAGAAATCAATAACACACCTTAGGGTTTCTCCTTTGATGATTTCAAACGCGAATTGTGTCACGTTCTCTATAGTTGATCCACGCCTAGAGTTGAATCCTAGATCTTCATAATCCTTTGTGCTAGCCCGGAATGAGGAAGAGTAAGAAGAATCACGCAAAACGAGACAACAAGGAGGTTTCGGCCTCCTTGTGGGCCGACGGGGACGGGCTGCGGTCAAGGGGGGCGGGCGAGCCTCCTTTGACTGCTTGCTCTCTCCTTTTTGTTCTCTCCCACTCAAGTTATGATCAATAAGGTCATAAGTGTGGGAAGGAAGGAAGGAGTATCCTATATATAGTCCAACAAATCCTTGCCAACTACCTAAAGGACCTATTCTAGTCCTACTAGAATTCGGTTTAGTCCCTTCCTTGCAAATTAGTCCTACTAAGTTTGCAAGGTATTGCAAAGTGATCCTTCTAATTAATTAATTCCCAAATCTAGTTCAACTCTATATAGCGTGTGACCCCATAGGTTCTATCTAGTTGGTAGCAACAATTTGCTAATATGGAGCGGTTTCTAGCAAAACATCCATTCTAGACAACTAATAGAATAGTCATCTTGACAAACCTTGTACAAGTAATTGTCTCATCCCTTTGTCTCTATATCCGGACTGGACACGAGACATACAAGTCACACTCGTATATCCGATCCATAGTTTCTCGATCCATGGGAATAGCCTTATTTGTGAAAATGACATCAATATCCCATATTGATTTATTTGAGTCTGGCCAGACATTCTATAAGCACTATCCCTCGAGTGGCCTAGGATGTTTGATCCCGTTATTTGGGAGGGACAAATTTCATCTACGTCCACTACGATCTCTAAGCTTGCTTCTTATTGTATCCGGTACACACCTTTATAACTACCCAGTTACGGTGTAGCATTTAACGCTACCAAAATCACAATAATCCACAACTAGAATATCTAGCGACTTCAAGTCTAATGATGAAAATACCATTGCACCACGAGAAGCACTTGTGACTTATCATAACGTGTATGTAGCCTTCTCGGAGATGGGTCAATCCCGTATGTCATTACTCCTAATGTATACCCATGTGTTGGATCATGATATCTCCATATCAATCCAACCCCATACTAGTCTATAGATGATTGTCCTATTAATCATTATACTGGACTAGGGATATTTAAGATAAACAACACAATTGTAAATCTAAGGACTTCATCATATTAAATATCCAATAAATAATACAATGAATGTTCTAGCCATAAATAAATTCATACTAAACTAGATTTTCTCTAGGGCATCTATTCCAACAACTATATGATTGTAGGAGTCCGTCTAAATTGCCCGAGCGAGTTGGAGACAAGTGAAAATTGGCATGACCAAAGTGATCTCTGATTTGCTGAAACAAGTCTACAAAGATAAGAAGACGGTTTCTGAAGTAAAAGAGCCATATTTTGTTACACCCTTAACCCATATAGTTCATCGAGCTTTCAGATATGGGGACCAAACAAGAGAAACTATGACGAGGATTTCATCACAGGCCTCCGACACCCCCAATTTTATAGGCATCACTAGCAGTCGTAGCACCAAATGCAGAGATCACGAATCTCAAGAATATGATGTTGCATATGGGAATCATGTAAACAATTTTGCTTCATAGGTGAGTGTGTTGGCTGCTGATTTGTTGTGGAAGTGCAGTTGGGGAGGTTTCTACATATATCTGCTAGAGCTCTAGGTTCACTCCCATCTACTACGGAGATTTCTCATCAGGTAAACACAATCACAACTCAAAGCGGGGTTGTGTTGAAAAACCCTCCTTATCCCAGCTATGCTAGGTCCAATACTTCTAAGGATAAAGAGCATGGGATCTTTGATTTTGAGAAGACACCAGTCGTGAGTCCCCAATAATCAGGACACGACTCATAAGAATACAAATCTGAAAAATGAGGTACCACCATCTTCTTCTTCTAAATAAATTCATTTTTGTACTAGGAAGAAGAAAGATGACTCAGAGGAGGAAAGGCGGTTTTTGAATTCGTTTTCATATTAACATTTCTTTGAATGACGCTTTGCAAAAATGAATTCGTTTGCTAGATTTATCAAAGATATAAGCATTGGGAAACACACACCTTATGACTTCCAGAAGGTGGATCTGAACGAGGAGATACTCATTTGTTTTGCATGGGTTATCGAGAAAGAATAAGGATCGGGGAAACTTTATTATTGAATCCTCATTTGGAGGAGCATACACCAGGAAAGCTTCGTGTGATCTTGGAGCTAGTATAAACTAGATGCCACTTTCGGTATTCAATAAACTAAGTGTGGGGAGGCAAGACCAAAATATATCACTCTTCAATTTGCTGATAAATCCACAAAGCGTGCATGTGGAGTAGTGGAGAATATTCTTGTGAAAGTTGGAGATTTCATAATTCCGACAGACTTTGTGATCCTCGACATGCCGGCTGATGATGTGCCGATAATTCTGGGTAGGCTCTTTTTGGCTTTAGCAAATTTATTTATATGGAAAATGGGGAGTTGATCATGAGGGTCAACGATATAGTGGAGACGACCCAAGTCTTCAAACCGACACCCAACACTCTTATGAGCTTGAACCATGTGATAACCCATTACTGTAGCTATATTTATTATTGAATATTCATTGTTTTGCTTGAGTTACGAGACATTTAGGCGCATATTTGGCCGTGTTTGTGAAATATTTGTGGATGTAAGATTTATGTGCGTAATTTTCGAATTCGTGCATTTTTGTATTTATTTTAAGCTATTTTTGTTCCACATTTCATCCCCGTAAGTTTAGTCTCGTGTATTTCAAGTGCCGGAGGCTTGGGGAGGAGAACTAAAGTGAAAACATACTTCGGAAAGGGAAGAAATCTCAGAAATTAGCAAAGAGAGGACATGAGGGTAGGTAGTTAAGAGTTTACAAAGTTTCAGAAAATACACATTGTTACACCCTGATGTTGCAATACTGGGTTGCAACATCAAAATCACATATATGTTTCTCTGCCGGAAACACTGCAAGCAACTAACCACCACCGAAGCCATCACCGTACAACCCAACCTCCAACCCCATTACCAGGGGCGGAGCCATGTAGGGGCACGGGGAGGGGGGCACGCCCCCCCCTTCCCCCCAACTTTCCCAGAAACGCTAGGGTACGCCTATTTTATTAGCTCTTTTTCAGTTGTGCAGTTTAGGATATAAATGTGAGCCCCCCCCCAGGATAAACACAAATGGTATTTGGTCCAGCGGTTAGGAATTTCTACTATGAATGTTTTTACTTGAGTTCGAGTTCTGGCAGTGGCAAACTAGTTCTACCTATTTAATATACCTATTTAATATAAATAATTGCCCCTCTAATTTTTCATAATTACACAAAAGACCATGGTATTTATTAAATCAGCCTATTTTCTTATTCATTGAAAATATATACCCTCTCCTCACAAAAAAAATTGTGCCCCACTTCACCCAAATCCTGGGTCAGCCACTGTCAGGGCCGGCCCAACACAATTCGGGGCCTGAAGCGGGTAGTAAAATTGAGGCCCCAAAAATGTACAATTTTTTAATAATATACAAAATTAGACTTAAAATACTTTTGTGTAACAAATTCATTCAATTCAGAGAATAAATTATGTCTTAATCTGTACTCAATAGTTTTACAATTTTTATAATTAAAATTAGCTTTACAGTCTTTATATATTAAAATTAAAATCTTCACATACGTACAATGTGATGACTCTACATTAAAATTAAGGAAACTTGAACTTGTGTCAAGTTTGTGGCAAAAGATAAGATTACCACCAAGCCAAAGTAGAATTATTAATAATTATACATTAAAATATTTCATGTACCTACATACAATGTGATGACTCTACATTAAAAACAGGGCCCTGCCGGCACGGAGGCCTAAAGCGGCCGCACCGGTTGCTTTACCATAGGGCCGGCCCTGGACAGTGCCCATTACTAATTCACTCGCCTCTGCTGGGGATGATTGACCATTCCACCATAAGTGGCTGCCAATCCACTTAAACTTTTAAACCCTTGTCAATCCGCCACCAACTTTGTTAAATTTTTGTTTTATGTTTATGTGGGTCCTGATCTGTTCAGAATCCCGATCTTACAAGATCGAGGTCCGATCATGCAAGATCGAGGTCCAATCAAGAAAAATCAGGCCTCGATCAAGAAAGATTGAGTTCCGGTCAAGCAAGATCGTAGTCAAATCTTTGGGTATTCCTGCCCCAATGAAAAAACCAACTACGCCGCCGCCAAAAACCACCTCCAATTGATAGAAAAAAATACAGTGAGAGAAAAAGAGGAAGAGAGACGAAGAGGGGGATCGATCTCCCAAATCTGACAAGCAAGCTCGACGACGACGGTGGAAGGAGGGAGGAACTTCGTCTGGGTTTTCTCGGCGTCGTGGTGATGGAAGTGGCGGTGATGGTGTTGTGTTGAGAGGAAGAGAGGGTGGTGATGGTGTTGTGCCGAAAGGGAGGGAGTTCAGTTTTGTTTTTGAAAGGAGAGAGATAATGATGGGAAGAGGAGGGGGAAGTTAGTATTTGTTGGTGTTTTTTTTCTGAATTTTTAGGTGAATTCAAAATCTCATTAATTAAAATAATTATCAATTTATTCTGTCAAATTTAGTCTCCCATAAATTGAGGGTGGATGGAAAGTCTAGGTGAACAAAAATCCGTACAAAAAAGTTGAACATAAAATGATGTGCATGGAAACATGTCATTAATAATAATTCGGAGTGAAGATTATGAGGGAAATAGAAAGAATCAATATGGATAATATTTAGAAATCTATTGATGTGTCATATGCCACGTCATTTTTTTTCCGAATTTCTGTCCGATTTTTTGTCTCCCTAGCACGGCTCTTACGAATATAATGTGGATTGCACGAAATCCTATTTTTGCCATCAAATTTGATGGCAAAAATAGATTTTGATAGTATGAGATAGGATTTGGAGTTTTCTTAGGAGATGCAGTTCACCTTTTCACAAAAAAATACAACAAATATGGAATTTAGTGATTTTGTGTTTTTCAGATTAACAACTGTGGGGGACCTACAATAAATCACTATTTATTTTGCTGATTTGATGATTTGGTATGAGAAGCTAAACACACTAAATCGTGTCCTCATATATACAATTTGAGGGACATATGCTCTTATGTTGATCAAAAGATGGTCTTGTTAATGAAAGAAAACAAGTTGCTTACTATGTTAAGATAAAATGTCATACATTTTTTTTTTCTTTTTTTTTTCTTTTTCTTTTTACAAGTGCATCAAATCTTACGTCTAGTCGAGTTCGAATCCGGAACATAGGTCTTCAAATATTCTACCATTAAACTAGCACCCATTTGCTACAAATTTCTATTGAAATGTAGATTATTTTCCCAGATATATTTTGTAGCATTCAAACATAAAAACTAATGATTTTGTAAGATCTAACTAGCCGGATGGGAGATGCAAAGACCTGCTTATTACATACATTGAAGAACTTACAATATGTAATTATTACAACATTCACTAATCACATCGAGGAAGTTACAGAGCCCAGCTGCTTGTACAAAGATGATGTGTACATGAGAAAGGGTGACTGGCTGGCTAGGTCTGTTTGAATAAATTGTCGAGTGAGACAACACTTTCAGTATATGAAAACATGACGAACTTATGGGGCAGGAATTCGTACAATTGGGTGCTTGCCCTGTTGAGTATCACCTTACCAAGTTTGTTTCGCTACTCCTCCTCCTTGTGGTCGAGATGAAGTCGAACAAGGTGGTTGCGGTAAGTACACAACAAGTCTTTATTCCCCACCAGCAACAGTATGTATGGTCGTAGTTTTGCAGCAGAACTGATGCACTTGTACTTTACACAACACCAATTGTTGTAATCCTTCAACGACCATATATCAAGTGATGACTGTAATGCAGGTAACAAATACAGGATCAAATACTCTAGAAGGGGGTTTGTATAGAGTATGGAATTTTTTTTTCAAATGAATGGATTTCAGACAAAATGAGAAGAGCTTGAATTATTTCAAAAGTTTGGACATAGATTCAAGGCAATGCAAAAAGAAAGATAGAAATTTTCTGATAATTTTCAAGGCTTTGTAAAGCCTTTCAAAGCTTTGAACTAAAACCGGTTTTGAAGCAGTTATAAAGACAAGTGCAGAACTGAAATGTAAAATGATGAACACAGTGATTTGTTACAAAGCTTGGCCCCAAGTGACCTACTCTCCGACTGAGGGATCTGATCCCTCTAGGATTTCAAAAAACTTCTTATTTATCAAAAGCTAAGCCCTATATATCAAGCCCAGAGAGTTGTCTTACTCTGTTTCAGCTTGTGGTTATTCTATCTAGTACCTGATCTAGTTAACTGATACAATAAGAATTCTCTGTTGTTCCTCTTGAAAAACTCACGAGAAAAAATGATTAAGAAGTATAACAGAAAAGATATACAAATAAAGCTCAGATGAAGAACAGTGTAAGAGCAGTTAAGCTGTGAAGCTTGAAGTGTTCTTTTGTAGGAATAGATTGAGAGTTTGTATGATCTCCTTCAATTATGCTTGTCAATCCGTGAGAGTGTTTGAATGCCTGTGAAATGATTTGTGCTTCTGAATCTCTCACAATCACTTCTCTATTGTGTCAATTTGAATTGCAGAATACAAAGGAACGGTGCAACTGAAATCCCAAAAACTCCTCTGAAGATCTTTGACTCTCAACAACTTGCTCCAACGGCTAGCTGCTTGATTTACTCATTGATTCTGATATGGTCTTCTATCTGTAGACTTAAGGCAAGTTCAGACAGGTTTCCATAACATTAGAATCAATTTCAGACTTGGATTTCCTTCTATGCAAACCTATAAATAAGGAAACTTTCTATAGTGGATAGTTAGCTAATAGTCCCTGCAAACAAATAGGCAAACAATGAGATTAAGGCATGATATAACACATAATTAGTTTGTATAGCATCATCTAATATAGCATAAACAAGTACAAGAGATTAGAGATTGATTAGGAAGAAAAACTCGTCATGAGTTCATGCTAAGAACTGTTGTGCAGTTTCAAGGATTTGAAACTGTGCAGTTTCAAGGCTTTGAAACCTGTTTCAAATACTTGAAAAAAACTGTGAACTTACAATCTCCCCCTTGATGAATGACAAACCCATTAATCTGTTTGAGTTGTATTTCTGCAAAAAATAAACTTCAATAGCATAGCAGAAATAGTTTAAATAAGATCATACCCTTATCACTAAGAGTCATAAGCAAAAACAAAATCAAACTAAGTAAATAAAAGCATACTAAATAGAAAAACCGCCACAATATCCAAAACACCCAAAACCAGATTGTCCTGCAGCTTAAAAAAAATATCCCTAAACTTCTCCTAAATGTCTCCCCTTTTTTTATTTCATCAAAACAGTTAGAATAATTATGGATCAAACCTTATAAGAAAAAGTTTTAAAAGAAATAGAAATTTGAAAGAAAAAAGGGGAGAGAGAGAGAGAGAGAGAGAGAGTTCAAGGCTTTGAAAAATAAGAAAGAAAAGATTGGATTCAAAGATTTGGGTCTGCATCTGTCATGTCTCATGCATCAACCTCTTGATCACTTCCTTCTTCCTCTTCATACTCTCATTCTCTTCTTGTGCAGCCACTTCATGTTCAAATTCTTTCCTTTCTGTTTCTTTAACTTTAAGTCTTTGAGAAGCAATCCAGAGTCAACAATCACCGTCCCCAGCTTCCTGATCCTCAGTAGTCTTTTCCTCATCTTCCTCACCACTAATAGCCTTATCACCGGATTGTGCTCGTCAAATAAGTCTCTGGTAGATCCTGACTTCCTTGAGCCTTCTAGAACTGGTGTATCCTCTTCTTCCACATGAACCAAGTTAATACACTTAAACACACTCGCTATCATGTACTTCATCAGTCTGAACTCAGAACCAGCTAATATTGACCCTGCTTGAGCTCATCTAGCTCATTCTCAATGAAGTCGAACTTCTGAAGAACTTGAGATTGGTATTGAGTTGTAGAAGGTAGGGCTACTGGAGAGGATAAGAATTTTTGCTTCAAATTATTTTAGCTTTCAACTCATCAGCAGACAATTTTGAGTATAACTTCCGTTCTCCGTCAGTGGTTTTCACAATCCCAATTTGGAAAGAGTTTTCATCTATCATTCCAAAACCAATAGTAATTTTCTCTTCCCTGTCAACACAGATCTCCAGATGTTGAAAGAAAATTGAGAGGAGGTTGGCATAGGGTAGTGGATGCTTTCTATTCTTCTTACAACTAACAACATGTGTTCCATCACAACGATGCTTGGCAGATCAATCTCATAACCATGCATTATCAGATACACCAGATATAACATCCTATCAGACATAAATTCCTTAGAGTTTTTTTAGGACGACACACATCATCAATATAGTAAAAAAGATTTCGGCTTCAACAGTTAACACAAAATGAGTTAACTGCTTAGAGTTAGGAGCTATACCAGGTAAAAAGAACTCTTACTTAGCCAACTTAGTGCCATCAACCTTGCTAGGGTATTTTTCTGTATTGTGCCTCTTTGGACACCCCAAGACATTAGCAAACTCATCATGATCTAATTCCACCATAATACCATATACCTTAGATGATATAGTCAAGCTGAGAGTATTCACTTGTTTCAAATTCTAGTAAAAGAGTCTGGTAAGTCTAGGGTGTAATACTTCAGAGAGGTTTATGATTTTCCAAAGAGAACTATGTTTCAGTGTCCTAATGCACTTCAAATCCATAGAAACCAACATGCTAATATTGATCATACTACAGTAAGACACAGGAGTGGAAGCAAATCCATCTAACCAGGTACCTCTCGTAGCATTATTGATAAACCATTTAGAAAATATAGTTCTCTTACCATAAGTTGTTTTCTCCTCTGAGTAAATATGAATCTCCTTACCCTTGTCCTTTTCTGATATTTGTAGCTCCTTCCCCTTGACCTTTTCTGAAGTCAATTTCTCCTACCCTTCGCCTGATTTCTGATGAGTTTTACCTTCTTCACCTTCTTTGGACTACCAATCTGAATACCCTTCTGATTCTCACATGTAGCCACTGAAACTGTCTTCTTCTTGCTGAAGTCGCACTCTGATCTTCCTTAGATTCTTTTTTTCTTCTTCTTCCGAGGAGGAGAGGGTTGCAGTGAATCACTAGCATTCCTAGAACTGGAACTAGCACTGATAGTATGAACTTCTTCTTATCTAGATTTTCTTTTCTTCCATGTGTTCTTCTTAGTGCTTCCACCAGCCATCTTGATTCTATGAGAGCTTCTCCGTGAATCGATAGGGTTAGAGTTTAAGAAGAGATAGGCAGGAAAGATAGAAGGGAGAAATACATAAGGGAGAAGGTAAATACTAAAGAATTTGAGTTAAATAGGGAAACAAAATATTCCCAAATATTTGAGGAAGGAAAGTTTGACTGAAATTCAAAATCCTTTAGAATGAAAATAATTTTATACGGATTTGAAAAAGATTTGTTCAATAAGGTAAAAATAATGTTAGGTAATTATCTAAAGAGATAACAACCAACATTAGTGATCCAATCATTGACTATATAGTAAACAAATTTATTTTCGAGGCTTTGGAAAGGGTTTCAAGAACTTGAAAAACTGTTCTACTGCATATAAAATTTTCAAGGCTTTGAAAAACTTTTCAAAACTTTGAAACTCAAATAACTTACCTGATGCTCCCCCTAAACCAATTCTTCCTTATTCAACATCCCAATTTCTAATCTCAGGGTGTTGAATCTATCATCTGACAGTGGTTTAGTGAAGATATCTGCAAACTGCATGTTGGTTGGCACAAAGGCCAGAGATACATCACCTTTCTCCACATGATCTCTTATGAAGTGATGTCTGACATCAATGTGATTAGTCCTTAAATGTTGTACTGGATTCTTTGTAATTGAGATAGCAATAGTGTTGCTACATTTGATAGAAATATCTCTGAAGTCATAACCCAGATCTCTCATCGGTTGATCTGTCCACATCACTTGTGAGCAGCAAACTCCATCTGCTATGTATTCAGCTTCTACTGTTGATAAACCTACTAAATTTTGCTTCTTAGAATGCTAGCTTATCAGGGATGATCCATGGAATTGTCAACACCCTGATGTGCTTTTTCTATCTACTTTGTATCTTGCCAAATTAGCATATAAATAGCCACACAAAGATAAGTTAGACTTTTTAGGATACCAAATTCCGAAGTCTTTGGTACCATTGAGATATCTAAAGATTCTTTTGGCAGCAAGTAAGTGAGACTCTTTAGGATCAGCTTGAAATCTAGCACACAAATAAATACTAAACATAAAGTCTGGTCTGCTTGCAGTAAGATAGATCAGTGAACCAATCATACCTCTGAACTCTTTCTGGTTCACACTCTTACCATTCTGATCCTTGTATAAGGATAGTGTAGAACTCATGGGAGTTTTGGCTACCTTGGATTAAGACATATTATAATTTGACAGCAATTCCTTGGTGTACTTATTCTGATGTAGAAAAATTCCTTTCTTCATTTGATGTACATGAAGTCCAAGAAAGAAATTTAACTCTCCCATCAAACTCATCTCAATTTCCCTGCTCATAAAACTTGAGAAATACTTGAAAAGAGAATCATTAGTAGCACCAAACAGAATATCATCAACATATATATGTACTACTAAAATGTCTTTCTCATGTGTCTTTATGAAAAGAGTTTTATCAATTAAGCCTCTTTTGAAACCATTTTCAAGTAGAATTTGACAATATTTCATACCACTCTATTGGAGCTTGTTTGAGGCCATAAAGAGCTTTGTCAAGCTTGTAAACATGGTTCGAAAATTTATCACTTTCAAAACCACGAGGTTGAGCAACATAAACTTCTTCATGCATATAACTATTTAGAAATGCACATTTAACATCCATTTAAAAAATTTTGATGCTCTTATGATATGCAAAAGCAAGTAATATTATAAGTGCTTCCATCCTTGCCACAGGAGTAAAAGTCTTCTCATAGCCTATACCTTCTTCATGGTTGTAGCATTGAGCTACTAGTCTTGCCTTGTTTCTGATAACCTTACCATTTTTATCCACCTTGTTTCTGAACACCCACCTTGTTCCAATAATATACTGGTCTTTGGGATGAGGAACTAGATTCCAAACCTTGTTCCTCTCAAATTCATTCAGCTCTGTTTTCATTGCAATGATCCAGTCTGCTTCTTGTGGTGCTTCTTTCACATTCTTAGGTTCTATAAGAGACACAAAAGCATTAAAAGCACACAATTTCTTTAACTGGGATCTTGTTTGTGTACTTGTGGATGGATCAGAAATAATGTTATATGCTCGATGAGATGACAGATATGTGAACTTATTTCTTGGTGTCCAGGGTTCTTGTTCTCTAGGAAGTTTTTCAAGGCCTTGAGAACTTGATGCAGTGGCTTGACCACTCTGTACTCCTTGAGGTTCTGTTTCAAGGCTTTGAGATTCACTTTCAAGGCTTTGAAAATCTATTCTAGTTTCCTGCATATTAGTCTTAGCACCATTCTCTGGATCTGCATCATCCTCTGACTCATACTTGTTCAAATTCAAGTCTACAAAACTTTCACTCAAAGAAACATCACATCTTTCATCAAATATGACATGTATACTTTCTTAAACAAGCTTGGTTCTCTTATTGTAAACTATGTAGGGTTTGCTAGTCTAAGAATAAACAAGGAAAATACCTTCATCACTTCTGGCATCAAACTTGCCAAGATTATCCTTACCATTGTTGTGAACAAAACAAGTACAGCCAAAATGTTTGAGATAGGAAATATTTGGCTTTATCCCTTCGAAAAGTTCAGAAGGAGTCTTATTAAAAATAGGCCAAATCAGGCACCTGTTCAAAATATAGTTTGCAGTGTTGACAGCCTCTGTCCAAAAAGACTTTGGCATTTTGTTTTCCAAAAGCATTTTCCTAGACATGTCCTCGAGAGTTCTTTTTTTCCTTTCAACTACACCATTTTTTGTAGGAGTTCTAGGAGCAGAAAGAAATACCAAGCTTGTCACATAATAAGTCAAATTCTAGTAGATCAAATTCTCTCCATGATCACTCCTTATTGAAGCAATAGGCAGGTTTTCAGAGTTTGAAGCTCTTTAGAAAGTTTTGAAAATTCGCAGAGCCTCAAACTTATCACTTAAAAACATTACCTAGGTAAAGCTAGAGAAATCATCTACAATAACCAACATGTACTTCTTACCTTTTGAAGTTGGAACTCTCATAGGACCACATAGATCCATATAAAGCAGTTCAATAAGCCTGGTTGAACTTACAAAGTTCTTAGGCTTGAATGAACTCATTGTTTGTTTTCCTTGAGCACAAGCTTTGCATACTTCTTCATATTTGGACTTGATGGATGGCCAACCTCTTACCAAGACTATTGACTAGTTTGTTCAGCGTATTCAAGCTAACATGACCAAGCTCTATGTACCAAAGCTTTTACACATCTTTCAAAGCCTTGAGACATTTCAGACTTTCTCCTATAACTTTGTTAGTTTTCAAACAATAAACATTATTTGACCTTTGAGCAGTGTAGATGCAGTCATCAGATTTTTCATCTTGCACCACACATTTCTCCTTGTCAAAAATAACTTTATTACCTTTATCACACAGTTGAGATACACTAAACATATTAAACTTTAAGCTATCTACAAGATAAAAATCTGATATAGAATTTTCAACACCATTACCAATTTTACCAATTCCTTTGATGTTGCATTTTCCTTTGTTACCAAGTGTGATTGTCCCTCCTAATTTTTCTTTCAGTTAAGTGAATAAAGAACATTTGCCACTCATGTGTCTATAGCAGCCACTATCCATGATCCATTTATGTTATTTTCTCTTGGTGACAACATGCAAACACCATTCACTGCCTTACCCAGCTGTTAGACCAAGTGTGGTATTTGGGTCCATATTAAGGATCAACCATGTTAGGTGATCTGACCCCTTTGAGAACCCAAATCTGCCTCACCTTTCCCTTAAGATGAAATGGTAAGGTATACCTCATGATGTGAGAATATGTTCTTCTGAAGGGATAGTTCACCTTAACACGACCAATCTTGCCACAGTAATGACATTTTGGAGAATGTCTGCGACATGCTTTTACAAATTTGGTATTGTTCTTTCTTGAAAAATTTGGATTATATCTAATACCAGTTTTGTGAGCAGAGTGCAAACTTCCTCCAAGAACCAAGTTGAGATTGTGTTCACAGCTAGCAAGTTTTGTTAAAGAATTCTTGGAGTCTTGAAGTTTCTCAGCTGGAAGAGTTTTATGCTCCTCTAATTCATCATGTTGGTGACTTAGAGAAACAAGGATGGCACTCAAAAGACTTAGAGCAATAAGGTTGGATGCAGTCATCAGATTTTTCATCTTGCACCACACATTTATCCTTGTCAAAAATAAATTTATTACCTTTATCACACAGTTGAGATACACTAAGCATATTAAAATATTTAAATCATCTACAAGATAAACATCTGATATAGAATTTTCAAAACCATTACCAATTTTACCAATTCATGTGATGTTGCATTTGCCTTTGTCACCAAGTGTGATTGTCCCTCCTAATTTTTCTTTCAGTTAAGTAAGTAAATAACAATTGCCACTCATGCGTCTAGAGCAACCACTATCCATGATCCATTTCTGTTCTTTGCTCTTGATGACAACCTGCAAACACCATGCACTGTCTTACCCAACTGTTAGACCAAATGTGGTATTTGGATCCATATTCAGGATCAGCCATGTTAGGTGATCTGACCCCTTTAGGAACCCAAATCTGCCTCACCTTTCCCTTAAGATGAAATGGTAATGTATTCCTCATGATGTGAGAATATTTTCTTCTGAAGGGATAGTTCACCTTAACACGGCCAATCTTGCCACTGTAATGACATTTTGGAGAATGTCTGCGACATGCTTTTACAAATTTCGTATTGTTCTTTCTTGAAAAATTTGGATTATATCCATTACCAGTTTTGTGAGCAGAGTGCAAACTTTCTCGAAGAATCAAGTTGAGATTGTGTTCAGAGCTAGCAAGTTTTGTTAAAGAATTCTTGGAGTCTTGAAGTTTCTCAGCCGGAAGAGTTTTTTGTTCCTCTAATTCATCATGTTGGTGACTTAGAGCAACAAGGTTGGCACTCAAAAGAGAGTTCTCTGTTAAAACTTCTTGGAATTGAGTTTTAAAGGCTTTGAAATTGGTTTCCAAAGCTTTGAAATCTCTGTCAGTCTCTGCCTGGGAATATTCAAATTTTAGTTCTAGCAAACTAGTTGCAAATTTTCTTTTGCTTGCTCATGAAATTTTCCTTTAAAGACTTGATTTCATTTAAATAATCTTATTCATTCTGAAGAATTGTTTTCAAAATCTCGGAAAGTACATTTGCATGTTTAGAAATAGCACTATTCACTATTACCTCAATGTTCTTTTCTGAGCTTTCATCATGCTTGGCCATCAGACAATATTGGCTCGATCTTCTTCAGAGTCAGATTCACTTGAAGAATCAGAATCACTCCATGAAGCTACCATGTCCTTCTTCTTTTTTTCACGGTCCTTCTTTTGAAAATGCTTACTCTTCTTGTGAGGACAATCTATGATCAAGTGTCCTGCATCACCACACTCAAAGTAGTTCATTACTTTAGATTTATGGGAAGAAGTCTTACCCTTGTAGTCCTTGATACTAGAAGATCTGAATTTATCTCTGCTGAAGTCTTTGTTTCCAAATTTCTTTTTCATCTTGAGAATCCTTGTCAAGGCTTTGGAAACGAGAGCAAAATGATCTTCTTCCTCATCTTTTTCTTTTTAAAGTCTTTAAGGTTGTTCACTTTCTTTAGCCATGAGTGATAAATTCTTGACACTTTCTAGTAGTTCTCCATCAGTTTTACTCATGGAGATCTGATGTGTAAGTAGCTTTCCCTCTAAATCATCTAGTTGGAGGGAGGACAGATCTTGAGCTTCTTCAATAGTGTATTTCTTTTATTCCCATTTGGCTTTAGGAAGACTACTTAAGATCTTTTTTACTTTCTCTTCTTTGGTGAATGATTTTCCCAGAGACTCTAGATTGTTGACAATGTCTGTAAACCTTTTGAACATGTCTTTCATGGATTCGTCTCCATTCATCATGAACAGTTCATACTTTCTAAGGTAGATATTGATCTTGGTTTTCTTCACTTGGATGGTTCCTTCAAAGGTAGATATCATGTTGAACGCATCTTCATTCAAAGCACAATATAAGAGATTCATAGCTCTATAAAGATTTGAAAGTTTTTCGAATTCTCAAGTAGAAGGAGAGTTTTCATGTTTGTGAGTTCTAATCACATCCTTTTCTGTATAGAAGATGTGATGTCCATTCTGGATAATAAACCAAAGTTCAATTATGAACATTTTCATCAAGGCCTTCAAGTTCTCAAAATTGTCTCCACATAATAAAGGAGATCTGTTAGCAGCGCTTCCCCGTGAGAAATCACCTTCACCTACACTACTCATGATCACCAGATTGTTATATCTATAAAGTGATACAAGCTCTGATACCAATTGAAGACTGTAATGCAGGTAAGAAATACAAGATCAGATACTTTAGAAGGGGGTTGAATAGAGTATGGCAACTGTTTCCAAAGGAGTGGAGTTTAAACAAAATGAGAAGAACTTGAAGTATTTCAAAGCTTTGAGCACATATTCAAGAATTTGAAATGCAAACAGATAGTTAGAAATTTTCTTATAATTTTCAAGGCTTTGAAAAGCCTTTCAAAGCTTTGAACTGAAACCAGTTTTGAAGCAATTATAAAGAAAAGTTCAGAACTGAAATGTCAAATGATGAAAACAGTGATTTGTTATGAAGTTTAGTCCCGAGTGACCTACTCTCCGCCTGAGTGATCTGATCCCTCTAGGATTTCAACAAACTTCTTATTTATCAAAATCTAAGCCCTAGATATCAAGCCTCGAGAGTTGCCTTACTCTGTTTCAGCTTGTGGTTATTCTATCTAGTACCTGCTCTAGCTAACTGATATAATAATAACTCTATGTTGTTAATTTTGAACAACTCATGAGAACAAATGAGTAAGAAGTATAACAGAAAAGATATACAAATAAAGGTCAGATGAAGAAGAACACTGTAAGAGCAGTTAAGTTGTGAAGCTTGAAGTGTTCTTCTGTAAATTGGAATGGATTGAGAGTTTGTTTGACCTCCTTCAATGATGCTTTTCAATCCGTGAGAGTTTTTTAATGCATGTGCTTCTGAATCATAATCACTTCTCTATTCTGTCAATTTGAATTGCAGAATATAAAGGAACTTTGCAACTGAAATCCATGAAAATCCTCTGGAGATATTTGACTCTCAACAGCTTGCTGCAACGGCTAGCTGATTGATTTCCTCATTGATTTTGATTTGATCTTCCATCTGCAGACTTAAGGCAAGTTCAGACAGGTTTCCATAACAGTATGATAAATTGCAGACTTGGATTTCCTTCTCTGCAAACCTATAAATAATGAAAATTTCTGCAGTAGATAGGTAGCTAAAACTCCCTACAAACACGTAGGAAAAATATGATATCAAGGCATGATATAACACATAATTAGTTTGTCTTTCATCATCTAATATCGCATAATCAAGTACAAGATATTAGAGATTGATTAGGAAGAAAATATCCCCCTGAATTCATGCTAAGAACTGTTGTGCAGTTTCAAGGCTTTGAAACTGTGCAGTTTCAAGGCCATGAAACCTGTTTCAAAGCTTTGAAACAAACTGTGAACTTACATCAAGCACTCCAGATACAGTATTCATCCAGCACAAACACAAACACCCCTCCTCCGCCGGCTAGTAAAGGTACAAGAGCTTATTTCCTTCAAAGGATGATGGGGAGAATCTATTCTTAGGGTGAAGCATGGCACGGAACATTTAGGTAATGGTGTCAAACATAATTATACAACTATCGCATGGACTGTTGACTGAACGTTTTGTCGTAGTCGTCCAATGAAGCCTATTGTTGAGTGCCACCGAGCTGACGACATACTCGGGCTTGCTTTTGAAGGATGATATTAGAGTAGAATCAAAGCCATCCAGAAAGGTTACTTCCTAAGTAATTCTCTCTTCTTTCTGCACTATAAGATCATAAAAATGGCGTGAATCATTTGCTTGCAAATTGGGATGGGGAGTGTTAATTGAATGTCAAATAGAGAGAAGTAGTTTAGATGGAACTTTTTTTTGTCAAGATTTGCTCATAGCATGCACATAAAAGCAATTGTCTAATTCTAAAATAAGTCCAGAAGGCAAAGATAGCTCATAAACGCCTACAGCTAATGCAGCAACTCTTGCTCCATTTCCGACGCGCAGATCTATCTCCCCTTTAGCCAATCTTCTACTTCTTTTCAAATCCTGCACATTTCTAAAAATGTGAGAACCTCATCCAGTATCCAATACCCAAGATGAAGAAATAGAAAGATTGACGTCTATAACATAAATACCTGGTGGTGGTGGAATCACTATTCCAAGCTTCTTATCCTCCAGATATTTAGGGCAATTCCTCCTCCAGTGACCCGGTTGGATGCAGTAGTGACATTCACCTTTAGCCATGCCTCCACTAGGCTTTAGGGATTCCTTGGATTTCGCAACTTTCTTGCGCTTTCCTTTGGAAGTAGAGGCAACTCCTTTGCCCTTCTTCTTATGCACCATCATTATGGCATTTCCTTTTCCTTTGTTGACGCTCTGTTCAACTGTCTTTAGCATGTTCAACTAGTCAGGCAGAGTTTTACTGATCTCGTTCATATTATAGTTCATGATGAACTTATTATAACTATTAGGAAACTATTGCAAGACAAGATCAGTTGCCAAAACTTGGCCAAGCGGAATTCCCAGTCTCTCAAGGTTCTCAATGTACCAAATCATTCGGAGTACATGAGGCCCTACTGGATTCCCTTCTGCGAGACTACTCTTGAACAATGCTTTGGACACCTCATAGCGTTCATGCCTTGCCTGTTCCTGAAACAATTGTTTCAAGTGTATGATCATATATTAGGCCTCCATGTTCTCGTGTTGCTTCTGAAGCTCAGCAGTCATGGTGCAAAGCATGAGGCAAGTCACGTCATTAGAATCATCAATATGTTTCTGACGTGCCCTTACTTCTGCTAGAACAGACTCATCTTGTGGTGGGGCTGGATTTGGAGTGTCCAAGACGTACAACTTCTTTTCTTGCTTAAGGACAATCCTCAAGTTTCTGTACCAGTCAAGGAAATTCGTTCCAGACAATTTATCCTCCTCAAGGACAGATCGTAGGGATGAAGTCGATGCGTTGTTGTTTGCCATTTGGAATTCTACAAAACGAGATATGTGCAATTTTAGTATTTTGAACAATTTAACTATATTCAACAATGGCTAGATCATTAAATATAGCTCCCACTATTTCTCTCGAATTAACAACCCTCACCATTAATGCGATAAATATCATTATATTTTCTAGTAGGTCCAAGATCCGTTTTTCACTTATTCTTGAGCTTGCTTTGGCAAGTCACCCAAGAATAGGTTATTTAGGTACGGAATCATTCCAATTGCATCCCATGCAACTCTTGGTCCAATTAGGTGAATAACTCTTTATTCTTTATCCTTTAGATAACACCTAATTGTCATGCCTCTAGGTTCATCAATCCAATTGAGTCTTACCCAGTTGCGTCCAACCTCTTGCTTCAACATACACACATTACTAGCTTGTTTCGTCCACAACTCACCATGGTAAATTAAAATCTCCTTACTTTGGCAAGCCCAAATTTTAATAAACCCTGATCATGAAGGGTGTTTTGGCAAGAGAAGGCAAAATGCAATATTTTATCTGAGGGATTTAATCATTCTTAATTTGTTTGGTTGATCTAATCAACATGATCTTCTTACTTGGATTGGGCAATCGACAATAAAAGACCATCTTTGTTTATTATTATCTTGTTAACGTTTTGCTAGTATCGCCATACACACAAAAATAAATAACAAGACATATATAATAAACATCCACAAAATAAAATAAAAAATGTGGCATGGATATGGCCCCATAGACTAAGATATTATCAAGCCAATGATAATTTCTAATTGCCCTAAAGTAACAAGCTCATCTCCATGTTCTACACCGTAGCCGCGCGCCTAGGGAAGGGTGTCTTCTTCGTCTTTTTGGCTTCTTTGGTTCTCCGGTCTTCTTCTCCATGCTCTTGGCTATCATCTAAATATTTCTAATTCTAGCCTAACATCTAGAATAAATAAATAATAAAAACCTCACATGTCGAGGAGAAAAGATGACTCGCAGACCCTAAAACCTAATTAATTATTACATTAATTTGATCAGCTCGCAGGCCATAAACCAAACCACAAAACAATAAACATCCACAAACTAGGCCGTATCCATCCATCATGCAACAAAGCACACAATACAGTTAAAACCAAATTTTAACGCGCTTGTTCAATTTCAATTGAATTGGGTAATTAGGGTTACAACGGTCCAAGGGGTCCAACCCATGCATGGGCCGAACCCCAAGAGGACCGCCGCCCGCCACGTGGCCCGGCCCAAGGCCGGCCGCCCTAGTGACTTGCGGCCTTGCTTGGCGCGCAAGGAGGAGGGGCGGACGGCTAGGGTTTCGGCCCTAGTCTCCTTCCCTTCCTTCCTTGTTGCCCAAGCTTGGTTGTTTCCATATGAATGCTTCCATATAATTGTTTCCATAATTGAAAAACTCATTTTTCAACTATGTGCCCATGAACCCTAATTTTCAAGAACCCAATAATTCACATCCTATGCGATTAAACTCACCATTTCTAACATCCAATGTTAAATTAGATCTTGTTTATATTGAATCAAATTCAATTTTGCATCTACTATTCCAATTAATTTCAGTTTTGCATAAAATTAACAATACGGTGTATAAACTGATATCGTAACACATAAAATCATGTTATGCACTACAACCGGGCTCTGATACCACTGTTGGGTTTTTACGTAAGTTACGCGGCAGAATAAAAAATTTTAATTCCTACTCAAAGCCCACCAAGGATCACAGGAAGAGACATTAATAACATGATGAAGGACATATAAGATGTGTACCTTTGTGATTTGGGAGATCACACGAAGAATACTGTCCCCGTCTCTACGATTGATCCAAGTCTAGAGGTGAGATCTAGATTCTTCCTTCTCCTAGTGCTATCTTGGACCGGAGGAAGAGGGAATAAGGAATCAAGCAACCAAGGAGGCAAAGAGGGGTTCGGCCCTCTCTTTGAGCCGACGGGAAGGGGCGGTCGCAAGGGGGTTCGGCCCCTTTGTGTTCTTGCTCTCTCTCTCTTGCTTTCTCTCCCACTCACTTATGTTATGTGCATTAACATTAGTGGAAAGGAAGCTAGAGCCTCCTTTATATAGACCAACAACTCTTGTTAGTTTACATAAAGGCCCCTCCTAGTCCTACATGAACTTGGATTGGTCCCTTCCTTGCATATTAGTCCTAATAAGTTTGCAAGGTGTTGCAAAATCATCCTTGTCATTAATTAATAATATTAATTAATCTCAAATCTAGTTCTACTCTATTTGACGTGTGACCCCATAGGTTTCTACTTAGTTGGTAGTAACTTACTACTAACATGGAGCGGTGTCTAGCAACACATCCACGCACCCAACTAATAGAAATAAGTCAGTGATCCCGACAAACCTTTTTTGTGCCCAATATCACATATTGCACTATCTCTTTGTCTCTATATCCAGATTGGACACGAGACATAAATAGTCACACTCGTATATCCAATCCATATTTCCTCGATCCTGGGAATATGCTTATGCAAGCAAATAACATTAATATCTCCATATTGATTTATCTGAGTCTGGCCAGACATTCGATAAGCCTCATCCCTGGAGTGGCCGTGATTATTTTCTCCCATTATGTGGGAGGGAAAAATCCTCCATACATCACTACGATCTGTAAGCTTGCTTCCTATCATGCTCGATAACTACCTTGATGATTACCCAGTTACGATGTAATGTTTGATAACATCAAAGCACGATATTTCACAACTAGAGTATCTAGTGACTTCAAGTCTAAGGATTGCAATTATATTAGCACTACGAGAAGCGATTGTGACTTTAACATAATCTAATGTATCCTTCTCGTTGTGGGTCAATCTAGTATGCCATTACTCCTAATGCATACTCATGTGTTAGACTTGATATATCCATATCAATATACACACATACTAGTCTATATTCGATCATCCTATTAATCAATATACTGGACTAGGGATATTTAAGATAAACAACACATTGTATCTAAGGACTTCATTATATTAAATATCACAATAAATAATAAATGAATATTCAATCCAATAACATTACTCATACTAAATATTAGATTGCCTCTAGGGCACCTATTCCAACACATATCATATGTCATGGAATATCAGCAGCATATTCAACTGTCAATGCCGTCTCTTTCTCTAAACAATTCCTCCCAAATCGTCCAAGACGATGAACTTGGAAGAATGAAGCCTAATTATATCTTCATAATCATCACATTCATCTTCCTCCCCACCGGACTAGCCGACCTCGTCGTAGATAAAGCCGCCTTCGTTTACCTACGTTCATCACTCAATGGTTAACTCCTTTTGTGGGAAACCTCTGAGCCCACCCCATGTTCTTGGCAGCGTTTCACATATGGGCGCGGTAGTTTCACGGAGCTCAGACTCCCCGGGATGGAGCTTTCCAGCGAAATCTCACCCCAACACAATTGGGAACTTCTCGCATCTCAAAACGCTTAGCCTGTGATTCAACGATCTATCGGGTCATATTTTCTCCGACATCGCGGCCATTTGTACCATACGAAACATTTAACTCCGCAATAATAATTCTCCGGTGAAATCCCTAAATTTTTGTACTCCCTCTGCGGTCTCATCGGCATGGGCCTCTCTTATAACAATTTTTGTGGTTCGATATAGCCACTTTTGAAAAAAATAACTCGTCTAAAAACTATCTCTCTTATTCGATCACTCTGAAACCCCATTTATTTTAATGTCTCCAACAATCAATTCACCCAGCTAGATCCCTCAGAATCTCGTCGGCCAACCCGCGAGTGCGTTTTCTAAAAACTCCCTATCTGGTAGCTCAATCTTGGCTGGCCCGGAACTACCACGAAAACAGAGAAAATATCAGCCGGATCAATTATCCGAATCGTAATCAGTTCCGGATTTGGTCTTTTTATGATAATGATTATCTTGTTCTTCCTCTGGTCGGTGAAGAAGGGTAGTAAAATGTTTTTCTCTTTGGAGGAAGGGCTTTTGATTATAAGGACTCATGAGGGCTACGGGCAAGATTTTGGGGAATGGGACACATGGAGAGGCTTTAAAGGTGACTGTTAAGAAGGATCTGGTGTTGGTGCTAAAGAGTTTCAAGTAGGTGGAGGTGCCGGTGAAATATTTCAGGGAAATAATGATTTTTATTGAGGAGATGAGGCGCATAAACTTGGTACTTTTAAGGGATTATTTTTGTGGCAGAAATGAGAAGCTACTCGTGTACGACTACATTCCTTTAGGAATCTTTTCTTGACTTCTACATGGTGAGAACACTTTCTATTTAATTTCGTATATTGCATAATGGTTAGATATCTGTAAGTGTGTCTTCAACCATATGTTTAAAAAGTAGGCGCAAGTGCTTATATTATTTCGTTATAGTTCTCTTTTACCTTATATTGGTACATTTGTTGGAATATAAACTCCAGTTGAAACATATTTCTAGCTTTAATTTTATATTCAATGTATATTCGGGTGATACCATGATCAATAAGATTCGATCAATGTTTTTTTTGGCTGAGTTCTCATATGATGGTTTCCCAGGGTTTCAAGGTAGTTCGAGATGTTTCTCGAACGACCATAAAACATGAATAGTAGTTCATGCACCAAAGACGGAGGTTATTGCTACCTTTATATTAAGCTCTTGGTTTCAAATGGCTTTGGCTTGCGCTATTCTTTAGAGGAAGGCAAAACCTTTAAATACTGGATGAGGAAGGAATATTCCTAGCATCATTCCTCCCACAAACTTCTTCCACCAAACATATCTAAGACTGTCTCTACAACATTTTATATAACTTCTTCTCTGGAATTCTCCACTAAGATACAATGGAATTGGACAAATAATAAGTATGAGCTACTACTGCCATAATAGGGCCAGTCAACTAATACAGTTTGGACTAGGAATAAGAACATAGCCCAAGGTGGGTTTTATTATTTTTATGGCCTAAAACCAGTTTAACCTCCAACATGGGCAGCTACCAATTAACCAAGGAGAAAGTAGGAAAATTGGGGGGCGGGGCTAGTCATGGCGAATCAATACAGGAGGATGATGCATCTAGACACTGGACCAGAGATTTAGTATAATAGTTGAAGAGATGCCAGTCCACATTTTGTGAACTGCATGCATCTTTGAGAAATAGTTTGCTGCCCCCAAACAGATGCAACACTTGTAAAACTTCACTTCAGGTAATGCTTCTAGTGAGGAGAATCTAGAACTGTGGATCATCTATTTTCCTACTATGAATGTCGCATGTGGTGGGAGTTAAGAGGTAAATAGGTTCCTTAAATTCAGATAGCTCCACTGATGGACGATATTCAATTTTACAACTTTGCCCAGGACTTCAAATACGCTGGCTAAGGGTAATAAGATGATCACAATTCAACCCTCACAAGAGTACTCTGAAAGCTATTCCCAGGTGAACCATCTTGCTATACTCAACACGTTGTTGTATTCTCATTTTCTCATCTTCGCGTTAGACTGTTTCTGTTCTGAGCTTTTTGTATTCCCGTTTCATGTGACATTTCTATCACCCAACTACCCACTCAATAAGCTTAAACTTACTACTTTCACGCGGTTTCTATTTTAGGAATCATGCCATGAAGTTTCAAATTAAGAAGCTTTTCTGAACTGGTCCGATGATGATGACATGATGATGATGATGATGATGATGATGATGATGATGATGATGATGATGATGATGATGGTGATGATCTATCTAAAAAGAAGTCAAGTATTGAACAGCGCAAGTACCTATAAACAACAATCATGTCTTAACTTAGTTGTAACGGGGTAATATACCAAAACCAAATGGGTACTTTTCACTTGGGCCCCCTCACATTCTTCCTTTGAAAAGATAGATCCAAACATTTCAGAAAATATGTACTTACACCCATCTAGCCCCTATTTTACTTAAATTAATTTTCTAATAACCGAGACACCCTCTATCAAGCAGATAGTGAAACCTATAAATCTTTTTTTAGGGAAGAATTTTGTGTTATTACACAAATAAACTTGAGCTTGTGAGGCCCATTACATCAGTAGAAACTACTTTAGATGCCCAATAGGCCTCAGAAGAGATCCAAATTTATTGGTCTTGAATGGTTAGCCCCGCATGGAGATCGGCCACCTGATTTGAGGTGCGACCGGCATGCTAGATTTTAAAACTATCGAAGCCTCGAGAGTACAACATCACTTCCTTCAATAAGCTCCCTAATTCCGAGGTTGACTTTCCATTTCCTTCCTTAATCCTTTTCATTTCTTCTATCACCGAGAGTGAATCAGTCTCAACTACCATATTCCGTCAACAGGCTTCCATGGTGAACCTCACTCCTTCTAGGTTCTTAAGTGTGATGATCATGTGTGATGTACATGCAATGTGTAAATGTGAATTGTGATGATCATATGTGATGTTGTTGACCTGTTTATGGCGTCATCACTCAATGAGGCAATGCCCTAGAGTGTTTGATGCAAAGACCGTCCCTAAACAGGTTACCCCTTGGTGATGCAGTGTTAGACAATGGTTGATTTACACATCCATTCACCTGCTTTGCCTAGCATACCCTTTGATGGAGAGTTAAGCATATTCTGAGAGTAAATTGAAGCAATTTATAAACTTCTAGGTATTAAATTCTTGTTTCTTGGTTGTAGATGTGAGGGTACCTACACTATGGGAAGCATTTGTTAGCAATTGAGAAGGCAGTGATGCACTCTTGCTTATGATGTACTTCTATTAATCACAAGTAGTGATGCACACACTACAATCACAAGTCAGTGATGATATTACATAGCATCGTTTTATTGGTTCGATATTCATGCTTTGATTATGCATGACAAAAGCACCCAAGTACATAGAATATAAAATAGTAGTGCTAAAATTAGGCATATGTTATCAGCACCCACAAATAACCCGGTAGCTCCAAATAAACAAGGGCTATACACCCCCCCCCCCCTACATTTTATGTAATTTGTGCAATTACATAAAATATAGATGTTTGGCTGGCATGGGCCATGCCCCCCCCCCCCCTAGATTTTTTCTACTAGCACCTATAGTTATACATTCTAATTGTTAAAGATCTACATAATGAAGAAAAAAAATCATATGAACACCCCCCTGCCATTATTATGTGAGTATAGCATATAGTAAAACTTTATAATGCTACCCTTGAAAAACTATATAATAATATTAAAATCTTCATATATATATATATATATATATATATATATATATATATATATATATATATATATATAAGTAAGGTAAAATGCTTATCTTTGTGCCACATAAGACTTGTGAAGCAACATATAAATGACATTTGTCAACTAATTTTGTCCCAGTGCCAATTAACAGAATGAACATCTGACAAGTATAATAGTAGATACATATGGTAATCCTAATCATGCAACACTTAATTATTGCATTGGGAATAAAAATCAGATTACATTGATTTCTTTGTGTCACTTTCAATGAAGGGCTTAGTTCATTGTATGGTTAATCTATCTAAGTAATGGTGTAAGAGTAATTTATGTACCTCAAAACTTCCAACATAATTTAATATTTAATCTTTATCAATTTTATCTATTTGGCCAGTCAAATAAAAATGCTTGATTCAATGCAACGTCAATTAAAGTTACAAAAAAGACAGTAAATATGCATATTCATATATGTGTGTGTGTTTTAGTGCGTGTAGCTAATAAAAATATGACCAGTCAATTTTTTTTTTCATTATATTAAGTGGTACATTGGAACAAAAAAACGAGATAATTATTCGAAACATTGGTCAATGCATTATGTTTTAGACCCCATATACACTTATTTACTGATCATTCAATTATAGTCAATGCGTCGAACAATGTGTAAACTGAAGTTAGACAAGTTATAATTCAATGAAATTGTTGATCGATGGGAAGAATTTGCATATAAAATAAAGAATTTATTAGATTGATTTATCATCTCTCTTTTGCGAAAATTAGAAATATTGATTTCATTATATTAAATTCTCTAGATGACCCAGTTCATGTTTATGTCTATATGTCCATTGTTTTCGTACAAAAGTTCTTTGAAGATTATGTATATGCATTAGAAGTTTTTCCAATGAACATCATGCTTACCTTAATGAATGTCCGTATTAAGTTTCAAGGTTTGTAAATAATCAAGTGTAGACTGTGTTTTGTTTCACTTTCATCACCGTTTAGAATATTAATTTTTATTTTATCTTAGGTCAGTACAGCTTTGGGGAACATGATTGATCAATTAGTGGAACATTTTAGGCAGAGATTTCAGTATGTAATTCAGTCTATTATCATGCCACAAGAAAAAGTTATTCTAGATTCCAAATATGGAGAAGATATTCAAAGTCACGGTGGTAATACCACGGATGATTTACTTTAAAGATTCTCTCTATATATTTTTATGTAGTTGTGTATAAAATATGGTAAGATTAATAATCACTAAACCTTAATTATATACAATCAACTAATAAAATACACCCGTGGTATCACATCACTATACCACCGTGGTATTGAAGTTGACAAAAAAACATACTCAAGAAAGAAAATTGATAAAGAAACACGAATTTTGTTTCAATATCAACTACCACTCCTCTGCTTAAACATAGTGTGATGGCATTACCTGGTGAACGTATCTCTTTCAGATTTTTCCCCATGGCTGCAATGTAATCATGGTAGCAAGGAGTTGCACTATTAGTGAGTGTAAAAGCCATATGGTCTTTTAAGCTGAATCCTAAAATTTACACACATAAACAAAAAAAAATTAAAGAACACTAGCCTTCGGTTTTCCTTAAATAAATGAAATTCAAATTAAAATATTTTCATCCAAATTTATGTTTAGTAATCTATTTGTCTCTATAACTAATCCAAAGTAATATAACCTTACAATTACAAACCCGCCGCGTGTGTGCTCTTTTGTATTCTAACCAACTTGATAAAATGTAGTGAAAGTTGTATGAAGCAGGTGTAGTGAAGGAGACAACAAGTACAAGCAACCTCATATGGGGAAGGCAAAGCCTAGAGCATTAGGCCTTCTACCAAGGGATTTGCATGTTGACAAATCACTTGGAGAAGATTTTGTTCAGCAGGCACAACAAAAGAATAGCAAGTACAAAGTAGGGATAGAGGAGATGGCAGATTCCATTTGCAATTTGGCAAGACTTGAACAGCTTAAAATAGGCAATCTCAATATTATTTCTACATGAATGACCATCTGAATTGCGCCTCCAGCAAATAAATCATTTCCACGAAGCCTAAAAAGGCTTATCATAAGACTATAAACACGACCTCAATATCAATTCGGCAAGTCTCTCCCATCTTCACCAGGCCGGACACATGAGTCAACCTCGTCTTGTTCCTTCTTTCTAACAACGAGCTGAATTACGTTTAATTTGATTAAAATTTATTTTTGTCATACTCTCCAATGTGGTTCGCTTTGGTCTCCCTCTACCGCACTATATTTGGTACACATGACCAAATCAACACAAATTTCACAGTTTATCTTCTAACCCATACAAGAGTGTAAGACCGCCTCCGAAATTACGCGTTGAGTTGTTTTCTCCTACCATCTCTTCAACTTTTAATGGGGAGGAGAAATTTCTCGATTTTGTCCTTGTCCCAGTCTCCTGATTCATCTTTTGAAAGCATGTACACCGTTAAACTTTCAGAGAAGGAGACAACAACTTGATAACTATAGTGAAAATTGTATGAAGCTGGTGTAGTAAAGGATACAACAAGTATGTAAGTTCACAGGTTGTTTCAAAGCTTCGAAACTGGTTTCAAAGCCTTGAAACATCACAGCATGAACTCAGGTGGATTTCTTACTCCTACTCATTCTCTAAATCTCCTGACTTGATCATGTTATCTTATATGATGAAAGACAAACTAATTATGTGTTATAACATGCTTTGATCTTATTAATTGCCTAAGTTATTTGCACATATTATTACCTATATGTTTTGCAGGAAGTTTCCTTATGTGCAGACTTGCAGAATAAGAAATCCAAGCCTAGAGACTAATCTGCTAACATGGAAAGGTGTCTGGACCTTCCTTAAGCTTGTAGATGGAAGATCTGATCAAAATCAATGAGGAAATCAAGCAGCTATCCGTTGGAATCAAGTTGTTGATAATCAAAGATATGTAGAGGATTTTTAGGGATTTCTAATGCAGAGTTCTATATATCTGCAATTCAAATTGACAGATATATTGAGAGACTGAGAGAAAAATAGAAGCATAGAGCATTACAGAGGATTCATACACTCTCACGGATCGAAAAGCAGCATTAAAGGAGATGAAACACCCACTCAATCCATTCCAGGTTCTTGAAGAACACTTCAAGCTTTACTGCTTAAACTGTCATCTCAGTGTTCTTCATCATGAGCTTCATTTGTATATCATTTTGTTATATTACTTATTCATCTATTTCCGTGAATTGTTAAAGAGGAACAACAAAGATTCTTATTGTATCAGATAGCTAGAGCAAATACTAGATAAGTTGGAAGAACCACTGGCTAGAAAAGAATAATCCAATTCTCTTGACCAAATATCTGGGGTTTAGTTTTTGATAAATAAGAAGTTGTTGAAATCCTAGAGAGATTAGATCCCTCGGGCGGAGAGTATGAGAGTAGGTCACTTGGGACCGTACTTCGTAACAAATATATGTGTTCATTGTCTTGGATTTCAATTCTACACTTGTCTTTATAATGGCTTCAAAACAGGTCTCGGTTCAAAGATTTGAAAAGCTTTTCAAAGCTTTGAAAACTATCAGTAACTCTCAAACTGTCTTTTTGCATTTCAAAGCCTTGAATTTGAGTTCAAAGCTTTGAATTGCTTCAAGTTCTTCTCATTTTGTTTAAAATTCACTCCTTTGGAAAAAGTTGCCATACTCTATTCAACCCCCCCTCTTTAGACTATTTGATCATGTATTTACATACCTGCGTTACAATCTTCAATTGGTATCAGAGCTTGTATCACTATATAGATCTAACAATCTTGTGATCATGAGTAATGTAGGTCAATGTGGTTTCTCACATGGAAGAGCTGCTAACAGACCTCCTTTGTTTTGTGGAGACAATTTTGTACACTGGAAGGCCTTGGTGAAAATGTTTATCATTGATGAGGCCAATTAACTATGGTCTACTATCTAGAATGGACCTCACATATTATACACAGAAAAGGATGGGATTAGAACCCAAACCTGAAAACTCTCTCTGTATTTCTGAATAAGAACAGCATTCAAAGAATTATAGATATGTGAATCTTTTGTATTGTGCTTTGACTGCAGATGAATTCAACAGGATATCTACATGCAAGACTAATAAGGAGATATGGGATAAACTGGTGGTCACTTTTGAAGGAACAAGCCAAGTGAAGCAAACTGAGATCAACATATTCCTTAGACAGCATGAACTATTCAAGATGAATGGATATTAATCCATCAAAGACATGGTCAAGAGGTTTACTGACATTGTCAACAATTTGGAGTCTCTGGGTGAAATCATTCTCCAATGAAAAGAAAGTCATAAATATCTTGAGAAGTCTTCTTAAAGTCAAATGGGAACCAAAGAAAACAGCCATAGAAGAAGATCAAGATCTGTCCTCTCTCCAACTGGATGATTTGCAGGGAAAGCTACTTACACGTGAGATCTCCATGAGTGAAGTTCATGGAGAACTACCAGAGAATGTCAAGAATCTGGAACTCAAAGCCAAAGAGAGTGAACAACCTCATAGCCTTGAAAAATAATAAGAAGATGAAAAAGATCCTTTTGCTCTCATTTCCAAAGCCTTGACTAGGATTCTCATGATGAAAAAGACTTTGGAAACAAAGACTTCGACAAAACCAAATTCAGATCTTCAAGTGGACTACAAAGGTAAGTCCTATTCCCATGGAAATTAATCTAAAGTAATGAACTGCTTTGAATATGGTGGTGCACGACACTTGATCAGAGACTTTCCTCACAAGAAAAACAAGCACTTTCAAAAGAAGGACCATGACATAAAGAAGAAGGCTATGGTAGCTTCATGGAGTGACACTGATTCTTCAAGTGAATCAGATTTCGAAGAAGATCAAGCCAAACTCTGTCTTATGGCCAAGCATGATGAATTCTCAGAAAAGAACATTGAGGTAATGGTGAATAGTATTATTTCTAAACCTGCAAATGTACTTTCTGAGATTTTGAAAACAATACTTCAGACTGAAGAAGACTACTTAAATGAAAGCAAGTATTTAAAGGAGAAAGTTAATGAGAAAGCAAAGGAAAATTTGCAACTAGTTTGGCAGAATAAGAATCTTGAAATTTCACAGGCAAAGACTGGCAGAGATTTCAAAGCTTTGGAGACCAATTTCAAAACCTTGAAAACTCAAGTCAAGGAAGTTGTAACAGAGAACTCTCTTCTGAGTGACAACCTTGTTTCTCTAAGATATCAGCATGATGGATTAGAGGAAAAAATACTCTTCTGGCTGAGAAACTTAAAGACATTAAGAATGCTTTGACAAATCTTGCTGGCTCTGAATATAATCGCAACTTGATTTTTGGAAGAAGTTTTCACTCTGTTCACAAAAATGGTATTGGATATAATCCAAATTTTCCAAGAAAGAACAATACCATTTTTTTTAAAGCATGTAGCAGACATTCTCCAAAATGTGATTACTGTGGCAAGATTGGTAATGTTAAGATGAATTGTACTTTCAGAAGAACAGAACCTCGCATCTTGAGGAATACTTTTCCATTCCATCTTAAGGGATAGTGAGACAGATTTGGGTTCCAAATGGGTCAGACCACCTAACATGGTTGATCCTGATTATGAATCCAAATATTACGCTTGGTCTAACATCTAAGGCAGTGAATGATATTTGCAGGTTGTCACCGAGATCAAATAGCAGAAGCGGTTTATGGATAGTGGTTGCTCCAGACACATGAGTGGCAAATGTTCTTTATTCACTAAACTGAAAGAAAAATTAGGAGGGACAATCACACTTGGTGAAAAATGCAAATGCAATATCATACGAAATGGTAAATTTGGTAATGGTTTTGAAAATTCTATTTCAGATGTTTATCTTGTAGATGGTATAAAGTTTAATCTTCTTAGCGTATCTCAACTATGTGATAAAGGTAATAAGGTTATTTTTTACAAGGATAAATGTGTGGTGAAAGATGGAAAAACTGAAAATTGCATCCTCACAGCTCCAAGGTCAAACAATGTTTAGAATACTAAAAAATTTGAAGGAGAAACTCTAAAATTTCTCAAGGCTTTTGTAAGATCAGGTTGTCCAAGGCTTGAAATAGTTTAACTGTTTCAAGGCCTTGAATCAGCTTTCAAATCCTTGAATCAGTTATCATAGGCTTGAAAATAGTATAGCTATTTTCAAGGCCTTGAAACTGGATTCAAAGCCTTGAAACTGTTTAACCTATGTGAACATTCTTAGGGGGAGTTTTCTGTAAACTCTTCTATGTTGATTTCCTATTTCTCCTTCATATGATTGTCTTACTGTTATTTGATGATGAAAGACAAATTATTCTAACTTGTTTGAACATAGAATATCATCTGTTTGACTATGTTTTTGCAGGGAATTTTATTTCCTAGTTTGCATAGATTATTTCCTAATCTAACTTGTGCAGGAAAGGAAATCATTGAGAAGATGATTCTGTGTTTGATCTGACTAGTATGACAGCTTCTCAACCTATTCAAATGCAAGATCACGACATTATCTCTGAAGATTTTTATCACTTAACCGTTCAAGAAGATTGTCAAAGAGTCAAAGTCTGTTGAATACAAAATAGAAGATTTGTTGCTGAAAATCTGGGAAGATATGCAGAGCTGTTTGAAGTTTAAATAGAGCTCATTTTTGAAGCAACAAGACACAACACTCAACGGGAAAAAAGAGAGAAAAAGTTTTGAATTGACAAGCATCAAAGAAGTTCATCAATCTTATAATCCATTCACAGAAGATCACTGCATACTTCTGTAGGGTTTTGATCATGGAACTTCCTGAGCACGTGCTTGGGTTTCTGGTGTGACATGGGCTCCTTTGATTGCGCGATCGCCCAAGTGTTGTCACAGTAAAACTCAACTGGATCCGCAATGCTAGGAACCACACCAAGTTCAGAAACGAACTTTCTGATCCAAGTTTGAACGGTGACTCTGACGACGTTGTTTTTGCGACGGACCGTGTTGAGGCAGTCTTTGAGGGCAGCCAGGATATTTTCCATCGTGACCGGTGAATCCATGGTTGATGAAGCTTGAGAACATCAGCGACACAGAGAAGATCTGACCGTCGCTCTCAATGAAAGCACCAGTTTGTAAGGAATACGTATCGAAGATAGAGAAATTGAAAGATTTAGAGGAGAATTTAGAGAAGACCTGAGCAAGAATATGAGAGAGTAGGAATATGGATGGCAATATGGTCCGATCCCATCTATGATCCGAGCGATCCAGGCCGAATGGATAGGATCCAAATCCGATCCAATTGAAAATGGATCGGATTTGGATCAGGAAAGCCAGATCCGATCGGATTTGGATCTGATCTAAGGAAAGATCCACCGGGTTTCAACCCGATCCGATCCGACGTATATGTGTGCTTTACAAATATATTCATACTACCTCCCCACTATCACTTCCATGAAGAATACAATAGTAATTCCAACCTACAAAGCTATTTTTGTTGTGTTTTAGGCTTCATAACTTGGAACATGCCTTAGTGTATGAAATAGTGTTTATTTCTTATGTTATTTTTTGTATTTTATCGCAAACCCAAGTCGGATCCGATCCGAATCCGATCCGACCACGTATTATATGGATCTACATATCGTATTTGGATCAGCTGATGAAACCCCATCCGATCTGATCCGAATACGGTGATGATCCGAACGGATATGGATCGGATCGGGATCCCATTTCTCCTAGTTGGATCTGGATCGGATCTAGCCTAATTCGATCCGGATCCGACCCGTTGCCATACCTAGACATGAGTCAAGTGAAGTATATGGTGGAAAGTATTTTCAGGAGCATGACTTTGCTTGATGTTCCTGAGGATGAAGAAGGTGCAAAGAAGGGTGACTTTGACAAAACTCTGCCTAGTGAACAATCCAATCAGGAAGATACTGCTCCAGTCAAAGATAAGGGAAAGCAAGTGGAAGAACAAGCTGCTCAGAAAGGAGATGAAGTCAACATTCCTGACTCAGATGATCTGCTGATGACCTTGAAGAAAAAGAAGAAATCTCCAAAGGCTGCTACAAAGGACAAGACTGAAGAAGCAACTGTTGCTGGTGAGAATGAAGAAGGACAGGAAGAACAGGATAAGACTGATGCTGAAGACAATGAGGAAGAAGAAGAATATCAGGATGGAGATAAAGAACCTTAATCTTGCCTATTATTTCTTCCCATTCTCTCTTTTTCTTTAAGTTTTAAGTTTTCTTTTCAAAATTTTCCAGACACTTGATCCAACATCCTCTCTATATTTTTGATGAAAGTCAAAAAGAGGGAGAAATTCTAGGGTTTTAGGCTTTACTCTTATGAGTTATTTGCTATTTGTTGAACTTTTTATTTTCTGTTGCTGAATTGAATAAGTTGGATCTTTTTGGAATTACTGTGTTATTATGAATTGTGAACTAATCAGTTTTTTTTTTTTTTTTTTGAAGAGACTAAGGATGAAACAGAATTTGGTTTAGTTTTTCATCAAGGGGGAGATTGTAAGATCAGGTTGTGCAAGGCTTGAAATAGTTTAACTATTTCAAGGCCTTGAATCAGCTTTCAAAGCCTTGAATCATTTATCATAGGCTTGAAAATAGTATAGCTATTTTCAAGATCTTGAAACTGGATTCAAAGCCTTGAAACTGCTTAACCTATGTGAACATTCTCAGGGGGAATTTTCTGTAAACTCTTCTATGTTGATTTCCTATTTCTCCTTCATATGATTGTCTTACTGTTATTTGATGATGAAAGACAAACTATTCTAACTTGTTTGAACATAGACTATCATTTGTTTGACTATGTTTTTGCAGGGAATTTTATTTCCTAGTTTGCATAGATTGTTTCCTAATCTAACTTGTGCAGGAAAGGAAATAATTGAGAAGATGATTCTGTGTTTGATCTGACTGGTATGACAGCTTCTCAACCTATTCAAATGAAAGATCACTGCATTATCTCTGAAGATTGTGATCACTTAACCGTTAAAGAAGATTCTCAAAGATTGAAAGTCTGTTGCCTACAAAATATGAGATTTGTTGCTGAAAATCTGGGAAGATATGCAGAGCTGTTTGAAGTATAAATAGAGCTAATTTGTGAAGCAAAAAGACACAACACTCAACGGGAAAAAAGAGAGAAAAATTTTTGGATTGACAAGCATCAAAGAAGTTCATCAATCTCACAATCCATTCACAGAAGATCACTGCATACCTTGAGCACATGCTTGGATTTCTGTGTGACATGGGCTCCTTTGATTGCGCGATCGCCCCAGTGTTGTCACAGTGTAACTCAACTGGATCCGCAATGCTAGGAACCACACCAAGTTCAGAAACAAACTTTCTGATCCAAACAGCCTCCTTTGCTGCGCCATTTGCAGCAATGTACTCAGCCTCTATTGTAGAATCAGCTACCGTCTCTTGCTTGGAACTCTTCCAGCTCATCGCAGCTCCATTCAGGCAAAACACATATCCCGATTGTGATCTAAAGTCATCTCTATCGGTTTGGAAGCTTGCATCCGTGTAACCCCTTACACGCAACTCCTCCTCACCGCCATATATCAAGAAAGCATCCTTAGTTCTTCTCAAGTACTTTAGGATGTTCTTGACTGCAATCTAGTGACTCTCACCCGGATTTGATTGGTATCTGCTTGTCATACTCAAGGCATATGACACGTCTGGTCTAGTACATAACATGGCGTACATGATAGATCCTATGGCCGATGCGTAGGGAATTCTACTCATGTGTTCCTTCTCAATCTCATTAGAAGGACACCCACTCTTCGAAAGAGTGATTCCATGTGACATGGGCAAGAATCCATTCTTGGAATCTTGCATGTTGAACCGCTTCAACACCTTGTCAATATATGTACTCTGACTTAGGCCTAGCAGTCTCTTAGTCTATCTCTATAGATATTTATACCGAGTATATAGGCTGCTTCCCCTAAGTCCTTCATTGAGAAACACTTTCCTAGCCAATCTTTAACAGATTGCAGCATGGGAACGTCGTTTTCAATGAGTAGTATGTCATCCACATACAAGACCAGAAAAGCTACAGAGCTCCCACTAACCTTCTTGTAGACACAAGACTCATCTTCGTTTTCGATGAAGCCAAACTCTTTGACTACTTCATAAAAACGTCGATTCCAACTCCTAGAAGCTTGCTTCAATCCATAAATGGATCGTTGCAGCTTATAGACTTTGTTGGCTTGATTTGGATCTTCAAAACTCTCTGGCTCTATCATATACACGTCCTCGAGGAGATTCCCATAAATGTATGCTGCAATTGCAAGTAGGATTCGGATGGATTTGGTCATAGCGACTGGTGAAAAGGTTTCATCATAGTCAATACCATGAATCTGTCTGAATCCTTTAGCCACCAATCGGCCCTTATAGGTAATCACATTACCATCCATGTCGATCTTATTCTTGAAGACCCACTTGCATCCTATAGACCGCGCCCCTTCGGGCGGTTCCACCAAAGTCCATACTTTGTTGGTATACATGGATTCCATCTCGGATCTCATGGCTTCTGGCCACTTCTGAGAGTCTGGCCCTTTCATGTCCTCTTCATAGGTAGTAGGCTCATCATCTATGAGCATCGTGTCACCTGAATCGGTCACGATAAGTCCATACCTCTCGGGTTCCTGGCGCACTCTACTAGATCTACGAAGCTCTTGTGTTACCTGAACAGGCTGTTCCACAACTGCTTGTGGTTCCTGTTCATGTTCCATAATCGGTTCAGTGATTTGTGGTTCTTGAATCTCTTTAAGTTCTACAGTCCTCCCACTTGCTTCTTTAGAGACAAACTCTCTTTCTAGAAACACACCGATCCGAGCAACAAACACTTTGTTCTCGGTTGAATTGTAGAAGTAGTAACCCTTAGTTTCCTTAGGGTACCCCACAAATTTACACTTATCCGACTTTGGCCCTATCTTGTCTGATTGTAAACGTTTTACATAGACATCGCAACCCGAAATCTTTATGAACGACAGTGTGGGACACCTCCCACTCCACATATCATGTGGTGTCTTCATGAATGATTTAGATGGAACACGGTTAATGGTGAAAGCTGCACTTAATAGAGCATAGCCCCAAAATGATAATGGAAGATCGGTTTGACACATCATAGATCGAACCATACCCAATAGGGTTCGGACACGCCATTCCATTGTGACATTCCGGGTGGAGTGAGTTGGGACACGATCCCACACTCTCTAAGATAGTCGTCAAACTCTTGGCTCATGTATTCTCCTCCACGATCTTATCGTAGAGCCTTGATACTATTGCCAAGTTGCTTCTCTACTTCACTTTTGAATTCCTTGAACATTTCAAAGGATCCGTATCTACTGTAATCATCAGTAAATATAATGAAGTATCCGTAACCACCCATGGCAGGCGTGGCAAATGGCCCACACACATTAGTATGTATGAGCGCCAATTGCTCACTATTCCTCTCTCCTTTCTTATTGAAAGGAGACTATGTCATTTTTCCCAATAAACAAGCCTCACATGTCTCATATGATTCAAAATCAAATGATTCTAGTAGTCCATCCTTATGGAGTCTAGATACACGTTTCTCGTTTATATGGCCTAAACGACAGTGCCATAAGTAAGCAGGATTTAAATCATGTATTTTAATCCTCTTGGTACTAACGTTGTAGATAGGATTGCTTAGATCAAGGACATACAGTCCATTAAATAATTCTGCACTAAAATAATGAATATTATTAAAATAAAAGGAACACCAGTTGTTCTTTATTGAAATAATAAAACTTTCCTTGTCCAAACAAGAAATAGAAATAATGTTTCTGCTCATAGCAGGCACAAAATAGCAATTATTTAATTCTAAAACTAATCATGACGGCAGAGATAGCTCGCACACGCCTACGGCCAACGCAGCAACTTTTGCTCCATTCCCAACGCGCAGATCTATCTCCCCTTTAGCCAATCTTCTACTTCTCTTTAGATCCTGCACATTTCGACAAATGTGAGATCCACATCTAGTATCTAATACCCATGATGTAGAGACAGTTAAATGGACATCTACAACAAAAATACATGATGGTGGTGGAATCACTATTCCAAGCCTCTTATCCCCCAGATATTTTGGGCAGTTCCTCCTCCAGTGTCCAGGCTGATTGCAGTAGTGACACTCACCTTTAGTCACACTTTTGGCAATGCCACCAACAGGCTTAAGGGCAGGTTCCTTGGACTTGGCAACTGACTTGCCATTGCCCTTGTAGGATGAGGCAAACATTTTGCCCTTTCCTTTCTGTACCATCATAATGGCCTTGCCCTTACCCTTGTTGATGCTTTGTTCAGATGTCCTCAATATATTGAGTAAATATGGCAGTGGTTTCACGATCTCGTTCATGTTATAGTTCATGATGAACTGTCCATAACTCTCGGGAAACGATTGAAACACGAGATCGGTTGCCAACTCTTGGCCGACCGGAACCCCAGTCGGGCGAGATTCTCCAAGTACCCGATCATACGGAGTACATGGGGTCCCACCAGGTTCCCTTCTGCCAGATAACACTTGAAAAATGCCTTAGAGACCTCATACCTCTCAACCCTTGCCTGCTCTTGGAAGAGCTGCTTCAGATGCTCGATCATATCGACAGCATTCATGTTTTCGTGTTGCTTCTGAAGCTCAGAATTCATGGTGCATAGCATAATGCAAGCCGCATCATTGGCGTAATGAATAAGCTTTTGATACGCCTTTAGGGTTGCAGGGGTATTATTCTCTGGACCTGTTGGAACTTGCTCCTCTATTGCGTACAGTTTCTTCTCTTGCTTGAGAACGATTCTCAAGTTTCTGTACCAATCAAGGAAGTTGGTTCCAGAGAGCTTGTCCTTCTAAAGGACAGATCGTAGGGAATGTTGTGAACTCGATGAGTTGTTTTCCATTTGGAATTCTACAAGAAGGAAAATACGCAAGTTTTAGTATTTGTGAATTTTCAACTATATTCAATAATGGCTAGTTTATCAAATATAGCTCCCACTATTTTTCTACAGATTAATAACCCTCAAGATATTAATGCGGAAAATATCCTTATATTTTTCTAGTGGGCCAAGATCCATGTTTCATCTCCTTATGAGCTTGCTTTGGCAAGTCACCCATACTTTGACTACTTTAGGTATGAACAATTCCAATTGCATCCCTTATGCAACTCTTGGTTCAATTGGGCAAATAACTCCTTATTTATCCATCCGCATGGATAATCCCAATTGATTGTCTCTAGTTTTTAATCCTATTAAACACCTAGTTGCGTCCAACCTCTTACTTAAACAATTGCACACGAGGTGTGCCATCGCACCACATCATTATTAACCAAGCAGCCATGCTTTGGCACGCACGATCTTGGGAAATCATGATGATGATGAGTGTTTAAAAAACGAGAAGACAAAACGCAATATTTGAATTTTGAGGGATTTTCAATTCAATTTTAATTTTTTTGTTGATCCATATCAACTAATCTATCTATTTGAGTTTGTGCACAACTCCAAATAATAGATCCGGGTTGTCTAATTATCTTACTGTCCTAATTGCATGCATCATCCATACACCAACCACAAAATAATAAGACAATAAAATCAAAACCACGAAACAAAATAAAACGTGATGTGAATATGGCCTTTTCTATACTAAGATAATTCCAAGCCAATGGAATTATCTATGAACCCTAAAAGCAAACACATTTCCATGCGTCTTCATCTTTTGGTCCATCCTTCATAGTCATGTGGAAAGCTCCATGCTCCATCTTTTGTGGCTTCCTTTGGCTTTGGGCTTCTTTTCTTCTATCTTGGCTAACAATCTATTCTATCTAGCACTAGCTATCATATACTAAATAAAATAAATCTCACACGTTAAGAAAAAAATGGCTCGCAGGCCATAAAACCCTAATTAATTACAATTAATTGATCAGCTCGCAAGCCGTAAACCAAACCACAAAATTAAACAATACACCAAACCACATCCTAAGGCCATATCCAATCACCATGCGATTTGCACATAAATAGTTAAAATCCAATTTTAACGCGTTTGGTCAAATTTAATTGATTTTAGGATTTTTTAGGGTTAAAACGGTCCATAGGGCCCAACTCGGACCCCAAAAGAGGACCGCCAAAGGCTTGGGCCCGCCGGCCCCTAGCCCTGTGGGCGGCAAGAAAGGAGGGCCGGTCCCCTAGGGGGGCCAAACCTCCTTAGCGAGTTGTTTCCAAAACAACTCCCTTGCTTGGTGCCCAAGTTTGGTTGTTTCCTTGTGTGAAAAGAACTCCTTCTTTCCATAGGATCCCAAACCCTAGATCTAAGATCCTAAAATTTCTCAAACTCACTAATTCATTCATCGAATGCAAAAACTATGTCTTGTTATGATTGATTATTGACAAATTTCATCATATGCTTGATTTGTCTTGTTTTACGCGATAAACAATTAAATTTAAAGTGTAAAACTATCAAAACGTAACACATAAACCACGTTTATGCTCTACGACCTATGGCTCTGATACCACTGTAGGGTTTTGGTCATGGATACGCAGCGGAAAAACATAATTCATCCATGCAATACCCTCCAAGGATCACAGGACAAGAGACATAACGATGGTAAGGGAAGAAATCAAGTTACACACCTTAGGGTTTCTCCTGTGATGACTTGTAACGTGAATTGTGTCACGTTCTCTATAGTTGATCCACGCCTAGAGTTGAGATCTAGATCTTCCTTCTCCTTTGTGCTAGCCCGGAACGGAGGAAGAGGAAGGAGAATTCACGCAACACGAGGCAACAAGGAGGTGGCGTCCTCCTTGTTGGGACGACGGGAAGGGGGCGGCGGCAAGGGGGGCGTTCGGTCTTCCTTGCTTACTGGCTCTCTCTCCTTTTGTTCTCTCCACTAAATTTATGAACTATAGGCTCATAAGCATGGGAAGGAAGGAAGGAGCCTCCTTTATATAGTCCAACAAATCCTTGCCAACTACCTAAAGGACCTATTGTAGTCGTACTAGAATTCGGTTTAGTCCCTTCCTTACAAATTAGTCCTACTAAATTTGCAAGGTGTTGCAAAGTGATCCTTCTAATTAATTAATCATATTAATTAATTCCCAAATCTAGTTCAACTCTATATAGCGTGTGACCCAATAGGTTCAATCTAGTTGGTAGCAACAATTTGCTAATATGGAGCGGTTTCTAGCAAAACATCCATTCTAGCCAACTAATAGAATAGTCATCCGACAAACCTCGTACAAGTAATTGTCTCATCCCTTTGTCTATATATCCGGATTGGACACGAGACATACAAGTCACACTCGTATATCCAATCCATAGTTTCTCGATCCATGGGAATAGCCTTATTCGTGCAAATAACATTAATATCCTATATTGATTTATTTGAGTCTGGCCAGACATTCTATAAGAACTATCCCTCGATTGGCCTAGGATATTTGCTCCCGTTATGTGGGAGGGAAAAATTATATCTACGTCCACTACGATCTCTAAGATTGCTTCCTATTGTATCCAGTACACGCCTTTATAACTACCCAGTTACGGTGTAGCGTTTGACGCTACCAAAATCACAATAATCCACAACTAGAATATCTAGCGACTTCAAGTCTAAGGATGACAATACCATTGCACCACGAGAAGCGCTTATGACTTAACATAACGTGTATGTATCCTTATAGGAGATGGGTCAATCCGGTGCGCCATTACCCTTAATGCACACCCATGTGTTGGATCATGATATCTCTATATCAATCCAATCCCATACTAGTCTCTAGATGATTGTCCTATTAATCATTATATTGGACTAGGGATATTTAAGATAAACAACACAATTTTAAATCTAAGGACTTCATTATATTAAATATCCAATAAATAATACAATGAATGTTCTAGCCAAAATAAATTCATACTAAACTAGATTGCCTCTAGGGCATCTATTCCAACAACTTCACTGCAGTTTCTACACTCTAAGTGTTCTTCTGTATTGTGCTTTATAGGTAGATCATTTCTGTAATATATCTATCTTTATTCTCGAGGATTGTTCAAAGTGAACAATAGAGAATTCTTAGTTAATCATTTAGCTAGAGCAGGTACTAGATAGGTTAGGAAGAACCACAAGCTGTAACAAAGTAAGGCATCTCTCTGTGCTTGAGATCTAGGGCTTAGCTTTTGATTAATAAGAATTGTGTTGAAAATCCTGCAGGGATAAGATCCATGAGGTAGAGACGTAGGTCCAAGTGGACTGAACTCTATAAATCCTGTGTTTCTTGCATTTTCAGGCCTTTCAGGAACTGGAACCTCTAGAATGTACAGTTTCTTTTCTTGCTTGAGAACAATTCTCAGGTTTTTGTACCAGTCAATCAAATTAATTCCAGAAAGCTTGTCCTTCTCAAGTACTGATCGTAGAGGTAGTGATGAATTCGATGGATTTGTTGCCATTGGAATTCTTCAAAATGAGAAATATACAAGTTTTTAGTATTTTGTGAACAAGTGACTACATTTAATAATGGCTAGATTATTAAACATAGCTCCCACTATTCTTCTCAGATTAATAACACTCTACATTAATTCGAAAAATATCATGTATATTTTCTAGTGGGCCAAGATCCATATTTCACCTTTCCTTGCGTTTGCTTTGGCAAGTCACCCAAGAAATAGCTATGTAGGTAGGAAACAATTGCCAATCGCATCCTATGCAAATCTTGGTTCAATTGGGCAAATAACTCATTTATTTATCTATCCCATAGATAATCCCAATTGCCTTGTCTCTAGGCTTTCAATCCTATTGAAATAGCCTTTTGCGTCCAACCTCTTACTTCAACAATTGCACATTACTTGCTTTTGCCATCGTGCCATCCTATAAATAATCAAAATGCATTGATTTGGCAAGCTCCAATTCAGTACGTTATAGTTTTGACAAGTGTTAAGTAACCAGAAGGCAAAAATGCAATATTTAATTTGATGGATTTTTAACCTTTAATTTTAATTGTTTTGTTGATCCATATCAACTGATATACTTATTTTGATAAGGCAAACCCAAAATAAAAGATGCGAGTTTTAATTATTATCTTGTTATAATTTTCATGCATCAACCATACACCAAAAATAAAATAACAATACAATAAATAAATAAATGAACAACCACAAACAATAAATAAACATGATGTGGATGTGGCCTCCCAAACTAAAATATTCTCAAGACAATGAGAATGTCTATTAGCCCTAACAACAGCAAGCTCTTCTTCATTTGCCTCCGTCTTTAGTCCACTCTCCTTAGCTTGTGGAATGTCGCCTTTCTTGTGGTTTCAACAATCTTTAAGATTCTTCTCCATGTCTTGGCTATCATCTAACTATGTAATATTAGCTACCATCTATACATTATAGAGAGACCACGCAAGTTGAGGATAAGACGACACGGAGGCCGTAAAACTTAATTAATTAAATTAATTACAATAAAACAAACCACGAAAATAAACATCCACAACATCCACATCTAAGACCACATCCAATCACCATACAAAATCACATAATACAGCTAAAATCTAATTTTAACTCCCTTGGTCAATTTTAAGTTGAATTATGATTTTCTAGGGTCAAAAGATCCAAGAGGGCCAACAAAACTACTTTGGCCGAACCCCAATGGACCGCCACAAGGCCTTGGGATGGTCGGCCCTAGCCCAAGCGGCCAAGCCACTCGTTAGGCCGGCCCGGCCCCTTGGTCATGGACAGCCCTAGCGTTTCACCCTAGGGTTTTTTCCTTCCTTCCTTCCCTTGTGTGCTTGTTTCCAATTAAGGAAAACAAAAACCCCCTTTTTTCATAATTGTGCCCAAATGCTAGCTTTTCAAGATCCAAAAAATACACCATATGTGAAACTAATTTTTCACGATATGTAAAATTAGCTCATTCTCTACATAATCATATTCAATTTCCATCATTATGCTAATTTCAGTTTTACGCGAAAAATAACAGTTATGGTGTAAAACTGACAGAAAAGTAACAAATAAAACCACGTTATGCACTACGAACTGTGGCTCTGATACCACTCTAGGGTTTTGATACAGATTACGCAGCAGAATAATAAAATAAATATTTCGTTCAAAGCCCTTCATGAGTCGCAGGACTAGTATCATGACGATGGTAAGGGAAGAAATGTACCTCATTTGTCTTAAAAATCACTTTACGTAGATTGTTATCCACGTATCTAAGAATATCCATGCATAGGATTGCTCCGGACCCTTGTAACGCCTTTGTGCTAGCTCAAGTCAATAAGGAGGAAGAAAGATCACGCGAAACGGAGACCAAAGAGGACGCGCCTCTTGCAGACAACGGGTGAGGGGGCGGACGGATTAGGGTTTCGGTCGTAAGCATTGTCGAAGACCAAATTATGCACGGTCGTAGTTGTATTTGTTCACAAGAAGACCGTGAATAGGCACAAAGAAATTGAATGAGTACCATATTTGCGCAGGTAAGACAATTGCATTGAGCTCATGCAACAAGCCTTTCAACCTCTAGGTAGGTGTTCATCTAGAGGACGAGTTGAGTCTCGTGAGGGTTTCCCAAAAGTGATACCCACACACACTTCATTTTCCTGGCTTCGGATGGTTCACAGTTGGGAGGGGTAAGGCTCAACCGTAGCGACGTCGTGGAAGTTCCTGCAATTGATGCCCTGGTAAAGGCCATCATCCTTTTCGATGATTTCCCCTTCTCCATTCATTAGCATGTCGTATTGTGTGTACGAAAAGGGCACGTCACATTTACCTTGTGTGACTACAACGCTCACCGTGACCTTGGTGTTAGGTTGCACGGTGATCGTCACGGATTTCAATATTTCTTCAGATTTTGATTCTATGTCAGACAACTCATAGATCCTTCTACTTCGTCCGTGATCTTAATCTCTCCATCGGCTATGAATGGAAGCCCAGTTTTGATTGTGGCCTCCACGCCCACCTTTAACGAAACACCAACTACTGCTACGAGTCTTGGTATAATCTAGGGTCAAGGTTTCAGCCTGAGGTTCCGTTTTACCGTTTGCTGCATCGTTGGTGACCATGGTAACGATTTCTTCATCGTAGATCCTCGCGTCTTGGGTGCGGAACTTGATGTTGTAGATATTCCTTGATAGAACAGGATCCTCTATGGTAAATTTGTCTTCCTGGGTTACGGAGGAGATGTCTGCGAACAGAAACTCGGTGTCCAATTCGTTGTGCACAAACCTCAGGAAAAGGTTGTTGGCTGCACAGCGAATGGCAATTATGTCGCAACTTTCACCGGCATAAACAAGGCATTTTTGTCATCGGTGCTTACTTCACCCGCCCTGTGACTCTCGATGACGTTGTTTATACTTTCATAAGTCATTCGCAACCAAACGGCGTTGAACGGCATGGTCATGATACGGGCATTTCCGTCTGGAGTGTAGGTGATTTTAGATGCAGCCCCTCGGTCGCCAACGTCGGTACCCATAGCACATATGTTGTTATAGCCAGGAACAAGGTACTTGCCATTCTTTCCTTGAAGGTCACCCTTTTAGGCAATACCACCAAGGACTCCCAATTGATTACTGTGAACTTATTTCATAACGCTGTCCCTCCAGCATCTGATATTAACAGCGAATGAATGTGATTAGGAGACTCCTCCCACGTCGTGGCAAACTGCTGGTAACGAATGCTCGAACAAAGTAAATGACCACTTGGAATTGTCTTCGTTTGGTACATCAGCTCCAACCATGATGAATAAGGTGAAAGAAATCAAAGCTTTCTGAGAATAACTTGATCAAAAAGTGAATCAAACCCAGAAAATTGATAAGAATATGAACAGTTTTTCATTAAACATTTTGGCAAAGCTTCGCTGCTCAAAATCGGATAGAAAACATAATGAAACCCTAATATCGCTAGAAGGGTATTTAACCCCAAAGACACCAACGGTCATAATTAAGATTGTTGGATCAAACAAGATAAGATCTTGGTCGTAGACAAGTTTACACAAATTACATTTAGACCTAGAACAAATAGAAATGCCATAAAGGCACAGAGAAGAAAGACTGGAGTTCAAGGGAGTCTTTGAGAATAGAAAATAGACCTCTTAAGTTTGGGAATTTAGAGAATAACGCCAAAAGCTTGAGGAAACTATCAAACAGCAACAAACTTTCTTGAAACTCCAGCAAACCACCAAAGTCTTCTTAATTCTTCATATTTTAACTTCTAACTGCAGCTTGACTTTGACTTCTACCATCTTTGACCATCTTTTGAATTTGACTTCTTCAATTTTGGCTAATACCCTCCCTCAAACTAATGGTGGTTGAGACACCATTAGTTTTTGCTTGAGATAATGAAATGGCAGAGCTGCAAAACCCTTTTGTGAAGATATCTCTAAGTTGATCTGCAGAATGAACATAACTCACCAATAATTATTTTCTAAGACATTTTTCTCTAACAAAATGATAATCAAGTTCTATATGTTTAGTTCTAGCATGCATAATAGGATTAGTTGTCATAGCTATAGCATATTCATTATCACAAAGAATTGTAGGAGGATTATGAAGAAAAATGTGCAAGTCATGAAATAATTATTGAAACCAACAAATATCAGCACCAGTGGTTGCAAGAGCTCTATATTCAGACTCAGCAGAAGATCTAGAAACAGTTGGTTGTTTCTTTGAATCCTAGTGAATGGGATTGTTTCCCATAAAAATCACAAACCCAATAGTGCTTCTTCTGTTAGTTGGGTTACCAGCCCAATCTGCATCAGAATAAGCAGATAAATCGAGGTGGCTGGGTGTATGAAAAACACCTTCTTTGTTGGTTCCTTTGAGATATCCCAAAATTCTTTTGGCACCAATCAAATTTTGTGTGGTAGGGCAATGCATAAACTGACAGAGATGATTAACAGCAAAGCAAATCTCAGGTCTAGTAAATGTTAAGTATTGAAGAGCACCAAGTAATTGTCTAAAAGGGGTAGGATCAGAAAGCAATTCACCATCAGGAGCATGATACTTAATACCAGAAGTGGTAGGAGTATCACAAGGAGTGAAAAAGTGCATATTGAATCTAATAAGCAAGTAATTTATGTATTTGTGTTGATGAATAAAAATGCCAGACTTGGATCTTTGAATTTCTAAGCCCAGAAAATATGTCAAGGGACCAGGTCAGTCATACTAAACTCACTGTTTAGTTAAGAGACAAGGGTTTCATGTAAGAAGTGTCATTTCCAGTAAGAATAATGTCATCTACCTATAACAGCAAGACAGTGATGGTTTGAGGATTGGTAGTGGATCTTATAAACATGGATGAATCAGCCATAAAAGCAACAAATCCCAGAGACAAAATAAAACTTGTAATATCTCAAACCAAGCTCTAGGAGCTGATTTGAGTCCATAAATGGCTTTGTTTAACTTACATACAAAGTGAGAATTGAGAGGGTCTTTGAAGCCAGGAGGTTGTTGCATATAAACAGTTTCTTTAAGATATCCATGAAGGAAGACATTTTTAACATCAAGTTGATTGAGAGGCCGATTTAAGGAAGCAACTAAAGCAATTATATTCCTTACAGTGGCATGTTTCACCACAGGACTGAAAGTTTCCTCATAATCAATTCATGGGGTTTGATTAAACCCTTTAGCAACCAATCTATATTTATATCTAGAGATGGTGCCATTTGGATTGTATTTTGGTCTGAATTCCCAAAAATATTTGCATTGTTGGGAGGTGGCACAAGGGTCCAGGTTTTTTTATTTTGGAGGCTATAAAATTCTTCAGTCATTGCATTAAGCCACAGAGAATGTTTTCTAGCTTCACTAAAACAAGTAGGATCATTTAAGAAAGGAAAGATATCAGAGTTACAGTAACAGCTTTGAATCCAAGAACCTTGTTTTTTTAACAATCCCATACTTGCTTCTTGTCTGCATAGGATGACCTCCAGTTGGTAAAGCTTCAGAATCATGTCTAGATGTCAAGCCAGAACTTGTTGTGTTTGAAGTTTCATCAGCTTCGGTGTGGGAGGCATCATTTGAATTTGTTGGCTGCATAGCTGGATCATGATCTGGCTCTGCCTGAGCATGGAGGCTCCCAGAGATAGGTGTAGTATTGTTCTTATCAGTTTGATTGTCTAAGTCAAGAGAAGTAAGCTATTTTGTATCATAAGTAGGACTAGGATCAAGTGTAGTATTGTTCTCATTCACAGTACCTAAAAAAAGAATCAGAAAGTAAATCAGTAAAGACAGGTAAGGTAGGAGACACATTAATGTCAGGAGAATTAGTGTTGGTATTTCTATCAGATGAATGCATTGAATTAAATGAGGAGGATTGAGCATTAAATGCAGTATCAGGTAAAGTGATAGGTATGTCTCCAATTTTGAAAGAGTCAATATTGTTAGATTTCAGGGTGTTTGTTTTCTGAAAAGCAAACACAAATTCATCAAACAACACATCTCTACTAATAAATAATTTATGTGTAGATTTGTCAAAGCAGACATAACCTTTATAGTTGTGAGCATAGCCAAGAAACACACATTGCACAGATTTTGGTTCTAATTTGGAAGTATTATAATGTCTCAAGTAAGGATATCAAGCACAACCAAACACTTTGAATTTACAATAGTCAAGTATGGTTTTGTAAAGAAATTCCCAAGGATATTTATTAAAAAGTGTTCTTGCTAGACATGCAATTTATGAGATAGACAGCAGCAGTAAAGGCATGATACCAAAAAAGAAGCATGAATCATCATTGTAACTGCAGTGTCTACTATATGTCTATGCTTTCTTTCTGCATCTCCATTTTGTTGTGGTGTATGTGGACAAGATTTTTGATGAATGATGCCATGATTTTGCAAATGTTGTTGAAACACAAAGGGCATATATTCACCTCCACCATCTGATCTCAAGATCTTAATACTGGTGCCAAGTTGAACTTCTATAAAAGTTTTGAATTTGTTGAACACATTTGCAACTTCAGATTTATGATATAAAGGAAACAGCCATGTAAATTTGCTATAATCATTAATAAACTGAACATAAAATATGTAACCATGATAAGATTTGGTGCTAGCAGGACCCCACACATCTCTATGAACAAGATCAAGAGAACCTTTTGAAGCAGAGATAGAAGATTCATAAGGACGTCTAGTCATTTTCCCTTTCACACAATGTTCACATAAATAACTTGAAGAAATATCACACAAATTTAGGTCTTTGCATAGATTAGAAGCTGATATAAAGAAAAAAAAAGTTTAAAGTGTCTTCAGAAGGGTGTCCTTGTCTGGCATGCCAGATAGGAGACTTGACACTTTTTCCTAGATAAGCAAGCTTGACAGGGTCTTTGAGTTCAGAGACAGGAGAGAAAGGATGAGTGTGTATGGGATAGAGCCCATTTTCACTTAGCCCTTGATACAGGATTTTTCCCAAAGTTTTGTCCTGAATGTAAAAAGAATCAGCATCAAAATAGAAAGCACAGTTGTGTGTTTTGCAAAGTTGATAAACAAATAAGAGATTTGCAGCTAAATTTGGGACATAAAGAGTTTCATTTAATTGAAAAGAATGATTTGTGGTGTTAATAAAGTCAGTACCAGAGTGATTGATTGCCAAAGTGTTACCATTACCCACACCAACTTGATCAGAACCATGATAAGGAGAGCTCACAGAGAGATTAGCAAAATCAGAAGTCATGTGATTGTTTGCACCAGAATCAGTCAACCAATAATTGGGAGATATGCTTGGAGATGGATCAGGTACAGTCACAGTGTTCAAAGCAGTCAATTGAGTAGGGGGTTTCTTACCCTGAAAGGCATGATCCATTATATGCCAACAATCAATAGCATAGTGGTGGTCATAACCACAGATTTGACAGTTTAATGGATTGCCATTGTTGTCTCTACTTTTAGAAGGACCTCTATTAGGTCCAAATCTCCCTCCTCTTTGATTATCAAAAACTCTTCCCCTTCCTCTGTTGTTACCACTTCAAAATAGTTTGAGTTATAGTTTTGACCTTGGTACCCTGACCCTTGACCAAAATTAGGGTTAGGGTTTTGACCATGGTATCCTGACCCTTGACCAAAATTAAGGTTAGAGTTTTAACCTCTATACCTTAACCCTTGACCAAAATTAGGGTTAGGGTTTGGCCTTGAAACCCTGACCCTTGACCTCTACCAGTACCATTGCCACTGACATGACCACCTCTGCCGCGATTATTACCAGTGTAAGAGCCAGAGTGAGGACCAACAGACACATAAGCAGCATTTCCAACCAAATCAAAATCAATAACAGACTGTGATTCAATCATTTGTTCTTCAGCTTTCAATAAGACATGCAGTTCTTCAAATGTAATTATATCAGGAGCAAGAGACATACTAACACGAATACCAGATCTAAAGGATTTATATTCAGGTGGAAAACCATGCATATAGAATTATGTCTTGATCATCAGTATGAACCATAGCACACGAGAGTTTGTCCCTTAGGGTTTTAAGCCTTTGCATGTAAGAATCAACAGTTTCAGATTTCTTACGAATCGACTAAAGTTTAAATCCCAATTGCAAGATATTGGAGCGAGTGAGAGAGGAATACATGTTCTCAAGTGAAACCCAAACGTTACGAGAAGATTGCTTACCAACGACTTCAAACAGAGCTTCTTGTGTGAGAGTTGTTGTGAGAAGATTCAGGACCGTCTGATCTTGGGTTACCCAGACATCATACGTCAAATTCCGATTAACCGTCGATTCAACGTTCTCATCGAAGAGAAATCCAGAGGGACAGATCTTTGAGCCATCAACATAACCAAATAGGGACTGAGTTTTGAGAATAGAGGAGATTTGATATCTCCAGATAAACATAGTTATTGTTATCCAATTTGAAGGGGACTGAGTTGTGGATTTGAGATAGGATATAGATGGGATTCGATGAAGAACCCTGAGATTGACTTGTGGATAGAGTCATGGCTCTGATACCATGAAAGAAATCAAAGATTTCTGAGAATACCTTGATCAAAAAGGGAATCAAACCCAGAAAATTGATAAGAAGATGAACAGTTTTTCATTGAACATTTCGGCAGAGCTTCGCTGCTCAAAACCGGAGAGAAAACATAATGAAACCCTAATCTCGCTAGAAGGTTATTTAACCCCAAAGACACCAACTGTCATAATTACGACCGTTCATAATTAAGAATGTTGGATCAAACAAGATAAACTCTTGGCCATAGACAAGTTTACACAAATTACATTTAGACCCAGAACAAATAGAAATTCCATAAAGGCACAGAGAAGAAAGACTGAACTTCAAGGGAGTCTTGAGAATAGAAAATAGACCTCTTAAGTTTGGGTATATAGAGAAGAACCCCAAAAGCTTAAGGAAACTATCAAACAGGCAAACCACCAAAGTCTTCTTAATTCTTCATATTTTGACTTCTAACTGCAGCTTGACTTTCACTTTTACCATCTTTGACCAGCTTTGACTTTGACTTCTTCAATTTTGGCTAATAGGAGGAACTTGGAGCCTCCCTCACCCAATACTTGTTATTATAGCAACTTTTTATATTCAACAATCCATCCCCGGTTTTCGCCATCTCCAGCTCGAACTTGAAATACGGACTCATGGCCACCTCTCCGGTGCATCTGATAGACCCATCTACATATTCATTTGTGTGGCCCAAGTACTTATTCATGGGGATGGATTTTAGCGCCGCGTATCTTGGCAAACCGAAAGAGGCCATTTGATCAATGGGGTTTCTCTCTCTCTCTCTCCAAAGATCTCTCGGGCGGTTTTAATTTGCTGCTTGCTAGTAGCTAGAAAGACATGTCTGCTCTTAGTTGCTCTGGCATCGAAATTTATTTATAGGACAAAACTTATTGTCCAATCATATCTATGATGCTATCCTATCCACAGAATACAGTGCATCAACGAATAAAGTATAATTACTTTGATTGACAATCTGGACCGCTGCAAGACATGTTTAACACATGAAGTGAATGATAAGGAACAAAAGTTCGGCAAATTCCTCGACAAAACCAAAAGCCACTGATCGCTCTTTAGATCATGCAAAATTTGCTTAACACGTCTATATAATAAATCAGCTAAGTGTTTTCCTCCAAAAAGTGTTGATGAGAAAATCCCAACCGTCCAATAGCTAAAAATGTCTTGAGACATTTTAATCTGTTAATTAAGATATATATTTTCTAATAAATATTTAACTATATATTTAAGTCAGCTAATGCTAATAAGGATCAAAAACTGATTTTCGAAGTAAATAAAGATCTAATCTAATCTGTTGAACGTATCTCCTTATCCAAAACACCTATTTTAAATTTGAAAAGAAAATTCATCGACTCTTTCTTCTCTTCTATAATAAAGCCATAGCAGTACTCTTCCTAAACAAGACGATGGACCAAGAGTTTGTGAGCCGTGGAGGATCACATTCTTTGTATATTTCTACATGTTGTCCATGGGTTCTTTGCAAACTTTTACAAAGAAGAAATCAGCATGTTGTTTTTGTATAATGTTTTTGCCTTGCATGTTCATCGTTTTGATAACTCATTTTCTTTTCTTTTTTACTTTAATTATTATTTGGTCGGATTGATCATAACAATAATAGTTCTGTTTTCATTCTTGATCAACCACCAATAATTGATAAGATACATAAAGTATCTTAAGAAAATCTTTATCTATTTTTTACAAAAAATCTTTAACTAACTTACTATTCAAACATAATCTCCATTATTTATTTCTTTACACATATTGTATATAAATAATTAAGTATATATGAAATATGAAATCTTACTTAAAATTGTATTTTTGTAGGAACTACTTAAAATTACATTTAAAAATTTCTCATTTAAAATTTTGATTTATTTATTATTTTTGAATATAGATTCAATTATATCTCCTTCTTTCAATTTATGTGATTGTATAGTGCCCGGTCATTTTCTAGTGTTTAACGATTGATTCGGTAAACGTCCGTATTGTTGGTGATTTTAGTGTCATCGGCCATTTGTGTAATCGGATTTACTTACGACCAATTAGACATTGGCATTACGTTGTACACATTAGGAGGTGTGGAGTACACGCGTGCACACAACTATGTTAATGACTTGGACAAGGAACTCGCAGACGACTGCGGGGGTTCGGGGGCGGAGCCCGCGACGGGGGTCCGGGGGAAGCGCCCCCGGTGGGGTCCAACGTTTCAGTGCTTCACAAAAAACGTCTCCGAATTAATTTTCTGTTAAAAAACGGACTGAAATCTGGCGGTTGTAACCGCCAGATTAACCGCCCTCTCCCTCCCTATTTGTCAGTTTGGTCGAATTCAGAAACACATAGGAAATCATATTCGTTCTTGAAGTCTCTGTTTTATCCGATTGGATATTTCGTGCACAACGCCGAAATACTTTAATCTGAGAGTGATATCACGACTCAGAGATTGTCCAAGTTCAATTTTTCCCATTCTAAACACCACCCAGATTTCCTACACGTATCGTACTTTAGATTTCTTGGTTAATTCTCAGTCGCTTTTGATACAGTAGATGTTATCAACAGTTCTATTTCATAACCATCTACAAATAGATCAGGAAAAAGATAGTTATTGACAAAACATAAATAAGTTAGTAAAAAGGTGTCGTCCACTGTCCGAACATGTAATGTTCATCCATTATACAAACCATGACTCAATTGTATGGATGTAAAACTATGTGCCTATATCTCTCGTCTCATAGTCTCGCATTTACATAATGTAAGTAGCTATGACTATGTAGCTTACCGTAATGAGTACATACACACTTATTAAACTATTGGTGTTCAGTATGTTATATAAATGATTACGTATTTTCCAGGACATGCGTCTTGCATTTCATATTAGACAACTAGAAAGTATGGAGGTAAACTTATGTCCATGCATATTGATAAGGACTTGTTTAACACATAGTACATGTGTTTCTTCACTTTAGTCTGCATTTGACTTTTCAAGTCGTAACTGAGTTGTTTTGACTCGGTGATTTGGATAGTCAAACAATGTAATTTTTGCCAATTTTTTCATATTGATGTAGAGTAATTTTTAGCTTATAACACCATGCAAAGATTATAAAATTATTTTATTATTTTGCTAATCAAATTAATGGTTCATTGAATAGTGACAAAAATGAAGTAATTGAAGGAGAAGAAACAGAGATAGTACAAATTTTGACAAACTGTTCAAGAATATCAAAAGCCATCACTTGGTAACTTAACTCATTCCAAAACGCCTCTTGATCAATGAATCTTATTAACCGCATTCCCTTCATGATATAATGTAGGCTTAGTTTCTACAAACCGGAAGCAGTTAAACCATCAATTAGGTATCAGTCCGTATTGTTATGGAATATTATAATGAAGATTCCCTAGTAGTTTACGATTGACTCCCAGTAGATTATGATTGACTCTTAGAGGATTATGATTGGCTCCCACACTCTATATAAAGAGTGCTTTAGTAGAGAATAAAATAGCTTTTGATATTCTTCCATACATTGTTCTCTCTTCTCTACTTTTGAGTTCACAACACGTTATCAGCATGCTCTGCTGGAATAGAAGATTTATCAAGAGAACAGGTACGATTATCATTATGAATATTGCGAGAAAAGGATGATCGAATGAAAAATATAATTTTCGATCTTGATTGTCCTCATCTCTTGCTTCTTTTCGAGTTGATTTGAAACAACCATTTGAATTACTCACATTCTTTTCCTCTCATATTGTTGTATGTTGAAAAAAAATAATGGTCTATGCCATGGGTTTTTCGAAAAAAAAAAAAAAAAAAACCCCTAGACCTCGATCTATTTAAATCTAGTTAGGACTATATGATCTTAGAGCAATTATGTCCTCCGCCTTGTGCGTTTGTGATGACTTTGTTTTTTATTTTATTTTTTTTGAAAAAAAACAAACACGGAATGTATTTCGTTGTTGGGATTCAGCCGGTTATTTTTTTGTGGCGGCGAGGGTTTCAAACCCCATTATTGAAGAAAAAAAAAACGCTGCTGAGACTCGAACTCAGACCAAGCTGGCATTGTCATGTTGCTACCAGCTGCTCCAATAGAGCATCATTTACCAAGATATGATATTTTTGTTTATAATATGATCCAGCGTCATTGCCATTGACCTAGTAAAACCTGTGAAATTATATTATCATTGCGTTCTACTACTTCCATTAGAGTACAACTCGGAAAACAAACGCAATATAAGGGGATATTTATAAGAGCACTTAGATGCTCCGCTTAGTGCGTTTATTCTTCTAGCCTCAGATTATTCAATATGGTCTAGAGCATTTAGATGTTCCGATTTGAGCGTTTCCTCGATCACTTTTGATCTAGAGTGTCGAACATCCGATCTAGAGCACTTACATGCTCCGCTTTATGCGTTTTCCGATCAATTTTTATCTTGACCTAGCATTTGCTTTGTTCTATTTTATTTTTATTTTTTTTTTAGATTTTTTTAATACATTATGTGAAAAAAATGGGATCTTGACCCAAACAGTTATTCCACCGGACCAACATTGTTAGTTTACTATTACATTTTTTTATTATTTTGTTATTTATGTCAGTCAATTATGAAATGACAAATCTATGACTGGCTCCGTTACAAATTGTACATAGTTTATTTGTGTCCGTTCTTCCCAATTTTTCAAAGAAAAAGAAAAATAATAAGATTATGTCACTAGAGTTATGAACTCGTGACCTCGAGACGTGAAAAAAAAAATAAGTCGCTAGAGTATTTTAAACTCGTGACTTTGAGAACACGCAATTGAAAGAATTACGCAAGAGATCTTATTGAACTTTTATCGTGTGTCACTAGAATTCTTAACTCGTGATTTCAAGGACGCGAAAAAAAATTTAAACAAGTCACTAGAGTGTTTCAACTCGTGACCTCAAGACGCGGAAAAAAAATAAAAAAAGAAAAATAAATAAAAATAAAAAAAGAGTCACCAGAGTGTTTAAAACTCGTGACCTCGCAATTTAAGCAATTACGCGTGAACAAATAAACCTATTTGGTGCACTATATTGAGCTATATCATTTGCGATCATATACATGGTCATGCTTGTTACATATGAGCGATTGTTTTTATCATTTATTTCTCTGAAAACAAAAGCGTGAAGTCATTGGAGTTTGTAACTCGTGACATTACAACTAAGGTGCGACAAATTTCATAATGTCGTTTATTAAACCATTATAAAAGTAAAAAATAAAATCACGAGAGTTTCAAACTCGTGATAGTATCGCTAAAATATAGCGAGCTTTATTGATATATAGTCTCTCTGAAAGAAGTGTAAAAGAAAAAAAATACAAGTCACTAGAGTTTCAAACTCGTGACAATACCGCTGAGCACTAGCTCTAGCGAGTTTCTTAGTGTTATGTATATTCAATTTGTCTGGAAAAAAAGGGTCACTAGAGTTTCATAATCTGTTTCGAACTCGTGATTGAGAATTACGGCTTCTTCGACAATTATGTCGCTAGAGTTTTAAACTCGTGACCACTCAGAGATGAGAAAGAAAATGAAAAATGTTGCTACTGGATTTTGACCCCAATCGTCCATCTGGCTCATCAGATCTAGATTAATACACATTTCTCTTCAACTATGAAAAAAAAATATAGTCTACAAGGTTGGATAGGAACCTCAAAAGAATGTGTATATATGTTGCTACTTGAAAAAAAAATGTTTGATAGCTTGCATTCAAAAGCATCCAAAGCTCATAAAGATTCAAATCCCGATCATCTATTCTAGATGAGTTGATGCTTTGTCGGACTTTTCTTTATTATTAAAATTTAAAGAAAAAAAAAGAGAAATCCCATGAGAGGTTTGATCCCATAACCCATGAGAGGTTTGATCCCATAACCATACATTGGTCATAAGCTATTCATATGCTTAGTTGAACCATGTATTCACACACACACATATATATATATATATATTTACTCCTCATTTTGTATTGCTACTTTTACTCATCTTTAAGAAAAAATTACTATAAGGAGCCTATCACTGACGGATATGAACGTTAAAGCAATTATCATTGCTAATTTTTCCATAACCTGAATTTATAGAAGAAAATATATATATTCCCAAGTGTGAATGGTATTGGATCTCAGGAGTGGATGATTGATTTTATGCTCGACTCAATTCCTCAAAACAAACGGTGAGTCATCCCCTGAAGCGAATCCTATAAATTATATGGTTGAAACAATCCGCACAGTCACAGACTTAGTTGCGATTGTTGTATGGTCTTGGTACCATGGGGATCCCATATTTATCCCCTATAATACCATTTGTAGTAAAAGACTACATTAAAACAGAGGGAGAAAAAAAAAGTTGCAAATCAGTCACCTTTTTAAGTGGTCATGCATACTTGTCATATGCCGATATGCTTTTATCTATGCAATCTTTTGGGTGAGTGATTCAAGATCCTCCCAAAATTTATACAATTTTTTGATTGAGTGATTCAAGATCCTCCCAATATCTATGTAATTTTTTTGGTTGAAGTGATTCAAGATCCTCCCAATATCTATGCAATTTTTTTTGGTTGAGTGATTGAAGATCCTCCTAACTCCTTGGCAATTACAAGCTTCACATTGAACTTGTCAAACTATTTTTTTTTTTTTTTGCAATACAGTTTAGATTAAAGATTATTAATTTCTGAATTTAAGAATTCTTAAAAGAAATTATTCGAGACAGATCATTGAATTAAATATGCTTTTATTTTGTCATAAATTTATTACATAAAATTATAAGATATATAATACTGTGAAGTTGCATATTTTTTGAAGAAATTTTTTATTTCTCTTGTTTATTAATTCTAGAGAAATCTTACAAAATATGTGGTTCATTAGTATCACGGATAGCTTCTTCTATTTACATTGTCTCTACATATTGATTTTTTTCTCTCTTGATTGTTATGAAGCCCCTATTTATTTTATGGCTCGCACAAGGAAAAAAAATACAATAGAAAAAAAAATGCATAAGCCCCTATTGGGCTTTTTAACTCATGTTATGAAACATTCGAGTCCATGAAAAATGTACCGTAGAAGAGGCAATCTACAATATGTAGAACTAGAAGTTCCGAAAAAAAAAAAAAAAAAAAAAAAAAAAAAAAAAAAAAAAAAAAAACTCTATTCAAGGATGCAAATGAGACCTTATAAGGCTCAAAAAGGTAGATTTTTAGCACCTTGTGTTTGTCTTAACACAAGAAATTCCCTTGAATATTGAGATCAAAGTAATGAAACTATAAAAGTTTTATACTTGAATTATGATCATGAAGCAGTTTTGTACAAATAAATGACATTCTCCGTCGACAATTTCTTCATAAAAATGGCTTGATGCATTACATCGCCTACCCAACGTAGAGAATTGTCATAAAAATGGCTTGATGCACTGCATCGCCCAACCGACGCCTACTTATGCGTTGTGATTCTATATAAAATCTCATAGAACATCCAAAAAATTATTATTCAGCCCCTAAAGTGGCTTGGATGTTGTCAATCTCACATTTGAAAAATGTGCATATCTTATATCGAGCACCTAGAAGACATATCGTCTCTAGAAGAGATCAACGGTTTTTGACATGAACTCGTCCAGAAATATCAAGATTGAGTTTGTCACCGTTGGCATCACTAAGTGATTGGTTGCTTGAATAATTGATATAAGTCTTCAAATAGTCTTCATCATTATTTTTAGATTGACTATATATGCACTTCTTATGAATTGTGCAATATTTATCCACTCGGGTGAATTTTTATTCATGCTCTATCTCATTAACTATCCCATTTGAACCCCTTTAAAGGAGGAACATAGGATTATAGTATTCGCATAAGTGAAACTCCTATCCCAAAGAGGATAGTATTTTAGAGTTTTGATGACTACAAGTTTGAATTATGACAAATTGTATCTCCTAAGCAGATACATTCTCGCCTTATTTTCTTTTTGGCTCGAATATCTAAATATTCCAAAGCATATTTTTGTGATATTGATCACATAGTTCATGTCATGAGGGGGAGGAAATACCATATTACAAGACATGAATTTTAATTTAAATGTCTCATTCAAACTTGATCCAAACAATCTTATAGATTATGAGATATGAAGCATGTCAATGTTGCTTATGCAACTACAATATCCTATATAAGGATCATCATCTTGTTAGTTCTAATTATACAGAAATTGAGAACACGAGAGAATCATAGATAAATGATCAAATCAATGCCCTTGGAGAGGCAACAACTCATGTAGATGAAGATCTTCCTACATTTGAGTCCATGTATATGATCATTAATGATATTTACTTTGAAAAGCGCTTGAAATCATATGATTTTCTTAAACCACTACAAGTGGAATCGTGTTTGACTACATATTGGCCAAAATCAAAGTCAACACCCGTGTGTATACAAATATACACGAGCTCTGCAGTTAATGCGTCGAGCATATATGTGAAGTACTTTGAAGTACTTGAGATGCCCCAAGCATCCATCTTCATATAGAACAACATATTCAAATGTCCGCACCCTAATGGTTGAATGTGTGAGACTATTGAATGAAAAATAGGCTATATTGAAGCAATGCCTATATATTATATTTCTCATGGTTATAATTATAACCCACAAATCCTCTATTGATAAGAGTGATTATGATATTTCGTCTAGTATTAAGACTACGAAGATGAAAGTAACTAGTTACACAAAATGATCGTACGAATCACTATATGTGAAGTCCATGGAGGCCATTGCCCATGAGATATTCTTCTTTGCTGAAGCAAATTGAAGATTCACACTCGCGAGTAGTTTAGGTGCATATGCATATTATTTAGTATGAAGAATGTCTCATGAGTATATAACATGTCATACTTAATAACTGATAGTTTTTATGACTATCTTGAATGATCATGTTGCATCATATTATGTTAGACATTATGTCCCATAGATTTACTTCAGATATGAAGTGTGACATCAAGATGATGCAAAGAGGGGGAGATTAAATTACAAGGCGCTGTACTCTTTTCCTTAGCCGAGGTTTTTATCCCACAGGATTTTTCCAAGCAAGGTTTTAATGAGGCATGCAGCCATGAATGAGTTGAATACTACATCAAATCTCCACTCACAAGAAGCACTCTTTTTCCTTCGTCAGAGCTTTTGTCCCAACGGGTTTTGCTTGACAAGGTTTTAACGAGACGTCGTATTAGTGAATATTCAAGGGGGAGTGTTATGGAATATTATAATGAATATTCCCTAGTAGATTATGATTGACTCCCAGTAGATTATGATTGACTCTTAGAGGATTATGATTGGCTCCCACACTCTATATAAAGAGTGCTTTAGTAGAGAATAAAATAGCTTTTGATATTCTTCCATACATTGTTCTCTCTTCTCTACTTTTGAGTTCACAACACGTTATCAGCATGCTCTGCTGGAATAGAAGATTTATCAAGAGAACAGGTACGATTATCATTATGAATATTGCGAGAAAAGGATGATCGAATGAAAAATATAATTTTCGATCTTGATTGTCCTCATCTCTTGCTTCTTTTCGAGTTGATTTGAAACAACCATTTGAATTACTCACATTCTTTTCCTCTCATATTGTTGTATGTTGAAAAAAAATAATGGTCTATGCCATGGGTTTTTCGAAAAAAAAAAAAAAAAACCCCTAGACCTCGATCTATTTAAATCTAGTTAGGACTATATGATCTTAGAGCAATTATGTCCTCCGCCTTGTGCGTTTGTGATGACTTTGTTTTTTATTTTATTTTTTTTGAAAAAAAACAAACACGGAATGTATTTCGTTGTTGGGATTCAGCCGGTTATTTTTTTGTGGCGGCGAGGGTTTCAAACCCCATTATTGAAGAAAAAAAAAACGCTGCTGAGACTCGAACTCAGACCAAGCTGGCATTGTCATGTTGCTACCAGCTGCTCCAATAGAGCATCATTTACCAAGATATGATATTTTTGTTTATAATATGATCCAGCGTCATTGCCATTGACCTAGTAAAACCTGTGAAATTATATTATCATTGCGTTCTACTACTTCCATTAGAGTACAACTCGGAAAACAAACGCAATATAAGGGGATATTTATAAGAGCACTTAGATGCTCCGCTTAGTGCGTTTATTCTTCTAGCCTCAGATTATTCAATATGGTCTAGAGCATTTAGATGTTCCGATTTGAGCGTTTCCTCGATCACTTTTGATCTAGAGTGTCGAACATCCGATCTAGAGCACTTACATGCTCCGCTTTATGCGTTTTCCGATCAATTTTTATCTTGACCTAGCATTTGCTTTGTTCTATTTTATTTTTATTTTTTTTTTAGATTTTTTTAATACATTATGTGAAAAAAATGGGATCTTGACCCAAACAGTTATTCCACCGGACCAACATTGTTAGTTTACTATTACATTTTTTTATTATTTTGTTATTTATGTCAGTCAATTATGAAATGACAAATCTATGACTGGCTCCGTTACAAATTGTACATAGTTTATTTGTGTCCGTTCTTCCCAATTTTTCAAAGAAAAAGAAAAATAATAAGATTATGTCACTAGAGTTATGAACTCGTGACCTCGAGACGTGAAAAAAAAAATAAGTCGCTAGAGTATTTTAAACTCGTGACTTTGAGAACACGCAATTGAAAGAATTACGCAAGAGATCTTATTGAACTTTTATCGTGTGTCACTAGAATTCTTAACTCGTGATTTCAAGGACGCGAAAAAAAATTTAAACAAGTCACTAGAGTGTTTCAACTCGTGACCTCAAGACGCGGAAAAAAAATAAAAAAAGAAAAATAAATAAAAATAAAAAAAGAGTCACCAGAGTGTTTAAAACTCGTGACCTCGCAATTTAAGCAATTACGCGTGAACAAATAAACCTATTTGGTGCACTATATTGAGCTATATCATTTGCGATCATATACATGGTCATGCTTGTTACATATGAGCGATTGTTTTTATCATTTATTTCTCTGAAAACAAAAGCGTGAAGTCATTGGAGTTTGTAACTCGTGACATTACAACTAAGGTGCGACAAATTTCATAATGTCGTTTATTAAACCATTATAAAAGTAAAAAATAAAATCACGAGAGTTTCAAACTCGTGATAGTATCGCTAAAATATAGCGAGCTTTATTGATATATAGTCTCTCTGAAAGAAGTGTAAAAGAAAAAAAATACAAGTCACTAGAGTTTCAAACTCGTGACAATACCGCTGAGCACTAGCTCTAGCGAGTTTCTTAGTGTTATGTATATTCAATTTGTCTGGAAAAAAAGGGTCACTAGAGTTTCATAATCTGTTTCGAACTCGTGATTGAGAATTACGGCTTCTTCGACAATTATGTCGCTAGAGTTTTAAACTCGTGACCACTCAGAGATGAGAAAGAAAATGAAAAATGTTGCTACTGGATTTTGACCCCAATCGTCCATCTGGCTCATCAGATCTAGATTAATACACATTTCTCTTCAACTATGAAAAAAAAATATAGTCTACAAGGTTGGATAGGAACCTCAAAAGAATGTGTATATATGTTGCTACTTGAAAAAAAAATGTTTGATAGCTTGCATTCAAAAGCATCCAAAGCTCATAAAGATTCAAATCCCGATCATCTATTCTAGATGAGTTGATGCTTTGTCGGACTTTTCTTTATTATTAAAATTTAAAGAAAAAAAAAGAGAAATCCCATGAGAGGTTTGATCCCATAACCCATGAGAGGTTTGATCCCATAACCATACATTGGTCATAAGCTATTCATATGCTTAGTTGAACCATGTATTCACACACACACATATATATATATATATATTTACTCCTCATTTTGTATTGCTACTTTTACTCATCTTTAAGAAAAAATTACTATAAGGAGCCTATCACTGACGGATATGAACGTTAAAGCAATTATCATTGCTAATTTTTCCATAACCTGAATTTATAGAAGAAAATATATATATTCCCAAGTGTGAATGGTATTGGATCTCAGGAGTGGATGATTGATTTTATGCTCGACTCAATTCCTCAAAACAAACGGTGAGTCATCCCCTGAAGCGAATCCTATAAATTATATGGTTGAAACAATCCGCACAGTCACAGACTTAGTTGCGATTGTTGTATGGTCTTGGTACCATGGGGATCCCATATTTATCCCCTATAATACCATTTGTAGTAAAAGACTACATTAAAACAGAGGGAGAAAAAAAAAGTTGCAAATCAGTCACCTTTTTAAGTGGTCATGCATACTTGTCATATGCCGATATGCTTTTATCTATGCAATCTTTTGGGTGAGTGATTCAAGATCCTCCCAAAATTTATACAATTTTTTGATTGAGTGATTCAAGATCCTCCCAATATCTATGTAATTTTTTTGGTTGAAGTGATTCAAGATCCTCCCAATATCTATGCAATTTTTTTTGGTTGAGTGATTGAAGATCCTCCTAACTCCTTGGCAATTACAAGCTTCACATTGAACTTGTCAAACTATTTTTTTTTTTTTTGCAATACAGTTTAGATTAAAGATTATTAATTTCTGAATTTAAGAATTCTTAAAAGAAATTATTCGAGACAGATCATTGAATTAAATATGCTTTTATTTTGTCATAAATTTATTACATAAAATTATAAGATATATAATACTGTGAAGTTGCATATTTTTTGAAGAAATTTTTTATTTCTCTTGTTTATTAATTCTAGAGAAATCTTACAAAATATGTGGTTCATTAGTATCACGGATAGCTTCTTCTATTTACATTGTCTCTACATATTGATTTTTTTCTCTCTTGATTGTTATGAAGCCCCTATTTATTTTATGGCTCGCACAAGGAAAAAAAATACAATAGAAAAAAAAATGCATAAGCCCCTATTGGGCTTTTTAACTCATGTTATGAAACATTCGAGTCCATGAAAAATGTACCGTAGAAGAGGCAATCTACAATATGTAGAACTAGAAGTTCCGAAAAAAAAAAAAAAAAAAAAAAAAAAAAAAAAAAAAAAACTCTATTCAAGGATGCAAATGAGACCTTATAAGGCTCAAAAAGGTAGATTTTTAGCACCTTGTGTTTGTCTTAACACAAGAAATTCCCTTGAATATTGAGATCAAAGTAATGAAACTATAAAAGTTTTATACTTGAATTATGATCATGAAGCAGTTTTGTACAAATAAATGACATTCTCCGTCGACAATTTCTTCATAAAAATGGCTTGATGCATTACATCGCCTACCCAACGTAGAGAATTGTCATAAAAATGGCTTGATGCACTGCATCGCCCAACCGACGCCTACTTATGCGTTGTGATTCTATATAAAATCTCATAGAACATCCAAAAAATTATTATTCAGCCCCTAAAGTGGCTTGGATGTTGTCAATCTCACATTTGAAAAATGTGCATATCTTATATCGAGCACCTAGAAGACATATCGTCTCTAGAAGAGATCAACGGTTTTTGACATGAACTCGTCCAGAAATATCAAGATTGAGTTTGTCACCGTTGGCATCACTAAGTGATTGGTTGCTTGAATAATTGATATAAGTCTTCAAATAGTCTTCATCATTATTTTTAGATTGACTATATATGCACTTCTTATGAATTGTGCAATATTTATCCACTCGGGTGAATTTTTATTCATGCTCTATCTCATTAACTATCCCATTTGAACCCCTTTAAAGGAGGAACATAGGATTATAGTATTCGCATAAGTGAAACTCCTATCCCAAAGAGGATAGTATTTTAGAGTTTTGATGACTACAAGTTTGAATTATGACAAATTGTATCTCCTAAGCAGATACATTCTCGCCTTATTTTCTTTTTGGCTCGAATATCTAAATATTCCAAAGCATATTTTTGTGATATTGATCACATAGTTCATGTCATGAGGGGGAGGAAATACCATATTACAAGACATGAATTTTAATTTAAATGTCTCATTCAAACTTGATCCAAACAATCTTATAGATTATGAGATATGAAGCATGTCAATGTTGCTTATGCAACTACAATATCCTATATAAGGATCATCATCTTGTTAGTTCTAATTATACAGAAATTGAGAACACGAGAGAATCATAGATAAATGATCAAATCAATGCCCTTGGAGAGGCAACAACTCATGTAGATGAAGATCTTCCTACATTTGAGTCCATGTATATGATCATTAATGATATTTACTTTGAAAAGCGCTTGAAATCATATGATTTTCTTAAACCACTACAAGTGGAATCGTGTTTGACTACATATTGGCCAAAATCAAAGTCAACACCCGTGTGTATACAAATATACACGAGCTCTGCAGTTAATGCGTCGAGCATATATGTGAAGTACTTTGAAGTACTTGAGATGCCCCAAGCATCCATCTTCATATAGAACAACATATTCAAATGTCCGCACCCTAATGGTTGAATGTGTGAGACTATTGAATGAAAAATAGGCTATATTGAAGCAATGCCTATATATTATATTTCTCATGGTTATAATTATAACCCACAAATCCTCTATTGATAAGAGTGATTATGATATTTCGTCTAGTATTAAGACTACGAAGATGAAAGTAACTAGTTACACAAAATGATCGTACGAATCACTATATGTGAAGTCCATGGAGGCCATTGCCCATGAGATATTCTTCTTTGCTGAAGCAAATTGAAGATTCACACTCGCGAGTAGTTTAGGTGCATATGCATATTATTTAGTATGAAGAATGTCTCATGAGTATATAACATGTCATACTTAATAACTGATAGTTTTTATGACTATCTTGAATGATCATGTTGCATCATATTATGTTAGACATTATGTCCCATAGATTTACTTCAGATATGAAGTGTGACATCAAGATGATGCAAAGAGGGGGAGATTAAATTACAAGGCGCTGTACTCTTTTCCTTAGCCGAGGTTTTTATCCCACAGGATTTTTCCAAGCAAGGTTTTAATGAGGCATGCAGCCATGAATGAGTTGAATACTACATCAAATCTCCACTCACAAGAAGCACTCTTTTTCCTTCGTCAGAGCTTTTGTCCCAACGGGTTTTGCTTGACAAGGTTTTAACGAGACGTCGTATTAGTGAATATTCAAGGGGGAGTGTTATGGAATATTATAATGAATATTCCCTAGTAGATTATGATTGACTCCCAGTAGATTATGATTGACTCTTAGAGGATTATGATTGGCTCCCACACTCTATATAAAGAGTGCTTTATGAGAGAATAAAATAGCTTTTGATATTCCTCCATACATTGTTCTCTCTTCTCTACTTTTGAGTTCACAACACGTATCATATTTTTAGATTACTTTAGTTTTTTTTTAGATTACTTTAGTTTATTGTCTCCGCCATTGATACGGTTGAGTATTTTTAACCATCTCTATCGCAAGACCATCTGTAACAAATCATGAAAAAAACCGGCATTAATTTATATGTAATGCTCTAACACTCTCTCTCTCTCTCTCTCTCAAAACAAAACCTCTTCAGAAAACTCTAACCCGCCTCTTCCATCAGCGGCGACGGCTCCTCCTCCAGAAGACTGCCGCCAGCCACCCACCCCTAGTTAACCCAACTTCCGACCTTCGCCTGCCGCCTCTGTCGCTGATTCCAGCACCCCTCCAGTCTCTCTGATGGGTTTCACACCCCGACCGGGTCTCATCGTCTCCAGCGCGTCCTGGGCAACACTGGGCGATAGAAGTTGAGCTCCTTCTCTTCGCCAGCTTTCCCCTCCTCTCTTGGACGGAGGGGTCACCTTCAGACTGTCCAACTACCCCGCCGCTCGTTCAAAGTTGGACAGATGATGCTCAGCGAGCTCCCCCAGACGATTTAGGTTCTACGGTGATTGTTCATGAATGGAGGCGAATATCTAGAACCAGTTCGATGGCATGTCTGCTATACCGATTATTATTTGTTTCAACATGAACGCTAGAAACCCTACTAGGAGGAATTAGGGTTCATACATGCGTCCAAGCTATCTGATGTAGGTCTGAACACTCCGGATCTTCTCCTGTATTCCTGAAGTTCCTCCTGGATGCAAGTGTGGGCTTGCTGCTTCCGGAATCCTTCTTGGCCTCCAGACGAATTGCTCTCACTCTCGAAACTCTAGATTTCGGTGTGTATCTAAAGCATACGAATTCTAAAGACTAAGGACACTTATATAGGCTACGGGAGGGACCTGGAGGAGAAAATACGAATCAGGCTCCTAACTTTATTAGGACTTCTGGTTCCACCTGAACCTAGCCTGAATAAAGTTAATAACAGTTAGTACCACTAAATAACTGTTATTGCACTCCTGTCCATATTCTCAAAAAATAATATATCGAGCTCCTGTTATTAAATACTTATTATCTCCCCATGTTAAGATTACATATATCCATCGATTAAATTAATTACTGAATAATTCATTTAATCGACCTCTTCCCAAATTCCTTGATTGATGTAGGACGAGATTTATGGAAAATATCGTCGAAAACAGGAAGACAGTTTCGGTCAGTTAGAAAAATCAGATGCAGAATCAATGGTATCAGATTTATCATCAAACCATACCTTATTTTGAGTGGAAATGATGCTCTGAGAAGAATCCGTGACTTCAGTCACGGGCACCATGCCAGTTTTGTCAAATTCGGTCATCTTGACCTTCAAATCAGCGTTTTTACTATTTTAGGAAAGATTTGATTTAATTATTTCTCATAGTAGGAAACTCCAATTGACATTCCGTAAATTGGGTTGATCTTAGAATATTCTGAATTATTAAGATATATTGTTAGCTTGTTTTGTTTTTAGCGTTTAGGCTATTTAAATCACTGTAGGCCTTTGGCCAAACCATCCTTTTCATCTTTATCAATGAAATTTCAGTATTCTCATGTTTGAGAACTATTTTTACTTTACAAATATTGTCGTTTGACGTAATTGAACGCTTCTATTCTGCGTCAAGTGGTATCAGAGCAAGGTTTGCCTTGTTCAAATACCCGGTGGCAAATTTAGTAGTGAGACCCCCGTTGACGTTGGTCGCAGGTTGGATTCCGTAGAGGCAGGATTGCAAGAGTTGTGCGGCGTGATTGAAGATATACGTAAAACTATTCGCAAGGAGATGCATCGGCGCAACCTCCTACCTGTTAGGGGAGCCATCGGCAGGAATAACATTCATAATGTTTGCCCATAAACGTCCTGTTGAACACCGTTTGGCAGTTCCTGGGAGTCCCATTCAAGGAAGATCAATTGTTCCAGAGAACATACGAGCAAAGGAGATTGAGGTAAAATCTGGTGTCACATCTTATTTTTCTCGTGAAATTGATTCATCCATATCGAAGAAGGATGACGAGAGTTTTAAATCTGAGGAATTCGAGAAAAATTAAGTTGGCAATGATTTTTTCGAAGACAAAATAGTTGAAATTTTTGATGTAAGGGATCTTGACAATAAGGATGTGGTAATTGAAGACATGAAAGTAATTTTTCAAGATACTACGAAGGAAGATTCTTCAATGCAGAAACTGAACACATCTGTCAGTGTTGAAGTTATTGATTTTATTGGTGTTGAGAATTTCTACTATTAGTCACCATTATTATCTGGAATTGTAAACAAGACGAAGTATGAAGAAAAAATACAGATTTTGAAGACTTTCAACATCATGGAAAAGATGAAGATCAGATGTAAAAAAATCTCATAATATCTTATTCTTTGGTATGGGCGGTTTTAATTTTCTAGATTGAACTCGGGGACGAGTTATTTTGAAGAAAGGGTGACTGATGTAGGACGAGATTTATGGAAAATATCGTCGAAAACAGGAAAACAGTTTCGGTCAGTCAGAAAAATCAGAGGCAGAATCGAAGGTATCAGATTTATCATCAAACCATACCTTATTTTGAGTGGAACGGGCACAATGCCAGTTTTGTCAAATTCGGTCATCTTGACCTTCAAATCAGCGTTTTTACTATTTTAGGAAAGATTTGATTTAATTATTTCTCATAGTAGGAAACTCTAATTGACATTCCGTAAATTGGTTTGATCTTAGAATATTCTGAATTATTTGAATATATTGTTAGCTTGTTTTTGCCATTTTGGGTAATTTTACGTTTTTAGCGTTTAGGCTATTTAAATCATTGTAGACCTTTGGCCAAACCATCCTTTTCATCTTTATCAATGAAATTTCAGTATTCTCATGTTTGAGAACTATTTTTACTTTACGAATATTGTCGTTTGACGTAATTGAACGCTTCTATTCTGCGTCAAAGTGGTATCAGAGCAAGGTTTGCCTTGTTCAAATACCCGGTGGCAAATTTAGTAGTGAGACCCCCGTTGACGTTGGTCGCAGGTTGGATTCCGTAGAGGCAGGATTGCAAGAGTTGTGCGGCGTGGTTGAAGATATACGTAAAACTATTCGGAAGGAGATGCATCGGCGCAACCTCCTACCTGTTAGGGGATCCATCGGCAGGAATAACATTCATAATGTTTGCCCATAAACGTCCTGTTGAACACCGTTTGGCAGTTCCTAGGAGTCCCATTCAAGGAAGATCAATTGTTCCACAGAACATACGAGCAAAGGAGATTGAGGTAAAATCTGGTGTCACATCTTATTTTTCTCGTGAAATTGATTCATCCATAACGAAGAAGGATGACGAGAGTTTTAAATCTGAGGAATTCGAGAAAAATCAAGTTGGCTATGATTTTTTCGAAGACAAAATAGTTGAAATTTTTGATGTAAGGGATCTTGACAATAAGGATGTGGTAATTGAAGACATGAAAGTAATTTTTCAAGATACTACGAAGGAAGATTCTTCAATGCACAAATTGAACACATCTGTCAGTGTTGAAGTTATTGATTTTATTGGTGTTGAGAATTTCTATTATTAGTCACCATTATTATCTGGAATTGTAAACAAGATGAAGTATGAAGTAAAAATGCAGATTTTGAAGACTTTCAACATCATGGAAAAGATGAAGATCAGATGTGAAAAAATCTCATAATATCTTATTGTTTGGTATGGGCGGTTTTAATTTTCTAGATTGAACTCGGTGACGAGTTCTTTTGAAGAAAGGGTGACTGATGTAGGACGAGATTTATGGAAAATATCGTCGAAAGCAGGAAAACAGTTTCGGTCAGTCAGAAAAGTCAGAGGCAGAATCGAAGGTATCAGATTTATCATCAAACCATACCTTATTTTGAGTGGAAACGATGCTCTGAGAAGAATCCGTGACTTCAGTCACGGGCACAATGCCAGTTTTGTCAAATTCGGTCATCTTGACCTTCAAATAAGCGTTTTTACTATTTTAGGAAAGATTTGATTTAATTATTTCTCATAGTAGGAAACTCCAATTGACATTTCGTCAATTGGGTTGATCTTAGAATATTCTGAATTATTAGTATATATTGTTAGCTTGTTTTTGCAATTTTGGGTAATTTTTACGTTTTTAGCGTTTAGGCTATTTAAATCATTGTAGGCCTTTGGCCAAACCATCCTTTTCATCTTTATCAATGAAATTTCAGTATTCTCATGTTTGAGAACTATTTTTACTTTACGAATATTGTCGTTTGACGTATTTGAACGCTTCTATTCTACGTAAAGTGGTATCAGAGCCTGGTTGGCCTCGCTCATGACTGCTAGGCAAGGTGGAGAGGAGATCCCTGTTGACGTTGGTCACAGGTTAGGAACCCTAGGTTCTCTAGGGAGTTCATCTTCAATAGGGACCCCGCATATGGATAGTCATGGCACTCCTATTGAGCGATCTATGGTAGTTCTTGGGAGGATACGATTTGTGGATCGTTTTCAATCACTTTGTATCATCAAAAAAAAGGTATGCAACTTGGATATTGATTATGCTTACACAAATTTTGTGAGTAGTAGACTCGTGGAGTACTTTAAGTTACCCGTGGAAGATCACCCATCAGCATATACTACTATTGGGCTTAAAGATGGTGTGGAAGATGAATCTCTAATCACAAAGACATGCCGAGTTTTGTTTTCAATTGCTAATAAGTATGAAACTAAGGTTGTTTGTGATGTGTGTGATATGCGTAAAGATTGCCACTTGTTGCTTGGGAGACCATGGCAATAACGTGTCAATGGGTTTTATGATGAATATAACAAACGATTTTGTTTTACGGGATAATCTCATAAGATTGGTCTTCTATTAAGAAAAGATAAACTACAACCTAGTTGTGAAGAGAAAAATATTGAAGATAAAGAAGAACGCATGGATGAAAATCTAAAGTTCAAAGAAGGGAAGATCGACAGTACCAAGAAAGATGAGCCATGTATTGAAACTCACAAAGTGGGTTCAAAAACACTTTCTTATACTACTGATTTTCTTGGTATTGATATGTCATATGTTCCTTCTCCTATATTGGCTGAGATTGTAAACAAGTTAAAATAACCTCAGTATGGTTAAGCTCGTATGAGGAGAAGATGGAATTTTCGGGCAAGTATGGTTATGCTCGCATATTGAAGATCAGACAAGCAAAATATTCGAAGTATCTCTTTGATTGGAGTGGAAGATTTCAAGTCGCTAAGCTGAACTCGAGGTCGAGTTGGGTGACTGATGTAGGACACGAATTATGGAAAATATCGTCAAATTCAGGAAAACAGTTCCCATCAGTACGCAAAGTCAGAGGCAGAATTGAAGGAATTCGATATATGGTCGAACCATACATGTTTCTGAGTGCGAACGACGTTTTGAGAATAACTTGTGACTTTAGTCACAAGCATCACCTCAGTTTGGTGAAATTCGGTCATCTTGACCTCTGAATCAGTGTTTTTGCCGTTTTTGAAAAGATTTGATTTATGAATTTCTCTTTGTAGGAAAGTCCAATTGTAATTCCGTCAATTGGGGCACTCTTAGAATATTTTACATTATTAGAATATCTTGTTAGGTTGTTTTTGCCTTTTTGGGTAATTTTTCCGTTTTTAGTGTTTTAGGCTATTTAAATCGTTGTAGGCTATTGGCCAATATATCTTTTACCTCATTATCAATAATATTACACTTTTTTCTTGTTTGAAAAACGTTTATTCTATGGAGATTGTCTTTTGACGTCTTTAATTGCTTCTATTCTGCGTCATTGATCCTTACCACTTAACTTATTTCATATGTCCAGATTACCAAGTAATCTACCTGCGGGGTTTGACATAATCAAAACTTATAAGCTTCATCAAGAGGATATCATCAATCCCATAACCGGGACATGGATTCATTCGATATATCAATTTACACCATGGACTCAATAGTATCACCCAACTCATCGACGTTATTGACTCCATAGGAATCTCACTCACTTGACTTGTCAAAGCAATAACTATTAAATACATTTGCACATTGACTATCTAAGGATTAAGAGCATAAGTAATCATAATAACCATGATACATAGCTTGTCTTATTATGTCAGTACAAAGACAATGATCTCAACTTGGTCATGCTCAATATACACAAAGTATACTAGCACATTGAGTTGAAGCTACAGTATGAACTATACTGTTTCCTGTAGCCAAGACAGACCTACTAAAACAATGTGCTACAATCGTTCCGATGGTTTGTCAAATTCCATCTAGATTGTGAACTCACAACTTCCATTCCATAAGAACCGAAGATAAGATCTTTTGTGTGTAAGCTAGACTCTACACACCAGATCTTCTACTATGTAGAATAATAGACAACTATGCACAATAATAATATAATGCAAAAACATTGCCCAAAACCATTCTCATAAATATCAAATTCATATAATCCAATACAAAAAGCATGGCTTTTAGTATTCAATCCAACAGTTCAACCCTTCCCCCGGTTGTGAAGCTTCTCCTTTCCCCTCCCCCTCTAGTATGCTTGATCTTCAGCATGTCCGAGTCTCCCGGAGAAGTCCTATCACCTCCCACCAGCACCACTATGAGACTTTTTGTCTAGTTTTGGGTTGCTTTCAGTCCCTCTACTCTGTGGAAAGGTCACGGTGCTTCAGCGGCGTCGCACCATCACCACCCACGCCGGCCACGGTGACGCTGCTTCATTTGGTTGGATTTAGGGTTTGTTCATGTGGGCTCCTGATGTTTTTGGCCTGTCTCTTGGCTTCTTTTTTCTTTTTGCGAACATAGAGAACTTCATTAGGGAATACCATAAGTACAAGAACCATCCAAACACAAGGGAAAACTAAAAGCTAACACAGCAAGCCCTCATCAAGAGAGCAAAACAAAGATGACAAACCTAGACCAAAAGTTCAAGAAAACGTCAAGAGATCCATAGAAGACATAGATTACAAACCAGGGACTTCAAAATACTAACTGAACTAATTCATAATGTAGGGAGACAATAGCATCCAAGTTGACAGAGGAATCTGGTAGAGGAGGAAGGGGAACTGCATCCGCCTGAGCTGGAGCTGGAACATCTGAGGATCCATCAAGAGGGAGACCTGAGCTAGAGGGAAGGAACATCTGAGGCTCCATCTTGGCTTTGTTTTTTTTTTCTGGGATTTTGGTTTGTTTTTGTTTTGGCTTGGGCACAGGAGGCTCTTGTGGTCCCTAGGACGGTTACGATTTTTTGGAATTGTTATGTGGTGACCTCTGAGCCTTGTACCACTTAGTTTCCTTGCTGCTCTGTTAGAGGCTTAGGTTGTGCATCATCTGGTTTTTTCTTTTCCGGGGTATGCCTCGTTTCTTTGTATTCGGACCTTTTATGAATGATATCATTTCGTTGCTGGTGAAAAAAAAACAAATCATGCAAAATTCAATGTTAGGGAAAAAAAAAGAATTAGTAGAATGTCCATGTTCAATAAATGCAAGTGATCATGCACACATTTTACAAATCAAACATTATTATTGTTTCCATTTTTAGATAACTAGAAAGCATTGGTACAAAATTATGTCTATCTCTCTGACATGCATTTTAAATTTGCATAATTTAACTAGATGTGATTATATAGCTTACAAAATAAATTATGCTATTAGCTATTAAACCCTCAAACTGTATGTCATGCAAAGTTTGAAACTTGTAAACATTACATTTTTTTACCTGCTACTGTTACAGATTCTATGCATGGTTTATGTGAAATTAAGGATAACAATCGTTTGCTATAATATAAACAAATAACATCTACGGCTCTATTGAGAGAATTCCAGCTATAAAACAAACTTTTTCCTAGCCCTCTTCCAAAAAAAAAATAACACTTTTTTTTTTTTGAGGGAAAAGACTGTATTAAACAGAGTTAGGGCTTGAAAGCCCAAAATCAAAGTACAAGGATGGGCCGAGCCATAAGGGGAAATCCAAATACATTAGCAGATTGCTTTTTGAAACCGCCACCTGTTTTGCAATAAGGTGTGCTGGTTTATTCAATTCTCGGGACACGTGTATGACCACGTGGTTGCTTGAGGCGCCGAGAAGCATTAAAGCTCGGTTGACTAACACGCCTGCTTCCGAAGCATCCACCATCTCTTCAGATCCCAAATCGCCAGAGAAGAGAGAGATGTTCTTCTTCTTATTCCAGAGTTCCACAATTGATTTTGCATCGGTCTCGATAATGCAATTACCCAGGTGAAGATCTTCGATCACCTTAGCAGCTTCGAGGAGAGCTTCCGCTTCAGCTTCCTTCGGTGAATTGCCAAAGGGAAGAACAAGCCCTTTTCCGGCGATGATGAGACCCTGGTAATCTCTGACCACAATCCCCGCGGCGGCTCTTCTTTTCTGATTGTCCCAAGCAGCATCGATATTGATCTTGTACCATCCCTCCGGTGGCCTAGACCAGTGATACACTTGGGAGGAGGGGACCTGAGCCGGCAAGATCTTCTCATTCAAATTCTCCAGATCTAAGATTTCAGATAAGTGACCAACGATTTCTGTTTTCAAGAGCTCGACACTCTTCCTCTTATTCTTGAAGATGATATTGTTCCTGTTTCTCCAAAGCACCCAGATCCCATAGCTAACAATTCTTCTTTCATCTTTGTTTAGATGTTGGAAGAGAAGGGGGAACCAGCCCCCAAAAGTCGTCTGGCAGGCAGGGGGTCGAAGAGGCAGGGTGGATTGCCAAAACAGATGAGCAATTGGACATAGAAGGAAGATATGGAGCTCTGTTTCTTCGCCGCTACAACAAAATGGACAAAGAGCAGGTATGTCCATGCCTCTTCTAATTAGATTAACTCTGGTTGGAAGACTTCGGTTGACTGCCCTCCATATAGGGAATAAAACCCGTTTAGGAATACGTTGATTCCAAAGAAGGCGCCACCAATCGGTGGGTGGGTTGCTAGAACCCTCGTCAACGCCGGTTTCGGTAGCTTCCAGGAGCTTGTATCCCGATCTAACTGAGTACATACCATTTTCCTCAAAATCCCAAATTAACTGGTCTGGCTCAGGAATTGTAGGGATTCTGATTCTGTTTATTTCTTCCACATCTTCTTCCCAAAAAATTGAATGAAGTAAGTCTTGATTCCAGGTTCGGGAGTCCTCATGAATGAGGTCATTGACCCTAATTTCGGAATTAGATCCAGCTGGGGTAATGGGTTTGTAATTCCAACGTTTTAAAAGCCATGGATCGGAGAAAGCCTGTAAGTTCTCCCCATTGCCCAGTCTCCACCGTGCTCCTTTAAGGATCAATTTTTTTCCAGCAACAATACTTCTCCACGTGAAGGAGCACCCATTTTTCGCTTCCGCTTTGAGGAGGCCAGTATTGGCATAATACTTGGCTCGAAGAACCCTAGCCACCAAAGATCCGGGGTTGTAGAGTAGTCTCCAGGTTTGCTTAGCTAGTAACGCTAGATTGAAATTGTAGAAGTCACGAAAGTGAAGTCCACCGCAATTTCTGGGTAGGTTCAGCTTCTCCTTCGAGATCCAGAACATAGGACGGTCTTTAGAACGCTTACCCCACCAGAAGTTTGAGACAAGTGAGTCCAGTTTCCGGCAAAAGTCCTTTGTCAACAAGAAACAACTCATCGAGTAGCTAGGGATGGCCTGAATAACTGCCTTTATAAGGATCTCTTTCCCAGCTGGAGATAGCAATTTCTCTTTATAGCATTTCAACTTACTTTCAACTCTTCTCATTATTCCCTGAAAGTTTTTTGATCTGTTTTTCCCCATACAGGTTGGCAATCCCAAATAGCGTTCGTGGAGTGGTTCGCGTTTCACCGCAAGGATGGAGCACAATTCGTCTTGAAGGGGGTTGCTAACATTAGCTGAAAAGACTGCAGCTGATTTTTGAAGAGAAACTTGCTGACCAGTTGCATTTTCGTAGAGTTGTAGTAGGCTTTTAATAACACATTTTATGTTGAGCAACAAATTTGAAGGAACTAAGGTTATAAGAGCTCATATTGTCTTGTATGGTTCACGTGTCATATAGAATTAAAACTAGTATATTTGAACTGAAGTGGTTGATATTAAATTAATTAGAATCAATTCAAACAAGCAAGTTCTTAATTTTCATTTTAATCAGTATAAAATTATATAACTATGTTCTCGTTTTAAATGCCACATGAACTAGTAGATAGCAGCCACCTTTCAAAGCAATACGAGCTCGTATAGCTTTGGTTGTAGGAAACCCCTATTATCAAGCAATTGGTCTCGAGTGGCATTGTCACACAAGGAAAACTTATCTACGCTTATGACATGAGGACAGTTGTAAAAGGAAGTGTAATAGCGTTACTCGCCTTCACGGTCGGTCAAGAACAATTTTCATCTTCTTCAAGCAGTTGCTGAAGATCTCACACAGAATCAGAGGTGAAAAAATCTGAGAATCTAATCTCTTATTCAAGCTCTATGACCTAGAAGGGTAAAACAAAAAACTTACGAAATCGGTTGTTCGTAAATCTATTTTCTTCGACACCACCAGGGTACGAAACCTCAAGCAACGAACGGAAGGACACCAGACTTACACTTTCCGGTGAACTGAACAAAAATTGGGTCCGTAATTGAAGTCGATCTTAAAAGTACAGTACAAACGATAAGATTTTTCCATAAATTAGGGTTCTTGAACTACATTCCTTGTATTCTTCGATTTTTTTACCCAAAACTTGAGTTGTGTGATTTCCTTCAACACCACTAGATGACATCCCTTATCATAGATCAGAAGACTGGTGAACGACCTCGGGAGCACTCTCTCCCTTCACAGCATCTGAAACACGCCGAATGAACTGAGAGCATGCACTGTAATTGCCATTACACACAACATCGCGGCCTATTCGCTGATTTGCAGTGATTTTGTCATGGAGTCGATTGAGATGTTTTGGTTCGTTTGGCGCGATGATGTTGGGTGGTCGAAAGCCGATTGCTATGGGACAGAGGAGGAATGGAGAGAGTCGACATGAGTGATTTCCTAAGTTCTTATGTTTCTCTCTCATCTCATCTAACGACGACGTTATCTTGTTTCCATTAGTTGGAGAATGCCACATGTTTCAATCTTGGTTCTTGATCCAGCAAAATCCTAGTGGGCTGCACGGATTGGACGGAATAAGAGACTGGAGAGGATCCAAATCCCCGAGGAAATTACTTTGAGCCAAGTTTTAGGACCGCTTTTGGGAAGCACATATGCTCGGTGCACACTAGCGGGGAAAGAGGGAGGAAAGGGAACAGGTGTAAACACAAAGTCTTCTAATGAAGCATATATTCACCGAGAAGAAGATGAACAATAGACAGAGAAGATGGTTAGAAGTGATCACGTACTAAACTTGTAGATTCAACACCGTGAAGGGAAGGCTAGCATGTGGATGATGCGTTGAGCAGAAAGTCTAGTCCTTCAGTGAATGCTATTATAGTTTTGACGGGCAAGTTGTGCGATGAGTGTAGGAAGCTTGAGATTGAGGTAGTAAAAGGCGGAGTTACGGAGATACTTAGTAGTATGAATGTGCACCTGATAATCTCGAGGAGATAAAAGGAGAATCAACTAAGAGATGTAAAGCATGAAAGGATGAAAAAAAGATTGAAATAGTGATGAAAGATTGATTTCATGACTCATCAAAATTGTTACAAGGAAAATGGTGTGTACCGAAGCAGTATAATGTAATAGTAGTAGGCATTTTTTGCATGTTTTAAATTTTGCATGATATGCATTTGTAGTTTTACTCCAGCAGTAAAATGTAATTTATACATTTTGTAGTTATGAGAAGTTAAAATATACATATAAAGAATGCATGAGAGGAGAGAGATAGACACAAAATTTTGCATGGCTACTTTCTTGCTAGCTATTAATGGAGAGGAGGATGCATGTTCTGCAAAATGCATGAGCATATGCATTGTCTATTGGAGATCAATTTTTCATCATATTCTTTATATTTTGCATTTTGCATAGACTATTGGAGATGCCCGAAGAAAGCGAATGAGAAGTTTTAGCAAAATTTGTGACGCATTGCATGACGTGTCAGAAGATGAGTAATGGGAGCGCAAGAACACCACAAGTAATTTTATGCACTAGTATGTGTAAAGATCATTCGAATACATCAGTTTATTACTATTTGACCAATCCAATCATTCCAAAAGATTAACTAAACCCAATTTTTGTTCAGTCAGTTTGCCTAAATCACTTTTGCACAAATATCATAATACTAATGTGTCAACAAAATTTCAAGTAAAAAAACAATTGTGTGTACAAACAACTTGCACAAGTGTCCGTAGGGATGGCAATTTGGGTATGGAAATCGGGTTTCGCCCGACCCATGCCCGAACGGGTAAGAAACGGGCATGCTTTATTGCGGGTTCGGGCTCGGGTTTGTTAAAAACCCTTATGGGTATGGTATGCCCGAAGTACCCAATTTGTACCCGAACAACCAAAGGCAACTAGTAGTATAAATTTCACCCTCATTCTGAAGCTGTTGTTCTCTCTCATTCTTGAGAGAAACCTCTGCTGCCGCACCAACTCTACTGCGACGAGAGTCGAAATCGGAATCAACCTCGTCGTTTGGCTGATCAGATCGCCATCACCATCCTCCTCCTCCTCATCATCATCATCATCGTCATTGTTTGGCTATGAAGAAGAAAGGTATGTCTGTGTGGGTTCCTCTAAAACCAGAGATCGAGCCAATTCCTGAAACATCTCTCTTTCTCTCCTTCTCTCGTCGTCTCGCCAATCAGTGCGAAATTGATAGGTCAGTGCGAAATTGATAGGTCTGTCTGTGTGGGTTTGGGTCAATTGACTATTTTTGGCTTTGATTTGGTCAATTAGCATGTTTTGGGTTTGGGTAAAAGACATTTTCCACCCTCAGATTATGGAGAAAAGACATTTTGACCCCTGATTTATGGGAAAAGACATTTTGCACCCCTGTCAGAGTTACGAAAGTATGAAAAGACAAAAACACCCCTGAAATGTTGAGAAATTACCCCACTATAAATCCCTTTCCTTCCCATCTCCTCCTCATTTCTCCTAACCCTAACCTCTCTTCCTCTCTCTCTGTTCCCTTTCTCTCTCGACGCAACCCACTTCCACCACCACTACCCACCTCGATCTCTCTCCTTCACCAACCTCAGAGCCTCTTCTTCCTCGTCTTGTCCCACCATCATCCCCACCCGAATCTCCTGTTTTCGACGACTCCACCGCCGCCTGGTGCAAATTCACCGCCCCCTCACTGAAAAGGGCATCCCATTTGGGGGTAAGATCTCCACAAGTAGAGAATGACCCAAATTGGGTAATTTCGATTCTTTACTGGGTTTTTCTACGGAACTCTTTACAGTTTCTGAGGGAGGACATTGGGTGGTGGCTGAATTTGGGTTCCGGGTCACTCTCCTTCACAGTGGTGGTTGATTGTTGGCTTCGGTGTTTCTGGGCTATTGTTTCTAATTGGGCTACCTTGTTTATAGGATTTGAGACCATGAATTTGAGTTGGGTCTGCTTTGAATTGAAGGATTCGACGATAAATGCCTGCGAGAATTGAATCCATTGGAGAGAGTAGTTGTTGGTAGTGGTGGTGGGTTCGAATGTGGAGAGGGTGAAGATGAGGAAAGCGGTGAAGGCGAGGAGTACACAAATGGAGATGGTGGATTGTGATGTGATTTGAAGAAGTTCGCCGGAGGGGACTGGCCTTGAAAATGCTTTATTTGAAGGATGAAGCTGAAGAGGACGGTGATGAAGAGAAGAGAGTTGAAGATTTCTTGTTGTTAGCCATATCAATGGAATCATGGTGGTGATGATCTTCTGGTAAGAAGACTAAGATGAACCCCATACCCTCATTGTTGCTCTTCTCTTATGCCGTGAATCCCATCTTCTCTCTCACATCTTCTCGGTTGGGTTACCATCCTGTGGCGGCAGCGATGGTAGTGGGTCGCACCACAGTGTTGGAGTTTGAGGGAAATAGGTCTAGTTTGAATAGTGGTTAATTGTAAAATAATAAGGTGGGTTTGTTGTTGTTGTTGTTGTTGGTGGTGGTGGTGGTGGTGGTGGGCTTTGGTGGTAGTGGAGGTGGTACTCAAGAACACAAGAACATGAATAACACTATATTAAACAAAAAATGGGTGGTATTTGTCCACAATTCGTAAGGGTAAAATGGTCATAAAAAGTCAGTTTGCACCCCTCCACTAACGGATTGTAACAGAAGGGTGGTATCTGTCCATCTTCCATCTGTTAACAAGGGTGCAAAATATCATTTCCCATAAATCATGGGGTAAGCTATCTTTTCTCCATAGTCGGAGGCTGCAAAGTGTCTTTTACCCTTTGGGTTTTGATATGTTTGATTGCTCCGCAAATCTCTATCTCTGTTTGATCTTTATTAGCTTTTGTGATGAATCAGTGCGATCTATATCGCCAGATACGTTTTCTTCAATTCTTTGTTGTGTCTTGATGTGGCTGTGAGAAATCGACGGGTTTCGGGTAGGGTCGGGTCCCAACAAAATCGGGCATGTGTTTTCGGGTATGGGACGGGTTTCGGGCATAACATTTCGGGTATAATTGAGTCTCGGGTTTCGCGGGGTTTCGTCCGGGTCGGGTCGGGTTAATTAAAATTAACCCCGAACCCGCCCGATTGCCATTAAGTGTCCATCTAGAGAGAGATATGGTAGAAACATAAAAGAGATGGATAATATTAACATCACGTCTTTGGATGCACTTTTATGCGCTAGAACATAGACGTTATAAAACATAATATATACCCATCGGTTCATTCGGTGCGGTGTGATTTGTCAACAAACCAAAACCAAAACCACGGCCTGTGAAAGTTGAACTTTTTGTGAGCCGAATAACTGTAAAAAACCCGCCCAAAAAAAAAAAAAAAAAAAAAAAAAAAAAAAAAAAAAAAAAACAGACATTCGGTTTGGTCTGCTCAATTTGACCGGTCTACTTGGTTCTCCCAACACCCTACAACCTATAAACCCCACATCTCACTTCCTAAAATCAACAGCTCCCTCGTCTACCACATCTTGCTAATACAAACTTAACTCTAGGATTCCACACACACACACACACACACACACACACACACACACACACACACACACACACACACACTAAATTATTCTAATAAATAATAAATTAAAAGAATATGTTGCTTCAGGGGACATACAATAAAGTTGGACAAAACACATCTTCAACATGTCATGCACCGGGGTGGATTAGAAGAATGAGATAAAAATGATAGTCTAATTATTAAGATGTACAGTCACCATAACCACAGAAAATGAAGGAGCACATACAGGAGAACACATCTTAGGTGCCAAGAGTTGCAAAGCAAATTTAACCAGCAAATAAAATTTTCATTATCGACCACGCTAATTCCATTTGTTACAAAATATGACATTTGAACAAAACAATTGCCTAGCCCTGTACAATAGAAAACAAAAACCAGTATGCTCAACAACAAAATAGGAAACTAAATCAGTGTAACCTAGTCAAAACGGAAACTAATAGATAACACTTGATGATAAGCCCGGCTGGAAGTCAGCAGACAAACTAACTTAATTAACTGTTTTGGATGTCTGGCCAATAACCTATCTAAGTTAAGAGTAACATTACCAATTATCACCTGGAATAAAAGCAATCTCTGCACTTGATGCTCTCAAACAAATAAAAGTGCATGCATTACAGCATAATGACAGACAACGATAAGTCCCTTGACCAGCTATAATCCTTTTTGCCTAGACAGCCTGAATATATAAGAAGCTTAGTTTTGAATTTGCATAACATAGGATGAATTCAGCCTATGAATATGATGATGTTTGATGTTATGAGAATGGAACCCTGGGATTCTATCAGAGATGGCAAACATTATCCTACTGTTAAACATGCTAAAGATGATGAAATCATGTCATGCAATAATTCCAGGGTAACCCAGATGACATGTTTTGATATGTAGTCTAGTATGATACATCTTGAGAGGAGGTGTGATGTCTCGAGCCATTTTGTTGATACTTTTGTCCTACCAGGAGAGCCGCGAGTAACAAGATAATTGAGATGGTTTGAAAAGGCCTAAACACCAACATAACTGCATTTTCACATGCACAATTTTAACTACATGTAACAATAAAACCCTGCCAAATTGGTCTCACCATTTAGAGATGGCGCTAACATATGCATGCCTGAGCAAATGAGATTAACATATGCACTACCCACATTCAGTAATATAAAAACAGATGCTAATGATGATGACTTGATAATGAAATGGGATGCGTGCAACAGCTGCATGATGCATCCTATCATGTAATGTTGAATTTGAGGAAGCATAGAGAATAGGGTACATCCCCTTCCGGTTACTTGTAGGTCTGAGGTGACTGGACTCCATTAGCACCAGGGGGGCCAGCTGAGTGAACGAAATCCTTCCGTTTCCCGAATGGATTCTTCGAGTATGTTTCTACTGGTTATGGAAAACAATGAATGTTACTAAAAGAAAACAGTGCTGAAAAATAACATTAAAATATAATAAAAGGAACATCGTTGACAAATTGAGTTTCAGACAGTGAATCGAAATTCATCTTTGTTGAATCATGAATCGAATTGTGAATAATCATTAAGATACGCTCGCAAAATTTTTAGGTAGAAAGAATAACATATTTTGTAAAACTACAACATTGGTGAGCAACATATTCATATAAGCTAAAATTTTAAAAACTAACATCTGTTACTAGTCAGGAGTTTTACACGTCTAAAACATAAGAATGACGAAGATATAGGAGGTATGTGGAGCGAGGAACTACAAGGTGCCAAGGAGATGAAAAATAACAGGAAATTATTAGCCTTGGACTTGAGAAAAATGTACTAGTCATTTTAAAACTAACAATTGCAAAAACAACCAGAAATGCAGGAAGTATCATTTCTAAGACTGAAATCATGGTGAATAGTACGAATCGGTCTGGATCGCAACTGATCGCAAGATTCGGTCTTTTGAAACAGGATTCAGATATTATTTTTTTGTCCTTTTAAGATTCATTGAGGGAATTGAATCATTTCATGGGTGAATCGAATCGAATTGCAGGATACGAATCGTGAGTCATAAGATTCTGTTGACTATGAAAGGGAAGACCATACGACTAGCCAAAGGATAGAGAACAGCCTCCCCCCCCCCCCCCCCCCCCCGGAAGCTCCTGTCTCTTTTATTCTCTTGCCATGGTTCGATATTCTTCTCCCACTTTCGAGTTCAGTCTTCATCCCTCCATCTCTCTCTTCCTCCCCCCTCTCTCTCTCTCTGCCTTCAGAGGTGGACTGACGTCAGAATATGGGTTTTGGTTTCAATTACACGAGGGGTTTGGTTTGATTTGAACAGAGAGACCAACCGGTGGTTTGGAGGACAGGGTATGGGTTTGTTGGGTTTAGGTGCGTTCTCCACATGACCGACGGAGTAGCTGTGAGGCGCCAGTTGGGTTGAAGGGTGGGGACAAATATGATGGTTCAGCCAGAGGACTGTGATTGCCGCCTGCGATCTAGATTGGGGTTTAGGTTTTATAATTCCTCGGGTCTTCTCGCTCGATCTGTTCTAAAATTAAGCAAAAAAGATGTTGAATATGACGGATCGATAGTAATTTGAAGTTGAATTGAAGGTAAGCATAAAATTGATTTCTTTATGGCTTTCTTTCGTGTCATAAAGCACGAGTACTTTGGCTATTCTGATCTATCAAATTTTGACTATTTTACATGTTGAATATTGCTTTGCCTGTTGGGAGAAAATTGAATTTGAGCTTCATCTTCTCGAGGACAGCTTTTTTGCTCAACAGGGAACTTTCTTAGTTTTTGTGAATTTTATTTGATAAAAATGCTATGTTGAGCTCTGTAGCTAATTCTGGTGCGGGAAAGAGATCTCAAATTATGATTTTGTAATGGTGTGTGATTATTAATATTTTCAACATTGTTATTGTTCTGCTACTGATGTTCATGGAACAGGAGGTATGGTGTGATTATCAAAAGTGTATGAAGGCATAGAATTATTGAAGGGAAAAGTGTTGACTTGCCACCAGATTTGGTGTTGGTGTTGTTGCTATTGGTGATATACCGTGGCGTTGATGAAGATTTGGGGGTGTTAGTGTTGAACAAGAAGACGATGATGATGAACAAGGTGATGATTAACAAGAACAAGAAGAGAAAAGGGAGAGAGATACTATTCACTTAACCTTACAACTAACAGACTTATTTGACAGAATGGGCGGAAGTGAAAAGAGGTTTGGTAGGAACAAGGGGTGTAAGTGAAGTTACCCAAACAAGAAGGGGTGTGAGTGAAGATTCATCGAAACTGGAGGCGTGTAAGTGAAAATTACCCGAGATTCAAGAGGTTGTGAGGCCTCTTCGAAATTGAAAAAACCGGCTAGGTTGCCTGGCCATTGATTAAAAATTAGATTACCCAGATAAAAAGGATCATTGTAACGGTAAGAAAAAGTGTTGCAATTTCTATAAGACTCGTATATCCTTGCATATTCTCAACAAGAATTCATAAAATACGAAATAGAGAGAAACAGGCAATTCAGAGGCTGCTAGTGAAACCAACACAATTTGAAAGCAAAAACAAATGTTAGTAAATTTTGTATTTATCCCAAAAGTATCCAAGACTCATAATAAGTATTCGTCAAAATGGTCGGCTGTTGCCTCTACCCTTTTGGGGGGGGGGGGGGGGGGGGGGGGGGTGCCTTAAAAAGTCCCGCCGACTTTGTCATACAATGTTGCTCAAAGGGGAGTGGAACCTTTATGCTTCCACAAACACTTCCACTTTGTAGATTCCAATCTCCTTTCTAATAGTTTCAGATTTACTAAATAGATAAATAGGTATACAGTTATAACTATAATTATGTCCACGTAGCATCCCCGCTAGCAAAGAGGTGATAGAGATTCCAAATGATAACAGTCATGTTCCAAAACACGAAATAATTAGTTCAGCCTATCTAATTTTACTGGCTCAGAATACATATGGTACCAGAGCTATAGCCATGGCACTGGGGGTAAAGGGGGGGAAGGGAAGCCTTATTCAATCGCAGAATAATGTCTCGCCAAAATACATCCGTATCTTAGGATAAAAAGTTACAGAATTGGTTTACTGACCGTCACCCTAAGAAGCATGGGCGGTTCTAGGAGATTGAGCACCCGCACTAGGTGAACCTCGATGCTTTGGTGGGTGTGGCAGGGTTTGTAATTTCTTAAGTTAGCGTACGGCGTACCTCTCTTGTGACTTGTGAAGATGTGATGTTTATTATCTATTCTGTAGATTTATGTGTCACACCCAAAAATACATTTTCCGCGCCCGCAATTTTCCAAAAACTGCCGAACCAGCACCCTGGTACTGCACCTGCACCTGTGTTTCATAGACGTCGCCAATATGTAATGGTGGTTCAGCCATGTGCAAGATACAGATCATGAGGGGTCTGGTAACTAACAATTGAACCGACCCCTCACTCAAGCTCAGGCAAATATATTGGATATCGTAATTTAAATCATGGTTCGAGGAAGCTCGAGGGCTAACAGATCGAAATAGAGGTTCAAAGTGTAAATAAATTATAATCAGAAGTTGCAGCAAACTACTAAAAGGATATTGTATCCGCATGCCAACAGACCCAGAACTGGGGATAACTGCACCCTGTAGTGAATGGTGCACGTTGGTGGCACTGCTTAGATCCTGCATCAATTATTCAAATGATCAAAGTTAACAGACAGAAAGAAGCGACCGAAAAGAAAGGACTGTAAAAGAAGTAAAATTGAAAAATAATCTGGCAAAATAAATGATGAAACACTCACTTCAAACTCAATGAAGCAAACTGTATGCCTTTCCTGCCTTAGAATCTTCATCTGCTTAAAACCAGGTTGTCTGCAACAGCATGGAGTATGATTTAAGGCAGAAGAGAATTTGAAAAGCATCAATGAATCACCCAAATGAGAAAGACTCTTACACACTAAAAAGCCCTCTTAGTTCATCCTCATTGACACCTTCCCCTAGATTGCCTATAAAAAGGGTATTACAAGGAGGATTGTCTTTAATATTCTGCAGGAAAATAACAGATCCATCAAAAAATAATGTAAGTCTTCCCATGACATCATTACATCAGTGAATACTAACAAAGATTTACATCAGATAAAACCAGAACGAAAAAAACCGTTAAGCATCCCTACTTAAGGTGTGCAGTACAAATGTGTTTTCAAGATTTTATAACCGCACGGGTGGGGTGGGTGGGACGGCACCCTTGTCCTAGCCAAAGCCCATGTTATGTCCAGGCCGCTCAAGTCTGAGCTAGAAACATCATGAGCCTGCCGATTACAAGCCCGAGTGAATTAATAGGAATTCGAGCTGGCCCGTCGAACTCATTAAAATTTAACTTAATTGCCACTTTCAGCAGATCATCATATATTCAGTTCATGAGACTGAATTAACAAAAATATGCTCCCTCTGTCCCATTTTATTTATCCATGTTTCTTATGATGGGTGTCCCAATTTGTGTCCACTTTCTATAAAGTTGCGTAATTTTTACTTTACTTCCCTTCGTATCCCCTTTAAATTCTTACTTTTTCACTTCTCAATGAAAGTATCACATAAGACAAAAGGACAACATAGTAAATCTAACAAGTCAAAGCATCTTATTAATTCATGTGCAAAAACAACATGGACTCGTAAAATGGGACGGAGGGAGTAAAAGAGTTAAACAAATCAAAACAACGGTTTGAAAAACAATGGCATCACAAAAAAACATCATTAGTAGTAATAGAAATAGAAGACAACTAGTAGATTCACTAAATTTATGCTAACTATAATTAGATAATATTTGTAATTTGTACTGAATCATTCATACAAATTGGTCGACTGGCTAACCAGGCACCAATGTTTATGTCCGAGCCCGACATTTACTACAAATCGAGCTAGAAATTTTGTCCAGGCCCATCCAGAGGCCATATTTAAATTCAGGGTGGGCTCGGGTTGTTGGGCTGGAGACTGATTTTGGCGACCCGTTTATTGAACTGACCCGGTCCAGGTTTTGCTATGACCCCAAAAAAGAGACATGATTTGTGGAGCAAAGGCTTGGGCCAATTTGACTCGTTGGAGCTTGGATCCAGCTTAGTCTAATGAGTTGTCTATTTATAGAGCTATAAGAGTTCGTAGCATTATGTTGAGCGTTTCAAGACATTTTTATCTGTTTAAGTGAAATCTCTGCAACTCCGTGGATGTAGGTTGTTTTGCCAAACCACGTAGATGTGTGTTTTGATTCTTTCTCGTATGGGAGTTTTTCCGTTTTTCATAACTCGTATCAGAGCCTCGTTGGCTAGGGTTTAGGAAAAACGATGGCGGATGAGATGAAGAAATCAAAAGTTCAATGGCAGTGGCGGATGCAAATAGAGGACTGTATGGGAAGAAACTACAGGCTCCACTGGAAGGGGTAAAGCCAGAAGACATGAAGGAGGAAGACGAAAACGGGATCTGGGTATCGTTCATCTGACGTTATCAAGGACAGCTGCACACAACGTTATTAAGGAGACTACTAATGCGATTCTAAATGCGTTATGAGGAATGTACGAGACTGTCTACTAATGACGATGTCTGCCAATGAGTATCTGATGAAGCATCTGTTCAATCTAAGATGACACAGGTATTTTGGTTGCTCATCTTACTAAATTACGAATGAGTTGTCTGCCATTAATATTGATTTCAAAGATGAGGTCATTCATTCTATATGCGTCAATAGCTAATAGTTGGGAAAGCATAAAAGAGTAGGGTTTTTTAAAAGGTGGTTGTGTCTTGAGATCAAGCAAGCTGGAGCTCGTGCATACCAATGCGTGGGGTCTTTCACGTATAGTGTAGCTAAGTGGATCTCCATACTATGTCACTTTCATTGATGATTTCACCACGAAAATATGGTTCATTTTATGAGGAAAAAAAAATAGGATGTGTTAGAAACTTTTAAGTGGAAAGCCTTAGTTGCGACAGGTTTGAAATTGAAGTATATGAGATATGATAATGGCTGAAAATATATTTATGGTGGACTTAAGGACTGTTGTGCTGAGCATGGAGTTAGACTCGAAAACACTCTTCCGGGGACACCGGACACCGCAACGGAGTAGTGTGGTTGAGCGCATGAATAAAGCATCAATGAGAGTTAGAAGCACGAGGCTTTGTTTTTTTCTAGGATGACAGTTAGGTTACATATTCTACATATTCTGGGATGATGAGAATAGGAAATCCATAAGCAAGGATGTGATCTTCAATGAAAAGATGATGTATAAGGATAGTGCTAATGTTACTACAGATACAGAATATGGAGTTTTAACTATTACTCAGTATGTTGGTCATGTTATTCTGGCATATATCACTCCTAGTGATGATGTTCAGGAAGATCAATCTAGTGTGCCTAACACCACTCAGTAGTCACAACTAGCTGCGAAGGACAAGAACACTCCCCAGGAGACCTACAGTAGGGCACGAAAGGGAACTAGGAATATATAGGTGGGGCACGGAAGGGAACTACGAATGGGAACGCTCCAGAGCGTTACTCGCCTAGCCTTAATAAAATGTTACTCGCCTAGCCTTAATAATATTTTTTTGACTGATGCAGGTGCGCGCGAGAGTTACACATAGACTTTGCAGGATGTTAACTTTAACAAGTGGGAGTCGGCAATGAATGATGAGATAGATTCTTTGCTTGGGAATCAGACATGGGAGCTAATCGAGCCTCCAACATGGAAGAGGATACTTCATAACAGGTGGGTATATCGTGCTAAAGAATGAATTTGATGGAAGTAAATGGTAAAGGCAAGACTTGTTGTGAAGGGGTACCAACAGCACTAAAAATTATAGGAAATTTTCTCCCGTGGTGAAGCTCGCGACTATAAGATTGGTGTTGGGTATGGTTGATGTGGAGAACTTACATATTGAGCAGTTAAATGTAAAGACTGCATTCTTTCATGGTGATTTGGAGGAGGAATAATAAATGCATCACCATGATGGTTTCACGGTTCACGCTGCATGCAGGTTAAAGAAGAGTTTGCATGATACAAAACCAGTGGAACAAGAAATTTTGATAGTTTCATGTGCAGCTAATGGTATACGAGATGTCATGTAGACAATTGTTGCTATGTTAGACAGTTTTGATGGCTCATACATTATCTTGTTATACATTGATGATATGCTTATTGGAGGATCCAATTTGGATGACATTAACTTGAGAAGAAGTTGTTTACACAGTTTTCCGTGAAAGACTTGGGGCCCGCAAGTCATCTTCTTGGCAGAGATAAATGTTTTGACTCAGGCAAAGTATGTGAAAAATGTACTTTAGCATTATCAGCATGGATGAATCTAAGCTGAAAGTCATTTTAGATGAAGTGGGGGGGGGGGGGGGGGGGGGGGGGGGGTCATTTTAGATTGAGTAAAGCTGACGCACCACAGTTGAAGAACGGAACACGTGGGTAAGACTCCATATGCCTCAGTTGTTCGTTCAATGTTCATTGATGTATGATATGGTTTGTACTAGGCCAGATCTTGCCCATGGAGTGGGAGTTGTGAGCAGGTACGTAATCGCATTGGGAGGCAGTTAAGTGGGTCTTGAGATTCTTGAAAGGTTCTTCGGAAACGTACTAATGTTTCAGTGTAGGTGCTTTCAAACTTAAGGGTTTTGTCTATGCTTTGTTTATGCTGATCTTGTTGGTGATGTTGATAAAAGGAATCAAGCTATGTGTTCACCTTGGGGTATGGCCGTGTCATGCGGGATCTAACTTGATAAGGTTGTTTCTCTTTCAACCATAGAAGCTTATTATAATGTCGTCTCGTAATTTTCAAAGGAGATGGTATGGTTGTAGAGGTTCTTAGTTAAAGTTGGGAAAGATAGAGGAGAATGGCACCCTTTACTGTGACCGTCAGAGTATTATTTTTCTTGCTAAAAACTGAAACACTAGGACCAAGCACATTCAGGTTAAGTATCAGTTCATTCGAGAGTTACTTAATGATGGCCAGTTACAGCTTAAGAAGATTTGCGGAAGTGAGGGCCCGACAGACATGTTGACAAAGTTGTGAACAGCTTCAGTTGGTCTTCTTTCTTGAAGAAGATGAAGGGACGGAACTTGATTGTTTTGGGAGATGTTCTCGAGGGTGATGTAAAACCAGTCTCCGAGTGGGAGAATTGTTGGGGTGGAGCCTGATTATGGCGACCCGTTTCACGAACCAACCAGGTTCGTGTTTTGCTACGCTCGTGGAGCAAAGACTTATTGGCGACTCGTTTGGGATTGGAGACGACCCGGTTTGATGAGTTGTGCCTATTTATAGAGCTATAAGGGTCCATAGCATTATGTTGAGCATTTTTTTATTTCACTTGTAGTTCTGTGCGATATATTTTCGACTGTTTTAGTGAAGTCTGTCCAACTCCGTGGATGCAGGCTATTTTTCCGAACCACACAAATTTGTGTTTTGATTCTTTCTTATATGCGAGTTTTTTCGATTACATGACACGGATTGCCCTGGTTGAGCTCACCCAAGTTGCACCAGGCTTTGCATATTCCCGCCTTTTAATTATTTTTGTTTGTGAGGAAGCCCTTCAATTATTCAGACTTGACTAAGTTTGTTCAGTTTGAACAATATATTAATAGTAATAGCTTTGATAGATTGAGAGGCAAACACGAACCAATTCGTAAACGGTGGGCTTACAAGTTAAAACATTGACACTGATATTTCAGAAGACGTGTGCACTCTGCTTTCAAGTTATTCCCCAGTATGAATATGATGGGAAGAGGCATCATAAATATTTAAGATGAGTCAGTGGAATTAAACGAATGAGAGCTATGTCGATTGGAATTAAAACTTAAAAGGATAAAGGTGGGAACTCTGAAACGCATCCGTAAACATATAACAACTGAACAACGGTGCATCACTAAATTTGCCAATCATTTCTTCTTGGTCAACTATACCTCACGCTTTGCATAAAGGTGGATCGGAAAAGACTTACTATCCAAATTTTAATCTAGGGACAAACTAAACGAACTATTGAAGTCAAGTAGATATATAGCTGCATTTGCACCAAGGAGGAAGATAAGGCTGTGACCTCACAACAGTGACAATTGTGAGGCATTCATTCAAAATTCAGCGCTTTAGCTTAAGAGCCAAATGGAAACTGAAATTTTGAGCTTTTGTGCTTAAAGAGCAAAGCTACAAGTTCTCAAGCTATCTCAAGCTAGAACTAAAACAGATGTAATTCGAGATTGGAACTACAGCGGCGTACTTGTGAGCAGGAAACTTGAAGGTTTAGGGGAAGTGTGAAACAATGAAATAAAACAGATATTTCAAAACAAACTAATCTCTTTCCAAAATATTTTTTGGGGAAACTGGACTGCTTTTGAGAGGACCTGAACTTCAAGAATAAACCGAGATATTCACGGTTGTGGATTTACATCACGAGCATCAAATTCAAGGCTATCATAAATTTTGTAACCGAGATACCTTGTTATGCGGCAAATGCTTCATTAACATGTGGGTGGAAAATTACGTGTTAATATGAAAGATGCTAAATCGAGCTTAATAAAGGGGTTAAAGGATCAATTATGTAAGTGATATCATCACTTATGAAGCCCCAAATATAGTTCGAAATACAGATCCTTATACAAAAAAAAATGTGTGGTATAGTGAATAATTACCTGAACGGGTACATAACTACTCGGTGTTGGTACAGGAGGAGGCGGCATTGGTACTGGAGCAACAGGATAACCTCTGTATGGATCATAGGGAGCTGGTGGTGGAGGTGGTACTGGTGCCATATAACTGACCACAAAATCATGTCAGTTATCATTAGATTCAACTAGTAGGCATTTTTCATTCTACGCAGGTTAAATGTTCTCAACTTCTCATCGAGTAAGAACTAACAACGCTGATATCGACATTCAAAAGCGTCCTTACATCTTTCATGCCTACAGGAAGAGTTGTTTTATTGTTTTCTTACTTTTAAATAAATAAGTGAATATGATTACTTATTTCTAGTATTTCGGTAAACAGTTAGTGGTACCAACGGATGTAAACAAAGATAACAATCAAATCTTTACACATTCAATAAAATAGTTCAAGTATGCAGTAAGATGTTTCCCACAGAGACAGAGATGGAGTTGATCTAGACTCGCATTGTAGGCTTTACAGCTTGTTTGTATTATTCACCATTTCAATTTTCTCTTCTTATATTCTTCTCGAAATAACATGTAAGACCATTCAGATAACAGGCTCTATCCAAATTTTATTTGTTAAAGTCTTGACCAATACATCAGAATAGTTCTATCAAGCCACCTATACACTTGTATTAAAAAAAAAAAAAAAAAAAAAAAAAAAAAAAAAAAAAATCCACTTGACCCCTTTTTATCCTTCAACATGAACATTTTGAGAGGTAGAGAGCTACACTCAAAATTACTTTGCTTTCACTTGGACAGACACATCAAAAGAGTACAATTAAGGGCACTTATAAGCTTGATGACTGAAAGAACCCAAATAGAATAAGCATAAGCTCAACTTGACTCAACTCGACTCCTTTACATCCTTAAAATCTTCTGCAGAGCGAAATTGCAGGAAGCCATGAAGTTTTTGATACTTTTCTTAAGCTTATAAGATAGGTATAACATCGTATACATCCAAAGATGAACATTCTTGTTAGCTACATAGTGGATGCCACAAACTTGATATTTTGATTGGGATGGTGAGATGGATATAATTTTCCTTGAAGTCGAGATATTCCACATTTTTGTAAATAAAATATAAGGTTATGCGATTAATCTATTGTGTTTTGTAGTGATGGGGATATGATGACATTTAAGCAAGTAAAGAAGTTTATCAGAAGCCATAAACACTAAAATAGAAAAAGAAGTCGTGTGTCAATCTTATTTTCAAGTGGAAACCATTTAGGTAGAAAGGATGGTAAGCATAGATATGTTGCACTGGGCCAGAAAAGAAGATAGAGGCAGTACGTGTAGCTGTGCATACAATACCAGAAAAACTGAATAGCTGCATGTACTTTGCTTCAAATTATATATCTACCTTCACTGATATTGTGGTTTTAATATCCTACCTATGCGGTGCCCAAACAGATGCTGGGGGAGGGTGAAAAGGAGACGGACTTGCATAACCAGCATGTGAATAGTCACCACCAATGCGCATGCGTTTACTCTGATCGAATGCATTTGTTTCAGCAGGAATTCCTACAATAATTTGACAAAAGATGTTAGGACATAAGGGTGATAAAAGTTCAAACTTGTACATGAGCTTTATTACGAGCACCAAACAAACAGTTACTCTACAATTGAGTTTTTTTTAGGCATTCAAACGTTTACTGTATAAAGTAGAAATAGAATCTGATAGTTCATACAAGTTAAAACATACTTCAGATTCTTAGAGAAACAGTGTTGTCTATCCCTACTAAAACACACTTAAGAATATGAAATTCTGGTTCTACAGGAATAGTCGCCCAAACATGGAATTATCAAAGATAACTGGTTATCCCAAAGAGAAGAGAACCTCAAAGTGCAGTCATGAACTGCAATCAAACCACCCAACACTCGATGGAATACAATCCAGGGATATATCCCACAAAGGCTCGTGTACTTGGTTATTTACCTATATAGATATGAATTCAGGAATCAAGTGTTTCTGACCTTCAGATTATAGCTTTACCCATTAATTCCACCATGAAATTCATCTATGGTCTGTTTGGATGGCGAAGGATTTGGGGTTGGATTTGGATTTGAGGGGATTTGGAATCAAATCTAATGTTTGGTGCATTTAAGGGTCCTGAATTTGATTTGGTAGAAATCCAAATCCATGTAGTGTTAATGATTTCAAATCCTAGCTCCCCACACGTCATTTGAAATCTGACGTGCGTGGAAGGTTAAAGGCGAATTATTAAGTCTCGGTTTCTATTCATGAAACCGACAACTGACGTTTTGTCTTCTAACACCACATGGAGACGTCATATTTTTAGTCGGTGTTGTGGCTTTGAGAGGTTATACTCCCACGAGTGGTTCCCACACTTATAATAAAAAGACTATTTTGTCCTTATTGACTTTACCTCCAACTCATTACTCTCCTTTTCCCATCAACAGGGTATATACGGGTTTGGACTAATGCGTTGGCGTGGAAATAAAATCACCTCCCAGCACCTTCATATACTCCATTTTGCATATATATATTTCACTACGCATATTATGAAAAGTTTCTTTTACCTGTGTGAAAAAATAGCAAAACAACTTACCGATAAAATACTAAACAAAATTTAGATTTGTATTGATGAAATAATCTTATTTTAATATCTAAATAATAGTCGATCATTGATGTCTAAAAACTTAAGTTTTATTAAAACTTGAGAAGATATTTACTGGTGAGATAAAAGCTTTTAATTTTTTATCTGTATTTTAAAATCAAAATTATTAAAATTATATGTTAAGTACAGCAAAACCTTGATAAAGGAATGTTCGATGAACGAATCGCCTCCACAAATGAATAATTTACTCAGGTCCCGACTTGGGCAAAGGGGATAAATGACTGTTCAATAACAAATAACATCGCCAAATGAATAACTTTCTCCGGTCCCAATGGTATTCATTAATCGAGGGTTTACTGTATCAGTAGCATTTGTTTAGTAAAATGTATCAATAAGGCGCGGCCAAAAATGAAACACATTTTTTTCAAATTGAAAATGAAACACATTCATGTCCTAGTTTAATTGAAATCCAAATCAATTTTTTTTACTTAGCTAAGTAACCACACAGAATATTTCAAATTCGGAATGCGTGCGCCAGTTGTGAAATTATAGCGAGTGAATGGTGGTGCCAACAGTTATGAAACTACTTTGACATTATAACAAGTGAGTGATTGTTTTCATGTCTAAAACTACTGTCGTTGTCAACATTTGTGAAACATAACTTTTTTAGTTTGTGGCAAATGTGAATTAGAATTCAAATGTAGTTCTTAGAGTATGGTATCCAAAAAAAAGATTTTAAATTTAAGATTTCAAATTCTAGATTGATGATGTCCAAATAGAGGAATTCAAATCCCTCTGTATTTCAAATTCCGGAATTTGAATTCCTGGATTTGAAATCCAAATCCATATCCAAATCCAAATCCTGGTTACCAAACGCAACCCTAGCGAACCTGTCACTGTTCGTCCCGTTCCTCTAATGAAATGCTAGGGAAGCAACTAATTATGACAAATGTACAACAAAATAACAGCTTGCGGAATGAAGGGATATAACATTTCGCATCAGGAGACAAACAAATGTTCAAACTGCCTCATGTGAATCAAAAGCTGCCCATACACTATTGGACACAGAATTTAGGTTGTTATTCCTCTGAGGAGGAATAATGGAGTGCAGTGAGGGTCAGAACTCAAGAATATCTCCTACAGCACCAGTGATGAGAGGGTTTATTGATAGCTTACTATTGGCGAACTGAACCGTTTGATCTTATGCTGCTACACATTGGGTGGCCAAATCCGCAGCATTCAACTTGGGATTGTGGACGCATCAGTTTGGGTGGGAGTAATGCAACACTTTAGGTTCATTTCTAAAATACTGACTTTAAAAGTGAAAGATTCAGAAAATTTTGTTTCCGGGGAATAATATTTTGTTGTAGTAGACTGGATTTTGGCTACACAAATGGTAAATCCCCTCAGTTGTAAACATGATACTAAAAGGGAATGGTGTATTTCCAGTTCCGCTGTTTCTATCTTCAACTGTTAGATCTGTAGCATTACTGAACAGGTCAAATCCCAAGTGGATGACGAACTAGAGACAAAGCAATTCCTAAAAATCGTTTACTTGAATGCTGTACAAGTCTAAGTATAGATCATCACATGATAAGCATCTAGGAGAATGCCACCAGCACCAAAGATCATATGCAATCTAACTACCGCGCAAATCCATAAAAACAGAACAACATAAAACACCAGAATGTATCCAACAATGTTGAAAAAGAGCAGAGCTAAACTGACCTCTCTTGATAAAAAGATTTTTCTTCGCCATCTCTGTGTGCAGCACCGAGTTACATTCTGTGTCGTAAACCATTTTCTGAACACCAAACCCAAAAAAACAGCGAGTTAGCAAATTACAGACTCTGTGATCAATATAGAGGGGACTAAATTGAGGCACCACCTGAAGGGCATCTTTGGCAGCTAAAGCGAACTGGGGAGTCGAAAAGAGAGCGAAACCCATAGGGATTTCCCCTTTAAAATTGACCTGTGAAGCCTCAAAACCAGGTAACCATCTGAGCAGGTTCTGTAGCTCTCTCTCCTTCACATCCCCTGGAAGCCCAGTGATGAAGATTGTTCGAATCTGCAGAAATTGAACAAAAAACAGCAATTCGATTCTCTATTACGAGTGAATATTAAATTGGAGGTGTGGTGATTTTGAGAGTGGGGAGTTACCTCGTCAGTGAGTGGTTGATTGTGGTTTTCCATGTGCATAGGAGGAGGAGCGTAAGGATGCGGAGGATGAGGAGAAGCGACCGCCGGAGGGGGAGGGTGGGCGGCTGCCGGTGGCCACGGCGGGTGGTATGGATGCATTCCCGGACCGGACATGGGAGTAAATTCCCTGACAATTCGAAATTTCGACCAACCCTAAGAGAGAGAGAGAGCGATTGTGTCACTGTACTGGCCTTCTGAGTTCTGAGTTCAGCGAGGTATGTTTGTACGAATTTCACTCAAGCCCCCTTGATGAGTTTGAGTTTGCATTTGCTTAGAGACGGACTCATTTGCAAGTGCGGCTAAAGTGGTTGGTTAAGTGTTGCAACAGAGAAGTCCAGAAATCCACCTTGGAGGTGGGATAAATATTGCGTCCTCTGTTTCTTTAGGTTGGGCTGAGAGAAAGTTGGCACACGTGTGCCTTTTATATTTTTACTCATGGATTTTTTGAAAATCAGTGTAAACACAGATGAAATTTAGCAGTGGGTAAATATTTTTGGAGGGTTCAATTAGTGAAAATTTGGATTCCTTCCAAATCCTTAACACCAACACATAAACTTGAAAGTTTCAATAGTGGAGACAAAACAGGAGTCTAATCAATTTCCCATATATAATCAGCATTACAAACACAATTTCACACATACATACTGCAGTTCTCCATCGAGAAATGGTGAAGAATGTGTGAAAGGAGTAAACCCATAAAATTACAACAAAACATTGTGAAGAAGCAGTATTAGCAGTCGTAGTTTCACCATCGATGATCAAATTTGATCACAAATGAAAATAACTCTAAATCCTAACTTAGTCAACTAGTAGCTTTCTTGAGTTCATTTGTGACGGTCGATGTTCCTATTTAGTGGTGATTCACAATTGATATTTCAATTTGGTCAATAATTAGTATGATAAGGTTATTAGTGAATATTGATTATCTATTTTGGTTACAACTGAAAATAATCATAAGCCCTAACTTAGCTAACTAGTAGTTCTATGAAGTTCATTAGTGGCGATCAGTGATTCAATTTGGTTGTGAGTCATATTTGACGTTTCAATTTGATTAAAATACTAACAAACTTTGGTTTAAAGTTGAGAAAATATAACCTATATTCTAAACCCTGAACCCTAATCCTAAATCATAAACATATAAAATGCAAGCAAACTTTTGCTTAAAGTTGAAAAAACATAACATATATTCTAAACCCTAAAATCTAAACCATAACCCCTAAACGACACTGTGTTCACAGTTGTCGACTGTGTATTGTTGAATCAACATGTTGACCATTTTAGTTGTCGACCTTTTTTATTTACATGTCGACCATTTTGATCGACCAGTAGAGCCCAGAAACAGAGCCATGTCCAGAAACATGTATGCATGATTGAGGGTTGTGGGGCTGTAAATTTTTTTTTAAGTTTGGAGGGCATTCTAGTCATTCCCCCTATAATCAAACTCATTTTATATATTCCCCTTCTTTGACAAGGGTAAAATATTGCCCACTTAGTAGACAAGAGGGGATAGATTTCCCTCTTTTTAGCCAACTTCCCTAGAGAGAGAGAAAGAGATTGTCCCACTGCATTGGTCTTCCGACAATTGATTTCAGCGAGGTATGTTTGTACGAATTTCTCTTAAGTCCCTTGATGAGTTTGTATTTACTTAGAGAAGTACTCATTTGCAAGTGGGACTAAAGTGATTGGTTACGTGTGACAACAGAGAAAAGTACATAAATCCACCATAGAGGTGCGATAAATGCTAGTACTTCCTATGTTTCTTTAGGTTGAGCTGAGAGAAAGTTTGACACAGACTTGTGCCTTTTACATTTTTACCCATGGATCTTTTAGAAATCCGTGTGAACACAGATGAATCTGCCACCGGGTAAACATTTTTGGAGGGTCCAATTAGTGAAAAATTGGATTCCATCCAAATCTTTAACACCAAACAGAAATTGAAAAATTCAATAGTGGAGCCAAAACAGGGGTCTAATCAATCCCCCTACATAAATCAGCATTACAAACGCCATTTCACATACACACTGCAGTTCTTCATCAAGAAATGAAAAAGAACAAGTGAAAGGAGTAAAATCATAGTTCGTAAATACTCTGAATTTTTTCGTTTAAAACTACTCGAATGTTTGAGCAAAAACGCTTAGTACTAGTATTTAACGTTTTAACGTACAATACTTCTGAACTAAACCTCTCGGATAAAAAATTACAATGTAAGAATTATCTTCAAAAAAATTATAACTCATAATAATTAAATATTTTATTAATATTTTCCTACTTTAAAAATTTATTAGTATAAAAATTTGCATTTACTATTTAAAAAAACTTCACAAATATAAGTTAAATTAGTAAAAATTATACTTGGAAAATTTATATACACATATACATATATGTATATATGTGTGTACCGAGTCTTACCAGTAAGTAAACATTAGTCTACTCGTTATCTTTAGGATTGTTCATGGCCTACTCTTTGTCTTTAGGATTGTTCATGCTTAAGAGTATGGAATGTGCAATATGGATTGAGGGAGCTTACTTAATTTGATATTATTAGAAATAAGATCATTTGCATCAACTCTCCTACACACTAAACATGTGTGCCACTCATGAGTTGAACTTTTGAATAAAACAATAGCTTAGATTACTAATTTTCATATTTCTAAACTCAGGAAGAGTTAATATCTCAAACAGAACACTCGCTAGCCACTTGGATTGAAGCTCCCTCAATCCATGATGCCCAACTAAAATGGGTGCAATATTCCCTACTCGTAAACACATTGCACATTCCCTACTCGTAATCATGAACAATCCAAATGATTTCTTATTTCTAAATTTGTAAGCAATATGGATTTAGAATAATATCATTTGCGCTTAATTCCTTACCATCAATCTATACAAACGATACATGTACCAGTAGTTACTCATGATTAATAATAATATTTGGTGTATTCTAACAGGTATAACCGAAAAGTTAGCGGTTCATTCATACTGAAATTGATTAGTTGGCACAATATTTTCACCAAATAAAAAGAAAGAACATTGTTCCATTCAAGAATAAAGAGATGCATCGACACGCAATCAATAAACATCAACTGCAACAAACAAACAAACAACTACTTACAGACCAAGAACAAGAGCTTTCTGAGAAACCAAAAACAAACAAAGTGAACAGAAACAAGGCACATAAAACTGATGAAAGGATTTCAACATCAACCCCCATCAGCTTCTCAACAAACGCAGCTCATCCATATAGTCCCCAAAATCAAGTATCCTTCCCACAACCTTGTGTTTTGGATTAAACAAGGCTCATTACCACAACATGGTCAGGTAATTAAGACATATATGTATGGAAAATAATTAAGACATATATGTATGGAAAATAATTAGTACTAGAAGCTAGATAGGTAAACAATGTCATTTAAAGAACTTACAGCTATTACCATTCAGGCAAGACATCCGTATTCCCGTAGCAAGCATTGTATTCGGCACCATGATCTATAAGTTGTCTGCTGGCATCACAATGAATACGTGGTCCAAAGGCGCTGAAGTCAGCAATTGCATGACTACTGATTTGAGGGTTCATGTTTTAATAACTATTAAGGTGACTAAGCACATCTCTGGTGTATTTGAGGAAGTCATACACATTGTCATGATAGTGATTTTTGTGGAAATGAAATTCATTACCGGCATAAAATGCAATTCGTTTATGAATAACAATTAAACAATGGCAATTTCGCTTCCAACAAAACTGGACAACACTCAAACACTTCCTGAAAGAGTTTCTTGACAAATCATCCATATATAGATATAATGTTTTCCATTTCTTCTCGTGTCCACATGTATGGATGGTTGTATACTCGGTAGACAGAATTTATTTGGCTGTAGGAAAGATAAAAATGAAGTTGTTTAGAAAAAACAAAATGGCAAAAGATGCCCCCGGTGGTACCCGATTTCTCAAAAATGATGACGCACCAGTGACCCCAGCCTCTAGCTAGCCTCCATCCACACCAATTAATAAAGTTGAAAAGGATAACCATCTTTTACTTAAGTAATTGTTTATTTGTTTGTTTGTTTTATTTATTTTTTGCTTGTGCGGTATTTCCTTAACCACGAGTCCCTCAGCGTTTTCCTTGTCGTTACTTACATAGGAGTGTTACTGAAGAGATTTTGCAAAGCCTCGAAAAATTCGTTGTGGTTTTCCAACTAATCTTGTATCACACCACAATCCATCAAATTGATGAACTCGTCAATTGAACCTTCTCCGGCATCTGTAAATCTCATTATCCGAGGGCTATCGCTAGGAGCGACTAATATTCTATTTTCTTATGGATTTATTGACAGGTTCCTACCGCAAGTGTACGGTTGTCGCGTGAAGTAATAAAGAAGTATACGGGTTGTCGTGTCCCAATAGACTTCTTCTAAACCAGTTGTGATTGTATAACCTTATGTGGGCTAGCAATTATCATTTCGATTGAAATGATACTCAGATCCATTGCCTACAACCTTGCCGCGCTATCCAACAATTTGCTGCTCCGCATTGTTTGGCATCAATTTAAATTTATCATGGTATCTCATAGTGATAGAAGAAGAAGAAGAAGAAGAAGAAGAAGAAGAAGAAGAAGAAGATAGGATAAGGAGCATGAGGAGTTGGAGGAGAATAAATTGGTGGAAATGAAATGTGTGCTCACTCTCTATATATAAGTAATTTAGTGTAATTATAATCATGAAGGAGTTTTGGAGAGAGAGCGTTTATAACTCAAATAACCCCCATTAGTTTTTCCTATCGTCTTTGCTATCGTTTATCATGATGCTACAACAATAAAGATACGTGGACCCACTACCAGAAATTAGTCGCTCTTTTATGTTACTAAAATTATGTTAAGTACTTTACTAAATAAATGTTATGAAAAGTAATATTGTGTCTTTTTCTTTTTTGAAGGCACTATTGTACCTAAGCTTGTATGGTACAAGGTGACTTTAAAGTGTAAAACCAGTCACGGGTGGTCTTTGCATTTTCAGCTTGTTTGGTAGTGCCTCTGACTCAACTCTTTGTTTCCATTTGACTTTTGGGCTTCATTTTAACCGACAAGCCCCATCGCAGTGGGTTCTTCAAGATTGCGAATCACCCCCGCCGCCGCAAGCTTCTTCGTCGGGGAAACATAATATATTTTTTCTTCCTCGTATTCGTCGCGTGTATAACCCGGGTCATAACCAGTATTTGATAACACTTGTTGGGATTTATCACGTTGAAATCTCGCGCAACGGAAAGTAAAACACGATCACTTAACAAACACGCGATATGGAGAACGAGAAAATGAAAAACACAATATTTAAAGTTCTTTGGCAAGTTGCATGCATGCAAGGGGAAAGAAATAATTGTACTAATACGAAAACAGTACATCCACAATTCTCTCTACAAAAGGTACGCTTTTGGATTGGAAAAATATGAAGACATGGTGCTCAGAGGTAGGATGCATGAATCTACAGATGCAAAAGCTTCCACATTGTACGTGACGTACATCACATCCGAAGAAAATTCCTCAGATCCATTACCCGCAACCTCCAAGTGTTGTCCAACGCCTTGTTGCTCCTCATTGTTTGGCAACAATTTAAATTTATCATGGTGTCTCGTAGTGAGAGAAGAAGAAGAAGAAGAAGAAGAAGAAGAAGAAGAAGAAGAAGAAGAAGAAGAAGAAGAAGAAGAAAGGATGAGGAGGAGGAGAATAAGCTGGTGGAAATGAAATGTGTGCTCACTCTCTATATATAGTTAATTTAGTGTGATTATAATCATGAAGGAATTTCGGAGAGGAAGAGCGCCTTTGATCCAAACAACCCCCGTTATTTTTCATATCGGCTTTGCCAACGTTTATCATGTCGCCAAAAACTAAAGATACATGGACCCACTACCATAAATGACTCCCTCTTTTATTTTACTTATAATATGTTAAGTACTTTTCTCAAAAGAAAAGTTATGAAAAGTACTATTGTATTTTTCTTTTCTTTTTAGAAGGCACTATTGCACCTTATCTTGTATTGTAGAAGGTGACTTTAAAGTGTAAAACTAGTCACGGGTAGTCTCTGCATTGTCAGCTTGTATCTTTTTTTTTTCTTTTTAGAAGGCACTATTGCACCTTAGATTGTATTGTGCAATGTGACTTTAAAGTCTAAACTAGTCACGGATAGTCTCTGCATTGAAAAACAACCCCCATCGTCGTGGGTTCTTCAAGACTGCGAATCAAGTTGTGAAAGATTGATATAGAGAATAAATTTAACTAGTTTCATGTGCAGAATATTGGTACATGAGATGTCATGTATACAATTGTTGCTACGTTAGAAAGTTTGAAGGCTCATACATTATCTTGTTATACATGTATGATATGCTTATCGGAGGATCCACTTTGGATGATATCAACTTAAGAAGCAATTGTTTACACTGTTTTTCGTGAAGGATTTGGGGCCCGCATGTCATATTCATGGCATGAGGATAGTCAGTGATAGAGGTATATACTCGGGGAAAGTATGTGAAAATGTACTTTAGCATTATCAGCATGGATGAAGGTAAGCATGTCAACGGTCCGGTGGAGAGTCATTTTAGATCAGCACTCTTATGGGGAGTTCTCTTAGATTGAGTAGAGCTAACTCACCACATTTGAAGAATGGAACACATGGGTAAGACTCCATATGCCTCACTTGTTATTTCACTGATGTGTTTTTCTTTTCTTATTTTTTTTAGGGAAGACTTGGTTCACTGTTGTATGATATGGTTTGAACTAGGCCATATCTTGCTCATGGAGTGGGAGTTGTGAGCAAGTACGTAACCGCATTAATGCAGTTTAGGGGGTCTTGAGAGGTTCTTCGGGAACGGGCTTATGTTTCAATGTAGGTGCTTTGAAACTTAAGGGTTTTGTCTATGCATTTTTTATGCTGATCTTGTCGGTGGTTTCGATAAAAGGAATAGTACTACAAGGTATGTGTTCACCTTGGGGGTATGGTGGTGTCCTAAGGGTCTAACTTGAGAAGGTTGTTGCTCTTCCAACCATAGAAGTTGATTATATTGTCGTCTTGGAAGTTCCAAAGGAGATGGTATGGTTGTAGAGGTTATTAGGAGAGTTGGGGAAGATAGAGGAGTATGACACTCTTTACTGTGACCATCATAGTAGTATTTCTCTTACTAAAAATTCATTGTTGCATTTTAGGAGCAAGCACAATCAGATCAAGTATCATTTCATTAGAAATTTTGAAATAGGAGGTAGTAGGTGGATTATTACCCCAAACTGGAAGTGGGTGATCAGTTATTGGCCCAACTTAAAAATTAACGATAACTCGGAATATGTGACACATTTTTCTCCATCAGGTAATTAGGTATAAATGCTAGGTTCATGTGACTTGATTGGTGAAATAGCATCTCTACCCAAAATTATTTTCTCAACGGGAAAAAATTGTAATATTTTTTTGCAATGAAGAAATTATCTATACATAGAATAAAAATTCTTGTACGGACTTTTTTCACATAAAAAAGTAAAATTTTGTTACAAACAGAAGGAGAAGTGACATCTTCCAGTATTCACACTGCATTCAGTATGAAACTTAGAACTTAATTTGGTGTTTTTCTATCAAATACATTCGCGATATTTTTCTTATGTAGTTTTGTTTCAGCATCTATATTGCTTCTGGTTTGGGTGGACATCCTGCCAAATAAACGTCTTCAAATCGATCTGCTGATTACAGAAACTGGTATTCAAGTTGACATGAATGTAAAGGATGCTCAATTACAAGGTGATGATGACCAATTTGAATAAGTGAATTTTGTTAGACGTCCCTACATGTTTGAAAGCCCCACAATAGTTTGAAGAAGTGTATTTTATTTACCCTCTCAAAACAGATGGAAATAAAAAATTGAGATAGAGTAGAACTGGTGGATGATCATGTGAATTTATTTTGTTATACTACTTTGCCTTCATAAGGAATTTTTTTGAGGAAAGAATTAAGTGAATTTTACTTCATTGACTTTGTTATAAAGGTATTCACCAGCATTAATCATTGATGTCTGTTTTCTTCAGTTGCCTTTATTGATTGGGTTTGATATTTTCTTAGTCGTGAATTCTTTACCCTCTGTGTGCATCCAAATATAATTTTGTTTTCTTACTACGCCTCGTAAATTCGAACTTTTGTAGTGACATATTAGTGTCACTAGCTATGTTCAATTAATGTGACTTTGTGTTGTTATGAAAGTGCATATTTAGAGCGTCTTATATTGCATCCAGTGATTTTCTGAATAACTCGATGTTCATTTGAGCAATTTACATGTTCACTTTATTATTCTTAGGTCGTCCAAGTACGTCCCATACTTTCAGCTATCTACTTCATTTAAAATGTTTTTCTTAACTTCCTTTAAAAATGTTTAGATTCACGTTTTTTTTCGTTTTCTCCACTTGTTTATATTTTAAACACTTTACTTGTTTAAATTCACGTTTATTTTAAAAACTTCATTTGAAATGAGTTTTATCAAGTGGGAAAAATATGATGTTGGGCTTTAAAGTCCAACTGGGTACATGTTGTCACTCTATTGTCCTCACAATTTCCAACAATTAAACATTGTTCGGTTTGAAACAACAAGAGTACTTAATTAGAGACAACCGTACATGAAAACACTGTGAGTACTTAACTTCTAAAATGATATTATGTCTGCATAATCTAGAAAACATGACATATCCACATAAAATTGTATATGTATAGGCCAACCCTCCCCCCCCCCAAATTCGTTGCAATACGAGAAAATATATGTAAAATGCCGTTGCAATACGAGAAAATGTATGTAAATGCATTAGTGATACTAAAACCTCTCAATTTCATAATTCTTAAATATTTTCCCGGTGCTAAATTAATCTACAAGTTGTAATAAAGCAAAGGCTAACGTTATTGCACTCATTTTAGTTGAGCAACATGGATTGAGGGAGCTTCAATCCAAGTGGCCAGCGACTGTGTTGTTTGAGATATTAACTCTTTTGGAGTTTAGAAATATGAAAAGCAGTAATCTAAGATATTGTTTTATTCAGAATTTCAACTCATGACTGGCACACATGTTTAGTGTGTATGAGAGTTGAGAGGCTTATAGAGAGAATGGTGGGTGTATGATTTTCGTACTAGTGAAAATTCTTTCTTGCCTAGTGCACGCATGCAACATGCCGAAGCCCATTAAATCTCGTGTTTTTATTTTATCGGTCTCCATATCTTGTGTTCGTTAAGTGATCATGTTGATTTTCCATTGTGCGGGATTTCAACGTAATAAATCCAAACACCCCCCCCCCCCCCCGGGGCATCTGCGTTAGGGCTTCCTTTGCGGGAACGGATTTTTTGTAGAAAAAAGGCTAGTTGCAACCATCGAGAGAGAATCTTTCAGGGGCTTCCTCATCGAAAATGTGTTTCCTCTTATAATTCGGCTTGCAGTTGACTTTGATGTGCTATGTTATACTTATAGCTGGTCTAGGTTAAAACTAAATGGTATATTACTTTCGAGTTACAGGGCCCCGATAGCGCATTAAAAGACATTCGTGTTGGACATTAGAGATTGAGTTGGGAGAAAAGAGATATTCTTATTTCACACAAGACATATAGTTTAAGTAATTAAACAATGTGACTCTGTAATACCCCGTATTTAAGTTAGGGGTTATTTGGTCATTTCGGAAAAATATTTAAGAATTTCAAGAAATTTTTATTTAAAACTTTTTCTTGACTTATTCTCGGTTTTAAAGTATAAGAGAGTTATTTGACATTTACGATAATCTAAAATGGTATTTTTGAGTTATTTTATAGTTTTAGAAACTTGGATAATACTATATGAAACTCATGTGTATATTTAGGAGATACTTGTAGTTTAAAAATAATGATTTTGATATTTATATACAAAGTTGTTTATTTTAAAATTATTTGGAAAATTTCTAATTTGTAAAAATTAACTTTTATGTGTTACCTATTAATTGAAATTTCACCCCTCAACTTTTAGCTTTCACATTTCTACCCCAACTAGCAATTCATCTATTAATTATTTATACTCAAGTCCCCCTCAATTATTTTTGGTCAACTCTACTAAAATATGGAGATTTTATTTTTACAAGCATATTTCAATTTTCTCTACTACTACATCAAGCACATCACCCTCATCTCCATCAACTCCATCAACTTTCACTACTACCTACCCACATCTATGCACATTATCATGTGGATTCTTCACCACCAACCTCCACCATCAACTTCATTGCTTCTATTCTCATTTCTTTTCATTTTCTCTCTTCAAGATCACTCAAATACTCTCTCATCTCTCTCCAAAAACTCCATTCCCGGTTTTGGAGGAACACCTTCACTAAACACCATCAAATCTTCATTTTCAAGCCTCCAAAACATGAAAAACTTTAGTCCAAGCATAGTATGATCATGGAGGGGAGTTATTTCATCATTGTTCTCAAGAATTGAAGTCCAATTTAAACATTTTCCTCACAATTTCTTGAATCTTGGGGTAAATCTTCCATCTAGTCTTGAATTCATACATGCATGTTCATGCTTTTCTTTGATTGGTGATATTTCATCTTAGATTTCTTCCTTTCCATGCTTGATTCTTCATTTTCATGGTTTGATCAAGAGTTAAGCTCCCAAATTTTGACTATTTCATGAAACCCACACTAGAACCCACATGCAAGTTGTGAATGTCATCTTCTTTGCATTGTTACCCAAGAGGATTTTGATCATTTGTGTCAATAGCATGTAAAAATCTTAGTTAATGCCTAAAATGATATTATTTGTGTGAAAATCAAGTCTCCATAAGTTGCATGTATCTTTTGAACCAAACTTGTTGATATTTGGGAAAAATGCATATTGACACAATCTGACCAGTTTGTGAAAAAAGTATATTATCTCCAAATTTTGTCTCTGTGAAATTTTTAACTCTTTCATATTTTGAAACTAGACTCAGAGTTGGTCATTTTTAGAAAAAAACCAACTCCATAGCCATTTTATCTAGGGAGATATGCTCATTTTAAGTTGCATGTTTTCTGAAACTCTGTTTCAGTACCAATCTTGCCATTTTTATTAAAAACCCCATTTTCAGAAACCTATTGCATCTCATCTTTATTGTTATTAAAGTAGACACATAGGGGATTCATTCGGGAGAAGATGAGCTTTATTTTTATTCTCCAAGTGGTAGTAATCCCCTTGCAAAGTTTAAAGTTTTTGCCAAACTCTTCTCTGCATGACAGTGCTTGTTATTTTTGTAACTTGAGTTTTATAATAGCTATGCAATATTTTCTTGGTGTTTCTGAAAGTAGACACATGTAAGTTCATCATACATTAATTTCAAAATTTTAGGAGATGATTTGATATGGTAAATATTGCTCCAAAGTTAGAGCTACAATTCTGTCCAGAATTGTAGTTTCACATTTTTTAGAAAACTTGAATTTTTGAACTTCTAGGTATTTGTTGGACTTGTTTTGATAATTAAACATCATTATATGTGCATTAGTAAAATTTAGAACTATGTACATGTAGGTTTTCATTTTTATTATGCATGTGTAAATTGGTTATAACGAGTACGTCATACGTGTGATTGTAGACATCGACACCGTAGGAGAGAGCGGTTGTCGTCGGAGTGCTAGGCTTAGTTTCTTGATTTTGATTGTGCTTCATCTCAGTGGTAAGTACATATGTACGACCTTTTCATATCAAAATGTGCGTATGTATTTGATGCTTCAAATGAATACTTGATATATGAAAAAGTATGAGAATGCATGTTTTCCACTCGAATGTTGTTAAACTATTTTATTCATCTCCTTTGAGAACTCTCAGAAATTACTTGTGAAATGTTGATATTCTAATTCTATTTATGTGAAAGAGAAGACATAAAATACCTCTAATAGACTTAGGACGATGTACATAGTACTGTTATTAATGGGAGGCGTCAAGCGATCCTCCATTTTCTTATGGCTAAGACCATTGAAGCAATGCTTCTTATTATTGGATAGAACGTCAATGTTCAAAAATCCGCCCCCGATGAGCCAAAATGTATCAAGATATTGAGGCCAAGGGGTTTATAGAGCTATAGAGTGCTACTTATACTTGTAAGGGTCACTACGGTATAAGGGTGTCGACACTTAAGGCCTTTTAGCTAATGTTGTGAGCGGGGTTGACGAATGGGCTCCCTTAACGCTCGGGTGAAATAGGGTTTGATAGACCCTAGAAGGAATCCTTAGTGATTATTTCGTGATCCCTCTGTTTACATCGATCCTGCTGGTGGCTCTTGACACGCCTCAGCTAAATTAAACTGTTGATTGAAGTCGAAATAAAATATTGACTACTTATTAATGTTGTTTGTGGCTCTTGATATGCCCTAATCGATTGAAATGAATTGTAAATCTTGGCTACTCATGAACTACTATCGTTATCAGTTCAAATGAACTTGTTTACTCTGGATATTTTACCAACTACTCGTGGTTTCTCAATGTTATTAAATTGAGAGGTTTTTGTTACTCGGTTATTTCAAGTTGATCCAAATTCTCCAATATGATAGTTTTACTGTTTATTTGTTTCAACTCATGCTTCCGTGCCACTCGTTGCTTTACATGTCGTAGTGTGTACTTACTCAGTTTTTACTGATCAATTTCTTCAAAACTGCGTCGGCTTTTGCCATTTTAAAACCGCAGGTCGTCAATCAAAGTGGGGGTTGGGAACGCTGGAACGAGATGAAGAAGTATAGCTTAACTTAGATCACTTAGTAGATCACAAATGTTATGTTTTAAATTATACTTATTATCGAAAATTTTTGATGTACATTAAGCGAAATTTAATCTTAATAGTATATTTCTACTTTTGGTTGTCGATTGTCTCTTTAACCCTGAACCGAGAACCCGGGTTGTTTCAGACTCGCCCTTTCTAATTCTGCAAAAATATTTTAAATGACAAATATGTCCCTAATTTCGTCCAACAAAAGTAACAGTGGATATTATGGTGCAACAAAATGCAATATTGGGTGTCATCAATGCAACAATTAAAAACATGGGTATCAAAGTGTTACAAAACCCAAAAAATGGGTACCACTGGTGCATATTTGCCAAGGAAGATACTATGATTCTTTTTGGGCCTTCTTGTTATTCTCCCTTCTTCTCTGTACAAGGATATGATGGTCCTTTTAGAAATGTCGTTACGCTCCGTCAATTACAAGGGGTATATTGATAATTTCTAAGCTAGAACGGTGGAAGTGAAGATCATCATAAACTTAAGGGGTGAAAATGAAATTTACCCATATTTTCTTAATTTTTTCTCTAGTCGTCATAGTATACATGTACCGTTTTGATCTATCATGGTTTGAAAAAATTCATTCCTCGTCCCTGGAGACTCTAAAGATATGTACAATTTTTAGATAATATGTCACACGCAAAAGACGTGGATCAAAACTAGATTTCACCAAAATGGAGGCGGAACATTTGGTAATTAAGTCAGTCAAGTTAAAATTTCTCAAAAAGAAATCTTTATATGATTAAGATAGTCAAAACCTAGTTCTTTCACCATTTCTGGCCCAAAACTAGGTTTTTTCATTTCGTTCGCGAACAGGTTCAAGTTTGTACGCTTCGAGTTTCACATGTTTCGTCTTTTGGTCTTCGTGTCTCTTGTGTAGATCCAAGATTGGAGTCTCGTCTCGATCCTCCGTCTTGGGGGGGCGTGTAAAAAATACTGTAATTTAGAAGAATATCATTTGCACTTAACTCCTTACTGTCAGTCTATACAAACGATGCATGTACCAGTAGTTACTCATGATCAATAATAATATTTAGTGAATTCTAACAGGTATAACCGGCAAGTTAGCGGTTCATTCATACTAAAATTGATTGGTTGGCACAATATTTTCACCAAATAAAATGAAAGAGCATTGTTCCATTCAAGACTAAAGAGATGCATCATCATACAATCAATAAACAACAACTGCAACAAACAAAAAAACAAACAACTAAGTACAGACCAAGAACAAGAATTTTCTTAGGAACCAAAAACAAACAAAAAGAACTTAATCAAGGCACATAAAATTGATGAAAGGATTTCAACATCAACCCCCATCAGCTTCTAAACGAACGCAGCTCCTCCATAAAATCCCCCAATCAAGGATCCTTCCCACAACCTTGTGTTTTGGATCAAACAAGGCTCATTACCACAACATGGTCAGGTAATTAAGACATATTTGTATGTAAAATAATTAGTACTATAAGCTATATAGGCAAACAATGTCATTTAAAGAACTTACAGCGGTTACCATTCAGGCAAGACATCTGCATTCCCGTATCAAGCATTGTATTCAACACCGTGATCTGTAAGTTGTCTGCTGACGTCACAAAGAATACGCGGTCCAAAGGCGTTGAAGTCAACAATCGCATGAATTCTGAGTTGAGGGTTCATGTTTTGATAAATATTAAGGTGACAAAACACATCTCTGGTGTATTTGAGGAAGCCATACACATTGTCAAGATAGTGATTTTTGTGGAAGTGAAATTCATTATCGGCATAAAATGCAATAGGGGTGTAAGCGGTTCGGTTTGGTGCGGTTTGTGAAGAGACCATAAACCAAACCGAATATATCGGTTTGCTAATTTAAAACCAAACCAAACAATTTGAAATTATAAATCGAACCAAACCAAACCGAGAAGTTCCGTTTATATGGAACTGGACAACACTCAAACACTCCCTGAAAGAGTTTCTTGCCTAACCACCAATATATGGATATAATGTTTCCATTTCTTCCCGTCTCCACATATATGGGTGGTAGTATACTCGATAGACTGCATTTCTTTGGCTGTAGAAAAGATAAAAATGAAGTTGTTTAGAAAAAAAATTGGCAAAAGATGCCCCCGGTGGTACCCGATTTTTCAAAAACGATGATGCACCAGTGACCCCAGCCTCTAGTTAGCCTCCATCCACACCAATTAATAAAGTTGAAAAGGATAAATATCTTTTACTTAAGTAACTGTTTTTTTTTTCTTGTGCGATATTTCCTTTACCACGAGTCCCTCAACGTTTTCGTTGCTGTTACTTACATAGGAGTGTTACTGAAGAGATTTTGCAAAGCCTCAAAAAATTCGTTGTGGTTTTCCATCTAATCTTGTGTCGCACATGAATACGATCCAACAAATTGATGAACTCGTCAATTGCACCTTCTCCGGCGTCTGTAAATCTCATTATCTGAGGGCTATCGCTAGGAGCGACTAACATTGAATTTTCTTCTGGATATATCGACACGTTCCTACGGCAAGCGTACGGTTGTCGTGTAAAGTAATAATTATGTATACGGGTTGTCGTGTCCCAAGAGACTTCTTGTAAATCAATTGTGATTGTATATCCTTTTTGTGGGCTAGCAATTTGAGTTCACTAATTCTACTAAAAGAAAAGACAAATATTTAGTGAACCGATTAAATCATCGCACGATTAACGAGATTGATTGATGAAGTTACTGATATGAGACAAATACTGGGAATTTTTATCGTAGATCACTAGGGATGTTATGAAGTACGTTTTGACTTATGAAACACCAATACTTTTCTCTTGTTAATCAAGCAATTGCAAACTGCCGAGTTACCAAACGATTGTTTTATGTCTAGGTTCAATTCAAATTGAGTTACCAATCTTGATTTAATCCTACACATGTACTATGCACATTATTCTACATAACGATCCTAGTCAACTCTACCGACTTACCAAGTAATGATATAATACGGACTGAAATTCACGGAGTTACCACGTGAACCCTAATTAAGATCACTCCTACGAGACGTCATACACAAGAATGATAAAGATATAAACATAGACTATTTATAATAAGAGATAACCACATTAATTTAAGCAAACACATGAATCATAATCTCAAAACATTGCGTTCATACCAAACCCTAGCTACCAAAGGAGATTCCAACGTAATAAATTGCTTAGCTACGATACGACATTATCAAAATAACAAGTTCAATGATCATGTAACAAAAATTAAAGAAAAAGATTAAAGAAATCAAACGATGATGTTCCACGCTCCAAGCACGATCCCAAGCTCAAATAACGAGGTGAACTGTCTACTCTCTGAAAAATACAACCTGGAGATCTTAACTAAGTTTCCTAAATAATTGGAATAAGTCTGGATAAATTACACCAAGACCCCAACACAGTTTGGTCGCCTCTGGTATCTCTTCGTACGAAGACTTCGTGAGAACAATATTTTTCCTTCGTACGAAGGCCTTCCCACTTTAAGTCAGTGGCTGATTCTACGAAGGCAATTGGACTTTCTCTGAATTTTGGCTAAGTAAAGTCTTCGTACGAAGACTATTATCTTCGTGCGAAGACACTGTTTCTGAACATTCTTTGGCTTTCCTCCTTAAGTTTCCCGCGTTTTCAGAGTTCGTTTCCCTCTCCCACATGATCTCCAAGCTCTATTCTTATGCCAATCACAACATTAAAGCAAAAATCATGATCATATCATAATAAAAGCATCAAAATGAGTAGGCAACACCTAGATTTTACAATAAACGCTCATGAACTCATTATCAACAAATAAAGCATGATTTGACTATAAGAGTGATAAATCCTTAGTAAGAGTTATCCTACTTACATTCTACATTGTTATTTGTGTGTGTTTCGGTGCAAAGTGATGAATTCCGGGCTTATTTGAGAAGAAAAATATATTTTGGATGTTTGTGAGATTAAACGTACAATTCGGGCGTTTCTTGAATAGCTTACGTATGATTTGCTTGATTTTGTCACATTTGATCTTCTCGGTAGTGTTCGTGTTGTGATTTATAGGAACATTGCATGAGGAGAGCAAGTGGAGAGAAGAAACGAGCTTCGGAAGTCAAGAAGAAGCAAGAGAAGCAAAGTTGAAGGAGCAGAATTGACCAAGCTTCACTATTTTGATGATATCTTGAGTTATACAAGACCTGATATAGTGAAACCAATTCCAAATGAAATTAGACTCAATTATCTTTCCAACGATAGGTCACGGAGCTCAATCAAAGGTCGTATGAGAAAGATATGGTCCGCCGAAGATGACGCAAAAACGAAGAAGAGCTGGAAAAGTTCACTGGACCAGTCTTCAGTATTCGGACTGTATCTGGAGTTACATATACAATTTTGGAGAAAGGACTACGCCATTAGAAAGTATACATCTAGGGCTTTCAAACGATATAAGATAGGCCCAAAACGGAGTCCGGATGAGGGAGAAAAGGCCCGCGCAAGACCAGCTTATGAAATCTGTCCGAGAATTGCAAACTAGAGGGGCTGAATTGAAATACATTAAAAATCGTGCCCAGACCTATACATGACGATATTTAGGACCTAAAGACAGAGAGGTCTTCTGGAGACAAGGAAGAACAAGTTGGAGGAAGGCTTGGAGCTTGGAGTTCGTCGTGAGAGCGATGATTCCATCGTTTGATCTCTCTTCTCTATCTTTTTCATTGTTTTTTATCATGATCAATATAAACTTCATCGTGTTGATCATGTATCGCAGTAGCTAAGTTTATTATTGGGATTTATCTATGGTAGCTAGGGTTTGAAATCGTTTTTGCGAATTATGAATTTGATTCACGTTTTGCTTAAACTTAATTGATGATGTTCTTGTTTGCTATGTTTAATTCATACTCTTAATCTATCTTTCTATTGTGAGATGTTGCAGTAGGAAGATTATAGGTAATAAGTTAGTGAAAGCAACGAATTGCCCGGATAATTGAATTAAGCACGTAGTCACAGGTTAGAGAAATCAACCACCGACTGTGAACGTTGAGTAGAATTAGATGCTCGTCATTATATGTTTTAGGGATAATTAGAACTTGGTAACTCGGTTGTAATTTGACCTAGGCATAGAAATCTAGCTTGGTAACTCGGTTAGCCTTATTGCTCGTTTTGCAAATTAAAACATTATCTGTGTTTCATAATGTAATTCTTTAACGGTGTTCACCTAGTGATCCTAGAAAAATCCTGATACTTGTCCCTCGTATTAATCTCTGTTTTAATAATTATTTTGTTATTTAAATTATTAGTTTAGTAAAACAATCCAATTGCTTGCCCACACGAAGTTAATCATCCTAGTTAATTCACGACAAGTCCCTTGGGTTCGACTAACCCCGATTACCGGATATTACTACACGCGACAGCCGTACACTTGCGGTTGGTTCGTGTCAAGTTTTTGGCGCCGTTGCCGGGGACTTCGGTTGAATTAGTTAGAATTATTAACTTTCGGAATTTTTTATTTATTTATTTGTTGATCTCACCTGCTTCCTAGCGAGTTATTGTGCAGGTATCTTGGTGATCATGTGGGGGCAGAATTTCTATGGGCAAGCTCCAGGCTATTCACCGGACTACTCCTATGGAGATATGTACACCCCTCCTCCTTGCAATCAAGAAGATGAGGAGATGAAATAAATATTGAAGCTCATGATAGCTCAGATGGACAGAATGGAGGAAGGGATTAATAGGATGGATGAAACTCTTCAGCTGAAGGGACAACACTTGGCAAAACTTTCGAGTGCATTGGCATATGCGGATAATGACGATGAGCCTAGCAACGTCATTCCTGACTTAGTGGAGGAGTGCGAAGAGGAAGACGATGAACCCCTAGAGGTCTATGTCTATAATACTGTTCATCATGAAGTAATAGATCATCGGGCTGCTTCAGACTCCGTTTCAGACTCAGAGTCGGACTCAAATTGGGATGATATTGTGAAGCCTATACAACTTGTGCCTCGCATAATTCCGGAGCCATGGCATGAATGGGAGAGTGTGAACATCGCAAGCTTATGGCCCACTGAATATATATTTTTTAAGGAACAAAGCCATGAAGTTAAGAAATTATTGCATGGAGAGGTTCACATGGACATGTATCAAGAAGTTCCTCTGCCTAATCCATATCTCTTGGAGATTATAAAATTGGGCAATTCGCATGAGGAATACCAAAGACCCCAGTTTTATGCAATACATGATTTTCCACCTGTGATTCCAAGGCAAACACTAGGAATGGAAGCAATCAAGACGACACTCCTTGCCATTACTGTTCCACTTGGGATTTTATTTCCACATGACCTGTCCTCGATGATAATTCTTTTAAAGAATTGGAAGAAGAAGAAGAAGAAGAAGAAGAAGAAGAAGAAGAAGAAGAAGAAGAAGAAGAAGAAGAAGAAGAAGAAGAAGAAGAGGAAAGGTACAATGGGTCATGATGTGGTGAATGAATTCTCGTGAAGACCGGTGATCAAGGAGTGGAAGAACAAGAAGAAGAAATTTGCAAAGGCCGTATTCTACAACTTCTTCTTGCCATATGCGTCTCATGCATGCTCACTTGAGAAGAGACAAAAAGAGAGGCGATGGTGGAAGAAGAAAAAGTGGAGAGAAAAATCTCCTTAAACATCTTTTGAGGTAACTGGGTCGGGTCGTCGTGAAACAACCCGGGATCTCGGTTCAGGGTTAAAAGAGACAATCGACAACCAAAAGTAGAATATTAACTATTAAATTTACATTTTGGTTAAAGTACATAACAAAATTTCGATAATAAGTACAATCTAAAACAAGTTGTGTGTGATCTACTAAGTGATATGACTTCAGCTCAACTTCTTCGTCTCGATCCGCGTTCCCGTTCCCCAAACTTGATTGATGACCTGCGGTTTTAAAATGGCAAAAGCCGACGCAGTTTTGAAGAAATAATCAGTAAAAACTGAGTAAATACATACTACGACATGTAAAGCAACGAGTGGCACGGAAGCATGAGTTGAAACAAATTAGAAGATTTAAACAGTAAAACTATCATATTGGAGAATTTGGATCAACTTGAAGTAACCGAGTAACAAAAACCTCTCAATTTAATAACATTGAGAAACCACGAGTAGTTGGTAAAATATCTAGAGTAAACAAGTTCATTTGAACTGCTAACGATAGTAGTTCATTAGTAGCCAAGATTTACAATTCATTTCAATCGATTAGGGCATATCAAGAGCCACAAACAACATTAATAAGTAGTAAATTTTTAATTTCGACTTCAATCAACAGTTTAATTTAGCTGAGGTGTGTCAAGAGCCACCAGCAGGATCGATGTAAACAGAGGGATCACGAAATAATCACTAAGGGTTCCTTCTAGGGTCTATCAAACCCTATTTCACCCGAGCGTTAAGGGAGCCCATTCGTCAACCCCGCTCACAACATTAGCTAAAAGGCCTTAAGTGTCGACACCCCTATACCGTAGTGACCCTTACAAGTATAAGTAGCACTCTATAGCTCTATAAACCCCTTGGCCTCAATATCTTGATACATTTTGGCTCATCGGGGGCGGATTTGTGAACATTAACGTTCTATCCAATAATAAGAAGCATTGCTTCAATGGTCTTAGCCATAAGGAAATGGAGGATCGCTTGACGCCTCCCATTAATAACAGTACTCTGTACATCGTCCTAAGTCTATTAGAGGTACTTTATTTCTTCTCTTTCACATAACCAGAATTGGAATATCAAAATTTCACAAGTAATTTCCGAGAGTTCTCAAAGGAGATGAATAAAATAGTTTAACAACATTCGAGTGGAAAACATGCATTCTCATACTTTTTTTCATATAAAAAACATTCATTTGAAACATCAAACACATACGCACATTTTTATATGAAAAGGCCGTACATATGTACTTACCTCTGAGCCATGAAAGGCGCAAAACAACGCTAGCACTCCTACAACGCTCGTCTCCGAGTCTCACAATAAATGCAGCAACACGAATACGTACGTCTACTTCGAACGATCCTTAATAACGGCTGGATATACACAAGTAAAGCATATAACCTATTAGCATATACCCTCTATATGAGGTTGTATGCAAGAATGCAATAAAATGCTGGTCATGCAAGCTAACTTGACCAAAATGCCCCTGATACTTTGAAACTGTCCAATACAGTCCCTGACTGTGCCTGGACCCCAAATTGTACTCATACTGGCCCAACAACATCCAAGAACGACTCTTAACCCTTCCATATGAACGTAGCATTGGAATCTACAACTTTCTGTAAATTACATTTAGGCTCCTAAAGTTTGCTAAAATTACAGAAGGACCCCCACCATTGATTTGGTAACTCCCGAGTCAAATAATTCCTTCTTGAGACTTCAAATATCCTTCTAAGTCAGGTTGTTGGTCTCAAAACATTAACTTAGTCTCAAATAGTTCAAGTGTAAAGGCTTAGTTAAATGCACATAGGCCCCCGAAGTTTAGAAAAACTGCAAAAAGACCCCAACATTTGACTTGGTCAACATTAGCCGAGAATTACATACGAGTACTCCAAATACGCATAAATTACATGCTTATAAACTCCAAGCTACTTAACTAATCTCAATTCGAAGTTTAAGTGAAATTACTATTTTGCCCCTCCTATACAGTTCAGTCAAACTAGGGTTTTTGAAAAGTCAAACTTGGTCAAACTTGATATTTAGACTCACAATATGAATACGAACAAGTTTCGTGAAGAACGCTAAGGCCAGAAATGTCATTTAGAGTGAGAAAATTGAAAGTCAAAGATAGAGTGAAATCATCTCAACTAGTCAACTTTGGAGCTGATTTGTGGTCAAATGAGGGAGAGTTTAGGAAATATGAAGGTGGGGTAATGAAGAGGATATTCCAAGCTATCCAGAACATATTTGAACTCCTAAAAACTCCAAGTATTCAAAGAAATATCGCTAGCCAAAGTTGGATGAAAATTACGATTCAATACTTAGAAAAATTCGATAGTGCTTCACGAGTTCAAACTAGCAACTTTAGGCTCGTTTTGTGAGAAATCCGTTACGAAATTGAAGATGACCCAGAGACGATGATTTGAAGTATTATATACCAGCAACACATAGAAAGAAGAATCACAAGATTTCATCAAAAATTGGTTTGAAAATGAGTGTTTCAATCTAAAACTCTAACACTTAGAAAAAAACTGCTCCGGACAGCTTGTACAACACGAATCGCAGCGACTTCAACTCAATTTTAAGGTGTGTTAGAGACCAAATTTGAAAAAATTTAAAACACGAAAGTTGTAGCCAATTGTCTGAGGATTCCAGAAAGTCCCGAATCACTCAAAACGGATAAAAAACGAGGGAGATACGAGCATTTGAACAGGGGAAGTTTATGTTCCAAAAAAAAACGAACAAAATGGATGAAACAATGAATCAAACTCGATCCTAACCACATTCTGGGCAGATTAGAGGTTGCTAAATAGGTTATTCATGTCCTAAGGATCATTTTGGTGCAATACCTAACAAAAATGATCAAGAAATGAGAGCTTACCAAGAATCCGGTGGCTATGGAGGTTTGGCGGCGGATGGGTTCGGCATGCATGGTGGCCGGAGCAAAATTTGCCGAATTGGGGGCCATGCTTGTGCTTCCCGGACTCGCCTCAACACAAGGAACAAGAATATGTTAGTTAATTTCGATGGGTTGCAACGAGAAGGGAGAAATCGACGAAATACCGAACTAGGGTTCTTACCTTCAAACTCGGATTTCTCACTCGATACTCCATATTTTTCGAAATTGATTTGTGCGTCTTACTCCTGGTGTTGGTGGCTACCTCCACTAGTATCAGGTCGGGAAGTGAAGAAGAGACGGTGGAGATTGTGGTGGAGAAGTGGTGGTGATGAAGGAGGAAGAAGAGGAAGTTGATGTAGTCTCTTTCTCTCTCCCTCTCTCTCTCTTTCTCCCTCTCTCTTTCTCAGCAGATGGTCAAGTGGGAGAGTGGAGTTTTCCCTACCTCTTGAGATGTCACAAGGAGTTGGACAAGTGGCATACATGCAAGGGGGGTGAAAGTGTAGTTTTTCAAACTTTTGGGTACAACTAGAATTGGAGCTTCTACTTACTTCTAATAATTCCACTACCACCCCCAAACACTTCAAGTGCTTCAAAATCATCCGAACAACTTCTAAAAATTTCAAACACTCTAAAATTCAAACTTTAAAGTCGTGACAAACTATTTACAAATTCGCCCCCAAAGTCTTGATATTGCACTAAGAATGCTCTCGGAAATGAGGGGTGTTACACGTCGCCCCCAAACTATTTATTTGCTTTAATTTAGTTGTGTTTTCAAATTCAGTTGTTTTATTATGTTATTTGGAGAGATGAGAGAGAGAGACTAATTGTATTTTTCCAAGTGACATATTTGAGCAGATTATGGGAGAATCTACCCCGGTGTGCGATGGCACACATGACCTTCACAGGGGCTTGCATTGACGAGTTGGGGATTCTTCAGACATGGATTTTAGTAGAGGAGGGCAGTTGACACCGGTGTGCGAGTACACATTGACTGTTAAAGGAGCATGGTGGCACCACTACTGTGCTTGGGGACTGCTTGGCACGATTACGTCCCCACCCTTGAGGTGGTTGTGAGTATCTTTTTCTCTTGCTAAATTTTGTTTTTCTTTTATATAAGTATGTCATGCTCCATCTCATCTACTGGCCTACACATTGATTGCTGAGTCTTCTTGCATACTCTCTAAATTCGTTGAGGAAAACAAAGCATTCAGTTTGGGGGTGATTTATCTGTTTGCTAGCCATAGTGTCTTGCATAGCCAGTTACATGTAGGATGTGTTTAGATTGTATTGTGAGATAGTGTTGTGGTTTATGTTGAGTTTTTACTTATATTGTTGTATTGTGTAGTGTAGTTTACATACTGTGTGCACTTTTACATAATTGAGTATACCCACCAAAAAGTTGAGTTGTGTTGTGTCAAATTTTTTTCGTGTCAAAGTCTTGCATATAGAGTTAGGATATTGTGAAAAAAAAATGAGAAAAGAGAAAATTCATAAAAATGAAAAATTGAAAATTTGAGAAACAGGCAATTGAAGATCTTGAAACTGAAGAGAGCTTAGTGAATGAATCCTTTTGAGTATGAAGTGCCGTAGTAGGAAAAAATTTATTTTTTTATTTTGTGTAGATGTTTCACTAAGGATGTCTTGGGAATTTTTGGAAGTTGTGAAAGAATGACATGAAAAAGTATGCCTAAGTTTCCTATAGTGTGCTAATTAGATTGAGTTTTACTGTAGCTGAATATTCTGTTTTCAAGTGCAACTGTGCAAACTTGTGGTCTCTTGTTGATCTGGGGTGGACCTTCGTGTTGAGTTGGTTTCATGTGGTACAGTTGCCTCAACCTAAGTGAAGTTGGGGGGTGTACACCACCATCCCTTACGGTGGTCACAAGAGTTAACCGAAAAAGCCCACGCTCTTTATGCTCTACTGCACGGTTGCAAAAACAGAGGAAAAAAGAAAAGAAAATGATAAATCTGAAAAAAAAATAAAGAAATTGTACTTCAAGGAGAAACAACATAATGTGCTTCCGGCCACACGGAAAATTTGGATTCCATCCAAGTAGAGCTTAAAGAGAAAAATTAGAGTCAAGCCTTATTTCACAGGAGTTGTGACTCCCTTCACCGGGATAATTTGCATTAAAAACGCAATAAAGGCTAAGAGGGTCTGAAAACCTCATATGATTCGGCGAAGAAAGGCTACAATGAAATTTGAGCTAAATTAGACCCAATGAAGCTTAGGACGTGCTTGTGTCTTGGTTTTGAATTGGTGGAAGGAAGAGGACGCCTTAGTGAGCTGATACATGGAATTGTTTTATTTCAAATTCATGCTACGTGTATGTGAATTTTAAAGAGGATTAGTGAGAGCTTGATGATTTTCAGCTGATGAGAGGGAGATTGCCTATTCTTGCAAAAAAAAAAAAGAGAACTTTGATGTTTTAAATAATTTTTTTAAGATCGAGTATAGAATTGCATTTGGTTCATATTGCTGCATTGTTGTGTCGTGAGTCGTGTTTGAGTCGTTTGTGTCTTGTCGGCTAGTAGACAGATGAATGCAGTAGATGAGACTTTGCTCGGGACGCGCAAATTGCAAGTATGGGGGTATTTGATAACTCCTTAGTAAGAGTTATCCTACGTACATTCTACATTTTTATTTGTGTGTGTTTCGGTGCAAAGTGATGAATTCCGGGCTGATTTGAGAAGAAAAATATATTTTGGATGTTTGTGAGATTAAACGTACAATTCGGGCGTTTCTTAAATAGCTTACGTATGATTTGCTTGATTTTGTCACATTTGATCTTCTCGGTAGTGTTCGTGTTGTGATTTATAGGAATATTGCATGAGGAGAGCAAGTGGAGAGAAGAAATGAGCTTCGGAAGTCAAGAAGAAGCAAGAAAAGCAAAGTTGGAGGAGCAAAATTGACCAAGCTTCACTATTTTGATGATATCTTGAGTTATACAAGACCTGCTATAGTGATACCAATTCCAAATGAAAGTATACTCAATTATCTTTCCAACTATAGGTCACGGAGCTCAATCAAAGGTCGTACGAGAAAGATATGGTCCGCCGAAGATGACGCAAAAACGAAGAAGAGCTGGAAAAGTTCACTGGACCAGTCTTCAGTATTCGGACTGTATCTGGAGTTACATATACAATTTTGGAGCAAGGCCTACGCCATTAGAAAGTAGACATCGAGGGCTTTCAAAAGATATAAGATAGGCCCAAAACGGAGTCCGGAGGGAGAAAAGGCCCGCGCAAGACCAGATTATGAAATCTGTCCGAGAATTGCAAACTAGATGGGCTGAATTGCAAATGCGGGCAAAATACATTAAAAATCGTGCCCAGACCTATACATGACGATATTTAGGACCTAAAGACAGAGAGGGCTTCTGGAGACAAGGAAGAACAAGTTGGAGGAAGGCTTGGAGCTTGGAGTTCGTCGTGAGAGCGAAGATTCCATCGTTTGATCTCTCTTCTCTATCTTTTTCATTGTTTTTTATCATGATCAATATAAACTTCATCGTGTTGATCATGTATCGCAGTAGCTAAGTTTATTATTGGTATTTATCTATGGTAGCTAGGGTTTAAAGTCGTTTTTGTGATTTATGAATTTGATTCACGTTTTGCTTAAACTTAATTGATGATGTTTTTGTTTGCTATGTTTAATTCATACTCTTAATCTATCTTGCTATTGTGAGACGTTGCAGTAGGAAGATTATAGGTAATAAGTTAGTGAAAGCAACGAATTGCCCGGATAATTGAATTAAGCACGTAGTCACAGGTTAGAGAAATCAACCACCGACTGTGAACGTTGAGTAGAATTAGATGCTCGTCATTATATGTTTTAGGGATAATTAGAACTTGGTAACTCGTTGTAATTTGACCTAGGCATAGAAAGCTAGATTGGTAACTCGGTTAGGCTTATTGCTCGTTTTGCAAATTAAAACATTATCTGTGTTTCATAATGTAATTCGTTAACGGTGTTCATCTAGTGATCCTAGAAAAATCCTGATACTAGTCCCTCGTATTAATCTCTCTTTTAATAATTATTTTGTTATTTAAATTATTAGTTTAGTAAAACAATCCAATTACTTGCCCACACGAAGTTAATCATCCTAGTTGATTCACGACAAGTCCCTTGGGTTCGACTAACCCGGATTACCGGATATTACTACACACGACAGCCGTACACTTGCGGTTGGTTCGTGTCAAAGAGACGCTAAATTCTCCATGTTGAGCATACAAAAGTAGAAAAACAAGTATAAAGATAACTCCAAAATCGGAGTTATCGTTTATCATTAATGCACTATCGGAAATCTAGCTCAGCGCCAGTTGACTGGCAATGAGATGGCTACACAAAAGATAACAAAAAAAAGACATTTTTAATAATTTAGGTAAACAAATCAAACCGCAAAATGAAATGAGAGAATTAATTAACAAATCATTTTTACATGTAGTTCGCAAGGTTAAAGAATCACAGTGTTCTGAGAATCCAACCTCTCTAGGGAGTCTATTCATTAGGACAGTATATTCTCAGGATGTTTAAGTGATAGCGCGTGTTTATGACGAGTTTCTCTAGAAGGAACAAGGTGGACTTATGGATTGAGAAAATGTGAAGACAGAGTGCTTAGAGGTAGGATGCATGAATCTACAGTTGCAAAGGCTTCTTCAATGTACGTGATGTACATCACATTCGAAGAAAATTCCTCATATCTATTGCCCGCAACCTCCCAGCGCTGGCCAACAACTTGCTCCTTCTCATTGTTTGGCAATAATTTAAAGTTATCATGGTATCCTAAAGTGAAAGAAGAAGAAGAAGAAGAAGAAGAAGAAGAAGAAGAAGAAGAAGAAGAAGAAGAAGAAGAAAGGATGAGGAGGATAAGGAGGATAATAAACTGGTGGAAATGAAATGTGTGCTCACTCTCTATATATAGCTAATTTAATGTGATTATAATCATGTACGAGTTTTGGAGAGAAAGATCACCCATAATCCAAACAACCCCCATTATTTTTCTATCGTCTTTGCTATCGTTTACCATGACACCACAATACTAAAGATATGTGGACCCACTACCATAAATCAGTCGCTCTTTTATGTTACTAATATTACGTTAAGTACTTTTATCAAAAAATAAATAAATAAAATCATGACAAGTACTAATGTATCTTTTTTCTTATTAGAAGGCAGTATTGTACCTAAGCTTGTATGGTACAAGGTGATTTTAAAGTGTAAAACTAGTCAGGGTAGTCTCTGCATTGTCAGCTTATTTGGTACTGCCTCTGTCTCAACTCTTTGTCCCCATTTGACTCGGGGGCTTCATTTTGACCGACAAGCCCCATCGTCGTGGGTTCTTCAAGACTGCAAATCACCGCTGCCGGCGCAAGCTTCTTCGTCGTGGAAACTTTATTTTTTTTTGTCCCCGTAATCCTCGCGTGTATAAAAATCTGGATCGTAACAGGATTTGATACCACTTGTTGAGATTTATCACGTAGAAATTCCGCGCAACGGAAAATCAAACACGGTCACTTAAAAAACACGCGATATGGAGAATGAGAAAAATGAAAACCACAATATTTAAAGTGCTTCGGCAAGTTGCATCATGCACGGGTCAAGAAAGAATTTCACTAACACGAAAACCGTACACCCACAATTCTCACTACAAAAGGCGGGCTTTTGGAAAGGGAAAATATGAAGACATAGTGCTCAGAGGTAGGATGCATGAATCCACTGTTGCAAAAGCGTCCTCATTGTACGTGACATACATCACATCCGAAGCAAATTCCTCTTATCCATTGCCCGCAACCTCCCAGCGTCGTCCAACAACTTGGTGCTTCTCATTGTTTGGAAACAATTTAAATTTAACATGGCATCTCGTAGTGAGAGAAGAATAAGTAGTAGAAGGAGACGAAGAAGTATAATAATAATAATAATAATAATAATAATAATAATAATAATAATAATAATAATATAATAATAATAATAATAATAATAATAATAATAATAATAATAATAATAATAATAATAATAATAATAAGAAGAAGAAGAAGAAGAAGAAGAAGAAGAAGAAGAAGAAGAAGAAGAAGAAGAAGAAGAAGAAGAAGAAGAAGAAGAAGAAGAAGAAGAAGTAGTAGAAGAAGAAAGGATGAGGAGCAGGAGGAGGATGAGGAGAATAAACTAATGAAAATGACACGTGTGCTCACTCTGTATATATAATAAATTTAGCGTGATTATAATCATGAAGGAGTTTTGGAGAGAAAGAGCGTGTAATCCAAACAACCCCATTATTTTTCCTATCGTCTTTGTTATCGTTTACCATGACGCTAGAACACTAAAGATACGTGGATCCTCTACCATAAATCAATCTCTCTTTTAATTTACTAATATTATATTAAGTACTTTTCTAAAAACAGTTTTGACAAGTACTATTGTATCTTTTTTCTTTTTAAAATGCACTGTTGCACCCTTAGCTTGTAGGGTACAAGGTGACTATAAAGTGTAAAACTAGTCACGAGTGGTCTCTATACTGTCAGCTTGTTTGGTACTACCTCTGTCTAAGCTCTTTGCCCCCATTTGACTTCGAGACTTCATTTTGACCAACAAGCCCTATTGCCGTGGGTTCTTCAAGACTGCGAATCACCGGCCCCGCTGCATGCTTCTTCGTCGGGCAACTTTATTTATTTTTTCATCGCGTGTATAACTCGGATTGTAACCAGGCTTTGATACCACTTGTTGTAATTTATCACGTCCAAATCCCGCTTAACGATAAATCAAAAACGATCACTTAACAAACACAAGATATGGAGGACGAGAAAATGAAAAACAAATATTTAAAGTGCTTCGGCAATGCATGCGTGCATGGGGTAAGGAGGAATTGCACTAATACGAAAACGTACACCCACAATTCTCTCTAGAAAATGTGGGCTTTTGGATAGGGAAAATATGAAGACTGAGTGCTCAGAGTTAGGATGCATGAATCTATAATTGCAAAAGCTTCATCATTTTACATGACGTACATCATATCCATAGCAAATTCCTTAGATCCATTGCCTGCAACCTCCCCGCCCTATCCAACAACTTCCTGCTCCGCATTGTTTGGCAACAATTTAAATTTATCATGGTATCTCATAGTGATAGAAGAAGAAGAAGATAGGATGAGGAGCATGAGGAGTTGGAGGAAAATAAATTAGAGGAAATGAAATGTGTGCTCACTCTATATACATTATTAATTTAGTGTAATTATAATCATGTAATTGTTTTGGAGAGAGAGCGCCTATAATCCAAACAACCCCCATTATTTTTTCTATCGTCTTTGCTCTCGTTTACCATGACGCTACAACACTAAAGATACGTGGACCTACTGCCATAAATCAGTCGCTCTTTTATTTACTAAATTATGTTAAGTACTCTACTCAAAAAAAATTATGACAAGTACTATTGTATCTTTTTCTTTTGGAGGGCACTATTGTTCCTTGGCTTGTATGATACAAGGTGACTTTAAAGTGTAAAACTAGTCATGGGTTGTCTCTGCATTGTAAGCTTGTTTGGTCCTGCCTCTGTCTCAACTCTTTGTTTCCATTTGACTTCGGGCTTCATTTTAACCGACAAACCCCGCCGCCGTGGGTTCTTCAAGATTGCGAATCAATGCAGCCGCCGCAAGCTTCTTCGTCGGGGAAACTTAATTTATTTTTTCTTCTCCGTATTCGTCGCGTGTATAACGGGGATCGTAACAAGAATTTGATACCACTTGTTGCAATTTATCACGTCAAAATCCCGCGCAATGGGAAATCAAACACGATCACTTAACAAACACGCGATATGGAGAATGAGAAAATGAAAAACACAATATTTAAAGTGCTTCGGCAAGTTACATGCGTGCAAGTGGAAAGAAAAAAAATTATACTAATAGAAAAACAGTATACCCACAATTCTCTCTACAAAATGTGGGATTTTGGATTGGGAAAATTTGAAGACATAGTGCTAGGAGGTAGAATGCACTAATCTACAGTTCAAAAGATTCCTCATTGTACGTGATGTACATCACATCCGAAACAAATTCCTCCTATCCATTACCCGCAACCTCCCAGCGTTGTCCAACAACTTGCTGCTCCTCATTGCTTGGCAACAATTTAGATTTATCATGGTATCTCATTGTGAGAGAAATAGAAGAAGAACGGATGAGGAGCGGGAGGAGGAGGAGGAGAATAAACTTGTGGAAATGAAATGTGTGATGACTCTCTATATATAGTAAATTTAGTGTGATTATAATCATGAATGAGTTTTGGAGAGAAAGAGCGCTTATAATCCAAACAACCCCCGTTATTTTTCATATCAGTTCTGCTATCGTTTATCACGACTCCACAAAACTAAAGATTCGTGGATCCACTACCATAAATGAGTCATTTTTTTATTTTACTGATATTATGTTAAGTACCTTTCTCAAAAAAAGTTATGACAAGTATTATTTTATCTTTTTTCTTTTTTAGAAGGCACTATTGCAACTTAGCTTGTATTGTACAAGGCGACTTTAAAGTGTAAAGCTAGTCACGGGTAGTCTCTGCATTGTCAGCTTGTTTGGTACTACCTCTGTCTCAGCCTTTTGTCCCCATTTGACTCAGGAGCTTCAATTTGACAAACAATCCCCATCGCCATGGGTTCTTCAAGACTATGAATCACCGCCGCCGCTGTCAGCTTCTTTGTCGGGGCAACTTTATTTTTTTTTCGTCCCATTATTCGTCGTGTGCATAATCCGAATCGTAACCAGGCTTTCATACCACTTGTTGGGATCTATCACGTTGATATTGTAATATTCCTGATTTTTAGAAAGTGTGAAATACTTGTATTTACTGTGACTATGTGTTTTTCACATAATCTGTTAGCATGCTTAATTATGCAGTGTAGTCGTTTCATTGTATATGGTTGTGTTTATGAAGCTTCTATTATTTTAGTGAACTTTATGTTATTTAGTATCCTGATAGATGAACTCATAATTGTGAAACTATGATAGTTAAGCTCGTCCATAAATACACCAGAATTATTAATATCTTCTTTAATCGCTAAATTTAGGATACAAATATTTAGGGAATAATTAGTACTAATCATTCATTTAAGTGTTAATTAGTTTAGTTAATGGTGATTAGTACATAATGACAAGTATCGTAGAGTGTGTATAGCTTGTAAGGGTGTAAGTGTGTACTTGGAGACACGTAGGTGACACATGTCACTGCCTTAGCCCCTGTCCCAAATGCTTGACACACGCCCTTGCTGCATGTCATCGTGTGGTAGCTTTCGTCACATGCTCGACACGTGTCATACTGCAAGTTAGATGCTTCTGACATGTAACTCATCTGCGTGTCACCACCATAGCCTCCTGCTCTGCATGCGTGACACCTATGCGACATGTGTCGCGACTCTGGCCTCTGACCCCTACATGGATGCCACGTGTCCCTATGACACATCGGTACCTGATTGGTCGATCACTTCTATAAATTGGGTCATGTCCTTTAGTTATTTCTCACTCCATACTCGAGTTAGTTATTGATAAGTGAGAGAGAGAGAGATGATGGGGTTATTCTATACATAGAGCTGCTGTTATTATTTTGAAATCGTTATCTGATGCTAGTATTGAGGTAGGGGCTTCTGCAATTTACAATATTATTATCCCTTATGGTATATCAGTTCGTGTTAAATATATGTCGATTCCTATGTTTTTGTTGTTATTGATTCTCATGCTATTGGGTGCTAAATGAATATTATGTGTTATGTGATATTACGTGTAACCTGCTATAATTATATTGTTGATTACATTTCACCTTACTGTTCCGGTGAACATCCTACGGGGCGCGAGCTCACCCCCTAACAGTGTTTGCAGGTTATGAAGGACGGATCGGACGTAGAATCAGCAAGATAGATTACTTAAGAGAGACGTGTTTGTTTGGATTATTGTATAGGATTATTTGTAAACTCATTTGTATATAAAAGATCACTTTCAAAATCGGGAGTCACGTACCACTCTATCGGATTTTATGAAGTAAATTAATAAGTATTTATTGAAATACGATATCGTATTTGGTACATGAGCTGGTGGCTCAGACGGTACCTGTTTGGCAGACGAGATTTTTTTTTTTTTTTTTTTTTTTTTTTTTTTTTTATACCCGCGGCGAGTCGAGGTGGGAATCGTCGTGCCGGATTGTATTTTTCACTATTTATCCTAAAATAAGCCCATGGGTTTGGGACTTTACAGATATCTCGCGCAACGAAAAATGAAAAATGATCACTTAACAAACACGCGATATCGAGAACGAGAAAATGAAAATCACAATATTTAAAGTGTTCGGCAAGTTGCATCATGAATGGCGCAAGAAAGAATTGCACTAATACGGAAACCGTAAACCCACAATTCTCTCTATAAAAGGTGGGATTTTGGATTGGGAAAATATGAAGACATAGTGCTTAGAGGTCGGATGCATGAATGTACAGTTTCAAAAACTTCCCCATTGTACGTGAAGTACAGCACATTCGAAGAAAATTCCTCCGGTCCATTGTCCGCAACCTCCCAGCGATGTCCAACAGCTTGCTGCTCCTCATTGTTTGGCATCAATTAAAATGTATCATGGTATCTCATAGTAAGAGAAGAAGAAGAAGAAGAAGAAGAAGAAGAAGAAGAAGAAGAAGAAGAAGAAGAAGAAGAAGAAGAAGAAGAAGAAGAAGAAGAAGAAGAAGAAGAATAAGAGAGGATGAGGAGGAGAAGGAGGAGGAGAATAAACATATGGAAATGAAATGTGTGCCCACTCTCTATATATAGTTAATTTAGTGTGATTATTATCATGAAAGAGTTTTGGAGATAAAGAGCGCCTAAAATCCAAACAACCCCAATTATTTTTCCTATCGTCTTTGCTACCGTTTACCATGACGCTACAACACTAAGGATACGTGGATCCACTATCATAAATCATTCGCTCTTTTAAGTTACTAACATTATGTTAACTACTTTTCTCAAAAAAAAGTTATGACAAGTACTATTGTATCATTTCTTTTTAGAAGGCATCAATTTCACCTTAGCTTGTATGGTATAAGTGTTGGGTTTTGAAGTAGGTAACGCAGCGGAATAACAAAATTTAATTCCTACTTCAATGCCCACCACGGATCGTCAGGAGGAGACATCATAACATGATAAGAGACATAGTATTGTGTACCTTTTGATTTGTGAGATCACACGAAGAATGATGTCCTCGTCTCTACGGTTGATCCACGTCTAGAGGTGAGATCGAGATTCTTCCTTCAAACAAGTGCTAGCTTGAACCCGGAGGAAGAGGGAAGAAGATCAAAGCAACAAAGGAACAAGAGGAGGGGCGGCCTCCTCTTTGAGCCGACGGGAAGGGGGCGGACGGGGCAAAGGTTTTGGCCCTAGCTCTTGTCTTGCTCTCTCTTTTGCTCTCTCCCACTCTTTTTGTTATGTCTAATAACATTAGTGTGGGAAGGAAGCTAAGCCCTCTTTATATACTCCAACAACTCCTTTTTGTTTCCATAAAAGAGTTTCCTAATTCTAGATGAACTAGAACTATTCCCTTCCTTGCAAATTAGTCCTACTAAGTTTGCAAGGTGTTGCACAATGATCCTCCTATTAATTAATCAATATTAACTAATCCCAAATCTAGCTCTACTCTATTTGACGTGTGACCCCATAGGTTTCTATATAGTTGGTAGTAACTCTTACTAACATGGAGCGGTGTCTAGCAAGACATCCATGCCACCCAACCTATAGAAATAGTCAGTGATCCCGACAAACCTCTTGTGCCCAATATGTCATATTGCACTATCCCTTTGTCTCCATATCCGAATTGGACACGAGACATACTTCGTCACACTCGTATATCCAATCCATAGTTCCTCGATCCTGGGAATGTGCTTATGCTTGCAGATAACATCAATATCTCCATATTGATTTATCTGAGTCTGGTCAGACATTCAATAAGTCTCATCCCTCGAGTGGCCGTGGATATTTACCCCCATCATGTGGGAGGGACAAATCCTATCTACATCACTACGATCTCTAAGCTTGCTTCCTATCACACCCGATAGCTATCTTTATAATTACCCAATTACGTGGTAACGTTTGATAACATCAAAGCGCAATATTCCACAACTAGAGTATCTAGTGACTTCAAGTCTAAGGATTGCAATTATATTAGCACTACGAAAAGCGATTGTGAGTTGACATAATCTAATGTATCCTTTTCGTTGTGGGTCAATCCAGTATGCCATTACTCCTAATGCATACCCATGTGCTAGACTTGATATCTTCATATCAATCTACCCACATACTAGTCTATATTTGATCGTCCTATTAATCAATATAGTGGACTAGGGATATTTAAGAAAAACAACACATTTTATCTAAGGACTTCATTATATTAAATATCCCAATATATAATAAATGAATATTCTAGCCAAAAACAACGTTCCTACTAAATCTACGATTGCCTCTAGGGCATCTATTCCAACAGTCTCTCACTTGCACTAGAGCCAATCTGGCGCATCTCGTATGCCTATAGATCTGGCGTGCCCTTCATGCTTTCGTTGTGCAAGAGGTTTCGTGAGCGGATCTGAAACGTTGTCATCCGTTGGAATCTTGCACATCTTCACATCTCCTCAATCGATCATATCACGAATAAGATGGATTCTCCTAAGTACATGCTTTGATTTCAGGTGTGATCTTGGTTCCTTGGCCTGTGCGATTGCCCCAGAGTTGTCACAGTACAACTCTATGGGATCCACGATGCTAGGGACCACACCGAGCTCAGTGATAAACTTCTTTATCCAAACTGCCTCTTTCGCTGCTACCGCAGCAGCAATGTACTCAGCTTCTGTTGTAGAATCAGCAACTGTCCCTTGCTTGGAACTCTTCCAGCTTACAGCTCCTCCATTCAGGCAAAACACGTATCCAGACTGCGATCTGTAGTCATCTTTGTCGGTTTGGAAGCTTGCATCAGTGTAACCCTTTACACTTAGCTCTTCCTTACATCCAAATGTCAAGAACACATCCTTAGTTCTTCTCAAGTACTTTAGGATGTTCTTGACAGCAATCTAGTGACTCTCACCCGGATTGGACTGGTATCTGCTCACCACACTCAACGAGTATGATACGTCTGGTCTAGTACATAACATGGCGTACATGATGGATCCTATGGCCGAAGCATAGGGTATCCTACTCATGCGGTCCTTCTCAATCTCATTGGAGGGACAGTCATTCTTAGAAAGAGTGACTCCATGTGACATGGGCAAGAATCCCTTCTTGGAGTCCTGCATGTTGAACCTTTTCAACACCTTGTCTATATATGTACTTTGACTTAGGCCGAGCAACCTCTTAGATCTATCCCTATAGATCTTTATACCAAGTATATAGGCTGCGTCTCCTAAGTCCTTCATTTCAAAGCACTTTCCTAGCCAATCTTTAACAGATTGCTAAGTAGGAATATCATTTCCAATAATTAGTATGTCATCCACATACAAGACCAGAAATACTACAGAGCTCCCACTAACCTTCTTGTAAACACAAGGCTCATCTTCGTTCTTGATGAAGCCAAACTCTTTGACCGCGTCATCAAAACGTCGATTCCAACTCCTAGAACCTTGCTTTAATCCATAAATGGATCTTTGCAGCTTACAGACTTTATTGGCATTCTCTGGATCCTCAAAACCCTCCGGTTGTGTCATGTACACATCCTCGAGGAGGTTCCCATAAAGGAACGCTGTTTTGACATCCATTTGCCAAATCTCATAGTCGTAGTATGCTGCAACAGCAAGTAGGATTCGAATGGATCTAGTTATGGCGACTAGTGAAAAGGTCTCATCATAGTCAATACCATGAATCTGTCTATACCCTTTGGCTACCAATCGCCCCTTATAGGCAACTACCTTGCCATCCATGTCTGTCTTCTTCTTGAAGACCCATTTGCACCCTATGGGCCGAGCCCCTTCGGGTGGTTCCACCAAAGTCCATACTTTGTTGGTGTACATGGAATCCATTTCGGATCTCATGGCTTCTAGCCACTTCTTAGAGTCTGGGCCTTTCATGGCCTCTCCGTAGGTTGCAGGTGTAGATAGTGCTTTCTAGGCAGGCATATCTTAGCCACATGGCGATCATCCAGCACACCTAGCTGTGCTCCACACACACTGGATCACCACCTGCGCTGATCCACGCGGGGGCTGCGAGACAGGGCCCTCGCATACCACCACACGGGACTTGTAGGGACTTAGTGGTTTGGAGGCTAGAGTTAGTCCTGTCGCGCGCGAGCGACAACCAAGCCCGCGCGCGACCCCTAGTAACTTCTTTGAGAGATTTATAGCACGAGCTCCATAAACCCGATCAACCTCATAACGGTTCTGGTATACGCGAACGACGTGCGTAACGGTTCCTATATACGCGGACGAACGTGCCGTTGTGGTTAAGCTAATTAAGCCACCATTAATGGGCGCATTAACCTACTACAATGGTCGCATTCTCCGTTATATATAGGATCGCTAACCCTTCCATACATGGGCGAATCACCTGAGATACGCAGAAGCTCTGCCAAAATTTTGTCTCTCTCTCATACAGTACTATTGCCTTACTCTCTCCCTACTCACAACTCTACTCTTCCTATGTTCTTATCCTCTGCTCTTGGTGTATATTGAATCCTCCCTAAAGGATTCTCTCGTACACATTTGGTGAACCTGACGTGAAACTTACCACTGCAAGCAACCATGTCTCACGAAGACGACGTAAGTAACAGATCGCCCTCCATGGAGACAACCTCAGGAGAGGAGACCCGTCACGCTTTTGCGACCGCCAGTGGGACTCCGACATTGGAGGCTCTAAACGCCACCATCCAGAATCAGGGAAAAGCCCTTTCAGGCTCAATCCGCACAGATGGATCGGATAACGACCATCCTAGGAACCCTTGCTCCGAATCCTACATCGAGCACTGCTGTCTCTCAGGAAGGGGGAACCTCTACCACCCAGGGGACTGGAGTGGTACCCACACCACCTAACCCTAATTCGCAAACCCACCAGCAATGGTGCAATTACCTTCTGTTCAGGGGCAAACGGCCCAAATACCGCCCCTTACCACACATATTCCTCAACCACCAACTGGGGCACCCAACCTCTCTTCACAATACCCCTTGCCTCCTCCGCCGGCACTGCTGGGCAACGTGACTTACACCCCTAGCCCGACCGCAGCATATGTGTCCCCGCCGGCTACAACCCTTCCTCCTGCTGCTGGGGGAAGCACGCCGTAATGTATGACGTTGCTGCAGCGGCGCATAGAGACATTCTTGGCCAATCAACCGTTTGCAGACACCATTATCCCGAAGGTTGATAACGATCCGCCTATCCCACGCTAGATCTATCTCATGCCTAACCCCGCCGGGTATAAGGCTCCTGAGTGGGACAAGTTTGAAGATGTCAACGGGAATGCCCACGAGCATGTCATGCGTTTCATCGATGTAATGGGACCATATGGGGCCGATCCCAAGTTGCTGATGCGCGAGTTCTCAAAATCTTTGGGAAATGTGGCCTACAAATGGTATAGGACGTTGGAGGCCGGATCTATTAAAACTTAGGACGACATGGTTCAAAAGTTATACACGAAATTCTTCCAGGTGGAAGAGAAGGTTACGATGATTCATCTCTCCCGTATGTATCAGAAGCGCGAGGAAGACGGAGTTACCTTCATCAAGAAATTCAGGGCCAAATCCTTGGAGTGCAGAGACGAAGTGCTTGAGGGCAGGCTCGTGGAGATATGCCTACAAGGCATGCGAGATGAGTAAAAAGGTATGCTGATCAACCTACAGACTCCTACCTTTTCAAAGTTGATTGAATACACGAAAAACATAGAGCCTATAGTGGAAAGGCAGAAGAAGAAGCACGCCCCTGAACGACCCTCGGGGGGAACCACTTTCAAGATTGGATGATTTAGTTACAAGAGGGGGCGCGAAGCTGAGGTTAATACAGTTTCGCCGCACAAGCAGCCCAGGGTTACAAACTCAGACGCGCCACCTCTACCATGCTCGATAGAGGAAGTGACTAACTTGTGCAAACAATGGCGTAAAGAAGGAATCTTGCCTCCGCTCGAAAGGATACCCTCTAAGGAGATGATGAGGGACCCGAAGTGGTGCGAGTGCCACGGAAAAATTATGCACCCCACAGCTGACTACAAGAAACTCAGGCACATGGTGAGCCGAAAAATGAAGGAGGGCGAGTTGATTGTTAGCGATCAGAGGCAGGACGTGCGAAACAATCCGCTACGAGCTCATGCGGAACAAGAGACGAAAGGCAAAGAGGTAGCCATGATTGCGATCATGGATCTTGAAGAGATTGCGGAAGACGGCCTACCTATCATTGCTGAAATTCACAACGATGAGGACTACAGTATAGACACAGAGAACGAGCGTGCCGATCGAATGAAGGGGTCACACGGGTTCAGCAAGTTCTTCGACGAAATGAACTTTTCGAAGAAATGCCGGAAAGAAATGACAAAGGAGATTCTAAGGGTAGCAGAAGACTTCGAGGAAGACATCGTGGTCTCGAATGGAAAAGTTGTTAGGGCGTCTCGCTCTACGGAAAAGGTTATGACCTTCTTCGCAAGTGACAAGAAGACGGACTCGAGCCACCAGAAGCCCTTATACGTAACGGCGGTGATCAATGATGTCGAATTCAAGAGGGCATTTGTTGATGGAGGAGGAGCCGTCAACGTGGTCTCGCTCAACACTTTAAAGCTGGCAGGAATCCCGGAGAAGAAGATTGTCAGACGCCCATCCCCGCTGATGGGATTCGGGAGTGACTCCAGGATGACGATAGGATGGATTCTTCTGGGCGTCCAGATAGGGAAAACCAAGTGTTCAGCCAAGTTCCACGTCATTGATGCGAATACCACGTATCACTTGATCATAGGGCGAGCTTGGATTCATTGTTTTGACGCAGTCCCCTCGACAGCTCACCAAGTGATGAAGGCCATATGGAACGACAGAATAGTGGAGATACCGGCCTCGGTAAACCCCTTCAATCTAAATGAGGCGCGCCTCACTGAAGCAGTGTGGTTTACCGAGATGGCGGACGAGCAAATGCCAGGGCTGTTTAATCCGAATCCTTTGCCTCGATGGGAGGACATCAAGGATCAATCGCCAGCGGGAGTGATGGTGACAAGGGAGGATGCTAAGGAAAAGTTGTCCGCATGCGAAGAGGCACCGCCGGTCGCCTATCAAAGAAAGAACGTGTACACTCTGAAAAGAGTGGTAAAACATGATCTCGTAGGCAAAGAGATAGAAATTTTCTACTCCAATGGAAAGAAATGCTATCACATACGAAGGTGCGCGGGGGTACCCCCATTCGAGCATGGGGATATCCATGGGCAAATCAATCAAGTCGAGCGTGTCATGAAGGTGGACAAACCAAAATCAGAGGCGTTAGAGGATAAACTGAAAGAAGCGCCTGAATGCATGGAGGATAAGCCGAAACCCCAGAAGCAGGAGCTGAAGGAGGTGTTCCTGAGCCCAGGCGAAGAAAAGAAGAGGCCCGTCTTTCTGAGTGCCGATCTCACAAGCGATGAAGAAGCAAGATTGTTGCAGCTGCTTACAAAGATGTGTTCGCTTGTGAATACGATGAAATGCCTGGTTTGGACAAGAGCATCACTATGCACAGGTTAGATGTTATCCCAGGATCTAAGCCAGTAAAGCAAAGTACGAGAAGCTTCAGGCCGGAGATAAATGTAAAAATCAAGCAAGAAATTGTCAAGCTGTTGGCTGCCAGGTTCATCGAGCCGAATCATCATCCCACCTGGTTGGCCAAAATTGTGCCTGTGGTAAAGAAGAATGGACAGCTTCGCATTTGTGTAGACTTTAGAGATCTCAACCGCTTCTGCCCCAAGGACGATTTTTCGTTACCCAACATCGATCGGCTCATCGATTCTACTGTGGGTCACCGAATGTTCAGCTTCATGGATGGTTTCAGTGGGTACAACCAGATCAAAATGAACCCTGAGATGCACGGAAAACCGCGTTCATCACGCCGGTAGGAGTCTTTAATTACACGGTTATGCCGTTCGGGCTTAAGAACGCAGGCGCGACCTATCAGCGAGCAATGATGGCTCTATTTCACGACATGATGCACCAGGAAGTGGAGTTCTATGTTGATGACTTGGTCGTCAAGTACAAAGAGGAAGCGGACCATTTGGGGGACCTGCGGAAGGTATTCAAAAGATGCAGGAGTTTCCAGCTGAAGATGAACCCCATGAAATGTGCATTCGGAGTGTCTTCAGGGAAGTTCTTGGGATGCGTAATACATCGCCAGGGCATCGAGCCTGACCCCGCAAAGGTATCGGCTATCACAAGCATGACGGCGCCACACAATCAAAGCACTCTGAAGACGTTGTAGGGGAAATTACTTACCTGCCGAGATTCATCCCAGCAATCGCAGAAATAACCTTCTGCTTCAGCGATCTCCTCAAGAAGAATGTTGTATATAATTGGACAGAGGAACATGAGGCCGCGTTCTGGAGGTTAAAGGACCTGCTGACATCGCCAAGGGTAATGATCGCACCGCAGCTTGGATCGCCGCTTTTGTTGTATCTGACGTCGACAAAGAAGTCTATAGGGGCGCTTTTGGCTCAAGAATATGAGGGGCAAGAAAGGCCGATTTATTATATTTCTCGCATAGTGCAACCAGCTGAATCAAGGTACACAGATATCGAACGCCATTGTCTTGCCTTGTTCTTCGTAATAGAAAAGTTAAAACACTACTTTGCCTCGCACAAAGTTGTGGTGGTTACAAAGAACGACCCCATACGGTATCTCTTGACTCACACCTCTCCCTGCGGAAGATTGGCAAAATGGTATATGACCATTTCACAATATGATACCACGTGTGTTCGGCCACGAGCAATCAAATCGCAAGCAGTGGCGGATATTTTGGCACAGTTCCCTGATAACATCTATGAGCCCATGATCGAGGAGGAACTGGAAGGACCAGAGATCTATGCAGTCGAGTTACCTTACTGGACGCTTCATTTTGATGGATCGTCAACAAGGAAAGGTGGAGGAATTGGAATCGTTTTGACTAAGCCAGATGGGGAGGTCATCCAAATGTCCACAAAACTTGATTTCCCGGTAACCAACAATGAAGCAGAGTATGAGGCTCTCATCGCAGATCTCCGTGCAGCCAGGGCGCTGGAAGTAAGCAATTTGACGATTATGGGGGATTCTAAGTTAATAGTCAAACAGGCTTCAGGCGAGTACGGATTGAAAGAGGTAAATCTGTTACCTTACCGGACTTTGGTGCAGAAGCTGGTACAACAATTTTGCGATGTTAGGTATGAGCACACGCCTTGAGCAGATAATCGGCATGCTGATGCTTTGGCCACTCTGGGATCTAAAGTGAGTACGGACAAGTGCCCTGCGAGAATCTCGATCGAAGTCCGAATGTCACCGGCCTTGACAGAGGACACATGCGAGGATGAGTCCATGGATGATGAAGATTGGAGAAAACCGATATTACATGCAATCGATGAGGGAACGAGCAAAGAAAATTGGGCATCCACTAAGGGATACTGCATACATGATAACGCCCTCTACTACAAAGGCCCAGGAGGAATACTCATGCGATGCGTCTCGCAGCATGAGGGGCAAGCGTTATTGGAAAGGATACACCAGCACACTTGCGGAGAAAGTGAGGTGTCGATCTATCGAAAGGCCCAAAGATATGGGATTCATTGGCCGGATATGTCAACGGTTGCTGCGATAATTCAAGGGAATTGCGAAAGCTGCGCATTGATCAAGGACTCTTTAACAATCACTTTGGTTGATGATGACACCGACTGGAGAAAGCCACTCTTCGATTTTATCACATAAGGAATCGAGCCTGAGCAAAGAAAAGAAGCCGAGAAACTGAAAAGAAAGGCGGCTCGATATGTGGTACAGGAAAACATACTCTGACGAAGGGGTCATGAGGGTAATCTACTTCGATGCCTAGATAGAAAAGAAGCGCAAGAGGTGATGGATCTATGTCACCAAGTAGAGCATCAAGGGGGCGCGAAGCTATGCAGACAGCTCCTCACAGTTGGTTACTTTTTGGCCCACAATGGAGGCAGATTGCCGCATTAAAGTAAAGAGATGCCAGGAATGTCAATTTAAGGGCAACCTCGTACATGCCCCTGCCGTAGACCTACACGCGTTGGGGATGCCATGGCCATTCCAAACTTGGGCTCTAGATTTTGTTGGCCCCATTCGACCGGCCTCACACGGGAACCAGTTTATCCTGACCGCGACCGAGTTTTTTACTAAGTGGGTGGAGGCAATACCGCTCAAGACAGCTAATGCGCTCGCGGTGGTCAATTTCGTTCAAGAAAACATCATATACAGGTTTGGAATCCCCAACACAATCCTTTCGGATAATGGCACACCCTTTGTAAATCGTCAAGTGGCCGCAAAACTAGCGGAGTACAACATAAGGCAGATCTGTTCCACTCCTTATTATCCAAAAGGGAATGGTCAAGCAGAAGCAACCAACAAGACACTGCTAATAATTCTGAGCAAGATGGTCGCAGACGATCACAAGCAATGGGTTGATTCTTTGAACATAGCATTATGGGCATATCGAACTTCGTCGAGGACTCCCACAGGAGTCTCCCCGTTCCTTCTATGCTATGGAGCTGAGGCTGTTGTACCGGCGGAAGTGAAAGTCAATTCTGCGAGATTGGCCTTTCATGCATTATATGACAATCAACGTCGAGATTTCGCGGTCGAGGACCTGGTCCTGCGCGCTTCAGATCATTGCATGCGGGAGGCAGCCCATCCACAGTTCGCAGCTAACTGGGAAGGACCATTCGGAGTTAAAGAAGTCTTTGATAGTGGTTACTGCACAATACAAAGGCTTCATGGGACTGCTACAACCCCAAGCCCGATCAATATGCGCTGGATTAAAAAGTATTATCCTTAACCTCTCTCTCTCTTTACATACATTAGATTCAAATGTCTATTGAAATGTAATGCGATCACATGCGATCCAAAGCCTATCTGCCGAGATAGCAATAATGTTCAAATGCGATCTTAAGTGATCTAAACGCCTATCTGCCTAGATAGCAGTCATAATGTATGATCCTATGCGATCCAAAGCCTATCTGCCGAGATAGCAGCAATGCTCAAATACGATCTTAAGTGATCTAATAGCCTATCTTCCTAGATAGCAGCCATGATCCACGCGATCCAAAGCCCATCTGCCGAGATGGCAGAAATGATCTTAATGGATCTATAAGCCTATCTGCTTAGATAGCAAGCTATAGCAACAACGCCCTGTGCGAATGCAAAATTTATCAAGCTTGAGATAAAGAATTATTCAAGCAAAAATCTGAATCAAAACGCGAGAGAAACATAACTTGTTTCGTTATATAGCAAACACGCATGCGATATTACAATTTGTTTTATCAAACAAGAACAGCAAATGTTAAAGTACATTTCATTAACATTCAAAATGACTTATAATTTATCTGACTAGATAGCAGCTTACAAGCAAAAGCTCATACTAAGAAAATTCTTACTATAAAATGATCGGCCTACAAATGCTAACAAAAGCTATGCGACGTTATCGTCGAGGTCGTAGATCTGAACAAGGCTCTTGACTGGTCTTCTGCCCAAGAGATGTGCCAGATGAACCTCATGTCCAGGCGGATGCGGCGGTGAAGAACAAGTGGAGAACAACTCCTGGGGCAGAAAGCTTATCGTCCACAGAGACGAGCGCCATGGCTCGTCACACCTTGTTCAAGAACGTGGAGGCAAATAGTTCTCCTCCAGGAAAGCTAGAGGAGAAACACTCCATTCATTACGAGTCGGTAAAAAGGTCAGTATGGAACTGCACTTCGCCGGAAGGCAGCCGGAGATACGACCTGCAAACATAATAGACGAAGAAGAATCTTCGTAGAAGTATGAGGCATTGTGTATATCTTCTTCAAAGTAATCATGAAGAACAGTAAGATTTATAAAGAGGATGTTACGACCTATTTCTATGGAACAAGGCACAAAATCAAGTTTCACAACTTGAAATCGCCATGAATCAACAACAGACAAGCATTGAGGCCAGCAGTCGTAAGGACTCATGGCAAACCACATTTTGGGATGAAGAACCCAAGCAGCAAGAGGCATGGTTTATGTAGACTCTATGGGGACTCTTCAGTTCCCTGGCTGAGTCAGCAAAGCTTGGAAAACGGGTAAGAATCAATTACTCACGTCTCGAAAGAGGTAAAATTCAATTACCCTACTAAAGGCTATGACGACTCGGTGGCACGCCCTAATTAATGACGGAAGGTCATTATAAGGATGGGCTTCCCAAGGAAATCGTGCTTATCTAATAAATCATTAGCGCGAAAATCAAGGCAGATACGTCACCATGTGACGTCATAATTGATACGCATCAAGATATTAGTGCAAATACCCAAAAGGGCAAAATGGGACATGGAGTTCCAGATAAAAAGGGGGGGGGAGAGAAAAACTAGCATTACAATAATATTTTGTTTTAAACAAATATTTTTGTTTCTAAAACAAATCCTTGATCAAAGGGTCTTCTGGAGAAAACGAGAGTGATGCCTCTCTTGCTTGGTCCACTTCCCGCTTCAGCTGTTCGTACTTGGCATTCATCACACGAAAGAGGTTGACAGCTTCTTCAGCCTTCTGCCTTTGTTCCTCTACCTTCCGCCTTTCGGATGCGAGGTTGTGGTAGCCGCGCTTCAAACTCACAGCTGCGAGAATTTTGGTGATCCTGTTGAGAAGATACCCGAAGCCTAGCTTGCCTTGAACTTTAGCTTGAAGCCCCTTGCATGTGCTGAAAAGCAGCTGTGCACTATGAGGAGAAATGGTCGCAGGAGTGGCCACAGACAGTTGCTCCAGAATCCAGATGGCTTCGGTCAAGAAAAGCCTCCTGTCATACGACTCCATCTCCAGAGATCTCGCGAATGACCAGGGGTATGAGAGGCGCATCTGAACCAGCCAGTCCACATCAGCTTGCTTCATTCATGATAAAGTCGATTCAAGTTTAGAGCATGAAAGATTTTAAACAAGGGTGTAGAATGCGAAAAATGGCAACATACCAGTCCCTTCAAGGATCTCACGCAAAGAGGGAATGCGCATTGCTGGAAAAGCTGAAGTCTGCCCTCGCTGCATTGCTCGTCTGTTAGCCGCGAGCTCGAGCTCATCATAGTTGGCGGGAAGAGTATAGGCCGCAACAGGCGCGACAGCAGCTCCAACTTGCGAGCTCCAAAAACTCCATGCTAGGGGAACCTCTAAAAACTCTACCTCTGTTGAAGGAACAGCAATAGTGGCAGCTGTTGCTTGACCAGGAACTCCTTCGGCTGCGAGGGGCTCTTGTGGCTCGGGAGCACTCATTTGGACATCAACATTTGCATGCGATGCTATGTCTTCCATGACCTGTTCATTTTCATGAACTTCATCTCCAGCACCATCTGTTTCCATTTCCTCAACTGCAGCTTTAGCGTCTTCCTCTCTCAGCACGGTGTCAGCTTCGATATCATCAGAAACCTCAATGATATCCTCCAAAGGCTCTCCTTCATACTCAGTAGCTGCGACAGGCTTCTCAACGTAAGGGCTTCGCTCTGGAGCATATGATGTAGGAGGCTGACTCCTTCGCTCCGGCACATCCTCTTCAGCATCGCCTGCGATACAAGACATGAAAATAGTGAGGTAACTTGTATTACACAGTGTTCTGTTATTTTGATAGATCAAAAGCGAGCACCTCCACAGTTAGGTGGGATCGCAGCACCTTAATCATAAGTTAAAGATGCGACACCATATCCTACTAGAGTGTCTTCATTAAGCATATCTTTAAGGTGAGTGTGACCTGGGGTGCGAAGAAACTCGTTACAATGATGATTGGATGACCAAGCTGGGTTTACAAACATTGTTTGAATGATTACCTGAAGGTTCACCACACTTGCCTACTAGCCATCGGCGAATATCAACTTTTGATAAGCCATGCTTTAACGCAACAATAATTACTTCTTGGTAAGTCACAACAAGGTTAAAAATTTCACCTTCTTTGCCACATGCGATCTCCTCAAAGTCCTCTTGAGCTTGCTCCAAAGCAGCTGCATCCAAATCATCAACATGTTGTTCTTCCAAACTTCTCCTCTTTATGAGCTCGATCTCATCTTCTTCTCTCTTCCTCCTTCTCTCTGAGGCTTCCGCAGCCGTTCTATCAAACTTAGCAAGGATATCTTTGTCTATGGCCTCGTTGGAGATGCCAGAGCGAGAACCCTTGGTTTTCTTCTTTTCCTTGGCCAGGAGGCCGCTGATGGTCTCCGTGTCATCACCTGCGAAAGGACAAACTGTTCAAAAACTATTGAAAAAGTTAAAATATGAAGAGGACAAGTTTATTCGAGATACCTTCTGAAACTTCTTCTTGCATCTCACCTCTTTCTTCTTCTCTTTCGTCTTCACCTCCTTCTTCATCATCTCTTTCTCTGACTCCCCTTTCCTCATCTTCCTCTTCCTCCTCTTCCTGACCAAAAGGAATGAAAGTCTCAAATGCGAGCTCTTTCCTCACTTTGCTTGGCATGCGACCTTTGCCTTTGTCCTTAGAGGCAAGAGACTTCGCAGGAAATGAAGTCGGGGCACTCCTAGGAGGAGAGGATATTGTAATGCCCTTTTGCTTTTGTCTCTTGGCCCTCGGGGCAACATCTGCTGGAGGAGACGGAGCATTCCTGGGAGGAGACGGAGTCGGGGTATTGTCTATCAGCGAGTCAGCGAACGCATCCATTACCTCGCGAATCCGAGTCTCTACCTGGGAAGCCATTCCCATTGTTAAAAGAATTTTCTCGCCCTGCCTTCTCGCGGTAACGATGGAGTTGGTCAGCGATTTAGAGCGCTCTCCAGATGCGAACCTCCGCAGATAGCACTAAAACAGAAAATGGGATGTAAGTTTCAATGAATCAAAGGAAAGGAGTTTAACACGCACAGAGGAAATTGTTTACCTTGGCAAAATCTTCGCTATACTTGATAACATGCGAAGCTCCATCCCTAACAGCGGTCATCTTCTCCTCAAGAATGGTGGAGGGGCACAAGTGATTGTCAAGATCCAACAAGGAGTAGAAGCCATACTGGGAATCATCCAAGCTGCAGTTAGGACGGAAGGGGAAGTCATTCCTTTTGATCGCAGGAGCTTTACTGGGCTGAGAGGTCGAATGCGTCTCGAACCTGGCTTGCTGAGCGGCCCAGTAAGAAATCCAATTCCTGGAGAGGCGACCTTCACGGCCACCTGAGGGTTGAACGAAGGGCAAGTTGCTCCGAAAGATCGTTTGGCACTCGCCAGACCACAGTCGCTTGTAGCAGCCTCTTACGATTGATTTAGGCCAAATGGAAGGCGCCACTGCATCAAAACCAAACTGGGGAGAAACGCCAGTTGGATCAACGTCTACTGTGATCCTTTCATACCTGGTAGTAAGTTCAGGAACATACTCAGCAAGAGCAGGGAGAGAACCCCTTAAACACCAGCAGAAGAATTCGCGATAGCGCTCATGAAAGCGCTCATGACCTTCGAGAAGGAGTTCTTCTGAATAAGCAAGAGATTTGGTGGGATACAGATTCGGGAACCATCACACATTCTCAATACGCGTGGCATAGGGCCTAGCCGTAAACTTGCTTCGGTCATCGCATATCAGGCTCCAGGTGCACTTGGGAGGATTGGTTCTAAACCATCGAGCAGCTCTCCTACTGGAAAGTTCATTCTCCGCGCCTGAGACACACCATTTGTTGGGCCTAGAAGGAACAGAAGCATAGGAGGGCCATCGCTCAAAAAACCACATGGTAAGGAATGCGATGTTGACATAAGTCAACACATCAAGACGACCGCGAGAGTCCTTGAACGCCACTACCAATTGGTCCAATCTGTGATATAAAGTGCCCAAGACCAGAGGCCCAAGTGCGACTCTCTGACCGAGGGCCAACTTGACAGCAAGGGGAAGGATATGATAAAAAACCCCATCATGAGGATGACCATCAATCAAGTACCTCGACAGCCAGGAACAGAGGAAGCCACACAAGGTTAGATGGTATCCTTTTCCCTCCACATAATTCTTCGCATTTGGATTCTTGTCCAGAAGTTGCTTGGTAATACTACTATTCGCATAGTCGCGAAAGAAGTATTGCACCCATTTTCCCCAGGTGTTCTTCGCGGAAGTATCAACAAGCTGCCAGTTAGGTTGAACTTTCGCAGATTTCCAACGAGTAGAGATTTTCTTCACCTCGGACAAGCATTCTTCCATCTGCGCGTATAGAGAAAGTTCGAGATCGGTTCTCAAAGGGCTCAGGAGATCCACTTCGCCAATGGGAGAAAGGTCATAAAACATGTTCACATCTTTCAAAGTGGGAGCAGCCTCGAACTCAGCAAAATGGAAGGTGTGAGTCGCAGGTGAATAGCGAGAAAGAAGGTTTAGAAGCATGGACGGGTCCAACTTGATGGCAACACCCTTCATAGAAAGAACTGGGAAGTAAATTCCAGTATTGTCTAATGCGATGGCATGGTGGGTCAATACATGGTCAATCCACTCATCCATCAGGTCCAACTTTTGGACAACGTCCTGGGTGGAAATTGCAGTATGAGGGAAAAACCCATTTTCAACTTCGAGTCTAACCACGTCTTTGGAGTCGATTAACTCTAGCATGGCTGCATTGGTAGGCGGGGTCAATGTCCGCAATTCTCCAGAGGGAGCAGGGGCGGGTAGATTCTTCACCTTAACCCTGGCATGATAAAAATATTTTCCACCCAAATACGGGGCTTTTCTCCACAAGGTCTTGGGAAGATCATGTATTTCTTCGGCCTCTTTAATGATTTTGGATCCTTTTGTCTTGGCTATTCCTGCAGAAGAGCAAGAAAAAAGGGGGGAGAAATATACACACTTTCAGTTTGAATTTTAGTCTAGATTCAGGAAGTAATTATGGTTTGTCAAGAGAAGATGAACAGTCCGGGGTCAATTCTGAGTTTAGAAGCTCAGAATTTGTGTATATTGCTCAGAATTTCAGAAGTTCTACATTCAAAATCGTCACAATCTGGTGATTCGATCAGTTCTGGGTTTAAGAAAAGAGCCTCTTTTGCAGTTCTCAATGAACGATATATTCCAAATAACCATGGGTTTACAGATCCAAGACAGTTCAAAGAATATTTGAGTACATTAATGGAATTGAGCAAAGCCAACCTTGTTTTGATGAAGCAAGTTGAAGGAGACGATTGACAAGGAAGAACTGATGTTTGATTACTTGAATCTTCTCTTGAAGGCTTCCGGGTATCATTCACTTTAGAGAGAAAAGTGATGCTTTGCAACAATGGAGGACATAGAGTATTTATTCAAGAACAATGAGGAGTCGCGCCCTTTCAGTAGTCGAATCGCAACCGTCATCGTCGAATCGCGCAATCACAGCACGAACTGACGTCACACCTAAAACCCTAAAAGAACAGACGGCACGACTCTAGGGATTCTAGGTCATAATAGCATGCACGGGGGCTGATTTTGCGTGTATTTAAATTGGTGCGTGGCAGCGACGCGTGTATTGGTTCCTGCGCATTGAAGTCTATCCGGCTAGGTGTCTTCACGCGCAGAAAGGGGGCTAATGTAGATAGTGCTTTCTAGGCAGGCAGATCTTAGCCACGTGGCGATCATCCAGCACACCTAGCTGTGCTCCACACACACTGGATCACCACCCGCGCTGATCCACGTGGGGGCTGCGAGACAGGGCCCTCGCATACCGCCACACGGGACTTGTAGGGACTTAGTGGTTTGGAGGCTAGAGTAAGTCCTATCGCGCGCGAGCGACAACCAAGCCCGCACGCGACCCCTAGTAACTGCTTTGAGAGATTTATGGCACGAGCTCCATAAACCCGGTCAACCTCATAACGGTTCCGGTATACGCGGACGACGTGCGTAACAGTTCCTATATACGCGGACGAACGTGCCGTTGTGGTTAAGCTAATTAAGCTGCCATTAATGAGCGCATTAACCTACTACAACGGTCACATTCTCCGCTATATATAGGATCGCTAACACTTCCATACAGGGGCGAATCACCTGAGATACGCAGAAGCTCTGCCAAAATTATGTCTCTCTCTCATACAGTACTATTGCCTTACTCTCTCCCTACTCACAACTCTACTCTTCATGTGTTCTTATCCTATGCTCTTGGTTTATATTGAATCCTCTCTAAAGGATTCTCTTGTACACAGCAGGCTCATCATCTATGAGTGGTACTTCATTGAGCTCAGTCACGAGAAGTCCATACCTCTCTGGCTCATGACGCACTCTTCCTGATCTACGGAGTTCAAGTGTTACCTGAACAGGTTCATCCACAATTACTTGTGGTTCCTGATCATGTTCCATCAACGGTTCAGTGATTTGTGGTTCTTGAATTTCTTCAAGTTCTACAGCCCTCCCACTTGCTTCTTTAGAGACAAACTCTCTTTCTAGAAACACGCCGGTCCGAGCAACAAACACTTTATTCTCGATGGGATTGTAGAAGTAATATCATTTAGTTTCCTTAGGATACCCCCACAAATTTACACTTATCCGCCTTGGGCCCGATCTTGTCTGTTTGTAAACGTTTTACATAGACATCTTAGCCCCAAATCCTCATAAACGACACTATGGGACGCTTCCCAGTCCATATCTCATATGGTGTTTTCATGACTGACTTGGATGGAACGCGGTTAATGGTAAAAGCTGTCGTCATTAGAGCATGTCCCCAAAAGGATATCGGAAGATCTGTTTGAGACATCATAGATCGCACCATATCTAATAGAGTGCGATTCCTCCTCTCGGACACGCCATTCCATTGTGGCGTTCTGGGTGGAGTGAGATGGGATACTATCCCACACTCCCTAAGATACTCATCAAACTCTTGGCTTAAGTATTCTCCTCCACGATCCGATCGTAGAGCCTTAATACTTTTGCCAAGTTGCTTTTCTACTTCATTCTTGGATTCCTTGAACAATTCAAAGGATTCGGATTCGGCCTTCATAAGGTATACAAATCCATATCTACTGAAATCATCAGTGAACGTGATGAAGTAGGTATAACCACCTCTGGCAGGCGTGGGGAATGGTCCACATACATCGGTATGTATGAGTGCCAATAACTCACTAGTACTTTCACCTTTCTTATTGAAAGGGGACTTTGTCATTTTTCCTAATAAACAAGATTCACATGTCTCATACGATTCTAAATCAAATGAGTCTAGTAGTCCGTCCTTATGGAGCCTAGATATGCGTTTCTCATTTATATGGCTTAAACGACAGTGCCATAGATATGTAGGATTTAAATCATTAGTTTTAATCCTTTTAATATTTATGTTATAGATTGGACTATTTAGATCAAGGATATATAACCCATTAGACAAATGCGCACTACAATAGTGCATACTATCAAAATAAATGGAGCAACACTTGTCCTTTATTGAAATAGAAAAACCCTTCTTGTCCAAACAAGAAACGCAAATAATGTTTCTCCTCAGAGCAGGCACATAATAGCAATTGCCTAATTCTAAAATAAGTCCAGAAGGAAAAGATAGCTCATAAACGCCTACAGCTAATGCAGCAACTTTTGCTCCATTCCCGACGCGCAGGTCTATCTCCCCTTTACTCAATCTTCTACTTCTTTTCAAATCCTGCACATTACGACAAATGTGAGAACCACATCCGGTATCCAATACCCAAGATGAAGAAATAAAAAGATTGACGTCTATAACATAAATACCTGGTGGTGATGGAATCACTATTCCAAGCTTCTTATCCTCCAGATATTTAGGACAATTCCTCCTCCAGTGACCCGGTTGGCTGCAGTAGTGACACTCACCCTTAGCCACGCCTCCACTAGGCTTTAGGGCTTCCTTGGATTTCGCAAATTTCTTGCGCTTTCCTTTTGAAGTAGAGGCAACTGACTTGCCCTTCTTCTTATGCACCATCATTATGGCTTTTACCTTGCCTTTGTTGACGCTCTGTTCCGCTGTCTTTAGCATGTTCAATAAGTCAGGCAGAGTCTTACTGATCTCGTTCATATTATAGTTCATGATGAACTGATTATAACTGTCAGGCAACGATTGCAAGACAAGATCAGTAGCCAAGTCTTGGCCCAATGGGAACCCCAGTCTCTCAAGGTTCTCTATGTACCCGATCATTCGGAGCACATGAGGCCCTACTGGATTCCCCTCTGCAAGACTACTCTTGAATAATGCTTTAGACACCTCATAGCGCTCATGCCTAGCCTGTTCCTGAAACAATTGTTTCAAGTGTATGATCATATCGTAGGCTTCCATATTCTCATGCTGCTTCTGAAGCTCAGGAGTCATGGTGCAAAGCATGAGGCAAGTCACGTCATTAGAATCATCAATATGTTTCTGACGTGCCCTCACTTCCGCTAGAAGAGACTCGTCTTGTGGTGGTACTGGAATTTGAGTGTCCAAGACGTACAACTTCTTTTTTTGCTTAAGGACAATCCTTAAGTTTTTGTACCAGTCAAGGAAATTTTTTCCAGACAGTTTATCCTTCTCAAGGACAGATCGTAGGGATGAAGTCGATGCGTTGTTGTTTGCCATTTGGAATTCTACAAAATGAGAAATGTGCAATTTTAGTATTTTGAACAATTTAACTATTTTCAACAATGGCTAGATCATCAAATATAGCTCCCACTATTTTTCTCGGATTAATAGCCCTCACCATTAATGCGGAAAATATCATTATATTTTCTAGTAGGTCCAAGATCCCTTTTTCACTTCTTCTTGAGCTTGCTTTGGCAAGTCATCCAAGAATAGGTATTTAGGTAGGAACCATTCCAATTGCATCATATGCAACTCTTGGTCCAATTAGGTGAATAACTCTTTTATTCTTTATCCCATGGATAACCCCTAATTGTCATGCCTCTAGGCTCATCAATCCAATTGATTCTTGCCTAGTTGCGTCCAACCTCTTGCTTCAACATACACACATTACTAGCTTGTGTCGTCCGCAACACACAATTGTAAATTAAAATCGCCTTGCTTTGGTAAACCCGAATTTTAATAAACCATGATCATGAAGGGTGTTTTGGCAAGAGAAAGCAAAACGCAATATTTAATTGAGGGATTTTTTCCTTTTAATTTGTTTGGTTGATCTTATCAACATGGTCTACTTATTTGGATTGGGCAATCCACAATAAAAGACCAACCTTGTTTATTATTATCTTGTTATTTTTTTCGCTAGTATCGCCATACACACATAATTAAATAACAAGGCATAAATAATAAACATCCACAAACATAAAAGAAACGTGGCATGGATATGGCCCCTAGACTAATGATATTATCAAGCCAATGATAATATCCAATTGCCCTAAAGTGTCGAGCTCATCTCCATGTGCTCCACCATAGCTGCGCGCCTAGGGATGTCCTCTTTGTCTCTTGGCTCCTTTGGTTCTCCGGTCTTCTTCTCCATGTTCTTGGCTATCATCTAAATATTTCTAATTCTAGCCTAACATCTAGAATAAATAAATAACAAAAGCCTCACATGTCGAGGAGAAAAAGACGACTCGCAGGCCGTAAAACCTAATTAATTATTACATTAATTTGATCAGCTCGCAGGCCGTAAACCAAACCACAAAGCAATATACATCCACAATCCTAGGCCATATCCATCCACCATGCAATAAACCACATAATACAGTTAAACTAATTTTTAACGCGCTTGTTTAATTTTAATGAGATTGAGTAATTAGGGTTACAACGGTCCAAGGGGTTCAAGCCAACAAGGGGTCCGAACCCCTAGGACCGCCGCCGCCACAAGGCCCGGCCCAAGGCCGGCCGCCCCGGTGGCCCGCGGCCCTTGCTTGGCGCGCAAGGGAGGGGGCGGATGGCTAGGGTTTCGACCCTAGTCTTCCTTTCCTCTTCCTTGTTGCCCAAGAAAGGTTGTTTCCTTATGGAATTATTTCCATAAATTTGTTTCCATAATTGAAAACCCCTTTTCAATCATGTGCCCATGAACCCTAATTTTTCAAGGACCCAATTTTACACATCTTATGTGATTAAACTCACCAATTCTAACATCCGATGTTAAATTGGATCTTGTTCTATTGAATCAAATTCAATTTGCATCTACTATGTCAATTAATTTCAGTTTTCGCGTAATAAACAATAAAACGGTGTGTAAACTGAAATCGTAACACATGCATCATGTTATTCTCTACGACCTATGGCTCTGATACCACTGTTGGGTTTTGAAGTAGGTAACGCAGCGGAATAACAAATTTAATTCCTACTTCAATGCCCACCACGGATCGTTAGGAGAAGACATCATAACATGATAAGAGACAGTATTGTGTACCTTTTGATTTGTGAGATTACACGAAGAATGATGTCCTCGTCTCTACGGTTGATCCACGTCTAGAGGTGAGATCTAGATTCTTCCTTCAAACAAGTGCTAGCTTGAACCCGGAGGAAGAGGGAAGAAGATTAAAGCAACAAAGGAACAAGAGGAGGGGAGGCCTCTTCTTTGAGCCGACGGGAAGGGGGCGGACGGGGCTAAGGTTTCGGCCCTAGCTCTTGTCTTGCTATCTCTTTTGCTCTCTCCCACTCTCTTTGTTATGTCTAATAACATTAGTGTGGGAAGGAAGCTAAGGACTCTTTATATACTCCAACAACTCCTTGTTGTTTCCATAAAAGAGTTTCCTAATTCTAGATGAACTAGAACTATTCCCTTCCTTGCAAATTAGTCCTACTAAGTTTGCAAGGTGTTGCACAATAATCCTCCTATTAATTAATTAATATTAATTAATCCCAAATCTAGCTCTACTCTATTTGACGTGTGACCCCATAGGTCTCTATATAGTTGGTAGTAACTCTTATTAACATGGAGCGGTGTCTAGCAACACATCCATGCCACCCAACCTATGGAAATAGTCAGTGATCCCGACAAACCTCTTGTGCCCAATATGTCATATTGCACTATCCCTTTGTCTCCATATTCGGATTGGACACGAGACATACTTCGTCACACTCGTATATCCAATCCATAGTTCCTCGATCCTGGGAATGTGCTTATGCTTGCAGATAACATCAATATCTCCATATTGATTTATCTGAGTCTGGCCAGACATTCAATAAGCCTCATCCCTCGAGTGGCCGTGGATATTTACCCCCATTATGTGGGAGGGACAAATCCTATCTACATCACTACGATCTCTAAGCTTGCTTCTTATCACACCCGATAGCTATCTTTATAATTACACAGGTACGGTGTAACGTTTGATAACATCAAAGCGCAATATTCCACAACTAGAGTATCTAGTGACTTCAAGTCTAAGGATTGCAATTATATTAGCACTACGAAAAGCGATTGTGACTTGACATAATCTAATGTATCCTTTTCGTTGTGGGTCAATCCAGTATGCCACTACTCCTAATGCATACCCATGTGTTAGACTTGATATCTCCATATCAATCTACCCACATACTAGTCTATATTTGATCGTCCTGTTAATCAATATAGTGAACTTGGGATATTTAAGATAAACAACACATTTTATCTAAGGACTTCATTATATTAAATATCCCAATATATAATAAATGAATATTCTAGCCAAAAACAATGTTCATACTAAATCTACGATTGCCTCTAGGACATCTATTCCAACAACTTTAAGTGTAAATCTTAGTCACGGGTGGTCTATGCATTGTCGGCTTATTTGGTACTACCTCTGTCTCAAATCTTTGTCCCCATTTGACTCTGGGCTTCAGTTTCACAAACAAGCCCCACCGTCGTGGGTTCTTCAAGACTGCGAATCACCGCCGCGGCTGCAAGCTTCTTCATCGGGGCAACTTTATTTGTTTTTTCGTCCCATTATTCGTCGCACGTGTAACCCGGATCGTAACCAGGCTTTGATACCACCTGTAGGGATTTATCACGTCAAAATCCCGCGCAACTGAAAAAAAACCCCCGTTGTCGTGGGTTCTTGGACCGAGAAGCCCCGTTGTCGTGGGTTCTTCAAAACTGCAAAGCACCGCCGCCAGCGCGAGCTTCTTGGTCTGGGAAAATATTTATTTTTTCGTCCCCGTATTCGTCGCGTGTATAACCCGGATCATAACCAGGTTTTGATACCACTTGTTGGGATTTACTACGTCGAAATCCCGCGCAACGCAAAATCAAATACGATCAGCTAACAAACACGCGATATGGAGAACGATAAAATAATAAATAGAATATTGAAAGTGCTTCGGTAAGTTACAGGCGTGCATGTGGCGAAAGAATTGCAGTAATACAAAACCGTACACCCACAATTCTCTCTACAAGGCTCTCAACTTTCCTACCTACTAAACATGTGTGCCACTGATGAGTAGAACTTCTTGAATAAAACAATAGCTAGCACCTCTATTTATACTAATCTAGAGGAGGTGGAAAAGCTCCCGTGGCGGCGAACATGTAACAATAGCAGTAGTTGATGTTTTTTAGTGTACTAGTTTTTTTTTTTTTTTTTTTTTTTTTAATGTACTAAATATTTTCTTAATGTACTATTTGTTTTTAAAACAAAATCTACATTCTAATTTTTAACAACATTCTGTAAATTAATATAATATATGTTATATATATATATATTATATTTTGTATAAAAATAAATAAAAATATAAAATCCTTACCCTTACCCAGCCCAGACCGACCCGCCCCCTAGCCCTTGGACCTGGAGGCTTTAGACCCCTAAACGGTCCGGGTCCATTTTCCTCGCTTTCCCCCTTGCAGCCCTCCTATAAGCCCGGCTTGTTGCCACTATGACGGGTGTCTATCAATGCTCTTAGTGCATGTTTGGGAACTCAATTTGAATTAAAATTGATAATTCCAATTTAATTTCTTTTGTTCCATCGTTGTAGTTTCGATTAAAATATGTTTTGAACTAAATTTTTGGAGATGATTTCATCTCCAATTATTCCGATTCTATCACAATATGCATATTTTTATATCAAACCAAGAAATTTTAGAACTTCTCAAGTACTTGGATTATTAGCTCGTTATTTTCTCAATATATTTATAGCCGATCATTTAGATTTTCAGTCAGTACCTAACATGCCTTTGCCCATGCAATTTGCATATTTTCTCATTTGACATCATCAATCTCCGTTCAAGCCTGACAACAAATGTAAATAAGGCCGACTCTGGTATTGCTGTGGCGTTTTAGAAAGCTGCTGTGTTGGAAGTACCGTGAGAAAGCTGCTGTGAAAATATACGCTAAAAGTGTTTGGTAAATTACATTTTAAGCTACTGCAGGAACACACTTTTGACATATTGTGTTTTGTAATTCGTGTTTTAGAGTTACTGTGACTGTCAAAATCACAATATTAAACTAATATAATAAATATTGTTATGTATAATAAAAATATTGATATTTATTAACGAGTAAGAATGTCAGATAATACATTTATCGAAAAGCAGGTCCTGAAAAGCAACTCCTCCCGCACTTTTCAAAAGCTACCGTGAGGAAACAATTGCTTTTCATAAAGCAGGAAAAAATAAATTTACCTAACATATTAATATTGCTTTTAGATCCAAAAAGTAGTATTCTACAAAGCAAAAACATTACCAAACGGGTTCTGAGGCTCTGTTACCAAAAGTTCAGATGAGAGAGGGGGTTATTTTATAATAATGCAATATTCAAAGGAGGTGTTCGGTAATTTACACAAGACAATATAAAAACCCTGTTTCCGCTATCGGAGGCTCATAAGCTTGCTTCGCTAGGTCTTTTACACCACTGCACTCTCTCCCTTCTCTCTCTGTCTAGGGTTTTTGGAGTAGCAAGAAGGATTCGCAGCAACGCAGAGAGCAGCCATGGCGACCAAAGTCCAGCGTATTATGACCCAGCCCATCGTAAGCTATCCCCCTTCCTCTGCCTCTCTTTTTTATGCACAGCTAGAGCTTTTTTCTGTTTTCTGATGCGTTTTTCTTCTGTTTCGTCGGTGAACGTGTCGGCGGTGGTTTCAGAATCTCATCTTCAGGTTTCTTCAGAGTGTAAGTTCCGAGATTTTCAGCATTGTACCAATTTATTTCACGGTACTGTGATTTTGATGGTCTCTGCTTTGTTCGAGGGTTACTAATTTATAATTTTGTACTAATTGAAACAGAAAGCTCGCATTCAGATATGGCTTTTTGAGCAGAAGGACTTGAGGATCGAGGGGAGAATTATTGTAAGTGTTTTGTTCTTCCCTATGCTCTTTAGTATTCGTATACATGTTATGGTTCTCTTTTGTTCCGTGGAACTGTTGGATGGAAACTTATGGAAGGTATTTTAGGGTTTGTCCTGATCATGATTGTGGCCGCACCTGGTTGTGGCTTTGAGTAGTGGTAACTGATCAAAATGGTGATTGTCAATGGGTAATTAAACTAATTAATCAACTACTGACTTTCATTTTACCTCTAATTTTAAGTCTAATTCGATGCAAGTAGCATCCTAAAAGATATATTTGAGTATGCTCTTGAAGTTTTTATAGGGGTCAGATGAAGACGTGCTCCCTCCATTCCTCCAGGTTCCTCGCAAAATAGTTGGGGGTATTGTTTGGTCCTAGCCATTTGGTTAGCAAAACGATGCAAGAATTTGGTTATCTTTTCAATGTGTCGTAGAGTGAACTTTGTTCTACAATACCAATTACCAAAATTTGCTTTGTTTTGCCAACTAAATCGCTAGGCCCAAATAATACCCAAATAATTTTGTGAAGAACCTAGTGGAATGGAGGGAGTAGGTTCTTGCTTGGGTTGATAAAGGAACAATATAACCTATGGTTAAAACTTTGTTTATTTTACTTGTTCAGGCCTGATGCTTATCACCTTCCTCATATTTGGGTTTGTGTGCAAGGCTTCATAGCACCTGTTACAAAACTAGTAAAACTCTGTTTTTACCTTAGCTCCATGCTTCCTTGTATGTGCTTAATTCTGCCTATTATAGGGCAGCATCTTTTGTTTGTTGAATCTTGCTATTACCGAAACAAATTCCCGAATTTTAAGGAGCATTGAGAAACCACCTAGTTTATGGGGTGACGTGTGGTTCAGGGGCTTGGTTATTATGTTTTAACTCGGTTGAGGTCTAATAAATCTTTGACCCTCTGTTTAGAGTTGTCATTTTTTACAATGTACAATATGTAGGGTACAGGATTACTGTATTGTTATCAACAATGCAATGACATTACTATGCAGCAATGTAGGTGCGGATGGCTTCATAGTGTATCATATAGGTGCATCTTATGCTACACCTGGGGTGCCGAAAAATAACACATTCTATGTTTGAAACCTCTTACCTTCTCATACTGTAAGTCTGTACCTAGGTACCTTAACCTCAACCTCACCCATCAAGCCCGGTATTCACTTTATATTACAACTATTTTATGAGTTTGGAAGATTTGTGGCATTCTCTTGGAATAACCCCAAAGAGACCCTGAGGCGCAGAGAAGAAGTTTAACTCTTGAAAACAATGGGAAATGGTTATCTGTTATGCGCTCATATCTTCAGGACATTGCCAATGGCCAAGTGCATTTTAAGGATTGACAGTTGTAGGACTATGGCCAGGAAATTTAGAGACGGGCTGAAGCGGAAAGTATCGACCGATACGTCACGGAATCGGTGGTGTCCGAGTCCGATCCACCATAAACGTTGTACGTGAAGTGGACTCACACATGACACGGCCGATATGGACTGTTTTCGCCAAAGAACGGTTGGTACGCCATGTTGAAAGGAAAAAGCGGAACTTGGAAGTTGGAAGAACCAAAGAGGGTACGGATTAATCTCTATGATTGCAGATGAAATAATGGATAGGATAAGATGAATTGCAGACTTACCAAGCTCTATAAGATGCAGCTTCAAGGAGAAGAAAAGCCTCAATTAAAAAAAACTGCAATTCAAATACTACAGAAACCTGTCTTCAAGAGTTGAAATTGACCTAGGTAGCTTTCAATTGAGACATGAGAGCATAGAAAGAGCGAGGCAGAGAGTAAAAATAAATTCGAGTAATGGAGTAATCTCCAAATCTCCTTTCTTTTCCCGTTGGATTTGTTATTTCGCGCCCTGGTTCTTAATGGCTTCGCCTGACTGACGACCACTGAGCAGAACCATATATGGTTCTCTCTCTCTTTCTCTGGACTCTTTCTACATCTTGGTTGTGGGCCTTGGCCTGTTTTTGTTCTTTACCTCTTTATCTTTAAAATTCTGAAAGAGTGATTGTAGAAGCAGAGTAGGTCATGTTTGGTTAACTGACATATACAAGGATAAATCTTGTTATTGTTTTTTGAACTTTTGACAGAAAACCCCCCTCACGTAGCTACCAGCAGTATTGGTTTTGCCAGAAACCCCCCCTGCTGTTTCACTTTTACCGACATATCGCACCATTTTACAAATACTGTTGGTAGCTAAGTGTCAATAAAAGTGAAACTGTAGGGAGGTTTTCTGTTTGAAAATGGTGCGCGATGTAGGTAAAAAAGAAACTGCAGGGGTTTTTGCTGACAAACTCAATACTGCTGGTAGCTAAGTGTCAGCAAGACGATATTGCAGGGGGGTTTACTATCAAAAGTTATTGTTTTTTTTAGCAAGTTGCCACTACTATAAGTACTTGTTAAGAAAATATGTGACTTCATCTCAAAAAAAGTCTAATAGTCTAAAAATTAGTTAGAAATGATATAAACAAGTACTAACACTTCACAAATATGATTGGTATACAAAAACAAGGTTTTAAAATTGTTTTTTTTTTTTGCATCTTTGAATGATAATTTTAACATTCACGCATTTGGGTGCCCATTTCCATTACAGTTTCTCCAACAAGGCCCGATTATGTGGGCCGATACCTTTTTTTACAACCATGTCTATGGCTTAACCTTCTTGATCTATGCTTGTATGTATTGTAGTTTATATTATCCCAGATTCTTTGTAGCATATCTATGGCTTGAAGTATTATAATATATTGGCTTTTTGGGTTTCTCATCTGAGGGATCTTCCTCCCTATTTATTTTACACGGGCTTTATAATTTTTTGACCCTTTCTAGTTTCTTTAATTTCGTAAATGTCAATGTATTGAGCTATTGGCTATTAATTGATCAGCTGATATTTAAGAAGATGAATGATGTCATTATAATTTGATTGACAGTCTTGTGGTTCTTGGTGGTACAAGTTTAACAAACATTTAAGTGAGTGCAAAAAGCTCTTAATGTTCAAGGGTTGGGGTGGGTTTTAGATATTATAAAGTGAAGTTCATGTACCGTTAGGCACAATACAATAATGATGCAGAAAATTCAATTTCCAGTTCATGATATGTATTTTACTTTGAAAACTAGGCACCGCTAGTGTTATGTCATTACTAAAATGAAAGTCAAATGCATACAGACCACTATCATCCAATAGGCTCTCCCATGTGGTGTGAACTGGTTGCTGGAAAAGAAAGAACATTTATCAAAAGCTTTTAAAATTCCTAAAGTTAGTTGGAAGCTGACCTCTGCTATTTTATAAAATGATGTACGACAGCTCTGAAGCTCTGCTTCTACGTACTTGATTGGTTGATTTTTGGCAGATTGTGGAGGTCTGGAAAGAAGGGTTTAGGGTTTAATTTGAGGAGTTATGGGTAGAGATTGGTTTAAAGAGGGTTTGAGCAAATATCCTAGGGCTTTGGACCAAGAACGATGGCGGGCACAGTAGCTCTGTGAATAGTAAGTTCTCGGGAAGCATAGTTAGATAAGGAGAGGAAAATGAGGAAGAAAGAAGATAGGATCAATGATTCTCACATCAATGTCCATAGGAACTACCCCGTACTGTAAAGCTGCGATCACACCAAGCTAACCAGCTTTCGAAGTTCCATCTTCATTCACTAATTTACTAATCAAAAGTCATTAGTTTATATAGACCCTCAGACGACAATGAAACTCAATCAGCTGTAATTTTTGTCTCGTATTCAATCTAAAATGCTAACGAATTTGACCCTTAATCAGACTCTTCAATATCTCCAATTACCAAAATACCCTTAATGCTAAAAACAAATCCGTCCTGCAGATTTAAGTCTCAAATAGATATAATTTAGATTTCAATTAAACTAGATTAGCTTAGAAGAAACTTCAAAACAACAAGCATGTAAAGTCTTGCTTTTTCACTTTGTATTCTCCTCACATTCTGCATCATTAAACCAACAGAGTTGGAGAATATACTTGATAGCAAAAGATACTAATCATTAAAACATACGCACTGGTCCTGCAAATCATGCAAGCAGTTTATGTTATGGTTTCAAAAAGCTGATATTGACTGTGGTTTATCAAAAGGATTTTTTGGACGCTTGATTGATTTGTTTGTACATACTGTTGAATTAATGTGGACTGTGTTTTCCACATCTGGATTATTGGTTGATAATATGTTAAGCTTGGTAGCTATACTTCTAGTTGACATTTCAATTATTAGGTGTACCTATTTATGTTTGAAAAAGTGGAAAACCTCTGGCAAAGTTAATTTGCAAGCTTGTGAGATTTTAACTTCTCTTATATTAGCATCAATATTACATTATCAAAGCGCAGTCATTTATTTCAATGAGCCTAAGCAACAACATGGTGTGCCTAAGCACTTTTTTCCAAGGTGTTGCCTAACTGAAATTATTTGCATATCCCCTTGACAAGTGGAGTTGTCATGACATGTTTGCATTGGGATCCTCTTAATAGTCCCTGGTGCTTTCTCTGTTATTACTTGTGCTTTCATATTGTACTAGACAGCAGATTAAAATTACAAACATGCTCATTTGTTGTTGTTGTTGTAGGGTTTTGATGAGTACATGAATTTGGTTCTGGATGAAGCAGAGGAAGTCAATGTAAAGAAGAAGATTAGAAAGCCACTGGGTTAGTAAAAATCTTCTGTATGCGCTATTTGTACTTCAAATTGCTTACATGCATTGATTCTGATGTTTTTTGTGTCTTTTGGTCAGGGAGGATCCTTCTTAAAGGAGACAACATCACGCTGATGATGAATACGTATGTGTAATCCTGAATAGGCGCGTTATTCCTCAATGCTCATTTTGCTTTAAACATACTTGTCTGACTTCATTTTTTACTTTGCCGTGCAGCGGAAAGTGATGACATTCAAGCAATTGCTGGCGAGTGAAGGCTTGTCTATTTTCTCCTGAATTAGCTGTGAAGTCAATTTATTTGTTGCAGATCTCCGAATGTACTGTAGTGTGCTAGAACTATTCAGATCCGTTTTGTACTGCTATTTACCTCCTGACTTGAAAGGGATGAATTAATCACATCTCTGTAGACAACATTTGTGCTGTTCGTGATGCTTTGACTTGGTATTCATGTGTTCCTTAGAAGGCCCATATCGTAGTAAAGAGGCTCTGTTTATGATGCTTTGTTGATATAATGGTTTCGTTTTTGGCTCGCACTGTGTTATATTGATTCTTCAAAGTAAATTTTTCGTTATCTTCATCTGACAGAAGAGGAAATTTTAGTTATCACATTTAACAATGTGAGCAACTGCCACATCATGTTCTTAGTGTTGGGAAAATCCATCCAGATCGCTCTCGGGAACTGCTCTCTGCATGTAGTTTTCGCCTTCGAACAATGGAACGTATTCTTCTGCTTTAGCCTACTGTTTCAGCCCCTTTTTTGTTTAATAGATGCTTTTTTCAGCCTTAGGCTGATTATTATCTTTTCAGTTTGGTCTAGGACTGTTAACGAGTCAAGCGCTCATAAATAGTATGGTGTTCAGCTCGGAAAAAGTTCGTTCGTGTTCAACTCAAAAGGTTTTAAACGAGCCAAACTTGAGCTTGAGTAGTGTGATACTTGGCTCCTTGACTCGTGAGTTCAGCCCGTACACTCAGTTTATTAAATATGTTCGTGAACATTACTCGAGATCAAGCTTCGTTAGGTGTTCACAATAGGAGATTTTCACAAATTTGGCCTTGCTAGAGCCGAGTAAAACGGGAGAAACCCCCACTGGGGAACAAATACCAAAATGAGCTCGTTTTGAAACCGATATTGGGACACCTAATTTCGGTTTTTAGTCGGGCCAAGCAAACTTTAAAACTGACAATAGTAATGTCGGTTTCTACCTTTAGAACCGATGATATGAGTATCGGTTGTCAAGAAGCTGATTTGTGGCTTAGAAGAGGTTGAGTAGAAATCATATACCTCCAGATCGCAATTAAGTTTTGGGTCTTGCTTAGTTTCTTGTTTCAGAAAACCCACTGCGGTTGCTAAAGATTGATTCGATAGGGGCAATAACGATTGTAGTGCTTGTCCTGTTTGGAGTTCTTCCTGCTCTAATGGCATGGTCAGATAGGTACTCGGACTCATCGATCTATTCGACACTGCCTAAGTTGGTTCCTGAAGGAAAGGTCGCCCTTTCTCTGGTAATTGGGAATGCAGGATATGTCATTTTCTCGGAATTGTAGGAGAACTTGAGTCATGGATGATGAGAAAAAATTGAAGACGAAGTCGAAGGATTATTGTCGCAGTTGAGTAATTGGACCGTCTCTGATAATATGAGCTGGATTTCATCTATCCAACTGATAAAGGGTTATCTTCAACCTTTTCTTATCTAACTTTTAAACCAAAAATTTACACAACGCGAGCCAAACACCATTTACCAAGGGTAAAAAGGTTAGAACCGACATTTATAAAATCGGTTCTAAAGGCAAAGAACCGATCATACTATTTTCGGTTTTCTAGTTTGCTTGGCCCGGAAAACAGTAAAAACCGAACTTGAATGTGTCGGTTTTGGCCCAAAAAATCGATATTCCCAATATCGGTTTCAATACGAGTTCATTTTGGTATTTGTTCCCTAGTGGGGGTTTCTCCCATTTTTCTCGGTTACAACGAGGTCAGTTTTGTGAAAATCTCTTCACAATAGGGTTATGGTTTTGGCCCAGAAAACTGATATTCCCAATATCGGTTTCAAAACGAGTTCATTTTGGTATTTGTTTTTTAGTGGGGGTTTCTCCCGTTTTACTCTGCTACAACGAGGTTAGTTTTGTGAAAATCTCTTCACAATAGGGTTAGGCTTAAATTTGTGTTTTTATTAATAAAAAAAATGTGAGTATGGTGTGTATTTTCTAAGGGTTCCGCATAATGTGCATGAAATCCCTATAACTACAACTTTATTGTATTTTTTGAAGAACATGAAGATTACCATAGATTAAGCGAAATAAAACATACAAACTAGTCCAACAAAGAAAACATCAACTACTAGATCAAATCCCAGAAGAGCAACCAAATATTAACATTACAAGGATTAGATAGACTCCTAACCACAACTAAAACCAAAGCCATTGATTTACTCCATGATGTAGGGGATGATTACATTTGAGGGCACCAAAGAGGGATCCAAAGGAGAGAATGCAACACCTTCTGATGATGGGGGAGGAACACCACCTTCTGCTTGTGAAGAACCAAACTCTAGGACTTTGTTTGCTGGAACCTGGAAGGGAGCACCTAGAGGGGGTTCAGAAGTAAGAGGAGCCACATCTAGCACTTGCTGGACGCTGGAACTTGCTGCAAACTGGTCACAAGCTTTAACCCATGAGGGGGCACCATCCACTGAAGCAATCTTGACCAATGCTGTGGAATCTGAGTGGAGGAGGAAAAATAATGAGTTACTTAGCAGATAAAATAATAAATTCCACCAAGTCCTGAGCAAGGTGTAGCAGCTGATCCCCATTGATATTGTTCTTGTGAAAGATCATCTGGTTTCTAGAATTCCAAAGAGTCCATATGATGGCAGGAATCCAACACCAATGGGAGTTACATTTCCAATCCTTCTTTTGTTTGAGCCAACTCTTAATCCATAATGTAATATCAAGAGAGGGGGAAAAATGGATAAAGATATGAGCCTTGAGCCAGACTCCTTGAGCCCTTGGACAAAGGAGGAAGAGATGAGTAGCAGTTTCTATAGTAACATTACAAAAAGGGCAAATAGGGTTAACAGAAGCTACTCTAGCATGCAAATTATGTTAAGTAGGAAGGGAACTAGTAAGAATTCTCCAAATAAGACCTATAATATGATTAGGCAAATCAGATTTCCAAAGTAAGGACCAATAGAATCTGTTACTAATAGATTTGAAATACAAAGGAGAGGAAGAAAGATTAGGAGAGGAATTATTGTAGTTAAGAAGAATGTAAGCAGAAGAGACTGAGAAGACGCCAGTAGAGGAGGCTTTCCAAAAGGGGATATCCTGCTCATCAAACGAGCTACAATCCTGTTCCATGATCTTATTAGCCAACCATTGAGGAAAGAGCTGAGAAACAGTATGCCTACACCATCTGCCACTTCCATCAATAGAAGAGTCAAGCAACTGATCAACAAAAACAAAAATATGCCTGGAATCAGTGTTATGCAAAATTTCTTGTAAGGAATCAGCAGGGAAATCAGGGATCCATCCAGAGGTTCTAATCATGATATGTTTCCCAGTACCTATTTTCCAAGCCGATCATTTAGAAAGACTGTCTTTTCCTTTACAGATGGTTCTCCAAGCAGTAGAAGAAGAGGTTTCAGGTCTAATGATGCTAAAATGAGTTCTTTTACAGTATTTAGTAGAGAAGTATTTAGAGAAAAGGGAAGTTTTAGAAGTTAACATTCTCCAACTGTTTTTGGCTACTAGAGCATTATTAAAGGATGAAATGTCTTTAAAACCTAAGCCCCCTCTATTAGTCTTGTTGCAAAGAAATTTCCAAGGAATCCAGTGAATACCTTTAGTATAAGTGTTACCAAACCATAAAAAAATTGCTAACAAAGAGGAAATGACCTTGCAAGTTTTGTTAGGGAACACACTAATGGACATGGGGTAGACAAGAAGACTACTAAGAACAGCTTTAATGAGAACACATCTACCTACAAAATTTAGCATAAGCCCCTTCCAACCAGAACATTTCTGGTAAGCTTTACTAACAGTGTCTGCTATGAGTTCTTTATTATTTCCTTTATTATTGAGGAAGATGCCAAGATATTTTCCTAAATGCAGTTTCTCAGTTACAAGAAGAGCTTGACTTAGATTCTGTTTATCCTGTTGGGAACAATTAGGACTGAACACAATTGAAGATTTATTTATGTTAGTATTTAAGCCCGATTGAGAAGCAAAAGTGGTGATTAAAGATTGTATATGCAATCCTACACTAGGGGTAATTTGGAAAAAGAGAAGAGTATCATCCACAAATTGCAAATGAGTAAGCTCATACCTTCGAGAGTAAGGAATACCAGATATAAGTCCTATGTCATTAGCATGCTGTAAGGAGGCAGAAAAAACCTCAGCACAAAGAGAAAAGAGAAAAGGAGACAATGGATCCCCTTGCCTTAATCCTCTGTGAGGTTTAAAGGAGACAGAAACTTTACCATAAATAAGAACCTGGTAAGAAACTGTGGAGACACATTGAAGGATGAGACGAATGAAATGAGAAGGAAAATGCATATGATGAAGAAGGGCTTCTAAGAAGTCCCATCTAACCCTTTCAAAGGCTTTGGAGACATCCAACTTTAGAGCTCGTAACTTTCTGTGATTGGGAGAATTAGCTTTATGAATGGTATAAACAAGGTCTTGGGCTATGAGTAAGTTATCTTGTATGAGTCTTCCTGGAACAAACCCATTTTGATTCCAGGAGATGAGGGTGGGAAGAACCATTTTGAGTCTATTAACCAGAATTTTAGCAATAATATTATAGATTACATTACATAAGCTAATAGGCCTATAGTCATTAGCTGAAATAGGATTATTAGTCTTAGGAAGAAGCACAATAACTGTTTTGTTGAATTCTTTCAGCAGATGACCAGAATTGAGAAAGGAGAGAATGGCTGAAGTAATTTGATCAGAGATGAGAGGCCAAGCTTTCTGAAAGAATATAGCCTCCATCCCATCAGGGCCAGGTGCCTTAAGAGGTGATAAAGAAAAGACTGCAGTTTTAACTTCATATGCAGTGTAAGGAGAGGAGAGAAGAGATTGCTGATCCGTTTTCTTAATATTAAAAAGGAGGTCAAAGGCAAACAAATTGTTATTCCTTAAAAGAAGATCATGATATGAGGGTGAAGGTTCAGAGTAAAATGTCTTTAAAATGGTTAACAAAAACCATAGAGATTTGAAGAGGGTCAGTTAAAACGGTACCCTGGGGGCTTTGAATAGATCTAATAGAATTAGTTTGTCTTCTAATTTTAGAATAGACATGGAAAAATTTGGTATTCTTATTACCATCTCTAAGCCAGGAACATCTAGCTCTTTGAGCCCAGAATGTTTCTTCACATTTTAATAAAATAAGTAACTCGACTTTTTTCTGGAAAAAAATGTTTTGAGAGAGGGGAAGATCATTTTGTAGATTGCAAAGATCCTTCTTGACTTGCTTAATCCTGTTTTTAAGGCTGGGTTTATTGTTAGCCCAAGTTCTAAGGGCTTGAAGACAAATGAAAAGTTTTTTAGCAACTCTATAGCTAGGCGAACCAGGAATATGCATGTTCCAAACATAATAGATAAGATTAAAAGCAGCATCAAAGTTCAGCCACAATGCTTCAAATTTGGGATAAGTATACCCAACTTGCAAACATGGAGCAACAAGGTTGAGTATAATAGGAGAGTGATCAGAAACAGACATGGGCAGAGTGGTGACAAAGAGGTCAGGGAATAAGTTTAGTAGAGCTAGATTACACCAGGCTCTATCTAATCTTTCAAAAGTGGGGGTGGAGGAGGTTCTGTTGTTGGACCAAGTAAACTAAGGGCCACAATTACGAACCTCAATCAAATTCCACAAGTTAATATAATGAAGGAAAGAGTTGGCTCCCCTGAGAGTAGAGGCTCCAGGACCAATTTTATCATGTTGAAAAACGACTTGATTAAAGTCCCCAATAAGAACAAGAGGTTCATTGATGGGGAGAACATTATCAAATTCGTTCCAAAAAAACATCTGTTTTTTCAAAATAGGGGGATCCATACACTAAACCAAGATACCAATGACCCCTGATGTTATCAGAGACTTTAAAAAGCAGCAAATTAAGAGATGAATAATTAACAGAACAATCCAAAGAAAGACTGACCACCTCTAGTTTCATCAGGATCAACCCCAAAAGTGGAATCAAAGCCTAGCTTTCGAAATTTATTATTTAGAAAAGAAACTCTTTTTTTTTTTTTTTTTGTTTCAGACAAGAAGATTAGAGAGGGCTTATGGTTTTTGGCCAGAGTGAAAACTTCAGAAACTGTAGGGGCTTGGCCAATTCCTCTACAGTTCTAACTTAAGAGTTTCATGGTGATTTGGATGGTTGTTGTGGGACAACCATCCTAAACCCCAACAAGTTTTTAAGAAATTTGTTTGGAGGACTGTAATATGGAAGCAAGATTTCATCTCTAGGTCATTTTTTAAACTTAAAATTAAGAAAAAGCGGTGAAAAGGGATTAAAAACAAAAAACAAGTTATTACCTTTCTGCATGGCTTTGTTAGTTTTCGTTCTTGGCTTCTTACCCTTGATCATACTGAAAGGAGAACCCATCTGTGAGGAACCAGCATCTCTCTTCTTGATTGGCTTCTGAACTTTGTCTTCCTTGGTCCTTTTTGAGAGAGCAACCGTCTTCTTCATTTTGGCTGAGGAACCTTCACCTTTTTTGATCTTGACACCCACCACATCTTTGGATTTTTTGGCTCTTGCTCTTTGTTTTCTCGGCGCCATCTTATCTTTCTCAGCAATGGCCTTGTCAAATTCTGCAATTTCTTTCTTCCTCTGGGAGGGATCAATCTCATTCTCCGTTGTGACTAATGGGGTAAAGTCAAGGGTTTTCATCACGAAGCCAGTGTATCGTAGCATCTTATAGGTGGTTGGGAGGGTACGCATGGTGTTGGGATTGGAAGAGCACTGATGGTGAGTGGTTGAGGCAAATGAGGCAAATGAAGGTGGTAAAGTGGTGGGCAAAACTTCTGCCACAGCAATTTCTTTTCCTTTAGTAGTAATGATCGGAGACAGTTGAACCAACTCTTAGGGAAGGGAATCGTCAAAGAGTGGCTTTGCAGTTACTGAGGAGTGTTGGGAACCCGAAACTTCAACATGCATTGAAAGGGGAGTTGAATTAAGAGGGAGAGAAACCGCTTCTGTTGCAGTGCTCTCATTAAACAGGTGCAAATGGTTTGAAAGGGGGATGGATGAACATCAGAAGGAATTTGATTCGGCCATTGGAATTGATGAGTGGTATTAAATACGGTGCATGCAGGGTTGGTGGAGGTAGTGCCTATAAATTCCGGATCTGGTGGGATTGGAGGGGTTTGGTTGAGTTCTTCACATTGGGTTTGAGAGCATGGGGTGAAAAAGGGTTCATCAGGGGATGAGGACCTACTATCAACAGAAAAGATGAGGTTGTGAGGTAGCTCCTGGGTATGTTCTTGGGAGAAAGGAGGAATGGTGAAATCATAGACAGGAATAACACTAGTATCAAATTTCATAGTGCGGTAGGGGGCCATTCTTTGAGTGAGCTTTGAGAAGGTTAGTGAAGAGTGGTCGGTTAGGATTCACGTAGAAGGGCAAGCTTGAGAGGAAGTGGGATTGAAGATACCTCATTTCCAGTCTCTCCAAGACTTCAACCAGGTTAGACTTGCACTCTTTGTTTGAATGTCCGACCAATCCACATATATAACAAACTTTAAACACCCTTTCATAACTGAAATAGACCCATTTAAGGGGTTCATTTGCCAATTTTACATAGTTCCTAGGAACCAAAGCATTATCCAAGTTGATCCTCAATTTGATTCTCAATCCATACCAGTTTCTAACTCTTTCATACGACCAATCAATCACTAGCAAATTTCCAACTAGAACACCCAAATCGTTTGCATGATCAAAATGAAAACCTTCAAGGGGACAGTTAGGAACTTGAAACCATAAGTCTGCATGTGAGAAATCAACCTCCATGAGAGCTTGATTAGGCTTTCTTTCTTTGAAAACTAGACTTAATCCGTGAAAAGTGACCACTGATTCATTCAGAAAATAATCTTTGTCTTCCTGTTTTAAAATGGAACAAATATCTAACATCTTTCTTTGAAAGCTCTTTCCTCTCAACCAAAACATTTCCAAACGTTTTCCAATTCTTTGTGATTTCACTTTGCATAACTGCAAGAGAGAGGGTTTTAGACCCAATGAACTTGGCTATCAGGGTGTTCTTTGTGAGCTCTCTGAAAGCATAAGCTTTGACAGGATCTAGAGCAGGAACTGATCCCCTTTCATCTAGCCTCTCCTCTCTAGAATCATTAGAAGAAAAACTGTTAAAATCCATGCAATATGGATTAGACATGGAGGACAAAGAGAATGACTACAAAGATGAACAAGGGGAGATGCTTTTGAGAAACTGAAAGAACTGGAAGAGGTAGAGTCTCTAAATACTGATGAAATTAAACCTGCAATACAAATGGATCAAGCAAAAGATACTGCAAAACCCGACTAAATCTACTAAAGAAGTCTGCACTTCACACGGAACAAGTCATGCAAAAGATGAAACCTAAATCAGAAAGAGAGAGATGGTGGATGATTGGGGAGGAAAATAGGCGTTGGCAAATGATTATGTTTTAAGTTATGAGTGTGAATTTGATGGGCTCAAGGAGCTGCTGAAGATGCTCATGGGGGAGCAGAAGAAGCTCATTAGAGAGCAATTACTACAACTTTATTGTTGTTTCATACTACAATTGAATACACAGCTTTTATATATTGATTTTATGTAATTAAGTATTTTATATTAATAACTTTGATCTAAAAGGTATGAGCTCACAATATTCTAATTATTTCTTGCTTAACTCTAACTCAATTTTTTTTAAAAAAGTACTACTCAAAGATGCTGAATTCAAGCTCGTTAGCTCAAGCTCGTTAAACTCAAGAGACAGGCTAAATTCGAGACGAGGTACAAGCTCGACAAGCTATTATTTGAGCCAAGCTTGAGCTTCATTTCTTGGCACGTGGAAAGCTCAAGCTCCGATTCGAGTTCATGTAAAGTATGGTGAATCGAACTTGAGCACTATGAACCTCAACTCGGCTCGGCTAGATTACACCCCTATTGCTTTGGTATGACTTCATATGCCTGGGACTGTCGAGGCAGGCAAAGTTAACAAGCCAACAGGAAGTTGCATCTGATTAGAGTGAACCAAGTACGCATATGGATGGAGCCATGGAGGACGCAAACACATCAGATGGCATGAGAACATAGAGCAGATCAACATTAGCAGCTGAAGAATATCGCAAATGCTAAATCTTGTTGAAACAAAGTTGTAAGAGCCACATTAATGTGCAACCTCAGAAACATACTATTGAACTCATGTCGTTTGACAGTAATACAGTAGCAAGAGGGGAACTGAAAACAAGTTGTACAAATAAACTCATAAGCAGCATTACTGCTACTACTACTACTACAAGGCAGTTGCATCACCAAGGAAGGAGAAATCTCGACAAGAAAGAAACATAAAAATTTAACAAGACAGGTAAGGGGACTCCTTGCAGGCTTCAGTGTCAGGGACTCCACCAGACACGGACAGGACGAACATTGCAATTTGCAATCACTGCATTGCAGATCAATACATATAAGAATCTGCTAAGACGACAACTAAATAAAAGTCTAATTCTTCAAAAGGCGACCACATCAAATGCCGCGGAAACCCTTTGGAAATACACACACACACACTATAGTTTAAGGAACACAAACTCTTCGATTGCAGGCACTTTCCCTATCTTGTTGAGAGTATCTGCATCAGGCTCTTCATCTACACCAATTGCCATTATGGCTTTCCTCTGAACAGTCCTTCCCACACTCATGAAACTCACATTGAAGTTCCGCTCACCAAGAATGTTCCCCACTTTCCCAATCATCCCAGGTTGGTCGACCTGACGGCAGAGTATCAGGTTTCCTTCCAAGCTCACATCCACATTGAATGATCCCACACGCGTTAGATGTGGGACTCCGAATTTCACCTTCCCCTCGATGCTAACATCGCCATTAGCAGAGAAAGCGCTCTTGAATTTAGAGCCCACATTGCTTATTTGAACTTGGACTGAGTCGATCGGGTACTCGGGGGACGAATCGACGTTCACTCGCTCCTCGCTGATCCGCAGGCCTTTCTGCTTGGCGGTGAAGTCTGCGTTGACGAGGTTGACGAACGAGTCAGATATGGGCTCGATTATGCCTTTGATGATCATGGCACGAAGAAGTCTAGTGTCCATATCGTCTGGGTCTCGAGCCGAGCGGTAGACAACTTTCACTGTCTTGATCCCATCTCCTCCAGCCACCAACTGCACAGCTAGCCTACCCAGTTTCTCAGCCAGTAGAACATATGGTGCCAATTCGGAGATAACCTGGAACAAGAAGAATAATAGATCACGACGTGTACATTTTTTGTGCAGAGTCTATGCTGTATGCCAAATCACCAATCAGTGCACTGTCTGTGCCTGATCAGACTCTACTTGAGAAAGAGTGACTGGGTTATCATTTCATTACTCCTCATAGCCCTTCGTTAGAAGTGCAACTATGATATTATTTCTTAATCTCTATGCGTAAAATATTTTGTGCGAAAAAGTTTTCTCTACAACTATTTTCTCGTGTTTGGTCGACACTTGCCAAAACAGTGGGCCGTGACGGCAGTGAAGGTGGCTGAAGGTGATGGGTCGTGGTGGAGGTAGGTGGTAGTGGTGGTTATTGGTGGTGGAGGTGTTAGTATGAGTTGTTGTTGTGCTCCTTCACTCTCCGGAAAATGGCTTACGGAATTGAAATTTATAAATCATTTTACATCATTTGAGGGAAAACACTTTACAGGAAAATATTTTACCTCGAACCAAACAGCACCAAAACACCAAAACACAGGAAATTGTTTTACCACCAACCAAACGGAGCCTCTTTTCTCACAATCAAACACAGACAAGGCATGATTTGTATATGTAGTATGCGTAGGGGGGATTTTGATTTTCGAGTTTTACTGACCTCTGCAGGGACCATCGGAGCATTGACAGCTGTTGCAGACAGTTCTCCTTTAAGTGCTCCAACTACAGCCTCAGCTATCTCAACAGCTACACCTTCCTGTAAATTTGGATACGAGCAGTTTGAAGGAACAAAGTGGTATTAGTAATCTACTCCAAGAGACCCAAATCAAGAACAGGTGATACGGGTAAAGTAATGTCCAGAAAAGGAGTAAAATAGTTGGACCTGCGCTTCTTTTGTGCTAGCTCCAAGATGAGGTGTTAAGATAACATTCTCAAGTTGCAGCAGTTTGTTATCCTTTTGGGGCGGTTCCACAGTGAAGACATCGAGTGCTGCCTGCAATGGTGTGAATAAGCAAACGAATTCAGGGCTGCGGACGTCAATTGACACAGTTTATCAAAGTCAAAACCTTAAAATTGTACAACAATCTATTGGGTTGAAAACAGGGTTAGTCATACCTGGGCAACTACTCCACTTTCAAGAGCCCTCACTAGTGCATCTTCATCAATAACACCACCCCTAGCGACATTCACAACGCGGACTCCTTTCTTCATCTTTGCAAATGTATTATCATTGAAGATCTTGTTGGTGGTAGGAGTGAGTGGCATATGAAGTGAAATGAAATCCGCGGTGGTGATTGCCTCATCAAAAGAGACCAAGTCCACACCAACTGCACGGGCTCTATCAGCTGGGGCATATGGATCATGTGCTATTACATGCATACCAAGCCCCTTTGCACGTCTAGCAACTTCAGATCCCACTTTCCCAAATCCCATAACAGCGACTGTCTTCCCAACAAGAGAGACACCAACGTACTTGTTACGCTGCCATTTACCTATAAGAAGTAAATTTCTAGTAAGTCATTGATACAGCTCGTTCTGAGAATAGAAGGCTAAGATCGCTTCAGAAGAGTTCATTACATATTTGCTCTTGAAATCATAACCTACTGATTTAATATACGTGTGACTATAACTACTGGACCTCTGTATTTTGTACGTTGTACCTCCAAATGATCAAGGAACATCAACTCCCTAATCTTGAAATGCCAAATCTCAACTCATTTACTAACCATACTGTATATTCTGCACCCCCTACTCAAATCACCTCTCTATACCCAAAAATAAAAGTTTAGACCAAGGGTGAATTATACCAACTTTAATAGTGTTAAAATGTTTACTTGCAAATAGCCCCTTTAACTAGCATCCACCTCTTGGTGTCTCAATCTGAAAACAATTCGCATGCACCAGATTTGGAAAAACAAATTAAAACTCAGAAAAAGTAAACCTTTGGTTGTTGCTTCATAATCATCTCAAACCATAGTCAAGGTCTCTCACTCACACTGCAGAGCCATAAAGAAGTGATGAATACCTCTTGCACACCAATCAGCTAGCAATTTGGCAAATTGACCAAAACTGCAGATTACTCTATAGTTTCCACCTAAAGCTAAATAGATTCCGTCTCCCATAAAGTGCGACACTACAATGATATTTCATCAATCTTTACATAGGTCGAACTGTAAAATTATAAAGTACTTATAGGACAAAATTGCAGCTAATTTTTGGAGTGGGATTATTTTCTGTTGTCAATGAAAAAAAGATAACCTCTATAAGTCACAATTATTATTATTATTATTATTATTATTATTATTATTATTATTATTATTATTATTATTATTATTATTATTATTATTATTATTATTATTGAGGCGTCTCCAACCTGGAGAATCAATCAGATGTCAAAAGTAGTCTTCATGAGTTTATTTTGATTAAACTTTGTCCCCTACACTATATTAATTATATCTGGAATAATTGCATCATTACTTTATACATTTGATGATGCCATGCTGTTCTTGGTTAACCTAAACCTCAAATAATAAAGAAATAAAATTGGCACCCACGATCATAGAGATTAACCGCCTAATTATATTAGTAAGTTCTAATTGTGGTGGTGACTCCAAGGTGGAAGCTTCGTTCTAGCTCTATTGTTTGATTTGATCTGAATTGCAAATTTTCTTTTAGAATGGAACACAAGCACATGGTACTATAGATCTGTGTCTCAGTCTATTCCAAACGATCCAATTGAGAGTCAATTTGGTTACCCAAAAGGTTCAGGACATGTATGCTGCACAAAAAGTGTGGATCAACACTTTCCATAACTAGCGGATTTAACAGAAACGAGTAGAGATCTAACAGCCAAAACAAGGATAGCATTTCATTTCAAAATTTACCCGATTTCATGGAGGCATCAGCCTGAGCGACATTCCTCGCCATGGAAGAAATCAAAGCAATGGCGTGTTCCGCGGCGGCGATGGTGTTGGCCGTGGGTGCATTCACGACGAGGCAACCGAATTCCGTCGCGGCCTGGAGATCAACATTGTCGATCCCCACCCCGGCCCTCCCAACCACCTTTAACTTTCCTTTGGAAGCGTCGAACACCTGGCGAGTCACTTTCGTCCCGCTCCTCACAATCAACGCATCGAACTTCGAGATCTCCGAGCAGAGCTGCTCCGGCGAGAGATCATACAAGCACTCGACCTCCCCGAAGGTCCGGAGGAGGTCGAGCCCGGCCTCTCCGAGTTTCTCGGAGACGAGGATCGTCGGCTTGGTGACGGAACCGGGTCGGTCCAGATCTTGGGAGAGAGCCACATCGGAGGAGTCGACTGTTTTGAGGACGTTTCTGAGGACCGGGGGCTGGAATTGGAGCGACGAATGGGAGAGTTTGGGGAAGGGGACGGCGGTGGAATTGGTGGAGGAGTTGGAGAAGGAGAGGTGAGAGAATTTTCTTGAAGAAGAAGAGGTTATGGAAGGAGGTGTGAGAATGGAATTCGGAGAAGAAGCTGATGCTGCCATGGCTAATATTTTTTTTTTGTTCTTTTCTTTTTTTCGTATTGTTTTTCTGTCTCTGTTTGTGTCTCTCCTAGTGGTTGTTGCTGTGACTCAGAAATTGTTGGGAGAGGAGGAAAGATAGTTGGTATATTTATAACAGGGCTTCAACACCGGAGACGGGAGAGGCGGATGCGGAGAGTTACCAGCCAACATTAGAGCATCTCCAACAGATGGAGAAAAACGTTCTTTGGAGTATATTTAGGCCAGTTTTGTCCAAAAACCAGCTCCAACAGCTGGTGTAAAAGCTGACCTAAATTTACACCAGCCTATTTCCTGGACAAAACTAAAGACTACTATTCACTGGTGGAAAACATTAAAAAATTCAAGTTTAATCTGGAGCCACTGATTGTTTGATGATGGCAACTAAAAAGTAATAAAAAAAGGGATGGTAGCTTATATTTAGGCCTACTGCTGGAGCAACAACTCAAAAAGTGTAGGAGTAAAATTTAGGGCAGAAACAAATTTAGTCCAAAGAACGTTTTGTTGTTGGAGATGCTCTTAGATCTCTGTCCTCCTCCACCTTCAATTTACGGAAGCTTCCACCTACTTCAATAGCACAACCACATCAGCACTAACACCTAATATTGTATAACTATATTTTTTCGTCTGTATGGATACATTTATGCTACAATATATTGTTATCTTGGGATTTAAACAAGAGTTAAAAAAGAAAGAATCTCTCTACTAAAGCAACTAAAGCAAGAGAGAAACCCTAACACTAGCCGCCACGAAGGACGATGTGGCGTGCAGGTACAAAGAATGAGTCTTACGATGGAGGAGGGAGAGATTGTAGTATAATTCGAGCATAAATATTGTGCTCAAGCGGAGAAAGACTTCAGCAACATGGCTGATCGGGAAGTTCCTTGGGAGAAACCCTATCAACGGAGGAGCCATAATCAACTACTCCAATCGCTGGATTGAGGGGATGAAGTCAAATTCTTTGAGATAAAATCCAACACTTTCATCCTTAGGTTTCCAACGAAATCATGCATGGATAGGGTGAGGGGGGGGGGGGGGGGGGTTCCCTGGGCCTACGAGGGTCAAATGTTATTGTAGAAATTGTGGGAGTTGGGAATGGAAGCATATGCGGTAGAGTTTGACACAATCGATGTGTGCATCTAGGTGCTTAACCTCCCTATCCATGTAATCAATAAGGAGTCATGGATTAAGGTGGCAAGGGAAGTTGGCGACATCGTGGGTTCAGATTAGAGAATGTTACGATGAAACCTCCACATACTTTCGGGTACCAACCCGAGTGTCCAGCGAAAAATCGCTGAGAAGGGGAGTGTACGCACAAATAAAGGATGAAAATGTTTTGCTGGATTTTTTATATGAGAGGATACTGCGATTGTGTCAATGGTGTGGGAGGATCACTCACCAAAGTTAAAAGTGCTGAGAAAGACAAGCCAATATTGATTAACGTGGGGCACCAGACTATTGTTCATGGCTCCTTTTTCAGCCACCGACGCGTAAACAAGAAGGAGGCCAACAAAAAGTACCTAGAGTGATCCAAAGACCATATGCAAGACACTCCTCTATCGAAAGGCACTGTTTGGCGCTGATATTCGTAGTGTAAATTCAAAGCATTAAATTTCTTCACACAAAGTGGTAGTAATCACCAAGAATGACCCCTTGTGACGCACCGACACCCGCTGGGGAACTTGCAAAGTGGTTACTGATTTTATCAATGTACGACATTTCGTGCACAAGACCAAAGGTGATCAAGTCCCAGTCTGTCACTAATCTGCTTGCGCAATTCCCAGATGGCTTGCACGAGCCCAAGCAAGGGGAGGTTCTAGGAGACCTAGAAATCCATCAAGTAGAGGGAAAAGTGGTCTTTGACGGCTCCTCTTGAAGGTCTGGAGGAGGTGCGGGAATTGTTCTAACAACACCAGTGGGCGAACTGGTGCAAATTTCATATACACTCGATTGCACAGTCACCAATAATGAAACAAAATATGAAGCTTTGAACGCAGGACTACTCGCAGCCAAAAACTTGCCAGTCAAACACTTGGTCATAACAGGAGACTCCAAGCTTATAGTGACACAATCATCACAAGAGTTCGTACTGAAAGAGATTACTTTACTAAGTTACCGTATTGTAGTTCAAAGACAGACCACTAGCTTCGAATCAGTTCCAAACGAGCATACGCCTAGATATGATAAGAGGTAGGCGAACGCTCTAGCTACGCTAGGTTCGTAGGTCTCAAAATATAAGTGCCCAAAAACCATCCTCATTCAAACAACTCCATCCAAGCCATGGCGGAACAAGGAGATTAAGCAAGAGGCGGATATTGGAGGTAAAAGATAATTGAAATTATCACGAAAGGCGGGAGCAGCAAAGATCGAAGCTATCTCAAAGGAACATTCATCATGCAGGAAATAGTACTTTACTACAAGGGATGTAGGGTTTCAATGAAGGATGTGCAGTGGAAATACAATTAAAATTTACTCATCAAAGTCCTCCATGAATTGCATGTTAAGATCTCATAACGGGATAAAAGAAGCAATAGGTTTGTGTGATCATAATGAAGAATAGTGTCCTTGTCTCTACCGGTACCTTAGGATTGCCAACTGAAATCTTCTCCACGCCTTGTGCTAGAAACGTAGAAGAAGGAATCGCCAGGAGCTTGATCAAATCAAGCGGATTACGCAATACTACTCTCTCTCCGACATGTAGGGGGTGTCGTGCGCCTCTGTACTCTCTCTCCTTGCTCTGATTATTTCACTCAATGACAACTCTTATGAAATAATAGAGCTAGGAATCCTCTTTTATAATCAATACCAAACTTGCCCAATACTAATCCTGTTCATACACGAATTAGTCCACTTTGCTACTTAGTCCAACTAACTTTGCATGTGGTTGCTTTTTGATCCTTGATCCATATTATTGTTAATTAGTCCAACTAATTAACATCCATATCCAGTTTAATTCTTTTGGTATGTGACCCTGCATGTTTCTATTAAGTTGGAAGTAACAATTGAAACATTGAGCGGTGTCTTCGCAACACATCAATGCCACCCAACTAATAGAAATAGTTAGTGATCTGACAAACCTTGTGCCCAATGTTACCGTGTTATGTATGTTCTTTTATCTCTACATCCGGATTGGACACAAGACATAAACGTCACACTCTTATATCCAATCGGTAGTTTCTCGATCCTGGGAATAGGCTTATCTGAACAGATAACAATAATATCTGAGTCTGGTCAAACATTCCATAAGCTCTACTCGTCGAGTGGCCCGCGGATATTTTCTCCCATTATGTGGGAGGGACAAATCCTCTCTACATCACTACCATATCTCAGCTTGCTTCATATCATGTCTGATTACCGCTTTTATAATTATCCAGGTACAGTGTAACGTTTGACGGGATCAAAACATGATAATTCACAACTAGAGTATCTAGTGACTTCAATTCTAAGGACTACAACACCATTGCCACTACGAGAAGCACTTGTGACATTCACATAATTCATATGTAGCGTTCTCGTGGTGGGTCAATCTAGTATGCCATTACTCCTAATGCATACCCATGTGTTAGACTTGGTATCTCCATATCAATCTATCCACGTACTAGTCTCCATGCATAGTGATTGTCCTGATAATAAATATACTTGACTAGAGATATTTAAGATAAACAACAATTATAATCTAAGGACTTCATTATATTAAATATCTCCATAAATAATAAATGAATATTCTAGCCAAAAACAATGTCCATACTAAAATAAGATTGCCTATAGGGCATCTACTCCAACAAGGTCCCCATAGGAATCCTCATGAGACGCTTAATTGAGCTAAAATGCCAGATTCTCTTAGAAGAGGTGGACAAAGAATGTTGCAGGCGAAATGAGATCTATCTGTACAGAAGAGTACAAAGACAAGGATACTAATGGCCTCAAATGAGCTCCCATGCAGCCCTTGTGCAAGCCCAGTGTGAGAACTGCAGTCTAGTGTACGAAATCCCTGAAGTTCGCAATATGAATAATGATCAAAGCTGGAGGAAGCCATTCATAGACTACTTGATACAAAATGCCCCCCGTTGAGAAAAAGCAGGCCGTAGTAGTAAAGAAGAAAGCTCGCAAATATGAGGTGGTAGAAGGCACCTTGTTCAGAAGAAGCGTCGTAGGAGCTCCCCTCAGGTGCCTCATAGGCCAAGAGACCGACGAAATAATGGAATCACTCATGCACTTGAACACCAAAAAGGGGCGAAGTTGTGGCATCAACTCACCTCCATGGGATATTTTTGGCCATCGATGTAAGCTGACTATCGCGAAAAGGTGTGAAGGTGTAAAGAATGCCAATTCCACGACAACCTCATATGTGCGCCTTCAGTCAATTTACAAGCCCTAAGGAAACCTTGGGGATTACACACATGTGCATTAGACTTTATTGGTCCTATGAACCTTGCATCCAAATGGAATGTCTGGATCCAGACAGGAACAAAGCTCTCTATAAAGTGGGTGGAAGCTTTGCCACATAAAAAAGTTTCTCAAGGAATTGTCATTAATTTCATCCAAGAGAACTCAACTGTAAATTTAGGATCCCAAACACTATCCTATCTAACAATGAAAACCCGTTTTACAATACTCATGTCTCGACAAAGCTTTAAGAACAGAACATTCGCCAACTTCATTCAACCACCTACTACTCCTAGGGAAATGATAAAGCTAAGGGAACCAATAAGACCTTGAAGAAAATCATAGCCAAGATGGTGGACCACGAGCAGAAGAAATGGATCGAAAAATTGCACATAGCATTATTGTCTTATCACAACTCATTAAGGACCCACATGGGTGCAAGTCCTTTCTCACTATTCTATGGAGTGGATGTTGTTCTCCCAGCTGAGATTGAAATCCCTTCAGCAAGACAAGGATTTTACAGTGGGACCTTACCAAGCTGGTTTCCCGGTGGGACGATACTAAGCTGGTTAACTTGGATTATTGGAGGGATATACCTATTGTTGGGGGAGGTGTTTCCATCAACGCCATCTCTGTGTCGTGACATGACCAGATCACCAAGAGTTTATTTAAGCTTCATGCTGGGTTCACCAATGTGTATGGGTTTGTGTGACAGAGATGATGTAAAAGTGTTATTAAATCGATCTAATACAACTCCTAGTTATCACTATGTATTGAAACACAGAGAGATGAGTGATCGTGGGGATTGGAGTAAAGAAATGTGTAATGTAAAGGATTGAAGCAATTTGTTATGACTTGGAATAGTGGATTATCCAAAGAACCTATGGGAAGAGGATGACCCTCCTATATATACACATCGAGTAGCAACGGTCATTGGGAGTTATGACGTTAATCACGCCCCAATAAGGCCATCAACGTTGCGGATGTCATAGCAGATATCTCAGGAAACTTTTAATGGTTTTGCGCTTATAAAGGGGTTGAACAAGTCTCTTTTATGACATAAATTTCAGGGGTGACAAGTTATCCAGAGCTACATGACCTGTGTGAGTCACTTACATACGTGTACAATCAGTTGTTTGAACAGTTGGAATTCCTCGCAAATCTAATAACTTATAACTTTAAAATTAAAATTCATGTGATAAAAACATCCTATGTCAAAGTACCAAAAGATCTCACTAGAGGTGGTGGGGAGTGAAGTGGAAGGTGCCTGTTTGAGTAGCAAGCTGAAGCTCGAGAAGCATATCGTATTCAAACTGTGAAGTCTCAGAGATATCATCAGGAGTAACAATAGCGTGAGTTTAATTCTCTTCCAATTTGGGTTTAAGGACTATTAAACAAGTAGTTAACCGAACTTCTGAACCCACAATATAAGCCATTACAGATAGGATAGTTAGGAAGCCTATGTCCTTGCTTACGATAGTAAGTTCTATAGCTATCCATGTATGATAACCTACGTAGCCGAAAAGGACCGAAAGAAAATAGAGATCCAAGAGTGTAGGAAATAACCCTCACGTACATCTAACCAACAACAACTAGACTTACTCAAACAAAATAGAGCACATAATCGAATTCGGAGGGTAAAAGAACCTTGAGAATTCGTGAAAACATGTCAAAAAAATGAGCAAAAGCAATAAAACTGGGTTGGTCGTCAAAGATTTGACCGACAAACAATCCAGAGGACAACAAGGATATTAAAAATGACAAAAAGACTCCATGGGCAGTTTTGTAAATTCAAATAACCTTAAGAATCAGTCTGAGCTGGTTCAAATTTAGAGCAAAATTGAGCGAGAGCAATTAGTCAGACGCGGTTTTCGGAGTGAATAGGGAGGGCGTCCACATGTTAGGCAGTGGGCTCACGAGGAGCATTATGGCCTTCTTCAGCATCAGGGTTTTCAAGCCCCTTTGTTCACATGTGTTTTCTTACCTTTGTTTCATGGTTTTATGTTTTGATTTAACTCTTACTTATCAGTCGCATTGTTGATGTTGTCTTGCAAGTTGGGGGGGTTTCCCCAGTACTTCACAATCCCTTTTTATTAATGGAACTCCCGCCGTTTATCCAAAAAAAGAAGAAAACAATTGGAAATAGCGACGTAGATCTATGCACTTCTACATAAAATAACTGCGGCCAATATAATTACATATCATAACACGTTCACTAAGTTGGAACTTCATGTTTGTGCCCAATGGATGGACATGCCTTAGTGCTTGTTTTGTACGTGTTTCGAAACAAAAAATGGCAATGTTTTTCGAAACAACTACTTTAAATAAATAGAACAATGTAAAAAATAGGCGGTCGCAACTAGATGGTCGCTCAAGTGGTAGAGCGTTGGAAGCCCATGCATGAGGTTCTGGGTTCAAATCTGGAACATTTTTTTCTAAAAAAAAGGGACGGTAAAAAACAAACTGTCTCTCTAAGAAAAAAAACTGTCAAACATGTTGTTAGAAACCAGAGCCGAAGCAATTGAGGTGAACGATCGTGTATTAAACTTAGATAAAATAGTGTACAATAGATCCTATATATGGTAGATTAGACTTAGTGTGAATATCTGTAGTTTGTTCCAACGAAGTAACAAGTTGCAAACGTATTGTGCCGAAACGAATGTGTTGACGGACAAAGTGACAATCGAGTTCAATGTGTTTGGTCCACTCATGAAAGACATCATTGTGCGCGATCCAGATGGCACTAAGGTTTTCATAACATATAGGAGTAGAAGAGGACTGTGGCATACTCATATCAGCTAATAGCCAGCGAAGCCAGATGAGCTCCTGTGTGGCGTCACCTAGAACGATATTTTGACTCGGTGCTGGATCGAGAAACGACAATTTGCTTCTTGCTGCACCAGGATATAAGTGAGTCACCCAAGAAGAAACTATACCCAGTAGTGGAGCTTCTATCAGTAGGATCACCAGCTCAATCAGCATCCGAAAAGGAGTTGATTGCCTATAGGGCATCTACTCCAACAAGGTCCCCATAGGAATCCTCCCGAGACGCTTAATTGAGCTAAAAGGCCAGATTCTCTTAGAAGAGGTGGACAAAGAATGTTGCAGGCGAAGTGAGATCTATTTTTACAGAAGAGTACAAAGACAAGGATACTAATGGCCTCAAATGAGCTCCCATGCAGCCCTTGTGCAAGCCCAGTGTGAGAACTGCAGTCTAGTGTACGAAATCCCTGAAGTTTGCAATATTAATAATGATCAAAGCTGGAGGAAGCCATTCATAGACTACTTGATACAAAATGCCCCCCATTGAGAAAAAGCAGGCCGTAGTAGTAAAGAAGAAAGCTCGCAAATATGAGGTGGTAGAAGGCACCTTGTTCAGAAGAAGCGTCGCAGGAGCTCCCCTCAGGTGCCTCATAGGCCAAGAGACTAACGAAATAATGGAATCACTCATGCACTTGAACACCAAAAAGGGGCGAAGTTGTGGCATCAACTCATCTCCATGGGATATTTTTGGCCATCGATGTAAGCCGACTATCGCGAAAAGGTGTGAAGGTGTAAAGAATGCCAATTCCACGACAACCTCATATGTGCGCCTTCAGTCAATTTACAAGCCCTAAGGACACCTTGGGGATTACACACATGTGCATTGGACTTTATTGGTCCTATGAACATTGCATCCAAATGGAATGTCTGGATCCAGACAGGAAAAAAGCTCTCTATAAAGTGGGTAGAAGCTTTGCCACATAAAAAAGTTTCTCAAGGAATTGTGATTAATTTCATCCAAGAGAACTCAGCTGTAAAGTTAGGATCCCAAACACTATCCTATCTAACAATGAAAACCCGTTTTACAATACTCATGTCTCGACAAAGCTTTAAGAACATAACATTCGCCAACTTCATTCAACCACCTACTACTCCTAGGGAAATGATAAAGCTAAGGGAACCAATAAGACCTTGAAGAAAATCATAGCCAAGATGGTGGACGATGAGCAGAAGAAATGGATCGAAAAATTGCACATAGCATTATTGGCTTATCACAACTCATTAAGGACCCACATGGGTGCAAGTCCTTTCTCACTATTCTATGGAGTGGATGTTGTTCTCCCAGCTGAGATTGAAATTCCTTCAGCAAGACAAGGATTTTACAGTGGGACCTTACCAAGCTGGTTTCCCGGTGGGACGATACTAAGCTGGTTAACTTGGATTATTGGAGGGATATACCTATTGTTGGGGGAGGTGTTTCCATCAATACCATCTCTGTGTCGTGACATGATCAGATCACCAAGAGTTTATTGAAGCTTCATGCTGGGTTTCACCAATGTGTATGGGTTTGTGTGACAGAGATGATGGAAAAGTGTTATTAAATCGATCTAATACAACTCCTAGTTATCACTATGTATTGAAACACAGAGAGATGAGTGATCGTGGGGATTGGAGTAAAGAAATGTGTAATGTAAAGGAGAGAAGCAATTTGTTATGACTTGGAATAGTGGATTATCCAAAGAACCTATGGGAAGAGGATGACCCTCCTATATATACACATCGAGTAGCAACGGTCATTGGGCGTTATGACGTTAATCACGCCCCATTAAGGCCATCAACGTTGCGGATGTCATAGCAGATGTCTCAGGAAACTTTTAATGGTTGTGCGCTTATAAAGGGGTTGAACAAGTCTCTTTTATGACATAAATTTCAGGGGTGACAAGTTATCCAGAGCTACATGACCTGTGTGAGTAACTTACATACGTGTACAATCAGTTGTTTGAACAGTTGGACTTCCTCGCAAATCTAATAATTTATGACTTTAAAATTAAAATTCATGTGATAACAACATCCTATGTCAAAGTACCAAAAGATCTCACTAGAGGTGGTGGGGAGTGAAGTGGAAGGTGCCTGTTTAAGTAGCAAGCTGAAGCTCGAGAAGCATATCGTATTCAAACTGTGAAGTTCAGAGATATCATCAGGAGTAACAATAGCGTCAGTGTAATTCTCTTCCAATTTGGGTTTTAAGGACTATTAGACAAGTAGTTAACCGAACTTCTGAACCCACAATATAAGCCATTACAGATAGGATAATTAGGAAGCCTATGTCCTTGCTTACGATAGTAAGTTCTATAGCTATCCATGTATGATAACCTACGTAGCCGAAAATAGGACCGAAAGGAAATAGAGATCCAAGAGTGTAGGAAATAACCCTCACGTACATCTAACCAACAACAACTAGACTTACTCAAACAAAATAGAGCACATAATCGAATTCGGAGGGTAAAAGAACCTTGAGAATTCGTGAAAACATGTCAGAAAAATGAGCAAAAGCAACAAAACTGGGTTGGTCGTCAAAGATTTGACCGACAAACAATCCAGAGGACAACAAGGATATTAAAAATGACAAAAAGACTCCATGGGCAGTTTTGTAAATTCGAATAACCTTAAGAATCAGTCTGAGCTGGTTCAAATTTAGACCAAAAGTGAGCGAGAGCAATTAGTCAGACGCGGTTTCCGGAGTGAATAGGGAGGGCGTCCACATGTTAGGCAGTGGGCTCATGAGGAGCATTATGGCCTTCTTCAGCATCAGGGTTTTCAAGCCCCTTTGTTCACATGTGTTTTCTTACCTTTGTTTCATGGTTTTATGTTTTGATTTAACTCTTACTTATCTGTCGCGTGGTTGATGTTGTCTTGCAAGTTGGGGGGTTTCCCCAGTACTTCACAATCCCTTTTTATTAATGGAACTCCCGCCGTTTATCCAAAAAAAGAAGAAAACAATTGGAAATAGCGACATATATCTATGCACTTCTACATAAAAGAACTGCGGCCAATATAATTACATATCATAACACGTTCACTAAGTTGGAACTTCATGTTTGTGCCCAATGGATGGACATGCCTTAGAGCTTGTTTCGTACGTGTTTCGAAACAAAAAATGGCAATGTTTTCCGAAACAACTACTTTAAATAAATAGAACAATGTAAAAAATAGGCGGTCGCAACTAGGATGGTCGCTCAAGTGGTAGAGCGTTGGAAGCCCATGCATGAGGTCCTGGGTTCAAAATCTGGAACATTTTTTTCTAAAAAAAATGGACGGTAAAAAACAAACTGTCTCTCTAAGAAAAAAACTGTCAAACATGTTGTTAGAAACCAGAGCCGAAGCAATTGAGGCGAACGATCATGTATTAAACTTAGATAAAATAGTGTACAATAGATCCTATATATGGGCTATACAACAAGTGTAAACAATAGTCTCTCTCTCTCTCTCTCTCTATATATATATATATATATATATATCATAACAGGCCCCCCTCAAACTGAAGCTGTCGTGATAAGCGGAAGTTTGGAGAGAAGATCCCGAAAACACCCTGGCAGATGAGACTTAGTGTGAATATCTGCAGTTTGTTCCAACGAAGTAACAAGTTGCAAACGTATTGTGCCGAAACGAATGTGTTGACGGACAAAGTGACAATCGAGTTCAATGTGTTTGGTCCACTCATGAAAGACATCATTGTGCGCGATCCAGATGGCACTAAGGTTTTCATAACATATAGTAGTAGAAGAGGACTGTGGCATACTCATATCAGCTAATAGCCAGCGAAGCCAGATGAGCTCCTGTGTGGCGTCACCTAGAACGATATTTTGACTCGGTGCTGGATCGAGAAACGACAATTTGCTTCTTGCTGCACCACGATATAAGTGAGTCACCCAAGAAGAAACTGTACCCAGTAGTGGAGCTTCTATCAGTAGGATCACCAGCCCAAACAGCATCCGAAAAACCATGTGGGATTGGTGTAGACCGAGCAGAGAAATGAAGACCACGAAACAAGGTACCTTTGACGTAACGACGAATCCGAAGAACAGTAGCTTAATGTGTTGATCGTGGAGCAGTGAGAAACCGGCAGACCTGATGAACAACATACTGTAAGTCACGACGAGTGACTGTGAGACCAAACAGACTACCAACAATCTGTCTGTATCAAGTAGGATTAGAAAGAGGTTCACCCTCTAAGGGAGTCAGCTTTATTGGGCTCCAATGGTGTGGAGGCAACCTTTGCATCGGTCAGTCCTGCACGAGCAAGAATATCAGAAGCATACTTGGTCTGAGATAATGAGTAACCGTCAGCATCAGAAGTAGACCCAAGAAATAACTGTCAGACCCCAAGTCGTTCATCTCAAAATGGTTGTTCAAGGACTTCTTTAGCTCACGAATACCAATGGGAACATCTCCGGTAATGATCATATCATCAACATATATTAACAAGATAGTTCCACGATCCGCATGGAGAATGAATAGAGCTGCGTCATAAGCACTAGAAGGGACCCAAACTGAAGCATTGTGGAGCAGAAATTATCAAACCAAGCCCGATGGGCTTGCTTCAGACCATATAATGCACGACGTAGGAGAAATACATGTGAGCTGTGAACACCAAGCCCATGGGGAGGTTTCATATACACTGCAACAACCCCCTTATCCGGCTCGGACAAGACCGGGAGGGCGATGCTAAAAGTAACGGCGGAAATCAAAAGCATAACATCCCACTTATTAATTACATGATATTAAACATCCAAAAGTCATTAGATATTACATAAGTCTTTCCAAACTACTACATAAGGTGAGCTAGCCAACTACATCACTACTCGTGCTGAAAACCGTCTACGTGAGTCCCGTACCCTGCTATGCCATAGTCCTCAGCTCCTAAGCCTGCGGTGGGAAGGAAACAGGAACCGCAGTTTCAAAGTCAGTACAAAAGACTGAGTAAGCGACACCCAAGCATGTAAAACAGATGAAGAGTGAATATCTTTTCTTTTGCAATAACTCAGAACAGGAAATAAATAACAGGAATAAAATAACTTCTCTGAAACAAAAGTTCAACTGAAACTTCTCTTCTTTACTAAACTTCCTTCTTCTATAACATCCAAAACTCAGGAAAATGTTGTATTATTATTCTGTGTTGATACGGGGAAGATCTACTATACTATCACTAGCAGCCATGACCTTAAGTGCCGGCACCCCCCTAAGACTCCTCGCGGCCAGAGAGGTGAGTACATGGAGCGACCCGGCAGGTTGCGACCGGGTTAAAATAAGCGGGTCGAGAGGACAGAGCCAACACGACCAATCTAGATAAAAGAAATCACAACGATCCCCGCACAACTCTTTCCACTTTAATTAATTGTGCATTAATGATATTCGTGTGACAGTAATAAACAGAGCAACTTCTGAAAATATAAGAACGTCACAATTTAACATGAAAATAAACAATAAATATTTTGAGACGAATATAAAAGCTAAAACGAGACACGAAAGGAACTAGGCTCGCAAGACTTGGCATGTTCACTTACCTTACTTTCCGTAGCAAAAGCACGTCCTAGCAGTGGCTCGGGCCTACAAAGACGTCACCTACAAATCGTGTCTTCTACGTCAACAAATATCCAAATAAAATGCTATAAGTCCTAAAGAATATTTATATCAATTTAAACCCCACTATTTATATTTCTATCATTTTATTACCCACTTATAATTTCTTAGAAATAAAACAACTCATCTATTTAAACAACTATTATTATTATTATTATTATTAATAAAAAGTGATTTAATTAGAAAAGTATGAGCTATAGAAATTATACTTAAGAATTAATTTGAATTATAATGACAATGTGATTTTCGACTATTATATTTTTAAGAAAACTATACACGACACTATAATATTTAGAAAGTCTAATTTTACAAGTTTAGTAACTAATGTTATAGACTTTGCAATTAAACAATATTTAATAAAAACTTTTACAAAAACGTGTCTATTTTAGTTTCAAACAACTTGTTTACTATTTCTTTAACCGAATAAATTTTCCGAGACAAAAGCTTCTATTTTTAGATATTATCTTTAAACCCAAAATTATTATTATTATTATTATTATTATTAAAAGTGACTAATAAAATTATACAAATTCTAACTTGTAATAAAAATCAACAAATACTCTAAATTATATTAAAACAGTTATATTAAAAGACACTAGCTACCCTAAAGTTTCTGAAAACATCAAACAGTCCCCCCCTTTTCATGTTAAAATATTTCTGAAAATTACACTTTGACCCCTTTTTCAAGAACAACTCATTTTAGTTCTTCAAATCCTAAATCTAGCTATCAAATTCAGGTTTTGATTATGTAAAATGACTAAACAGAGGGTGTAGCACATACCTAGGCCAAAAATGGCCGGAAACCGTTGAGATACGCGTCGGGTCGAAGTCTCGAATCGGAGTCGTCGGACTTTGAAGCTCACTCGCCGGAATTAATGGCTTCTTGGCCGGTTCTGGGTCTTCTACTGTCTTAGTCGAGGCTCTAGGAGTCTACTGGAAGCAGTGGGAGAGAGTGGGTGGCGCTGGTGGTGATTTCCCGAGTTGGTCGCCGGAAACAATGGTGGCGGCGGCGGCAGTGACGGCTTCCGCTGCTGCTGCTGCTGCTACTATCTGGCTTCTCCGACCCCTCCTGGGTTCTCAACCAATTAAGAGAAGCTGAGAGAGAGAGGGACGAAGAGGAGAGAGAGGGTGGTGGTGAAGTGGGTCTTCTCGGTGGTTGACCCGACGGGAACCACGACGGTGGTGGCTCTGTTTCTCCCTGCTAGCAGCTGCTGCAGTGGTCTCCGAACAGAGAAGAGGTGAGAGTGAGAGGAAACAGGGGTTGAGATGGAGCAGTGGTGGACTTGGTGGTTCTTGCTGCCGGAAACAATGGCGGCAGTGGCGGATGGGGGTGGCTGCTACCTCACTTCCTCCGCTGCTGCTGCTGTTTTCTGGTGGCAGGTAGGTGGAGGGAGAGAGTGAGGGATGAAGGTGGTGATGGTGGTGGGTGTTGCCGAGGTTTCAACAACGACAATGGTGGTGACGATGATGTTGATGGTGGTGAAGTTGAAGGGGACGCTGGTTGAGATGGTGGTTGTGGTTATGGAGTTGGAGGCTGCTGCTGTGGTGCGAGGGAAAGGGGGTGAGGGCTTTTATAGCCAGGCTGAGGGCGGTGGAGAGTGGGGCGGTGTGTGCTGGTGGCGGTGATGTCCTTTGCCGTGAAGGCAAAGGAAGAAGAGGTGGGTTCTGGAAATTGAATAATAGGCATTGGCAAATAATTGGGTGTGGTGGAGGTATCAAAAGTGGTAGTAATTGGGTGTATCCTACACGCAGTATCTCGCGGTGGTCGTATACGCGCTATCATTCTAAAAATTTAAAGAAAAGCCCGCTTATTTATTTCTTGAATATTTTTCTAACGATTTCTAAAATCTTACCTACAAATCTCTTAGCTACAAAATAACATAATATCTCACCCAACTTATTTGTTTGTTTATTTTGCAACTAAATTCTTATTTTAGCCTTCTAAAATTAATTCAATATTGCTAATATAATGTTTTTCTAAAACCTCACAAAATTTCTTAGCTATAAAATTTGCAATAATTTTCCCAACCTTATTTTCTTAATTAATTTTCTTAATTAACTTTCCAAATGACTATTTTACCCTTGTCAATTAGACGGGGTATTACATTCTTCCCCCCCTTAAACGGAGCTTCGTCCTCGAAGCTAAAATCACACAACTAATCATAATTCTCAGATAACCCAACCAGCAAGTATTCAACATGATTAATATCACACGGCTGGCAAGTAATTTCACGTAACAAATAATAGCAAGTAGCAAGTAGCCATTTTAAGATATACTTAGTGCAGCACGTAACACCAAATTAGGTCGTGGTCACATCTATCTAATTAATTGGTCTTAGTCTCATTCAAATTCTAAGTCTCAAGGTCAAACGTGTCTCAAAGGTATTCAAACATATCTCAAAGGTACTTAAGACGTGAAAATAGCAAACTTAAGACGAAATGATATTTAAACGGAGGGTTGCGTCCTCTCCCCCTTAGAGAGTGACGTCCTCGGAACTCCTTTTGAATTTATCGTCTAACTTTACTCTGATCATCCGGTCGGAAGTTGACTTGAATACAATGTAAGACATGGCTTCTATTAGTCTCTTACTTCATAATCCATAGAACATGTTGAAGAACATGAGAACCCTACGGTACCAACTAATTAAAATGTAGGGTAGCCCTAAAATTGTACAGCCTCTAGAATCGATTGATAAGAAAACCAACGTCCCAAGACTCAAAAATTTATTTAACAAATGACTGCGATTTGCTACCCAGCATCGACATATAATACCATCTATGTGAGGCCCCATTTCGTACCATAATCCTATAGACGAAGCCTCAAAGCTCCAAATGATAAAACTATTGCTATAAAATCTTCCAAAGACTGGATAGACAACAAAAGCCACATTTATTTCTGATTTTATATTAATAGTAATCCCATACATAAATCAACAGAGGAACTATAACATACTTCATTGATACATCACATCTAGTTCTATGGGCTCCCTGACTCCAAAGATAGATCCATGCTAACATTTATGTTCCTCTAGCAATAATTAAGTAGCCAAAAATCCAAGTAGTAATGCCCCAGACAGCTATGAACTTTTTAGCCACACAGAGCGCTCGATTCACCACAACGGAGGATCCACGAAAACAAAACCTCGCGATTCTATGGATTTGTAACCATCTGTCCAATAACTAAGTGGTCGTTTCCGAAATTCCCGAGACTTGTAATAATTTGTGATGACCAGACTCCCAAACAATTTATTTACCTTCAATTTTGAGAACCCAACACGAACTAAGTTTTAGTGAGAAAACCTCAATTGCAAGAAGGACTTGTAATAGGACTTAATTGAAGAGTGTATGCTGCAATAAGACGTTAACAACGAGGCCCAAATATAATTTATGTGAACAATATGCACCACCAAGAAATGAACATTATATCACCGAGGCATATTATCATATTAGATGATTCCCAAAAAGAGAACTCCCGATAATATCATTAACTAAATCCTTGGGGTAGTTTCTCTGATGACAATATAACTCCAAATGGATATTCCAAACTGTCGCAATACCTCAATTTGGTCTAGTTGAAGGCATGTAGAATCCAGTGGGCGAACCCTATGAACTTTGGTCAAATTTCCAACGTCTCCTCAGTTTCCCCTTGTTTTGAAGTTAATTGAGCTTGACTGTTGATTGCCTGATACTCAAAATCTTACTCATATTTGGTTTATTTCTTGTAAATCGAACTTCCCTTGCTTAGTTGACAACGAACTCTCTAAAACCTTATCCTTAGATCCTATTGTTCGAGATATGTTATGTGGAGAGATTAAGTCTTTATCTCTTGCTTCACAGAAGGACCATTTCGAAGTACATTTGTTATTCTTGTCCAAGTTATATTTCTCACGACTATGATCGATTGAGTGATAACATACCACAAAGTACATATTTCCATGCTACCATACCATGAGAAGTCAAATAGTCCAGCTCATATAAGTCTTAAATTTTATAGTTGGTGATTTATGCAGATCCATTACTGAGCTAACTATTCCTGGAGGTTTTTAACTATGCCACATACGTTTCCCTTTTAGTATTATAATCTGACCCAGAACAACTTTTTAAGTCCATCACTCTGCGTAGTCCCAAATTTGTTACTCCAGAGTTCAATCAAATAAATTAGAATGCTCCTTGACCTCAGGTTTAAACTAGTCTCCATATTTTTAAGTTAAAATACACCTCAAGGTTCCAATACAAACTCCAAATTCATCTTAACCTCTTATCTCGTTTTATTTCAATAAACCTCGGATCGCAAAACGTAAGCTAGACGACAAGACTCCCAATGGCATGCGCGAACACATCTAGGAACAAATTCGTAATTGAACATATATTCCAAATGTAAACAAATACTCCGTAACAATATTCCAGATATTTTCCCAGGAGCGGAAGTGATAATCTTTTAATATTTTCGATAGCAGTATAATGATTCCCAGATAAAGTCATGAAAGAATCAACTCCAAATGTTGACTTAGCAGACCTCAAACAATACTTCCAAAGTTTTGGGTTATCACTCCAAGAGAGTCACTAGATCAGAAAATTTGAGGTACATCTTATGCAAGATTTAGAGCAAACCTGACTAAACATGTGATTTGATCTAAGTCTTGTAGGCGAACATTGGTGCTTCACAATTTAAACATCAACCCTCTCAAGTTAGTTCCAAAACTCCAAAAGTAATATACAACTGAACAGAGATCCCAACCTTCAAGCATCACTAGGATGACAAGACTCCAAGTAACAACTCAATTACTTAAATATCATTAGACCACACAAATTATTTACGATAACCAATCTAGCATAGACCTCTGATCACAAATCATGAAGAAGTACACTCAAATCAACCATTAACACCTGGAGACCCCCTAATAACTAAGGCCGTAAAATTACAATTGAAGCAGGTTGAAAATTGCGGGTTGACCTCATTGATTCTCAGGTGAGGGAGGGTGGGATTTCCCTTGTCTACCTTGAAAATACACCGTTTGATTTACTGAAAGACTCCCAAGATTAATTCTTTCTTGACCTCAAATTCCAAATTACCATCCCAATCCGTATCCAGAGTACGTCATCAAATTTATGTACAAACATTGTAATCGAAACTAAGATTCGTCAGTCAAGTATATTAATATTCTTACCACATATTTCCCCTCAGATGGTTCATGAAGTCATTTACCCTTTTCAATATTACTATCGAACGAAGGTTTCCCCCATGTGGTTATTGTTTTAGGCAGTCTATTCTCATCGGATCTCGCTAGTGTGGTATTATAATGGTCTGTTAATCATGTCCTTGGTTATGCTATCACTGTCACAGGGATTGGGGTATATCGTCTTTTAAATGCATAATCATCGGTATATACCATACACTTACCATAGAGTATCTTAGCATGTATCACATAGAAATGTTTGCAGTAAAACTCCCAACATGTATCTGCAATAAAATGATACATCTATGTACGGATCAAATACTGTCCTCATTCTTCTTCTATCATGGAAATGAAAATTCATTCACAACCAATGAACCGTACTTTAAATCAACCGGATTCACATAGGGCTATAACAGCACAACACTTCTTGAGACAGGTTGCGGGTGGGCGGGAGGTAACAAGTCCTATACTTAGCTACCCATACCCCGAACGGCTTTTCAAGTTTAATTATCTTGCCCTATGTCCATTTTAAGTTGCCCTACAGGTTTTAATTCCCTTTTATGGATTGCCTGCTCTGATACCACCTGCAACAACCCCCTTATCCGGCTCGGACAAGACCGGGAGGGCGATGCTAAAAGTAACGGCGGAAATCAAAAGCATAACATCCCACTTATTAATTACATGATATTAAACATCCAAAAGTCATTAGATATTACATAAGTCTTTCCAAACTACTACATAAGGTGAGCTAGCCAACTACATCACTACTCGTGCTGAAAACCGTCTACGTGAGTCCCGTACCCTGCTATGCCATAGTCCTCAGCTCCTAAGCCTGCGGTGGGAAGGAAACAGGAACCGCAGTTTCAAAGTCAGTACAAAAGACTGAGTAAGCGACACCCAAGCATGTAAAACAGATGAAGAGTGAATATCTTTTCTTTTGCAATAACTCAGAACAGGAAATAAATAACAGGAATAAAATAACTTCTCTGAAACAAAAGTTCAACTGAAACTTCTCTTCTTTACTAAACTTCCTTCTTCTATAACATCCAAAACTCAGGAAAATGTTGTATTATTATTCTGTGTTGATACGGGGAAGATCTACTATACTATCACTAGCAGCCATGACCTTAAGTGCCGGCACCCCCCTAAGACTCCTCGCGGCCAGAGAGGTGAGTACATGGAGCGACCCGGCAGGTTGCGACCGGGTTAAAATAAGCGGGTCGAGAGGACAGAGCCAACACGACCAATCTAGATAAAAGAAATCACAACGATCCCCGCACAACTCTTTCCACTTTAATTAATTGTGCATTAATGATATTCGTGTGACAGTAATAAACAGAGCAACTTCTGAAAATATAAGAACGTCACAATTTAACATGAAAATAAACAATAAATATTTTGAGACGAATATAAAAGCTAAAACGAGACACGAAAGGAACTAGGCTCGCAAGACTTGGCATGTTCACTTACCTTACTTTCCGTAGCAAAAGCACGTCCTAGCAGTGGCTCGGGCCTACAAAGACGTCACCTACAAATCGTGTCTTCTACGTCAACAAATATCCAAATAAAATGCTATAAGTCCTAAAGAATATTTATATCAATTTAAACCCCACTATTTATATTTCTATCATTTTATTACCCACTTATAATTTCTTAGAAATAAAACAACTCATCTATTTAAACAACTATTATTATTATTATTATTATTATTAATAAAAAGTGATTTAATTAGAAAAGTATGAGCTATAGAAATTATACTTAAGAATTAATTTGAATTATAATGACAATGTGATTTTCGACTATTATATTTTTAAGAAAACTATACACGACACTATAATATTTAGAAAGTCTAATTTTACAAGTTTAGTAACTAATGTTATAGACTTTGCAATTAAACAATATTTAATAAAAACTTTTACAAAAACGTGTCTATTTTAGTTTCAAACAACTTGTTTACTATTTCTTTAACCGAATAAATTTTCCGAGACAAAAGCTTCTAATTTTAGATATTATCTTTAAACCCAAAATTATTATTATTATTATTATTATTATTAAAAGTGACTAATAAAATTATACAAATTCTAACTTGTAATAAAAATCAACAAATACTCTAAATTATATTAAAACAGTTATATTAAAAGACACTAGCTACCCTAAAGTTTCTGAAAACATCAAACAGTCCCCCCCTTTTCATGTTAAAATATTTCTGAAAATTACACTTTGACCCCTTTTTCAAGAACAACTCATTTTAGTTCTTCAAATCCTAAATCTAGCTATCAAATTCAGGTTTTGATTATGTAAAATGACTAAACAGAGGGTGTAGCACATACCTAGGCCAAAAATGGCCGGAAACCGTTGAGATACGCGTCGGGTCGAAGTCTCGAATCGGAGTCGTCGGACTTTGAAGCTCACTCGCCGGAATTAATGGCTTCTTGGCCGGTTCTGGGTCTTCTACTGTCTTAGTCGAGGCTCTAGGAGTCTACTGGAAGCAGTGGGAGAGAGTGGGTGGCGCTGGTGGTGATTTCCCGAGTTGGTCGCCGGAAACAATGGTGGCGGCGGCGGCAGTGACGGCTTCCGCTGCTGCTGCTGCTACTATCTGGCTTCTCCGACCCCTCCTGGGTTCTCAACCAATTAAGAGAAGCTGAGAGAGAGAGGGACGAAGAGGAGAGAGAGGGTGGTGGTGAAGTGGGTCTTCTCGGTGGTTGACCCGACGGGAACCACGACGGTGGTGGCTCTGTTTCTCCCTGCTAGCAGCTGCTGCAGTGGTCTCCGAACAGAGAAGAGGTGAGAGTGAGAGGAAACAGGGGTTGAGATGGAGCAGTGGTGGACTTGGTGGTTCTTGCTGCCGGAAACAATGGCGGCAGTGGCGGATGGGGGTGGCTGCTACCTCACTTCCTCCGCTGCTGCTGCTGTTTTCTGGTGGCAGGTAGGTGGAGGGAGAGAGTGAGGGATGAAGGTGGTGATGGTGGTGGGTGTTGCCGAGGTTTCAACAACGACAATGGTGGTGACGATGATGTTGATGGTGGTGAAGTTGAAGGGGACGCTGGTTGAGATGGTGGTTGTGGTTATGGAGTTGGAGGCTGCTGCTGTGGTGCGAGGGAAAGGGGGTGAGGGCTTTTATAGCCAGGCTGAGGGCGGTGGAGAGTGGGGCGGTGTGTGCTGGTGGCGGTGATGTCCTTTGCCGTGAAGGCAAAGGAAGAAGAGGTGGGTTCTGGAAATTGAATAATAGGCATTGGCAAATAATTGGGTGTGGTGGAGGTATCAAAAGTGGTAGTAATTGGGTGTATCCTACACGCAGTATCTCGCGGTGGTCGTATACGCGCTATCATTCTAAAAATTTAAAGAAAAGCCCGCTTATTTATTTCTTGAATATTTTTCTAACGATTTCTAAAATCTTACCTACAAATCTCTTAGCTACAAAATAACATAATATCTCACCCAACTTATTTGTTTGTTTATTTTGCAACTAAATTCTTATTTTAGCCTTCTAAAATTAATTCAATATTGCTAATATAATGTTTTTCTAAAACCTCACAAAATTTCTTAGCTATAAAATTTGCAATAATTTTCCCAACCTTATTTTCTTAATTAATTTTCTTAATTAACTTTCCAAATGACTATTTTACCCTTGTCAATTAGACGGGGTATTACATACACATCCTCTGTAAGATCACCGTTAAGAAATGCATTCTTAACATCCATATGGAACAAGGTCCAACGTCGGATTGCAGTTACAACAATCAAACTACGAACCGAGGTAAGTCGAGCAACTGGAGAAAATGTCTCCTCATAGTCAATACCATACTCGTGTGTGAAACCTCTAGCCACCAGACGAGCCTTATATCTCTCAATGGAACCATCAGACATAGTCTTGATCTTATACACCCATCTGCACCCTACTGCAGTCTTACTGGGAGGTAATGAGACTAAGTCCCAAGTATGAGTGCGTGCGAGAGCATCCAACTGATCTTGCATTTATTTTCGCCACATTTGGTCAAAACTAGCTTCCCGATAAGACTGTGGTTCATGATGCTGAACAATAGCAGAAGGGACATAATCTCGAAGTCGAACATATTGCATGCGTTCTGTGGTGGACCGACGAGCTGCAGTAGAAGTGAACTCATCCATGTCACTCTCAAGACTTGAGGAGGAATCATTTGCAGAATTAGAAACTGAAACTTCTGGAGCTGGAGCAGGATAGGTAACAGGAGCAGGCGAAACAACAACCGGACCATGTGTAAATAGAGCAGGAGCATGGGAGATAACCTGTGGAGCAGGAGCATGAACACTAAGGGCCAGACGGAACAAGAACCAAACCATATGTAAATGGAGTAGGAGAAGGGAAAATAACATCATCAACCAACAAATCTGAAGGACTCTGCAGCGGAACTGAAGTGTCAACTAAATAATCATACAAGAATGGATCAAAGGATGGATCTGCAAGACCAGGATGGTCAACAGTGGTGGAATCATCGAATGAAGAAATTTTAGAGAACATCTTGTGCTCCATAAGACCACGTGGCGAGAGAGTCGAATACGCTTCAGAAGTGCATTGCAACATCGACATCCTTTATGTTCAATACCGTATCCAAGAAAACAACACATCCTTGATCGGGGTTCCAACTTATTATGCTCATGAGGCCGAAGAAGAACAAAACATACCCTTCCAAATACTCGAAGAGAAGAATAATCAGGGGGCGTGCCATATAACTTTTCATACGGAGTCATGTTCTTAAGAACTGGTCTAGGAAACCGATTTGATCGGGCATGAGAACTGTGATGTGCCGTGACAATATTTCTAGAGAAGAGTTCCATTCTTGCGAATAGTAGCCAAGAACTCCGAAGACTTATACTCCATCACATTGTCAGTCCGAAAAATTTGATCGGGCATGAGAACTGTGTTTGGACCATAGATGCAAAGTCAAAATAGATTTGAGCCAACTCTGAAAGATTCTTCATCACAAATATCCAAGTATATCGAGTAAAATCATCCACAAATATAACAAAATATCTTGATCCAACCATTGTGGCATGAGAGGAAGGCGCTCAAACATCCGAGTGAACCAGGTCAAAAGGTGTCGAGGAAGATGTCAAATTGTGAGAAAAAGGCAAAGCAGGCTGCTTGGCTAACTGACAAGGCACAAAGTGAAGATGCTCATCCTCAATAGTGCATAATTTACCAGTGGAGACAAGGGAACGAACACGACCAATAGAAGCATGAACCAACCGTGAATGCCACAAGTGAAGAGAAGATGATACCGGAGATGTGGCTGCAGCAACTGAAGAGGTCGATGGGAGATTGATGCTTGTGATTTGGAAAAATCATCCAACTTTACGACCAAAGCCAAGTGTCTTTCCGCTTTCAAGATCCTACACACGACACCCACTGGAGGAAAATATAACATCCAAGCCAAGTTCACATATTTTTCCAACATATACAAGATTGAGAGCAAGAGCTGGAACTAAAAAATTATCAGGAAGTGATAGATTTTATTGTGAGATATCCCCCGTATGAGTAACGCGCATACGAGAACCATCAGCAGTATGAATAGTCGGAGTAATAGAATTATTACGCTGAGAACTAAATATCTCCGAATTAGAAGTCATATGATTGCAACATCCTGAGTCAAAATACCAAGAATCGTGACCTGAGGTGGCAGACAAAGAAGTAGATTGCGTCTTCTTGCGAGTTATAACAAGGACTTTCTTAAGAAAAATGGCCAATTTGGAGAGCGATGCAGCATCAAGAGACGATGAAGGAGGACCCGGGTTCACTGTTATGGACAAGGTCTGGACTACAATCTAGGATTCTTAGGGCTAGGACTGCAACTCGGGCGGGCTGGACGGGTTGGCACCCTTGTCCAAGCCCGAGCCCGAGTTCTATCGAGGCTGCCCAAGTCCATCCCGACCCGATTTAAGAGAACTTTCAGCCCGTCCGATCCCAAATTCACTCAAATCAATTCGGGTTCTGGCTGAATTCGGGCTAGTACATTGAACTTAATATATTTTTTAAAAACACAAGAACATGATAGCTTTTGATGAAAAAACCAAATTAACTAGTTCAAGAACAAAATAATGATTAAAAACATCCCTAATAATCAAAGAAAACTAACATATTCATGTTAGCTATGATACATAATTTTATCAAAATATAATATTTGTAGGTAGTGATCGTACAAATCGGGCAATTCGGGTTAGCCCGTCGTTTAATATTTGTGCCCAAGCCAGACCCTAATTGCAATTCGAGCTAATAATTTCTGTCCAAGCCCGTCCAAATCACTAAAACTATGTGTCCGAGCCCTATTTTAAATTGGGCCGGGCTCGGGTTGGTCGGGTTCAACCCGCCCAAGTTGCACCCCTACTCAGGGCATTCGGACAAGTAGTGGCCATACTACTTCTGTTCACAAAATCTTTAATACTCCCCTTATTTAACAAGGGAAATGCCTCCGCCCGAGGTGATGAGCCTCATTGGGAACGAATAAGGATCGTCGGTTCACAGCTAGTACAACCATCGACATTAATTCAAACCATAGTTTATTACAATTCCAAATAAACAAGTGACGACATTTAAAAATCTGGAAATACACTTTTCAGTGAAATAATATACTATGTGATCTTCCAACTTAGCAAGCTTTCCTGTCCAAAGTGTCGTGAACGTTCCCCCACCTCGATAGTCAACCTGCGGTTTTAAAATAGCAAAAGCCGACGCAGTTTTTACAGAAAATGATCAGCAAACGGCTGAGTAAGCTAACACCCATAGCATGTAAACAGATTATGAGACATATGACAGGAATAACCAATTCGCTGATAAATAAATATCATATACTCGCGGGAAAAGCGTTCACAGCTGATTTGGTGTGTCAAACTCCGTAACGATCTCAAATTCCGTATTCCAACCCAAAGATGTGGTCCATATCGGGAAATCACTTTTAATAGCAATTCACAATATCACTTTAAATCTCAAGATAATAACATTCTCATCGATATGAACCGAGTCCAAAAATTCATTTTAGTAACTAGTTGATACGGGGCGTGGCCATATCCAATCCACAACCTCTTTCTCATATGTGCAAAAGCACCCACATAACCATAACTCAATCACAGGAGGTTCGCATCACAGCGCCTCATAAGCATAACTCAATCAAAAGGAGGTCAGAGCCTCATAATCTCATAATCTCGTAATCTCATAATCAGTAACCAATCACAATATGTCAGAAATGTATCGTATCAGGGATATGGCACAAACCCACGCACAACGACTTTCCACTTTACATAATTACGAATTCTCTTTCAAGACGTAGAATCGAGTAAGGAGCTCCAAACAAAAACCCGTGTGGAAAAAATCATAATAATCGATGTATGATTGCGAGATATTCAGATTTGACTAATAAGTAAGCGGTGTGCTACTTTTGATAACTGAGGCAACGATTTGAAATTTCGTACTTCTAACCCAATGACGTGGCCCGTCTTGAGGAATCACTTTTTCAAGATTTGTTTCAAGTCATCTCACAATAAGATGTTAGATGTTAGATGTTCTCATTCGGATTGTTATTTAGATTTGAATACCAATTTCATGCAAGACTTCAAAGAGGAGTATTTCAAAACAAATAAACAACTCAAATAAATCAAGCACGGTAGCAATTTCACAAATAAATCACGCGATACGCGAAATGAAAGAAAGGCACACGAGGCTAGGCATATTAACTTACCAAAATCCAAGCACGTCCTATAAGTCGTTCTCGTCTACGGAAACGTCACCTACAAATCGGAGTTTCTAACTTAATACAACCACAACCACATACAACTTATATATTTTTCTAGCTCCTTTTATTTCTCTCAAGAAAATATTAATTTTAACTTATTTACAAACCCAAAAATTTATTTTCTTCTATAATATTTACCCCCCAAAATATACTTATTAATTCATAAATAATAATCTAAATAAATTAAGGGAAAACTAATTTTATAATTGAATCTGAAATTAAAAACTGCATTTAGTACCCAAAAGTTTCTGAAATGACATCTATCTCCCCCTAAGTTTCTGAAACGACATAATAACCCCCATAAAAGTTTCTAAAAATGACACTTTAACCCCCTAAGCATGAACTTTCAAAGTAACCGATTAAAACATGGATTCAAGACTTTAAAACTTTGTTTTGATTACAGACAACAACTTAAGAGAAGATTTCAGGCATACCCATATCAAATTTCGAGAGAAATAGTGAAGAAATGAGTCGGGTCGAGCTCGCCGCCGTGGAGCTCGGAGGTGATGGCCGAAGGGGCTTCTCTGGAAAGTCTTGGCTTCGTCTTGGACCTCCACTGACCTGGTCGGACCTCCAGGAGGTTAGGGGAATGGTTGGAAGTGGCTGGGTGCCACTGATTTGCTTGGGCTCGAAGCTCGCCGGAAAAAATGGAGGTCCGACGGCCCTGTTGCCGTTCCTGCTGCTGTTTTGTCTTCTGGTGGCTCCGTCGAGCAGGTCAGAGAGGGAAGAGAGGGAGAGATCGGGGGAAAGATGGAGGGATGGATGGCAGTGGTGGTGGCGGCGGTTTTCTCCGGCGTTGCAGCGACCATTGTTGCCGCTGCTGCTGCTTCTTCTTCTTCGTCTGGCAGAGCAAAAAGAGGGAGAGAGAGACGGTGGGTGAGATCAGAGAATGGAGAGGGAGGTGATGGTTGTGATGGCGTTGGTGTTGGTGGTGGTCTCCGGTGATGGTGGTGCCGCAGGTGGGTGGTGTCTCTCGGTAAAACCAGAGGAGAGAGAGAGACAGTGAGATGGAGGGAGATGGAGGCAGAGAAGAGATAGGGAGATGGTGTTTTCGGGTGGGGTGGTGTTGTGCCGAAGGAGAAGGAAGGGGAGAATAAATAGAGAGGGAGAGAGTGTCGGGGAAAGAGAGAGAATGAGGGGGAGAGAGACGTGAGAGAGGGAGAGATGTACGGGAGAGAGAAGAGGGTGTTGGGGTTTGGGAAGAAATGTTGGGGGTGGAGAAAAGTCAGGGGAAAGTTGGGAAACACAAATTTTATTTTTATTTTATTATTATTATTATTATTATTATTATTATTATTATTATTATTATTATTATTATTATTATTATTATGTATATAAATATAAAATACGGTATTAAATACGTATAGGTATAAGTATAGATACGGTATACACTACGTATAGTATAAATACAAAAATACAAGTATTAAATACTACAAGTTGTGTAAAAGACTAGTAATACCCTCAACAACAACTATTTAATATTATCTAAATTACAACTACCTCCCCTACTAGTCATATAATTCAAAAATAACGAAAAGTACGTCAAAAATATTCAGAAATATACGGGGTGTTACATCCTTTCCCCCTTAAAGAAAGCTTCGTCCTCAAAGCTAGGGTCGCTAAGTCTCGGAAAGGTTCTAAAGTCAATCGTATCACTTATCGTGTGAGCACACGAAACTAAATAACACACAAAACAGATGATCACATAACAACAATTAGAAACTCAAGCTATCAAGAATCACAAAACAACACTCCTGGCAACTAAGGACTTAAGCTATCCCGCAAACCCCGGCTCGTTCAATTTTATTACCGGTTTTAGTTCTCCTATATTCATTTTAATTTTGAAAAATCTTTTTAGTTGAAATCGAATAGTCGTACTAACTTAGAACCGTCGGCTCTGATACCAGCTTTAACACTCCCCTTATTTAACAAGGGAAATGCCTCCGCCCGAGGTGATGAGCCTCATTGGGAACGGATAAGGATCGTCGGTTCACAGCTAGTACAACCATCGACATTAATTCAAACCAAAAATTATTAAAATTCCAAATAAACATGTGACAACATTTCAAAATCTAGAAATACACTTTTCAGTGAAATAATATACTATGTGATCTTCCAACTTAGCAAGCTTTCCAGTCCAAAGTGTCGTGAACGTTCCCCCACCTCGATAGCCAACCTGCGGTTTTAAAATAGCAAAAGCCGACGTAGTTTTTACAGAAAATGATCAGCAAACAGCTGAGTAAGCTAACACCCATAGCATGTAAACAGATTATGAGACATATGACAGGAATAACCAATTCGCTGATAAATAAATATCATATACTCGCGGGAAAAGCGTTCACAGCTGATTTGGTGTGTCAAACTCCGTAACGATCTCAAATTCCGTATTCCAACCCAAAGATGTGGTCCATATCGGGAAATCACTTTTAATAGTAATTCACAATATCACTTTAAATCTCAAGTAATAACATTCTCATCGATATGAACCGAGTCCAGAAATTCATTTTAGTAACTAGTTGATACGGGGCGTGACCATATCCAATCAACAACCTCTTTCTCATATGTGCAAAAGCACCCACATAACCACAACTCAATCACAGGCATCACAGCGCCTCACAACCATAACTCAATCAAAAGGAGGTCAGAGCCTCATAATCTCATAATCAGTAACCAATCACAATATGTCAGAAATATATCGTATCAGGGATATGGCACAAACCGACGCACAACGGATTTCCACTTTACATAATTACGAATTCTCTTTCAAGACGTAGAATCGAGTAAGGAGCTCCAAACAAAATCCGGTGTGGAAAAAATCATAATAATCTATGTATGATTGAGAGAAATTCAGATTTGACCAATAAGTAAGTGGTCAAATCTCGTGCTACTTTTGATAACCGAGGCAACGATTTGAAATTTCGTACTTCCAACCCAATGACGTGGTCCGTCTTGGGGAATCACTTTTTCAAGATTTGTTTCAATTTATCTCACAATAAGATGTTAGATGTTCTCATTCGGATTGTTATTTATATTTGGATTCCAATTTCATGCAAGACTTCAAAGAGGAGTATTTCAAAACAAATAAACAACTCAAATAAATCAAGCACGATAGCAATTTCACAAATAACTCACGCGATACGCGAAATGAAAGAAAGGCACACGAGGCTAGGCATATTAACTTACCAAAATCCAAGCACGACCTATAAGTCGTTCTCGTCTACGGAAACGTCACCTACAAATCGGAGTTTCTAACTTAATATAACCTCAACCAGATATACAACTTATATATTTTTCTAGCTCCTTTTATTTTTCTCAAGAAAATATTAATTTTAACTTATTTACAAACCCAAAAATATATTTTCTTCTATAATATTTACCCCCAAAATATACTTATTAATTTATAAAATAATAATCTAAATAAATTAAGGGAAAACTAATTTTATAATTGAATCTGAAATTAAAAACTACTTTTAGTACCCAAAAGTTTTTGAAATGACATCTGCCTCCCCCTAATTTTCTGAAACGGCATAATAACCCCCCAAAAAAGTTTCTGAAATTGACACCTTAACCCCCTTAGCGTGAACTTTCAAAGTAACCGATTAAAACATGGATTCAAGGCTTTAAAACTTGGTTTTGATTACAGAAAACAACTTAAGAGAATATTTCAGGCATACACATATCAAATTTCGAGAGAAATAGTGAAGAAATGAGTCGGGTCGAGCTCGCCGCCGTGGAGCTCGGCGGTGATGGCCGAAGGGGCTTCTCCGGCAAGTCCTGGCTTCGTCTTGGACCTCCACGGACCTGGTCGGACCTCCAGGAGGTTAGGGGAATGGTTGGAAGTGGCTGGGTGCCACTGATTTGCTTGGGCTCAAAGCTAGCCAGAAAAATGGAGGTCCGGCGGTCCTGCTGCCGTTCTTGCTGCTGTTTTGTCTTCTGGTGGCTCCGTCGAGCAGGTCAGAGATGGAAGAGAGGGAGATATCGGGGGAAAGATGGAGGGATGGATGGCATTGGTGGTGGCGGCGGTTTTCTCCGGCGTTGCAGCGACAATTGTTGCCGCTGCTGCTGCTGCTTTTTCTTCTTCGTCTGGCAGAGCAGAAAGAGGGAGATAGAGACGGTGGGTGAGATCAGAGAACGGAGAGGGAGGTGATGGTGGTGATGGCGTTGGTGTTGGTGGTGGTCTCCGGTGATGGTGGTGCAGCAGGTGGGTGGTGTCTCTCGGTAAAACCAGAGGAGAGAGAGAGAGACAGTGAGATGGAGGGAGATGGAGGCAGAGAAGAGATAGGGAGATGGTGTTGTCGGGTGGGGTGGTGTTGTGCCGAAGGAGAAGGAAGGGGAGAATAAATAGAGAGGGAGAGAGTGTCGGGGAAAGAGAGAGAATGAGGGGGAGAGAGACGTGAGAGAGGGAGAGATGTACGGGAGAGAGAAGAGGGTGTTGGGGTTTGGGAAGAAATGTTGGGGGTGGAGAAAAGTCAGGGGAAAGTTGGGAAACACAAATTTTATTATTATTATTATTATTATTATTATTATTATTATTATTATTATTATTATTATTATTATTATTATTATTATGTATATAAGTATAAAATACTGTATTAAATACGTATATGTATAAGTATAGATACGGTATACACTACGTATAGTATAAATACAAAAATACAAGTATTAAATACTACAAGTTATGTAAAAGACAACTAATACCCCAACAACAACTATTTAATATTATCTAAATTACAACTACCTCCCCTACTAGTCCTATAATTCAAAAATAACTGTTTAAATTTTAAGAAAAATACGTCAAAAATATTCAAAAATATACGGGTGTTACAAAATCGACAATGACTAATTGAACAGCATAGAAGTTTATGCCCATTCGCATGACAATATGAGCAATACTCCTCCATGATATCCAATGTAGGCTGAGAAGCATCCGATCTATCCATTTAGATAAGTGAACAACCCAATAACGCGAGAAAAAAAAGCCAATAACACGGGTTCAAATAACCCTAAAATACCAAGAAGCAATGACGAGAAGTCAAAATTTCAGAAAACGGAGTGCAAAAACGGAATCAGGAGGTCGAAAAACCTTAGGAACTGAAGTGATGCAGTTTAAATCCAGAGAAATCGGGCAGAAAAACGGCGAATCAAAGTTTGCAGACCGGGACGAAACGCATCAGCTGGTACAAAACAGAGCTAGATCATTGGCAGCGGCTAAGAACGAGCTGCGAGACGTTGCGGCTAAGCTCTAGCCACACGGAAGCCGACCAGAGCTTGCGGCTAAAAAATGAGCCGGGCGGAAGCCGAGTAAATGTTAGCTAAAAAAACATGAGTCGAATGGAAGCTGATCGAGCTGGACAAGCCGAGCACGTGCACGAGCTGAAGCCGAGGCTTGAGAGCGCGTGGAAAAGGACGCGCGGCGACTTCGGGAGGCACGTGAAGGCGCATCTCAGCTCCGCTTGCTGATATTTTTCCGCGACGATGGTCGGAATCCAATTCCGAGCGGTTTGATGTGGTATTTGAGGCCGATCGACGGTCGTTAGACGGTCTAATCGTGAACAGTCTGTGAGTTTTCACGCGAGAAACAAAGGATCGGAAACGAGCAATAAAACGGACTGGAAAAAAAGCCAAGAACATAAACCCTATGATCATTTCAGCTCTGATACCATGTCAAAAACCGGAGCGAAAGGAATTGAGGTGAATGATCGTATATTAAAATTAGATAAAATAGTATACAAGAGATCATATATATAACTTATACAACAAGTATAGACAATAGGCTAGAACGATGTGAGACAAAAGCACATTACATACATCATAACACATGTATTGAATAGGAACTCTAATTTTAAATGAGTCGGTTTGAAAGCAAAGTTGTCAAACGTCCACTTAATTGGTGTAAAAGATGGGGTAGAGAGAATTGAAGGCTGCTTTCATTGTAATACAAGGGTCTGTCCTTCCTGCAACATCAATGGGCTCACACAGCTATTTTGGCTCTGGTGACATAATTAAAGGTTACGTGTTTATTGAGCCTTCCACTTTTGTTTACTTGTCTCTTTCATTTCCCCTAATTTCTAATGTTTGGGACTTCTAACTCTCGTGGAGTGATACTATGTTCGTGCTCAATCTTCAAACGAAGCAAGCATGCTCCGTCTATCCCAAATGGGTTTGTCATTTAGCTTGCGGAAAAATTAAATCAGACACCTATTTGGGATTGAGGTTTACTTACTAAGCTCGAGTAGCCCAACTTATTCAAGCTAGAATTGATTATGCCCTCAGGACACTACCTTAAAAACAATTATCAATATTAAAACGTATTCTGGATGCGATTTATGTTTGAGTATTAGATAACAAAAAATGATCTGTTCACATGTCTACAATATCCTTATAAATGTGGTGGAGTATTTTTGAAAAAATATTTGTCAATATTCTTATTATATAGAAAATAACATTGTTCTTCTTCAGCTTTAAAATATTGAACCCCTTCAAGTAAAATTGAATCAACTGATCTTGTGTAATGTAACCGTATAGGTTTCTGCCTTAATTGGTACCACTCCGTCCCGTCTCTTTGTTTCCAATTTTATTTTTGTCACTATTCACCGGGTCACTTTGACCCGGTGATTTGAATAGCAAATCAATGTAATTTTTTGATAATTTTTTTATGGTGTTGTAGAGTAAAAGTTGCTCTATAATATGGTGAAAGAATTATCAAAAAATCATATTATTTGCTATCTAAATCACCCGGTCAAAGTGACCCAGATACGAGTCAAAAAAATCAAATGGGAACAAAGAGACGGGACGGAGTGGTATAGTTCTATTTAAACTTATGACTAAAGGGTAGTATGAAGTAAGTAACAGGTGCAGCCCTGCGCTTGTTTTTCTAGGGTTATGTGCATAGAAGCATGTCGTCACTTGAAATGAGGCAATCAAAAAGTCAATACCACGTCCAGGTGTGAAAGCGCATTCTGTCTCTACCAACCGAGTTATCAACCTAGTAATTGCCCACGAATCTAAGAGCCTATTTGGTACCCGTTTAAAAACAAAAAAAACAGTAAGAAATTATACTGAAAATTATAATAAAAACAGTCTAGTATATGCTGAAACACAATGTTTAAAATATAAAATATATTTGAATCATTACTAAATTTTAATATTTCTTTACTTGAATATCATTTTACGTACAATACAGACATATATTTGTTATTTTATACATCCAATCAGAGTTAAAAATTAACCACCAATAGTATGAAAACACCCAAATAAATAAAAAAATTTATTGTTTCTATAAGCAACTATTTTTTAGCATATGTTGTTTTTAAACAGATAAAAGAATGGCGTTGCCAAATAGGTTTATCGAAAAAACAATTTTTTAATCAGTTTTATTTCAAAACCGGCATACCAAACATGCACTAATGACACGTTTGGTTTCCCGGGATTAGAAGTATTAGCTGTGATTGGACAAAATATAGTCCATATATTAGTTTATGCATTGTTTGGTTATTCTGGACTAATTTTAATACCGGTACGAAATAGTGAAAATGTGATGTTTAATATCCCAAATTAATTTCCTCCTGCATTAGGAGATTAGCTGGATTGGATTATTAGTGAAATAATACTGCACAAAAAAATATATATTAATTATTGTTTAGCTAATCCCAACAAATCTAATCTAGTCCATCTCGGAAAAAAAAACAAATCTGATATAGTCCAGTCTTATTTGACTAGTCCGAAAAACTAAACGTGTCATAAGAGAAAAAAAAAGTATCTAAATACACTGAGAAAGGCCAATGACCACCACTCTGGCTTTTCAGTGGCCGTGGTGGGGACTTGTAATTGCACGACCACAAATCACAGAATCGACGAGCGTCGTCCTTTGCCGCATCAAAGCAAAATCACTTTGTACTATTTGTTTATAAAAATAATAATAACCTTTTTCTCTTTTATTCCCAGGAATAATAATTCGATACAGAGAATCTGGTGACTTTTTTTAAGAAAAGAAAAGAAAAAAAAGAGAATCTGGTGACTTAGTTTCACAAAAGGAATCAAAACACGTAGTATACCGTATGTAATTCAACTCTTAGTGCATTTTTGCATCGCCTATTAATAATTATGCAACGTTAATATATTTATTCAACTTCGTCTTTGCAGTAAGAAAATTTTTCTATTGAAAACTTGCAGTTTCAAGTAATCTCAAAGCAATGAAAAAATATCTGAAAATTGAGATTTTGCAGTTGAAAATCTTGTAAATAACATTTCAAACGTGTTTTTGACATTTAACGTTATGAGATATTTTGCGCGAATATATTAAAGTAATTTGAAAATAAACTTATAATTCTTTTGACATGACATGTAGTAAATAGTAATAATCCAAGTGAATAATTCAGATGAACGAAAAATTTAAGTTAAACCCAAAATTTGAGGCAATTTAAAATTTTAAAAAGCACTTAAACAGACACTAAGTCTGTGAATTTGTTGAGTCCAAATAGACCTTCGAGTGTGAAATAAGAAAAAAGCAATTATTGGAGTTAGATGAGAGTAGTACGCTGTTAACATCTGCATTATAAATTTCCACGCTCTATGATCATGATCGTTGCATTTCAAGCCAAATCACTTCCACACAATTCTGCATCGGCTTTGTTTTTTTTTGATCAAAAGGCAAGGATTTATATATATAGATAGCGAGAAAGGAAGCTAAGGATTACACCTTCATGACAGGAGTGGAGCTGGAGCTAGCTACTACTACGACTACAAAGCACACCATGGCAACCTACATACACATCCCTAACTAAAGTTATACAACCAAGCATTGATTCCAACAAACTAAGCCTCCACGTTGTGGACAAATATACATAACAAAACACAACAGAGGCGCTACTAGGTCAAAACGGAGGCTTGCTTGGCTAAACGGTGTGCGACGGCAACATCACTACGCGGAACCTTTGTTATGATACAGTCTTCTAGAGCTTCCACTTCCTGCCTTACTTTGTCCAAAATGGGTGCATCCTTGTATGATCCTTTCTCATTCCCCTGCAAGAGATTATATGAGATAGAACTGTCAGTGCATATTATTATGAATTTAAAATTATTTTGTTGTGCAATCAAAAGCCCCTGGTATATTGCTAGTAATTCCATTTGGAGTGGTGAGGCTGCTGGGAAGCGTTGAGAGAAAGATATAGAAGGGCGAGACGGAGATTGAAGGAAGACTCCAACTGCGCCGCTTTGCGTGTCCTGCCGCCATGCTCCATCCACCGTAACTAGGCAGTCCGCGAAAGGTTGGTGGTAAAGGGAGATGTTCTTGAATTGCACACTCCACAGAAATCGGACATTTCTGTAACCACCAATCTACTGCACATTTTATAGGGCCCAAGTGCCTGTTTCACAATCAGTTTATTTAACAACAGTCACCAATCTACTGCATATTTTATAGGGCCCAAGTGCCTGTTTCACAATCAGTTTATTTAACAACAGCCACCAATCTACTGCACATTTTATAGGGCCCAAGTGCCTGTTTCACAATCAGTTTATTTAACAACAGTGTAGAGTATCTCGAATGACATCAGCCAAATTTATGCAAATAATAAATAAGATTACTCCTTTGTAATTTGTTGTGAGAATTTGATTCTTCTGTTTCTCAAAAAAAAAAAAAAAAAAAAAAAAGAATTTGATTCTTCTTCTTCGACGCTAGTTAAGGTAATACGAATAATAATCAAAAAAAGATTTTTTTTGTCTTATTATTTTGGTGCAAAAACAATGCACACATTAATTGAGATGAGACATACTAAATTCGGGTCTAGTATGGAGAATCTGCAACGGTAAACAAGGATTTTTTAGAGCAGATGGTTGCGGAGAGGGAGCACCTTTAAGGTTACTAGTAAGAAGCACGTGCTTTGCACGTGGGATGTGAATTGTTAAAGGGCGAGACGATCTTATCATAATCATGAATTAGAGAGCTATTACTGCTACATGGCCGTGGCTTTCCTTGATAATAATGCTTGATGTATGAATTTTACATAAATTATTTTCCTCAAAAAAAAAAAAAAAAATTACATAAATTATGCCTCCAATGACGGTTGTACATTACTCAATGTGTGGGATGTTCAAAGTTTTGGAGTGAGATTAATGAATGTTCTATATCTTGGAATAAGATTAATAGAAGGTTAGGAGTTTTTTCACTCCTTGGCATGGAGAAAACATAAAGGGAATATAGGTTTACTCCCTGCTTAAGTGTGGAGAGAGAAACTAGTGAATGTACATTGACTCAGAATGAGAACATGGTAAGATTTGTTGTTTATAGTTGTGTGCTGGGAGTAATGAATGACTGAATAGCCTGAAACAATAGGGATTCAATCAACTTAAGTTTGGAAGATATTTGCAAAATAATGAGTTTAGTAAGAGATTAAATTTACATCTTCCGCAACTCATTAGACTATATTGAAAGTCCATCTTATTCCAAATTATGATGTATTGCTTTGATAAGTTATGGTACCTCCACTTTCAAACATGGTTCTAATTTTTTGCGGGTCTCCTTAAGCTTTCTTCGTATTACGCCAAACTTGATTATTTGTCAACAGTTTCTTGTTTTAAATGTACACGGTTACTATTTGTCAACAGTTTCTTGTATCAAATGTACAAGTTTGAAATTCAAAATATAAAAAAATAAAAATAAAATTTGTAATCTCCAAGGTTTAGCGGTTAATGTTTGCTTTTTGTATAATCAGGTAAAACTTTCTCATAGCATTATGAGAGTAGTCAAATTTGACTTTAAGGTTGATATTTGCTTTAAGGTCCGACACAATCCATTAATATGGGTTCTTTCTTATTAAGGTCCGACACTATCCATTAATATTAGTTCTTGATATTATGTTCTTTTGTGTTCCAAAGTTTCAAATTTGTTATTAAGGAAGCCCTTACAAAATTCATTTATAACATAGTAAGTGGCTTTCGTATCCTTGCACACTTGTTTCAACTCCAGATTGCCAAGAATGTATTCGGAATTCAATTTTCTTTGCAGAGTCCGACCTTTGGCTATTGAACACATGTTCAATATAGTCAGGTTGAGGTTCAAATCAATTAAAGAGAAGTAGGCTATACCAAACAGAGTAAAAATAAACTTAGTAGTATGAGATGCATCACTATAGCTAAGAATTGAGAGAATGTGAATTCTTGATTCGTGTATTGACACTACAAAGAATCTAGTAAGATGCTGCAAATGCAAAAGCAAAAGCACGTACCTCCTTAACGACAATAACTGGTCGGCTCATGGTATGAGAAAATGGCAGGTGAGGGCTAAACCGAAAAGGAAAAAATATAGGATTTTGTTTGACATGTATTCGTAAACAAGCAACGACTCGTTACCCACTAAACAACAACCCAATAGCCTGATCATGTTCTTATGTTGCAGCTTTGCAATCAAGTTGTTTTCATTCTTGAACTCCTCTAGTCCTTGACCAGAACTCTATGATAGCATCTTGAACGCAACTTCTTTGTTATCCGGTAATATAACCTGCAAAAAGTTCAAAACTTACCCGTTCATTTGATGCAGTATATTTGTTTATGGCGACAAAATAACAAAAAGATCACACAAGCGCGTAAAATTCCTAAACAAAAATATATGGACATAAAATGTGCCACAAAGTCAGTTCTCATAGGCTGCTTTTCCTAGTCAAGTGCTTCTTTATTTATTGGCTACAATACGCGAACACAAGGTCTGTTTTTCCCCGAAAGACGTCCGCAGAGTGGGAACTGGGAGCAAAACCATAAACTCAAGATACGTAAAGTTAGAAACTAAAACGTTAGGTCTCTAAATGACATAAAAACAGCCGAGCCATTATTATCACACATATCATTACTCATGTCTTCATTTTTTCATTTTCTAGATAACATGGGTCTCGCCATATGAGAAATCCTAAGTGCCGGATACAATGTATCCACCCTTGATCAATTTAGATAAATTCGCTGTCAACAATTTGAGATTCTGGGATGGCGGAGAGGTTAATGATGTTAAGACATACCTTAACATTTGAGAAGACAATGGCCTTAATATAGTATCCCTTGCTGCCAAGTGTATCGCCTCCAGTTTCTAGAGTAGCTCCCGCATCAACTCCAGCTCTGATGTATTTCAAGATCTTCTCAAATTGATCTGAGTCAATCTGATTTTTCAAGAATAGATAAATATCAGTATCTCAAGAGCCTCTAGTATTATACAAGCTTATAACTTTTAGTGTATCTCACGAATTCACACAAACGCCTTTCAATGTACTAAAACCTTCATATTTAATATAATGTATTTTGCTTTGTAGCAATTTGTTTTGTCTGCTATTTTAGTGATCTAATAACACGGCTAGTCATCTTCTATTCTCACGTATCAAAAAGCATTAAGCATTCGTTTGATAAGTGTAGATAGTGCTTTCTGAGCAGACAGATCTGAGCCACGTGGCAATCATCTAGCACACCATATTGTGCTCCACACACACTGGATCACCAGCCGCGCTGATCCACGGGGGGGCTGCGAGACAGGGCCCTCGCATACCACTGCACGGGACTTGTAGGGACTTAGTGGTCTGGAGGCTAGAGTAAGTCCTGTCGCGTGCGAGCCAAGCCCGCGCGCGACCTTTAGTAACTGCTTTTGAGAGATTTATGGCACGAGCTCCATAAACCCGGTCAACCCGGTCAACCTCGTAACGGTTCCGGTATACGCGGATAACGTGCTGTAACAGTCCCTATATACGCGGACGAACGTGCCGTTGTGGTTAAGCTAATTAAGTCGCCATTGATGGGCGCATTAACCACACTACAACGGTCACATTCTCCGTTATATATAGGACGTTAACCCTTCCATACAGGGGAGAACACACCAGATATACGTGGAAGCTCCGCCAAACCCCTGTCTCTCTCTCATACAGTGCTACTGCCTTACTCTCTCCCTACACACAACCCAACACTTCCTGTGCCATTTCCTATTCTCTGCCTTTGGTGTACACGAAGTTCTCTCTGCAGGATTCTCTTGTGCACAATAAGCACCTTTATACCTTACTCGTGCAATTTTAAAATGTTTTAACTTAAATCTTATAAGTTTCAGCAACAAGGATCCCTGTATAGATTAAGAAAAAGCTCTGAAGTAACAACATAACAGAACAAGAATAACCCAAACCTTACACCGCAATACACGGGAGTCAAAATCCTTTCCAAATGTCTGCTAACGCCTTGAGAAACTACTTCTGCATGTTGTCTATCGAGGGTCGACGGGGGTGGGGGTATGTTTCAATACACCAAAACAGACCGCAACAAAGATTCCCGATGGAATTTCCTCAAAAGTAAAATATGATACATAGAAGAGATCAGGGATGCCAAATCAGATAAAATCAAGCATGTTCAAACTTACATTCCCTCAATTCCTAAGCATATCATGTAGAATGCCTGTTCATAAATAATCAAATACTTTTGCGTGCGATGTCTGCGTCTGTCGATATAGGCGTCCGTCGGAGGGAGAATAGAGACAATCAATCGCTGGAGAAATACAGACGACAGAGAGTGAGCTAGGGTTGGAAGGACGCTGTTTTATTATGGGTTCTAGGTAGTGTAAAAGTATAGAGATAGAGATAGAGATAGAGATAAAGTGAATCTAAGGGTTAAGAAGACACTTTTGTAATTATAAACTTAAGGGGGAACTTCCGTAATAAAAGATATTAGGAGTCACTTTTCTATTCTTCACTCTTTTAAGATAGTAAAGATAATGCCCACAGTCCAAAAGGTGCAGAGAATACAACAGTTGAGTACTTCATAGATGGAGAAAATATGGTATGGAATGAGGTATGTCTAAATCAGCTATTGTTTCCTGTTGATGCGAATTTATTAGTATAATCCCTCTTCACATGACACCCCAGCCCTCGGCAAGACACATTTTATCGGTATTATATGGTCGATGGAAGCTACTAAGTGTCTTCGGGCTATAACGCGCAAACAGTCAGATCCAAGGGTGAGTCGTCATCCTCACTAGGGCCAGTTAACAGAAGTTGGCTTGAGAAGATGTGGAGAATGAAAATCCCAAAGAAGCTTATTTATCCAGTTCGTTTGCGGCATAATTCATTGTCAGTTTCTACGAGTGGAGAAATAAAGGCATGGATATTCCTACAGTATATCAACAATGCTGAGAAGAAGCTGACACTACTAGAAATGAACACAAAAACAACAAAAATATACTAAAATTTGCGCGGCAAGACCATCTATCGCCTTTAATAACATCATAAACGGCGATATTTATTATTATCGCTTAAGATGGTCTTACATGGCGACAAAAATTTGTCCCCGTTTATAGTTTAGCAAAAACGACAAGAAATTATTACTAACGACGTCATAGTATCATCTCGGTAAATAATACTTCCTCCGTTCGGGCTCTTTCTTCACACTTTTTGTGGAACAGGTTTTAAGGAAACCTGTGCCAATGACCCTTCTACCCCCACCTTTTCAATATTTTACACACTCTCCCCACTCTCTCACATACAACGCCCCACCGCTTCCGCCACCATCGCCGCCACCGGCAACAACATATCCATACAAAATTACAGATCTATATACACAAATCAATTAACAGAAGGAGAAGAAGATCTATAAAAAACAGATCTGTCGGAATACAAGACGAAGAAGAAGAAACATATGAAAGAAGGAGAAGAACAAAGCAGGACAATCGGAAGAACAAGGTCGCCGCCTTGCCACCAGAGTCCAGCGATGAATCTGCCGCTGCTTCGTCAACAGAGACCATCGACGAATCCGCCGCCTCCACTCCCTGCATCAAAAAAGTTGACATCGAAGCGACAACCTTTAGATCTGTTTAGAACTGGACTAGAATAAGGTGAAGAAGGAGAAGTACAAAGTGACTACCTTCAGATCTGACAGAGGAAGAGACGAAGGCACGCCGGGGACGAAGTACACGACGATTCACAACCCAACCAAAGCCGCCATTGCCGTTATCCTCTTCGCCGTGCTTGTCCTCGCCGTCGTCCTCCTCGTTCTGCCTCCCCTCTTCCTTAAAACCCCCCTGTCTTCCCCGTAACTCTCTCTCTTTTCTTTTCTCTCTCTCTCTCTCTCTCTCTCTCCGTGTTCTTATGTCGGTGGTAGTGGTGTAGAAATGGAGAGAAATGGGTTGATGGTGGGGCTACTGGGCTGTGTTGGGGTTGAAGGGTGGAATACTTCAGGGACAGAATGGTCATTTACCCTCTAAAAACATGCCTAAAATAGAAAGGTGAAGATAGAGGGAGAACGGACGGAAAAGGAAAGTGTGAAGAAAGATAGAGAACGGAGGAAGTATTCAACAGAAACGGCGAGAGTAAATTAACGCCGTTACTAAGTGTCTAATATGACGATATTTCTCGCAGTATATTGTTTTTTTACACGAGTCACACTATGCCCAAATTCTTTGATTTGTCCGCCAAATTTTTGAGCGAAAAATTGCATACCCCGTGCGGAAGGAACGAAAATAGACCTAGACAGCCCAAATTGGGTCCAGGGGGTTCGAAGAGAGAGAGAGAGAGAGAGAGAGAGTTTGGTGGTTCAGGTGAATTTGGTGGTTCAGGCGAGTTTGGTGGTTCTGTCGGAATAGATGCCCTAGAGGCAATCTTATTTAGTATGAGCATTACTTTTGGCTAGAATATTCAGTGTATTATTTATGGAGATATTTAATAGAATGAAGTCTTTTGATTACAAATGTGTTATTTATATTAAATATTCCTAGTCAATTATACTGTGATTAATAGGACGATCATCTATAGACTAGTATGTGGGTAGATTGATATGGAGTTATCAAGTCTAGCACATGGGTATGCATTAGGTGTAACGGCATACTGGATTGACCCACAACGAGAAGGCTACATACAAGTTATGTAAAGTCACAAGTGCTTTTCGTAGTGACAACGGTATTGTCATCCTCAGACTTGAAGTACAGGTCCTCTAGTTGTGGAATATTGTGTTTTCATATCATCAAACGCTACACCGTAAATAAATGCGTATATCGGACACAATAGGAAGCAATCTTAGAGATGGTAGTGATGTAGATATAATTTGTCCCTCCCACATAACGGGAGCAACTATCCGCGGCCACTGGAGGGGCAGTGCTTATAGAATATTGATGTTATCTGCATGGATAAGACTATTCCCAGGATCGAGAAACTATGGATTGGATATACGAGTGTGACTTGTATGTCTCGTGTCCAATCCGAATAGAGAGACAAAGGGATGAGACAATATAGTCACAAGGTTTGTCTAATTACTGACTATTTCTATTAGTTGGGTGGCATGGATGTGTTGCTAGACACTGCTCCATGTTAGTAATCGTTACTACCAACTAAGTAGAAACCTATGGGGTCACACACCATATGAATTAAACTAGACTTGCGAATTAATTATATGATTAATTAAATAGAAGGATCAATGTGCAATCACATGCAAACTTAGTATGACTAATTTGCAATGTGGACTAATCCAGGTAAGGACGTGATTAGTAGAGGGGATAATATGTAGTTAACAAGGAGCTGTTAGACTATATTTATATGAACACTCCTAGCTTATTCTCATTTTAAGAGTGTCATAATTGTTATAACACAAGGAGAGAACAAAGCAAGGAGAGAGAAAAAGACAAGGAGGCCGAATCGACCCCCACCCCGTCCGCTGTTGGAATAGATTCTTTAGAGGCAATCTTATTTAGTAAGAACATTACTTTTGGCTAGAATATTCATGGTATTATTTATGGAGATATAATATAATGAAGTCGTTAGATTGCATATGTGTTGTTTATCTTATATCTCTAGTTGATTATACTGATTAATAGGACGATCAACTATAGACTAATATGGGGGTTAGATTGATGTGGAGATATCACGATCCAAAACATGGGCATGCCTTAAGGGTAATAGCATACTGGATTGAACTACAACAAGGAGGCTACATACATGTTATGTAAAGTCACAAGTGCTTCTTGTAGTGACAACGGTATTGTCATCCTTAGACTTGAAGTCGCTAGATCCTCTAGTTATGGAAATTGTGTTTTGATATCGTCAAACGCTACACCGTAACTGGGTAGCAATAAAGGCGCTTTTCGGACCCAATAGGAAGCAAGCTTAGATATGGTAGTGATGTAGATAGAATTTTTCCCTCTCGTATAACGGGAGCAAATATCCACGGCCACTCGATGGACGGTTCTTATAAAATGTATGGCCAGACTCAGATAAATCAATATGGGGTATTGATGTTATCTGCATAGGTAAGACTATTCCCAGGATCGAGAAACTATGGATTGGATATACGATTGTGACTTGTATGTCTCATGTCCGATCCGGATATAGAGAAAAAGGGATGAGACAATACTTGCACAATGTTTGTCGGATTACTTACTACTTCTATTTGTTGGGTGGCATGGATGTGTTGTTAGACACTGCTCCATGTTAGTAATTGTTACTACCAACTAAGTAGAAAGCTATGGGGTCACACTCCCTATAGATTAAACCGGACTTGGGAATTAATTAATATGATTAATTAAATAGAATGATCAATTCGCAACCACATGCAAACTTAGTGGGACTAATTTGCAATGTGGCCGAATCCATGTAAGGGCATTATTAGTATTTGGGCGTTTATGTAGTTAACAAGGAGTTGTTAGACTACATATATGAAAACTCCTAGCTTATTTCTGATAAGAGTGTCATAATTTTTATAATACAAGGAGAAAACAAAGAAAGGAGAGAGAGAGAGACAAACCTAGGCCGAAGCCTAGACCCGTCTGCCCCCTCTACTCGTCGGCCTCAAGGAGGCGTCCCGCCGCTTGAGCTCCTGTTTGCGTGATTCTTCTTTTTCTTCCTTCATCCATAGCTAGCACAAAGTGTGGACGGCCCGGAGACAATTCAAGGAGTGGACTATCCATTGAGACGTGAACAATATTTCGCGTTTGAAGTCATCCAAGGAAACCAACAAGGGATTTGATACTAAATCCTTTACTATTGTTATGATGTCTAGTCCAGTGATCCTTAGAGGGTCTTGTGCGGATCTTTATTTGTTTTATTCCGCTGCGCAATCCGTTACAAAACTCTACAGTGGTATCAGAGCCAGGTTGTAGAGCATAACGTAGTTTATGTGTTAATTTTGTTGGTTTTACACCTTAATTATTGATTATCGCGTAAAAGAACATTGAATATGATTCAACCAAATAAGATCTAATATTACATAGGATGTAAGTATTAGTGAATTTGGATCACATATGATGTGTAATTTTGGATCTAGAATACTAGGGTTAGGGCCCAAATTTGAAAAAAAGGGTTTTTCAATTTAGAAACAACTAAACTTGGGCAACAAGGAAGAAGGAGTTGTTTTGGAAACAAATCCTAAAGGAGGTTCGGCCCCCTAGGGGACTGCCCCTCCTCTTCCTTGCCGCCCAATCTAGCCATGGCCAAGGGCCGGGCCTCCCTAGCGCACGGCCTAGCCGTGTGGGCAAGGGGCTGGCCAGCCCAAGGCCCTTATGGCGGTCCTTTCGGGTTCAGCCAAGTGTGTTGGTGGCCCCTTGGACAGTTTTGACCCTAGTTCATCCGAAATCAACTAAAATTGAACAACTAAACTTGGGCAACAAGGAATAAGGAGTTGTTTTGGAAACAACTCCTAAAGGAGGTTCAGCCCCCCTGGGGGACCGCCCCTCCTCTTCCTTGCCGCCCAAGCTAGCCACGACCAAGGTCCGGGCCTCCCTAGTGCACGGCCTAGCCCTGTGGGCAAGGGGCTGGCCAGCCCAAGGCCCTTATGGCGGTCCTTTGGGGTTCAGCCAAGTGTGTTGGTGGGCCCCTTGGACAGTTTTGACCCTAGTTCATCCAAAATCAACTAAAATTGACCAAGCGCGTTAAAATTGGATTTTGACTGTTTATGTGCTATTTGCATGGTAATTGTATATGGCCTTAGGTGTGCATGTTGTGATTGTTTTATTTTTTTATTTGTTTTACGGACTGCGAGTCGGTTAAATTAATGTAATAGTTAATTAGGTTATACGGCCGGCTAGCCGGTATTCTTCTTAACTTGTGAGATATCTCTACTTAATATAGATGCTAGCTAGTATTAGATAGAGTAGATGATAGCCAAGACATGGAGAAGAAGCCTAAAGAATAGAATAAACCACATGATGAAAACATTCCACAAAGCTATGAAGCATGGACTAAAAGATGGAGGCGAATGGAGATGAGCTTGCTATTTTGGGGTTCATAGATATTCTCACAGGCTTGAGAATATCTTAGTTTAGAGGCCATATCCATATCACGTTTAATTTTGTTTGTGGTTTTTTAATTTATTGTCTTGTTATTTTTTTGTTGTTGTATGGATGCTACAAGCAATATTGCTAACAAGATAATACAACCGGATCTTTTATTATGAGTTTGCCTAACTCAAAATAAGTAGATCAGTTGATATGGATCAACAAAACAAGTAAAATTGAAAAAAAAAATCCCTCAAAATTAAATATTGCATTTTGCCTTCTCGTTACTTAAACACTCATCATTATCATGCCTTACCAAGCTTGTGCGTGGCAAAGTAGGGCGAATTGGTTCATCATGATGTGATGCGATGACACAAGCAAGTAATGTGCAACTGTTTGAGTAAGAGGTTGGACACATCTAGGTGATTTTAATAGGATTAAAAGCCTAGGGGAAAACAATTGGGATTATATACTGGATAGATTAATAATGAGTTATTGCCTAATTGAACCAAGAATTGCATGGGGATGCAATTGGAATTGTTCCTACCTAAATAACTAATTTTGGGTGACTTGCCAAAGCAAGCTAAAAAAGAAGTGAAATATAGATCTTGGCCCCACTAGAAAAAATATGATATTTTCCGCATTAATATTGAGGGTTATTAATCCGAAAAAAATAGTGGGAGCTATATCTAATGATCTAGCCATTATTATATGTAGTTATTTGTTCACAAAAATACTAAAACTTGTATATTTATAATTTTGTAGAATATAAATGGCAAACAATTCATCGAATTCAACTCATTCCCTACGAGTCGTCCTTAAGGAGGCCAAGCTTTCTGAACAAACTTTCTAGACTAGTACAGGAACTTGAGAATCGTTCTCAACCAGGAAAAGAAACTGTACATTCTAGAGGATCAAGTTCTGATGGTCCAGAACACAATTCTACTGCACCCATAAAGGTGCATCAAAAGATCACTGACAATGATAATGAAGCGGCCTGCCTGATGCTTTGCACCATGAGCTCTGAGCTTCAGAAGCAACATGAGAACATGTCTGCGTTTGATATGATCATTCACTTGAAGCAGCTCTTTCAAGAGTAGGCAAGGGTTGAGCGGTATGAAGTTTCCAAGGCATTGTTCAAATGTCATCTGTGGGAAACCCTGTGGGGCCTCACGTGCTTCGTATGATCGGGTAATTGGAGAGCCTCACACGCCTAGGGTTTTTGGTGGGCCAAGAGTTGGCGACTGATCTCACCTTGTAATCGTTTCCTGATAGTTATGTAAAGTTCATCATGAACTATAACATGAATGAGATCGTCAAGCCTCTGCCATATCTACTCAATATATTGAGGACAGCTGAACAAAGCATCAACAAGGGAAAGGGAAAGGCCATGATGATGGTAATCAAAGGAAAGAGCAAAAGGTTTGCTTCTACCTCCAAGGGGAAAGGCAAGTCAGTTTCCCAACCTAAGGACGTTGCCCTTAAAAATGCTGGTGGCGTTGCCAAGGGCGTGACTAAGGGTGATTGTCACTACTGCAGTCAGCCTGGACACTGGAAGAGGATCTGCCCAAAGTATCTGGAGGATAAAAGGTTTGGTATAGTGATTCCACCACCACCATGTTTTTTTGTTATAGATGTCAATTTAACTATCTCTTCATCTTGGGTATTGGATACTTGATGTAGATCTCACATTTGTCGAAATGTGCAGGACCTAAGAGAATTAGAATATTGGCTAATGGGGAGATAGATCTGCACATTGGGAATGGAGCAAAGGTTGATGCATTGGGCGTGGGCGTGTACGAGCTGTCATTTCCTTCAGCATTAGTTTTATAAATGAATAATTGCAATTTCGTTCCTGCTAGGAGCAGAAACATGATTTCTATTTTTTGTTTGGACAAGAAAGGTTTTGCTATTCAATAAAGGACAATTGTTGCTCCATTTATTCTGATAATATTCACTACTGTAGTGCGCAATTATTTAATGAATTGTATATCCTTGATCGAAGTAATCCTGTCTATAACATAAATACTAAGAGGATTAAAATGAAAGATTTAAATTCTGCTTATCTATGGCACTGTCTTCTAGGCCATATAAATGAGAAACGTGTATCTAGACTCCATAAGGATGGAATTCTGGACTCATTTGATTTTGAATCATATGAGACATGTGAAGCTTGTTTATTAGGAAAGATGACAAAGTCCCCTTTCAATAAGAAAGGTGAGAGGACTATTGAGCAATTGGCTCTCCTGCATATTGATGTTTGTGGGCCATTTTCCACGCCTTCCAGGGGTGATTACGTCTATTTCATTACGTTTATTGATGATTTCAGTAGATATGGATTTGTATACCTTATGAAGGCCGAATCCGAATCCTTTGAAAATTTCAAAGAATTTAATAATGAAGTAGAAAAGCAACTTGGAAAAAGTATCAAGGCTCTACGATCGTGGAGGAGAATACTTAGCCAGGAATTTGATGAAAATCTTACAGAGTGTGGGATCTTGTCCCAACTCACTCCACCCGGAACGCCACAATGGAATGGCATGTCTGAGAGGATATTCGAACGTTGTTAGACAAGGTTCGATCTATGATGTGTCAAACTTATATTCCATTATCATTTTGGGGCTACGCTCTATTGTGTGTAGCTTTCACCATTAACCGTGTTCCACATAAATCAGTAATGAAGACTCCATTTGGGATGTGGAGTGGGAGGCGTCCCACAATCTCCTTCATGAGGATTTCGGGATGCGATGTCTATGTAAAATGTTGAAAAACAGACAAGCTCGGGCCCAAGTCGGATAAGTGTAAGTTTGTGTGATACCCTAAGGAAACTAAGGGATATTGTTTCTACAATCCAACCGAGAACAAAGTGTTTGTTGCCCGATCCAGCGCGTTTCTAGAAAGAGAGTTTGTCCCTAAAGAAGCAAGTGGGAGGATTGTAGAACTTGAATAAATTCACGAAACACAAACCACTAATCCTACTATGGAACATGAACAGGAACCACAAGATGTTGTGGATGAACCTGTTCAAGTGACACAAGAGCTTCGTAGGTCGAGTAGAGAGTGCCAGGAGCCTGAGAGGTATGGACTTCTCGTGACTGAGCCTGGTGACGTGTTGCTCATAGATGATGAACCTACTACCTATGGAGAGGCCATGAAAGGGACATAATCTCAGAAGTGGCGTAAGACCATAGAATCTGAGAAGGAATCCATGTATACCAACAAAGTATGGACTTTGGTGGAACCACCCCAAGGGGCGCGGCCCATAGGGTGCAAATGGGACTTCAAGAAGAAGACCGACATGGATGGTAATGTGAAAACCTATAAGGTCTGATTGGTGGAAAAAGGGTTCAGACAGATACACGGTCTAGACTATGATGGAACCTTTTCACCAATCGCGATGACCAAATCTATTCAAATCCTATTTACTATTGCAACTTATTATGACTATGAGATTTCGCAGATGGATGTCTAAGCAACATTTCTGTATCCTCCTCGAGGATGTGTACATGACACAACCTGAGGGTTTTGTGGATCCAGAGCATGCAAACAAAGTCTGTAAGTTGCAATGATCCATTTATGGATTAAAGAAAACTTCTAGGAGTTGGAATCAACATTTTGATGAAGTAGTCAAAGAGTTTGACTTCATCAAGAACGAAGATGAATCTTGTGTATACAAGAAGGTAAGTGGAAACTCTGTTGTATTTATGGTCTTGTATGTGGATGACATACTACTTATTGGAAACGACATTCCTATGCTGCAATCTTTGAAGGATTGGCTAGGAAAGTGTTCCTCAATGAAGGACTTAGGGGATGCAGTTTATATACTTGGTATCAAGATCTATAGAGATAGATCAAGAAAACTGCGAGGCCTATGTCAAAGTACATATATAAACAACGTGATGAATCAGTTCAACATGCAAGATTCCAAGAAGGGATTCTTGCCCATGTCGCATGGAATAACTCTTTCAAAGAATGATTGTCCTTCCAATGATATTGAGAAGGATCGCATGAGTCGGGTTCCCTATGATTCGGATATAGGGTCCATCATGTGTAAAACAATTTCCTCGAAAAAAGAAAACACTGTGTAAAATTTGATCAAAATAAAGGGCAACAAATTAGTCATGACAAGCACTTCAAATCATTAGAGTTCTCAATTGGGTAGCGATTCTAATGCTAGTGGAAAAAGCTGCTTACACTATTTTTTGGCAGTGGAGAGTCTCCACTGGAGACATGTTTTACCCTTTCAGATACTTAAACCGGTAGCCTAATTTTACATCTCATCTCCCTTCTATTCCCATCTCTCTTTCATCAGGTTTCTATCACCTTCTTCGAATCTTCTCACCCAAATCTATATACCACTCCGTCCCACCTCATTTGCACCACTTTGACTTTTTGACCCGTAGTTGGGTCACTTTGACCCGGTGATTTGGATCGCAAAACGATGAAATTTTTTGATAATATTTTATTGTTTTGTAGAATAAGAATTACTCTACTACATTTCGAAAAAATTATCTAAAAATTACAAAATTTTGCTATCCAAATCACCGGGTCAAAGTGAACCAGTGAATACTGGTAAAAATTCGAATGGTGCAAAAGAGGTGGGACGGAGTGGTACTTGTTCTTCATTATGCAGAGCATAGTTCTACAAAAATCACACTTTCAATTGAATAATTCTTCCTTCAATTTATGTTTACTATTTGGATTAAAGAAAGTGCATAATTATTCCTCTCTAAATTCCTACGATCTACTTCTTCCATCGTTTTATAACATTGGCTTTTAATGATCAGAAGTAGAATACAAAAATTACTTAACCATGATTGCTTGGTGAACGTCAGGATTAGACCAGACACAAAACAGAGGTTGAGACCTTAAAAGAGCCGTATAGAGCATATAGATCTGCAAATCCATCAACTTGGTCATGCAATTTCTAGGGTGAGAATTATATTCTTGCAAAATCCATCTCTAAAATCTTACACCAAATTAAATGTTTGTTGCACCTGCATCACATATTCGTATAGATTTGTACAAATTGGAGAGAGATGTGACAGAGATGAACAGAACCAAGAAAGAGAGAAATGTCGTGACAAACACTAGAGCAATGGTAGAGAAGGTGACACTAGACAACAACTACAAATAAATGCATAAATTTACAAACGGTAAGATTGTCTCTATATCCAAATAGTAGTATCATAGGTATTATTTCTTCTCTGTTTCCCGGATTGTTTCCTGCTCGTTAGTACTAATATTTTAACAAACAGGGACACAATGAAGGAGACAGTGTTTGTTCCTCGTGTTAATGACTTGCAATTATAAAACCCTGATCTCAATCAATGTGATTGAAGATAGTTGTTTAAGTAATTCAATTTCAATTCCTCAAAGACACAGATAATTAAGGGACATACAATTACAAAACTACAAGTAACATAAACCATGTACACAGATTACCTCATCTTGCGCTCACGCCGATCTTTAAGCTCGTCTCGAATGAAGAAATATATACTGCAAAAAGAATTAGTGACAGATGAGATTGACATCAGTGTGTGTCACTAAATAGTAGTTAGAAACTCTCACGTACCTGGTGAGATTCGCCGCAGTATAATAACATAGAACGGAAAGGGCCAAGGTATTAGTAAAATCTGCAACAAAAGCAGCAGACATTAGATCGATGACTCTGTTCACATAATAATAATATTATTATTATAATATTGTTGTTATAATAATAATAATAATACTAATAATAATAATAATAATAATAATAATAATTATTATTATTATTATTATAAAACTTGAAAACAGTTGACTAGATGATTCACAAACGCAGAGGTGATTGAAGCTTTACCCATCTGAACTTCTTTTTTTTTCTGAGGAGGCATCTGAACTTTGAATTGGCTACAAAAAAAAGGACGAAGAATCAAACAAAAACATTACAACTTATGAAGAATAAAAAGAATAATAAAATTAAATGTGAATTTTTAACAAATTATATGAAAATTCAAGAAAAGAACACCTTATGTTCCAGGAATTGCAATGGCACAAGAGAAATCGATCAGGTAGGCAGTACCTAGGGAATAAAGAAACTTCACCCCGTGCACTTCTTTTATAGCATTGGTTTCCTAACCCTCAAGAAAAATGTCTATTTATGGAATATTTCCTAATACTAAATTTTCAGAATGATTCTTAAAATAAAAAATTCCAAAAATGATGAATTTTGACTTAAAGGTACTAAAGTTAAGTTCATTCAAAATTACACACCACAACAGCAACGGAATCATGTGTAGAAGAAGATTGGTGTGAAGATCTAGTGTTCGACGAAAGGCCATAACTAGAATTTTAATTACTAGAACCATTTCGACGATATCGATTAGAATTATTCACTGAATTAGACATAGGAGACAAAGATATAGGTTTATCATACTTGTTACGGCTGTTATTACAACCAGAATTACCTTAACACCTCGTTTCAAGTGCAGTAAAGACATTGGCCCGAGCAGGAATTGTCACCGGAGATAAACTCATTAACCTGAGATAGACGATCAAAAATCTGCTTCACATTGTCAAGATAACCACACATGGACGACGATCTTTTGGTGACAGTCCAGAGCTGAGACTTGAGCTGATGAACGTGCGACCGAGACAGAGACGTGAAGCGAGCCTCAAGAAACCCCGAGATCTGATTTGCATAAGTGACGTGAAGTACTTGTTAAAGAACCGGCGGTGAAATTGAAGTGATGAGACAACTGCGATTTGGAGAATTGGAGTTGTCGGAGTTCACCACTATGGACAGCAGCGTTTCCAGACTCAAGACATTAGTGAGAAGCTGATTCGTTTCAAGAAATTGTCTTCATTTTTAATCTCCATAGAAGAAAATTGGAAATTTGAGCTGAGGAAGATGCGTAAGATTTGAGACGAAAAACTTAAGTCCCGTCAGAAGTTCACCGGAGTCAAAAGTGGCCGTCATGATCAAGCTTAGTCATAAACGTCTACAGACTCTGATACCATAAAGACAAATGAGAATCTGTTATAGAATTGGTAAATTTCCACCCAACGTTTACAAGAGATGAATTTGAGCTTTAGAGATCAGTTCCTGCTTCTACAAATTTGAATATCTCTGGGTAATTGCGCTAAAACCCCTCCAACTAGTAAACTATTACAAAATAAATTTGGTTAATTTAATTTAACAGGACTGATGTAGGACATATTTTATAAAGAATGTCGTCAAAAGCATGGAAATAGTTTCTATCAGTACGTAAAACGGAGGACAAATTCCATATAAGGTTGAGCTATGCGTATTTTTGAGTGTAAACGACGTTTTACAATAACTCGTGATTGTAATCATGAGCACCACATTGGTTTTTTCAAATTGGTCCTTTTAGAATTTCAGATCAGCATTTTCACCAATTTCAATATTTGTTTATTTAATAACTTTTAGTAGGAAAGTCCAAACCAAATTCCATAAATTGGATATTATCTAACCTCTCATCTTTTCTAAATTTGATAGTTTTACTAATATTTATATTTTTAATAATTTTCATTTTATTTTATATTAGGCTATTTAAATGTTGTGAACCTTTGGATAATTGATATTTTTTCCATATTGTTGAATTAAATTTATATTTATTATATTTTTAGGAACGTTATTATTCCTAAGTCACGTTTGCGTTCTTCATGTCGTTTTACGACTACATCATTTTCTGTTTTATTTCAAGAAACCTTAATGTCCTAGCCCACTGTCATGCTATGCATAGTGGTTCTAACTCGTATGAGCATATCCAGTACTGATAGGCAAATGTTAGGTAAGTTTTTGATAAAATTATTCTTTTGCATAATAGATACTGATTTTTTGGGATTATTAGGCAAAAATGAGACATACTTGAATTAATTATTTATGTTAGAGTACTGGACATTTTGGAGAGAACATTGCATAAATAACGGAGTAAATTTAAAAAACATGTTATGACCAATGTAAATAGGCGTGAAAAATGATTTTGCCTAACGAAAAATTATTGCCAAGTTAGACGAAGTGGATGCATATTTTTGTTTTTTCTATTAATTTATTTGAGAATATTTTCCCTATTAAGATGCCTATGTTATTAGAGTGTAAATTTTACTAACTTTTTATGATTTGCATAAAAAATTAGTTTACATAATCTATTGGAGATGCTCATGACATCCTTTGTCACAATTGAATTTCAACTTTCCATGGGAAAACGGGAATTGTTCCTAAAGGAAAAAAGCTAGTGCGACTCTTAGAGAATCTCCAATGGGATATTAAAATGACGGTTAGAGGGATACAACACTACATTCCTGAGTTTTGCAAACACTAGAGGGATACAACACAAACAAAAACTGGAATTCCTTCCTTCCTAACCTGTCCCTCATCTTGAACTCCTCCAATGCTCTACTCCTCAGCACTTGCCCAATCTTCCTTGTCCCATTCACACACCTCTCAACATCCACTGGGTTACTGAAATAATTTAATTTCACAATCGGGTTTTCCCTGATGTCCACGGAGGCCAACCGGAACGAACCGGTGGATAAAGGTCCAATGATCTTCTCCATGGCGTGGTGGTGAACACCTGCTTCGTCTCGGAAGACAACCCTAATTGCAGATTGCTTTGGTAATGGAGAAATTGGGGACGATGCTATTAGGACTCGCTCGACGGTGGCGTGCACGGCGACGATCAGGTTTTGGGGGTTCCCGGAGGTGACGAGATCGGCGGAGGAGTGGCGGTTGCCGGAGCTGTCGAAGGTGGAGCCGCCGATTTTGGTACCCGTTTCGTGATTAAGCGTGAACCCATTGTATGGGTCAATACACACCTCTAGAAGACCGTCCCCGACCGCCGATTGCCAGTTCTTGAGCTCCGGCTGGAACACGATGGTCCTTCCACCCAATCGGAAGCAGTTTCTCGATCCGGTGAATAGTGTTATCCATGCAGATACATCAATATCCTATCAGAGTCTGGCCAGACATTCTATAAGCACTAACCCTCGAGTGGCCGCAAATATTTTCTCCCGTTATGTGGAAGGGACATATTCTATCTACATCACTACTATCTCTTAGATTGCTTCCGATTGTGTCCGATATGCGCCTTTATTGCTACCCAATTACTGTGTAGCGTTTGACGCTATCAAAACACAATACTCCACAACTAGAGGATCTAGTGAATTCAAGTTTAAGGATGACAATACTGTTTTCACTACGAGAAGAGCTTGTGAATTTACATAACTTGTATGTAGCCTTCTCGTAGCTGGTCAACCCAGTATGAAATTACTGCTAATGCATACCCAGGTAGTGGATCGTGATATCTCCATATCAATCCAACCCCATACTAGTCTATAGTCTATAGTTGATCGTCCTGTTAATCAATATAATGGACTAGGGATATTTAAGAATATAACATTTATATTCTAAGGACTTAATTCATGTTAACATATCTCCATATTGATAACATAATGAATCGTAAATCCATGAATGTCAAGAGAAATAGATTGCTTCTAGGGCATATTTCCAACACTTAGGAATTGTTTAACAAACCTGTTACCTTGTGTTGTGATAGTATAGTGGCCATCGCAGAGTGCTTAGGTCCGAAGAAACCACTGTAAAGACAAATTACATTGGGAAAATGTACAATTTCATTAAGATGTGGTATCTACCTTAGGTGTTATCTTGGAGTATGTCCCTACTAGCCATATGTTGGGTAATCACATTACTTAATCATTTATGAGAGTTCACTTTGTGGATCATGATAGAGAGATGGGACTCGGTAGTTGGTGACGTGCTATATGACTGATGAATATTCGATAGATTAACATTTGAATTGTTATAGGAAATGCTCGGTTAAATGCATGATTTGTTTTGATACATGTGTGATATGTTGACATTTGAATTTTAATAAAGGTTCGTCATATCACTGACATTCCTATTACTTGGGTAGCATTGATGTATTGCTTGATACCACTCAATATTTGCAATTGTTATTACAAACGTAATTAAGAACCTACATGGTCACACACAAGAACGGATCTAACTGGAATTTATTTTCTCATTAGTTGGACTAACAAGAAATGTGGATTCCGGATTTTAATGTAAACTACAACTAACAGTTAGTGTTAGAGTGAAAATTCAACTTCTCGTGGTATAAATACCCTTCAGCGTGGCTAGAGTTAGTGGATGCTTTTGAGAAATATTCGTATTATATACAGAAACTAGGGTTTGAGAGAAGCCTTCCAAGTGCTCCCGATTTTGTTAGACAAAATCGCCTCCTTCCTCTGGAAAACTAGCACCGGCGAAGAGGAAGTCTAGTGCAGATCGGCAATTTTTTTTTTGTTTCCACTTAATTAGTTAACCAAAACCCAATAGATTGTAGTCCATCGCAAGAAGGAGAAATATATAGTATTACACCGCTCTATCGAGGAATCCTTAACATGATCCACAAAGAGATTAAGCAATATATAGTGACATTTGAATTCCTTAATAGCAGGACCCGGTAGTTGGTGAATTTCTCTAAGATTGATGAATATTCGATAGATTGACATTTGAATTTTAATAGGAAACGGTTGGTTAAAATGTGTGCTTTGTTTTTAAACTTGCGTTATATGTTGTATTTACTTTACAAGTATTGAGCATGTCACGCACACATTAAGATCGGCCCACTCGCACGAGCGATCGCCTTTGGCGCCATAAAAGGTGAGAAAAGATGATATAAATTCCCGCTTAAGCTAGATGCTGATCTGAGTTGTCCCCTTGGAGAGATGTCAAGATGAGGGTAGTCCGCAAGACACCTGAAACATGGCAAATACCCTTAAACCGTGGAAGTCTTTGTACATATCCAGATGCGAGAACTGATATGGAGAGCATTTGCTTGCAACATCTCAGTGCTCGGGTTAGTCGCTAAGATGGTGACTGAATTAGAATCTGATTAGTGGGACTAATGAGATAAGACATGCGCTGACGTGTGTTTCCACCCATCTACTCTCACCCTCACAATGTCTCAGGTAAAAGATTTGTTTGCGTAGCCTGATAAAAAGATGACACGTGTACCAATCTGTGGATGCATCAGCTGACTGTGAATCTCATAACTTTTTCTAGTTTCCATAGTAACCTTCATAATAGTTTTTTTCGAGGCCGAAAAAAACCTTGAATCGATCTAAAAACATCCCATAAATGAAATTAGTTTGAAACAACATAACAATTTCAGATACATTTCAAAGTAGAGGGTGGGAGACAAGTGGGCCTTTTCAATATAGTTGTGGAGTTTGAATTTGGGTTTTTTGGTTCTATAAATGTTGGTTAAGCATTGATGTGTCTGGTGTGGGCAGTGCTTGTTGTGGCTGGCGTTAGCGATGGGGAAATGAAGAGGAAGACCAAAGATGATAAACTATCGTCTCAAAGGGGAAAAACTGATTCAGTTAGCCTTAATTTGTTCTTTCGACTCGGTATAAATGGATAGATATAGGCATGAAAGAGAGTGTTCATGATTTTGGATAATAGTCTAAACATTTAGTAGAAGTAGTAGTAGAATAAAAGAGAGATACAATCGATCATAACAGGGTCTGATCTAATTTGGCCTCTCGCGATCCTTCGTAACTGCTTTGGCTTGCTCGTCGTTTGAGATCTTGCTCATCCTTGCCGATTCAGCAAGTGACCTACAATTGAAACATTAAATTGTCAACAAATTGATTTTCCATCATACAATCACTTTAAATAATTACCGGAGTTAATCAATAATAGTAACCATTATAGTTTTAAAAAAGCTACTGCCAGAAGCTACATCTATGTAAAACAATTTCCTCGAAAAAAGAAAACACTGTGTAAAATTTGATCAAAATAAAGGGCAACAAATTAGTCATGACAAGCACTTCAAATCATTAGAGTTCTCAATTGGGTAGCGATTCTAATGCTAGTGGAAAAAGCTGCTTACACTATTTTTTGGCAGTGGAGAGTCTCCACTGGAGACATGTTTACCCTTTCAGATACTTAAACCGGTAGCCTAATTTTACATCTCATCTCCCTTCTATTCCCATCTCTCTTTCATCAGGTTTCTATCACCTTCTTCGAATCTTCTCACCCAAATCTATATACCACTCCGTCCTACCTCCTTTGCACCACTTTGACTTTTTGACCCGTAGTTGGGTCACTTTGACCCGGTGATTTGGATCGCAAAACGGAAATTTTTTGATAATTTTTTATTGTTTTGTAGAATAAGAATTACTCTACTACATTTCGAAAAAATTATCTAAAAATTACAAAATTTTGCTATCCAAATCACCGGGTCAAAGTGAACCAGTGAATACTGGTAAAAATTCGAATGGTGCAAAAGAGGTGGGACGGAGTGGTACTTGTTCTTCATTATGCAGAGCATAGTTCTACAAAAATCACACTTTCAATTGAATAATTCTTCCTTCAATTTATGTTTACTATTTGGATTAAAGAAAGTGCATAATTATTCCTCTCTAAATTCCTACGATCTACTTCTTCCATCGTTTTATAACATTGGCTTTTAATGATCAGAAGTAGAATACAAAAATTACTTAACCATGATTGCTTGGTGAACGTCAGGATTAGACCAGACACAAAACAGAGGTTGAGACCTTAAAAGAGCCGTATAGAGCATATAGATCTGCAAATCCATCAACTTGGTCATGCAATTTCTAGGGTGAGAATTATATTCTTGCAAAATCCATCTCTAAAATCTTACACCAAATTAAATGTTTGTTGCACCTGCATCACATATTCGTATAGATTTGTACAAGTTGGAGAGAGATGTGACAGAGATGAACAGAACCAAGAAAGAGAGAATTGTCGTGACAAACACTAGAGCAATGGTAGAGAAGGTGACACTAGACAACAACTACAAATAAATGCATAAATTTACAAACGGTAAGATTGTCTCTATATCCAAATAGTAGTATCATAGGTATTATTTCTTCTCTGTTTCCCGGATTGTTTCCTGCTCGTTAGTACTAATATTTTAACAAACAGAGACACAATGAAGGAGACAGTGTTTGTTCCTCGTGTTATTGACTTGCAATTATAAAACCCTGATCTCAATCAATGTAATTGAAGATAGTTGTTTAAGTAATTCAATTTCAATTCCTCAAAGTCACAGATAATTAAGGGACATACAATTACAAAACTACAAGTAACATAAACCATGTACACAGATTACCTCATCTTGCGCTCACGCCGTTCTTCAAGCTTTTCTCGAATGAACAAATATATACTGCAAAAAGAATTAGTGACAGATGAGATTGACATCAGTGTGTGTCAATAAATAGTAGTTAGAAACTCTCACTTACTTGGTGAGATTCGCCGCAGTATAAAAACATAGAACGGAAAGGGCCAAGGTATTAGTAACATCTGCAACAAAAGCAGCAGACATTAGATCGTCGATGACTTTGTTCACATAATAATAATAGTATTATTATAATATTGTTGTTATAATAATAATAATAATAATAATAATAATAATAATAATAATTATTATTATTATTATTATTATTATTATTATTATTATTATTATTATTATTATTATTATTAAACTTGAAAACAGTTGGCTAGATGATTCACAAACGCGGAGGTGATTGAAGCTTTACCCATCTGAACTTCTTTTTTTTTTTGAGGAGGCATCTGAACTTTGAATTGGCTACAAAAAAAAAAAAGACGAAGAATCAAACAAAAACATTACGACTTATGAAGAATAAAAAGAATAATAAAATTAATGTGAATTTTTAACAAGTTATATGAAAATTCAAGAAAAGAACACCTTATGTTCCAGGAATTGCAATGGCAGAAGAGAAATCGATCAGGTAGGCAGTAACTAGGGAATAAAGAAACTTCACCCCGTGCACTTCTTTTGTAGCATTGGTTTCGTAACCCTCAAGAAAAATGTCTATTTATGGAATATTTCCTAATACTAAATTTTCAGAATTATTCTTAAAATATAAAATTCCAAAAATGATGAATTTTGACTTAAAGGTACTAAAGTTAAGTTCATTCTAAATTACACACCACAACAGCAACGGAATCATGTGTAGAAGAAGATTGGTGTGAAGATCTACTGTTCGACGAAAGGTCAGAACTAGAATTTTAATTACTAGAACCATTTCGACGATATTGATTGGAATTATTCACTGAATTAGATATAGGAGACAGAGATCTAGGTTTATCATACTTGTTACGGTTGTTATTACAACCAGAATTACCTTAACACCTCGTTTCAAGTGCAGTAAAGACATTAGCCCGAGCAGGAATTGTCACCGGAGATAAACTCATTAACCTAGATAGACGATCAAAAATCTGCTTCACATTGTCAAGATAACCACACATGGACGACGATGTTTTGGTGACAGTCGAGAGCTGAGACTTGAGCTGATGAACGTGCGACCGAGACAGAGACGTGAAGCGAGCCTCAAGAAACCCCGAGATCTGATTTGCATAAGTGACGTGAAGTACTTGTTAAAGAATCGGCGGTGAAATTGAAGTTATGAGACAACTGTGATTTGGAGAATTGGAGTTGTTGGAGTTCACCACTATGGACAGTAGCGTTTCCGGACTCAAGACATTAGTGAGAAGCTGATTCGTTTCTAGAAATTGTCTTCATTTTTACTCTCCATAGAAGGAAATTGGAAACTTGAGCTGAGGAAGATGCGTAAGATTTGAGACGAAAAACTTAAGTCCCGTCGGAGGTTCACCGGAGTTAAAAGTGGCCGTCATGACCAAGCTTAGTCATAAACGGCTACAGGCTCTAATGCCATAAAGACAATGAGAATCTGTTACAGAATTGGTAAATTTCCACCCAACGTTTACAAGAGATGAATTTGAGCTTTAGAGATCAGTTCCTGCTTCTACACATTTGAATATCTCTGGGTAATTGCACTATAACCCCTCCAACTAGTAAACTATTACAAATTAAATTTGGTTAATTTAATTTAACAGGACTGATGTAGGACATATTTTATAAAGAATGTCGTCAAAAGCATGGAAATAGTTTCAGTCAGTACGTAAAACGGATGACAAATTCCATATATGGTTGAGCTATGCGTATTTTTGAGTGTAAACGACGTTTTACAATAACTCGTGATTGTAATCACGAGCACCACATTGGTTTTTTTCAAATTGGTCCGTTTGGAATTTCAAATCAGCATTTACACCAATTTCAATATTTTTTTATTTAATAACTTTTAGTAGGAAACTCCAAATCAAATTCCATAAATTGGATATTATCTAACCTCTCATCTTTTCTAAATTTGATAGTTTTACTAATATTTATATTTTTAGTAAATTTCATTTTATTTTATTTTTAGGCTATTTAAATGTTGTGAACCTTTGGATAATTGATATTTTTTCCATATTGTTGAATTAAATTTATATTTCTTATATTCTTAGGAACGTTATTATTCCTAAGTCACGTTTGCGATCTTCGTGTCGTTTTACGGCTACATCATTTTCTGTTTTATTTCAAGAAACCTTAATGTCGTAGCCCACTGTCATGCTATGCATAGTGGTTCTAACTCGTATGAGCATATCCAGTACTGATAGGCAAATGTTAGGTAAGTTTTTGATAAAATTATTCTTTTGCATAATAGATACCGATTTTTTGGGATTATTAGGCAAAAATGAGACATAGTTGAATTAATTATTTATCTTAGAGTACTGGACATTTTGGAGAGAACATTGCATAAATAATTGAGTAAATTTAAAAAACATGTTATGACCAATGTAAATAGGCGTGAAAAATGATTTTGCCTAAAGAAAAATTATTGCCAAGTTAGACGAAGTGGATGCATATTTTTGTTTTTTCTATTAATTTATTTGAGAATATTTTCCCTATTAAGATGCCTATGTTATTAGAGTGTAAATTTTACTAACTTATTTATGATTTGCATAAAAAATTAGTTTACATAATCTATTGGAGATGCTCATGACATCCTTTGTCACAATTGAATTTCAACTTTCTATGGGAAAAAGGGAATTGTTCCTAAAGGAAAAAAGCTAGTGCGACTCTTAGAGAATCTCCAATGGGATATTAAAATGACGGTTAGAGGGATACAACACTAAATTCCTGAGTTTTGCAAACACTAGAGGGATACAACACAAACAAATACTGGAATTCCTTCCTTCCTAACCTGTCCCTCATCTTGAACTCCTCCAATGCTCTACTCCTCAGCACTTGCCCAATCTTCCTTGTCCCATTCACACACCTCTCAACATCCACTGGGTTAGTGAAATAATTGAATTTCACAATCGGGTTTTCCCTGATGTCTACGGAGGCCAATTGGAGCGAACCGGTGGATAAAGGTCCGATGATCTTCTCCATTATGGTGGCGATGGTGACATAGATACGAGCAGCTTCAAAGTATGCTCCAGCGTCTGTAATGCACACCACCTGTATGAGAGAATGCTCCAATGGGTTTGGAGGCACAATCGAGATCCCATTTCTGGGACTATTATACATGAACTGACCCACATATGGTGAGTGATGGACCACCGGAATCCCCCATGAGGAGAGATATGGTCTGGGTCAGACGCCGTTGAGGAGGAGGAGCTGAGGACTTCCGATTGCGCCGGCGGAGATGACGACTTCGCCGCTGGACCGGACCATGGCGTGGTGGTGAACACGTGCTTCGTCTCGGAAGACAACCCTAATTGCAGATTGCTTTGGTAATGGATAAATTGGGGACGGTGCTATTAGGACTCGCTCGACGGTGGCGTGCACAGCGACGATCAGGTTTTGGGGGTTCCCGGAGGTGAGGAGATCGGCGGCGGAGTGGCGGTTGCCGGAGCTGTCGAAGGTGGAGTCGCCGATTTTGGTACCCGTTTCGTGATTAAGCGTGAACCCATTGTATGGGTCAATACACACCTCTAGAAGACCGTCCCCGACAGCCGATTGCCAGTTCTTGAGCTCCGGCTGGAACACGATGGCCTCTTCCACCCAATCGGAAGAAGTTTCTGATCCGGTGAATAGTCTTATCCATGCATATACATCAATATCCTATTTTGATTTATCAGAGTCTGGCCAGACATTCTATAAGCACTAACCCTCGAGTGGCCGCGAATATTTTCTCCCGTTATGTGGAAGGGACAAATTCTATCTACATCACTACCATCTCTAAGATTGCTTCCGATTGTGTTCGATATGCGCCTTTATTGCTACCCAATTACTGTGTAGCGTTTGACGCTATCAAAACACAATACTCCACAACTAGAGGATCTAGTGAATTCAAGTCTAAGGATGACAATACCGTTTTCACTACGAGAAGAGCTTGTGAATTTACATAACTTGTATGTAGCCTTCTCGTATTTGGTCAATCCAGTATGAAATTACTGCTGATGCATACCCATGTAGTGGATCGTGATATCTCCATATCAATCGAACCCCATACTAGTCTATAGTCTATAGTTGATCGTCCTGTTAATCAATATAATGGACTAGGGATATTTAAGAATATAACATTTATATTCTAAAGACTTCATTCATGTTAACATATCTCCATGTTGATAACATAATGAATCGTAAATCCATGAATGTCAAGAGAAATAGATTGCTTCTAGGGCATATTTCCAACACTTAGGAATTGTTTAACAAACCTGTTACCTTGTGTTGTGATAGTTTGGTGGCCGTCGCAGAGTGCTTAGGTCTGAAGAAACCACTGTAAAGACAAATCACATTGGGAAAATGTACCATTTCATTAAGATCTGGTATCTACCTTAGGTGTTATCTTGGAGTATGTCCCTACTAGCCATATGTTGGGTAATCCCATTACTTAATCATTTATGAGAGTTCTCTTTGTGGATCATGATAGAGAGATGGGACTCGGTAGTTGGTGACGTGCTATATGACTGATGAATATTCGATAGATTAACATTTGAATTGTTTTAGGAAATGCTCGGTTAAATGCATGATTTGTTTTGATACGTGTGTGATATGTTGACATTTGAATTTTAATAAAGGTTCGTCATATCACTGACATTTCTATTACTTGGGTAGCATTGATGTATTACTTGATACCACTCTGTTATTACAAACATAATTAAGAACCTACATGGTCACCCACATGAACGGATCTAACTGGAATTTATTTTCTCATTAGTTGGACTAACAAGAAATGTAGATTCCGGATTTTAATGTAAACTACAACTAACAGTTAGTGTTAGAGTGAAAATTCAACTTCTTGTGGTATAAATAGCCTTCAGCGTGACTAGAGTTAGTGGATGCTTTTGAGAAATATTCGTATTATATACAGAAACTAGGGTTTGAGAGAAGCCTTCCAAGTGCTCCCGATTTTGTTAGACAAAATCGTCTCCTTCCTCTGGAAAGCTAGCACCGGCGAAGAGGAAGTCTAGTGCAGATCGGCAATTTTTTTTTTTTTTTTTTTGTTTCCACTTATTTAGTTAACCAAAACCCAATAGATTGTAGTCCATCGCACGAAGGAGCAATATATAGTATTACACCGCTCTATCGGGGAATCCTTAACATGATCCACAAAGAGATTAAGCAATATATAGTGACATTTGAATTCCTTAATAACAGGACCCGGTAGTTGGTGAATTTCTATAAGATTGATGAATATTCGATAGATTGACATTTGAATTTTAATAGGAAATGGTTGGTTAAAATGTGTGCTTTGTTTTTAAACTTGCGTGATATGTTGTATTTACTTTACAAGTATTGAGCATGTCACGCACACATTAAGATCGGCCCACTCGCACGAGCGATCGCCTTTGGCGCCATAAAAGGTGAGAAAAGATGATATAAATTCCCGCTTAAGCTAGATGCTGATCTGAGTTGTCCCCTTGGAGAAATGTCAAGATGAGGGTAGTCCGCAAGACACCTGAAACATGGCAAATACCCTTAAACCGTGGAAGTCTTTGTAAATATCTAGATGCGAGAACTGATATGGAGAGCATTTGCTTACAACATCTCAGTGCTCGGGTTAGTCGCTAAGATGGTGACTGAATTAGAATCGGACTTATGAGATAAGACATGCGCTCCAGTGGGAATTCAAATTCAATGACGTGTGTTTCCACCCATCTACTCTCACCCTCACAATGTCTCAGGTGAAAGACTTGTTTGCGTAGCCCGATAAAAAGATGACACGAGTACCAATCTGTGGATGCATCAGCTGACTGTGAATCTCATAACTTTTTCTAGTTTCCATAATAACCTTCATAATTGTTTTTTCGAGGCCGAAAAAAAAACCTTGAATCGATCCAAAAACATCCCATAAATGAAATTAGTTTGAAACAACATAACAATTTCAGATACATTTCAAAGTAGAGGGTGGGAGACAAGTGGGCCTTTTCAATATAGTTGTGGAGTTTGAATTTGGGTTTTTTGGTTCTATAAATGTTGGTTAAGCATTGATGTGTCTGGTGTGGGCAGTGCTTGTTGTGGCTGGCGTTAGCGATGGGGAAATGAAGAGGAAGACCAAAGATGATAAACTATCGTCTCAAAGGGGAAAAACTGATTCAGTTAGCCTTAATTTGTTCTTTCGACTCGGTATAAATGGATAGATATAGGCATGAAAGAGAGTGTTCATGATTTTGGATAATAGTCTAAACATTTAGTAGAAGTAGTAGTAGAATAAAAGAGAGATACAATCGATCATAACAGGGTCTGATCTAATTTGGCCTCTCGCGATCCTTCGTAACTGCTTTGGCTTGCTCGTCGTTTGAGATCTTGCTCATCCTTGCCGATTCAGCAAGTGACCTACAATTGAAACATTAAATTGTCAACAAATTGATTTTCCATCATACAATCACTTTAAATAATTACCGGAGTTAATCAATAATAGTAACCATTATAGTTTTAAAAAAGCTACTGCCAGAAGCTACATCTATGTAAAACAATTTCCTCGAAAAAAGAAAACACTGTGTAAAATTTGATCAAAATAAAGGGCAACAAATTAGTCATGACAAGCACTTCAAATCATTAGAGTTCTCAATTGGGTAGCGATTCTAATGCTAGTGGAAAAAGCTGCTTACACTATTTTTTGGCAGTGGAGAGTCTCCACTGGAGACATGTTTACCCTTTCAGATACTTAAACCGGTAGCCTAATTTTACATCTCATCTCCCTTCTATTCCCATCTCTCTTTCATCAGGTTTCTATCACCTTCTTCGAATCTTCTCACCCAAATCTAAATACTTGTTCTTCATTATCCAGAGCATAGTTCTACAAAAATCACACTTTACAATTGAATAATTCTTCCTTCAATTTATGTTTACTATTTGGATTAAAGAAAGTGCATAATTATTCCTCTCTAAATTCCTACGATCTACTTCTTCCATCGTTTTATAACATTGGCTTTTAATGATCAGAGGTAGAATACAAAAATTACTTAACCATGATTGCTTGGTGAACTTCAGGATTAGACCAGACACAAAACAGAGGTTGAGACCTTAAAAGAGCCGTATAGAGCATATAGATCTGCAAATCCATCAACTTGGTCATGCAATTTCTAGGGTGAGAATTATATTCTTGCAAAATCCATCTCTAAAATCTTACACCAAATTAAATGTTTGTTGCACCTGCATCACATATTCGTACAGATTTGTACAAATTCGAGAGATGTGACAGAGATGAACAGAACCAAGAAAGAGAGAATTGTCGTGACAAACACTAGAGCAATTGTAGAGAAGGTGACACTAGACAACAACTACAAATAAATGCATAAATTTTCAAACGGTAAGATTGTCTCTATATCCAAATAGTAGTATCATAGGTATTATTTCTTCTCTGTTTCCCGGATTGTTTCCTGCTCGTTAGTACTAATATTTTAACAAACAGAGACACAATGAAGGAGACAGTGTTTGTTCCTCGTGTTATTGACTTGCAATTATAAAACCCTGATCTCAATCAATGTAATTGAAGATAGTTGTTTAAGTAATTCAATTTCAATTCCTCAAAGTCACAGATAATTAAGGGACATACAATTACAAAACTACAAGTAACATAAACCATGTACACAGATAACCTCATCTTGCGCTCACGCCGATCTTTAAGCTCGTCTCGAATGAAGAAATATATACTGCAAAAAGAATTAGTGACAGATGAGATTGACATCAGTGTGTGTCAATAAATAATAGTTAGAAACTCTCACTTACTTGGTGAGAGTCGCCGCAGTATAATAACATAGAACGGAAAGGGCCAAGGTATTAGTAAAATCTGCAACAAAAGCAGCAGACATTAGATCGATGACTCTGTTCACATAATAATAATAATATTATTATTATTATAATATTGTTGTTATACTAATAATAATAATAATAATAATAATAATAATAATAATAATAATAATAATAATAATAACAAAGGAAGGCGAGACGTGAGGGCCAGGCCTATCGCCACAAAGGTCGAAGGTGGGCGAAAGGAAGCGGAAGTAGGCACTTCCCATAGCTAGGACGTGTTAGCGCTCCCAACCCCTTTTATGGGGGAATACAGTTGACTAGATGATTCACAAACGCAGAGGTGATTGAAGCTTTACCCATCTGAACTTCTTTTTTTTTCTGAGGAGGCATCTGAACTTTGAATTGTCTACAAAAAAAACGACGAAGAATCAAACAAAAACAACTTATGAAGAATAAAAAGAATAATAAAATTAATGTGAATTTTTAACAAATTATATGAAAATTCAAGAAAAAGAACACCTTATGTTCCAGGAATTGCAATGGCACAAGAGAAATCGATCAGGTAGGCAGTACCTAGGGAATAAAGAAACTTCACCCGTGCACTTCTTTTATAGCATTGGTTTCCTAACCCTCAAGAAAAATGTCTATTTATGGAATATTTCCTAATACTAAATTTTCAGAATTATTCTTAAAATAAAAAATTCCAAAAATGATGAATTTTGACTTAAAGGTACTAAAGTTAAGTTCATTCAAAATTACACACCACAACAGCAACGGAATCATGTGTAGAAGAAGATTGGTGTGAAGATCTAGTGTTCGACGAAAGGCCAGAACTAGAATTTTAATTACTAGAACCATTTCGACGATATCGATTGGAATTATTCACTGAATTAGACATAGGAGACAGAGATCTAGGTATATCATACTTGTTACGGCTGTTATTACAACCAGAATTACCTTAACACCTCGTTTCAAGTGCAGTAAAGACATTGGCCCGAGCAGGAATTGTCACCGGAGATAAACTCATTAACCTGAGATAGACGATCAAAAATCTGCTTCACATTGTCAAGATAACCACACATGGACGACGATGTTTTGGTGACAGTCCAGAGCTGAGACTTGAGCTGATGAACGTGCGACCGAGACAGAGACGTGAAGCGAGCCTCAAGAAACCCCGAGATCTGATTTGCATAAGTGACGTGAAGTACTTGTTAAAGAACCGGCGATGAAATTGAAGTGATGAGACAACTGCGATTTGGAGAATTGGAGTTGTCGGAGTTCACCACTATGGACAGCAGCGTTTCCAGACTCAAGACATTAGTGAGAAGCTGATTCGTTTCAAGAAATTGTCTTCATTTTTACTCCCCATAGAAGAAAATTGGAAATTTGAGCTGAGGAAGATGCGTAAGATTTGAGACGAAAAACTTAAGTCCCGTCAGAAGTTCACCGGAGTCAAAAGTGGCCGTCATGATCAAGCTTAGTCATAAACGTCTACAGACTCTGATACCATAAAGACAAATGAGAATTTGTTATAGAATTGGTATTTCCACCCAACGTTTACAAGAGATGAATTTGAGCTTTAGAGATCAGTTCCTGCTTCTACACATTTGAATATCTCTGGGTAATTGCACTATAACCTCTCCAACTAGTAAACTATTACAAATTAAATTTGGTTTATTTAATTTAACAGGACTGATGTAGGACATATTTTATAAAGAATGTCGAAAAGCATAGAGATAGTTTCAGTCAGTACGTAAAACGGAGGACAAATTCTATATATGGTTTAGCTATGCGTATTTCTGAGTGTAAACGACGTTTTACAATAACTCATGATTATAATCACGAGCACCATATTGGTTTTTTCAAATTGGTCCGTTTAGAATTTCAAATCAGCATTTTCACCAATTTCAATATTTGTTTATTTAATAACTTTTAGTAGGAAAGTCCAAATCAAATTCCATAAATTGGATATTATCTAACCTCTCATCTTTTCTAAATTTGATAGTTTTACTAATATTTATATTTTTAGTAAATTTCATTTTATTTTATTTTTAGGCTATTTAAATGTTGTGAACCTTTGGATAATTGATATTTTTTCCATATTGTTGAATTAAATTTATATTTCTTATATTTTTAGGAACGTTATTATTCCTAAGTCACGTTTGCGTTCTTCGTGTCGTTTTACGACTACATCATTTTCTGTTTTATTTCAAGAAACCTTAATGTCGTACCCACCGGCATGCTATGCATAGTGGTTCTAACTCGTATGAGCATATCCAGTACTGATAGGCAAATGTTAGGTAACTTTTTGATAGAATTATTCTTTTTGCATAATAGATACCGATTTTTTGGGATTATTAGGAAAAAATGAGACATACTTGAATTAGTTATTTATGTTAGAGTAGTGGACATTTTGGAGAGAACATTGCAAAAATAATGGAGTAAATTTAAAAAACATGTTATGACCAATGTAAATAGGCGTGAAAAATGATTTTGCCTAACGAAAAATTATTGCCATGTTAGACGAAGTGGATGCATATTTTTTGTTTTTTCTATTAATTTATTTGAGAATGTTTTCCTATTAAGATGCCTATGTTATTAGAGTGTAAATTTTATTAACTTATTTATGATTTGCAAAAAAAATTAATTTACATAATCTATTGGAGATGCTCATGACATCCTTTGTCACAAATGAATTTCAATTTTCCATGGGAAAAAAGGGAATTGTTCCTAAAGGAAAAAAAGCTAGTGCGACTCTTAGAGAATCTCCAATGGGATATTAAAATGACGTTAGAGGGATACAACACTACATTCCTGAGTTTTGCAAACATTAGAGGGATACAACACAAACAAAAACTGACATCTGGACTCGCTCCTTCTGCGGCTAGAAACAGGTATGCTCGCGACAACAGGTTTCAACTTCTGTAATGGGAAACTTCGATGAACTGCGAAGGACTGTGATCAAACACCGCGTTGTGCAGTTTGAGGTATATGCTAAATCTGCTGGTTTCTCAATCAATAGGCAAACTTGGAAAGATCAAAGTCTTTATCTTCACTAATCTAAGAAAGGCACACTCTTGTTTCCCAGATGATGCAAACTAACAAAAATCTGAAAAGCACATCATTTGCACAATCACTAAACTTTGTAAAAACAAACTGCTACAGATTTGCTCATCTTTTATTCCATAACAAGGCAACACCAGCATACAAATCGACACATTCCACAGCCATTTAAAGGAACTATCTAACTCTATATGCAGCATTCTGCTTCATTCCAAACAATGAATCAACAAAGCAGAAGCTTCTCTATACAAAAACATAAGCTTCTTATGTACCGCGCATCACCAAAGTGCCTATGCTAGCCTCTTTCCCTGATCATCTCCATTCCAACATACCTGTCCAGAGCAAGAACAAAAGAAACACAAGTTAGAGCCTTTCAGATATTCACATCTCAACCATTTACTGACTCTCAAAAACAACAAACACTTACCTCCCAAGCATCAAGAGTGTGGCTTGTGGATTAGTCCCTGGTGAGATAGGAAACGTCGAGCCATCAACAACGCGAAGAGAACCAATCCCCAACACCCTCAACTTGCTGTCCACCACCTTCCCTACAACACACCCACCATGGTAATGCCATATGGTGCTCACCGTCCTCCGGCAGAACTCACCCATAACCAGATCGCCGGACTGATCAGCCGGCAATGCGGGACCCACAAACCGGAATTCCTTCCTTCCTAACCTGTCCTTCATCTTGAACTCCTCCAATGCTCTACTCCTCAGCACTTGCCCAATCTTCCTTGTCCCATTCACACACCTCTCAACATCCACTGGGTTACTGAAATAATTGAATTTCACAATCGGGTTTTCCCTGATGTCGACGGAGGCCAACCGGAGCGAACCGGTGGATAAAGGTCCGATGATCTTCTCCATTATGGTGGCGACGGTGACATAGATAGGAGCAGATAATTGGGATCCGATTAAGAAAGACAGAATGGGATTAGGTGGGTAAGAGAATGGGATTATGTTTGAGGCAGCTTCAAGGTATGCTCCAGCGTCTGTAATGCCCACCACCTGTATGAGAGAATGCTCCAATGGGTTTGGAGGCACAATTGAGATCCCATTTCTGGGATTATCATACATGAACTGCCCCACATACGGTGAATGATGCACCACCGGAATCCCCCATGAGGAGAGATACGGTCTGGGTCCGACGCCGCTGAGGAGGAGGAGCTGTGGACTTCCGATTGCGCCGGCGGCGAGGATCACTTCGCCGGAGTTTTTCACCATGGCGTGGTGGTGAACCCCTGCTTCGTCTCGGAAGACAACCCCAATTGCAGATTGCTTTGGTAATGGAGAAATTGGGGATGGTGATATTAGGACTCGCTCGACGGTGGCGTGCACGGCGACGATCAGGTTTTGGGGGTTCCCGGAGGTGAGGAGATCGGCGGCGGAGTGGCGGTTGCCGGAGCTGTCGAAGGTGGAGCCGCCGATTTTGGTACCCAATTCGTGATTAAAGGTGAATCCATTATATGGGTCAATACCCACTTCCAGAAGTCCGTCTCTGACCGCCGATTGCCAGTTCTTGAGCTCGGGCTGGAACACGATGGCCTCCTCCACCCATTCGTAGGACTGGTTCACCAATTGGAGATCCCAACTGATACCCGACTTTGAATAGAAATCCGGGTCGGCCCGGCTGTAGAATCCGGCGTTGATGACGCTGCTGCCGCCGAGGACGCGGCCACGGGCGTTGGGGACGCCGTCTTCGGAGACGAAGGATTGCGCCGGGGAGTCGAAGGCGTTGATGTTGGTGAGGGTGGGGATGAAGCCTTCTTGGGTCATCAGGTTTGGGTCTCCGAAAGGGACGCCGCCGCGTTCGAGAAGCAGTACCCGGAAACGCTGAGACAGGGTCGCCGCCAGTGGACAGCCCGCGGTTCCGCCGCCGACGATTATGTAGTCGTAGTAGTTGTCCTCCGGTGGTAATTGCGTGGCGTTGAGCACGAATTGGAGATAGCTCGGACCTGTAATCACATCACCATTTCTTGATTTCAGTAAAAAAAACAGACATCTAAATTAAATTAAAAGTGAACAGAGAGAGATTGAATTTGGGTGAAATTGGTTCTTACTTTCTTGGGATTGTACTCCGGAGAAGAAATTGAGCCCGAGAAAGATGAAGAAAGCGAGGAATGGAGATGATTGGAATGTGGGTTTCGCCATTAGGTGTGATCTGATCAAGAAACGAGGGTTTTCTTGGTGTTCTTGATAAGAGGTATTAATGGCGATGGCGAAAACTCAATTGGGTGGCTTCTGGAACTCTACGGGTTTTTACAGAGTGATATTGATCTCTCTTCTGTCTCTGAGAGAGAGAGAGAGAGAGGGTGGTGCAGAGTAATTGCAGAGCAGAGCTTTAACGGAAAAGGGGAAGAAACCAGAGAGCAGAGTGATTTTGGTGGGAACTTCATTCAAGTCAGCAGCAGAGTAACAACTTCGAACGGAGCTTTGGAAATGTTTGACGCCGTCAATTGATTCGGCCTGAAACCCGTACCCGCATGCTAGCCCACAAAGCCCAATCTCTTCAAGTTCTGTTATGAGGCCTGTTTGTCTTTCCATTTTTTTTTTTTTTTTTTTTTTTTTTTTTTTTTTGGAACTATAGATAACTGCCGTGTAGTTTGCACTCGGTACACTTTATAATACTTATGATTTGAAAATTTTCACTTAACCTATCTGTTTTTTTTGAAAGATACACTTAACCGACCCATGATTTTCTCTATCTATCACTTCAGTTTTCCGTCCAAAAAACCGGTTATAGTATTTATTAGAAATTACAAAAGACACTCAATTAAATGTAAAATAACTAGAAACGATTCTAAACGGATCCCTTTTTGTCTCTCTGATTCTTCAGTCTTCTTCGCGATCCAACGAATGTCGCAGTGGCCAACCAGCACAACCCAACTACCATCATCCCGAAACCACCACCGCACCCAGTTCACCAATCGGACTCAAGCCTCCCTATGTTGATGAAGCTATTATGGAGCAACAATGGACATTGATTTGAACGGAATTTGAAGGTTTTTTCTTGAAGTAGTCACATGACGTATGTGTTTTAGAATTCATATAGGCTACCGTATTGTATAAAGAGAAAACTGACAGCTAATGGAATAGAATTTAGACATTAAAAGATGTCATCAGATGTGACGGAAGAAATTGAGCCGTTTGAAAACACATCCCCATACTAGGGGCATACTCCCCCTATTTTCGTAATTTTCCTGGAAGAGAAAAAATAAATATAAGAGAGATTAAAAGTATTAAAAGGTGCCATAAACCTTCGGTACATAGACGGGGAGAGGGCAGGTTATTAACATGAGAAATTGGCAGAGGAGGTTGGAGATGAAATCATGGTGGGACTCATTCAGAATATGCGAGGTCTTATTTTCGTTTTTTCCAATTTGTTTTGATAAGAAGATACTCCATATGTCGAAATTATAACTACACGTATTTTATGTGCCTAATTTTGTCGTTCTAGTTGTTTATGGTAACTGCATATTTGTAAATCTTGATGTTTCAAGCTTATGTTTCTTCATGTTTAAATTGCAATTTAACATTCTTGCTGACATAAGTTATTCAGTAAGACTTACAAGGGCGGTGCGTTTAGAGAGAGAAAATCCTCTCTCCTCTCTCTAGGTCCCTTGTTTCCATCCTAATCTTTCAACCTTATCCAGCCAACATCCATTCAGATCTAATTTTCTCCATTAGTCCTACTGAATTCCTTCTTCGACAGGAATTCTTTCCCATATCCGTTTCTCAATTTCAGATTGGTAAGCGTCAATCATCCAAGTTTGCTTTTCTCGTTTCTTTTTCCCAAATCTCCCAATTTTTAGTTTCCTTTGTCGGTTCAACCCTGTTAGTTTCCAATGGTCTGTTTTGTCGTGAAAAGATATTGTTGATTTGTTTTTGTTTACCGATTTCTGGTTCGGGTACCTGGATAGCCATAACAGTGGTGAAGTTTCTTGTTCTACTTCTTAATATAGTGTATTTGTTATTCTCTTGTTCATCTTACCCTCCTGATTCCTCCCCTCGTTGTTATCCATCCCTCTCCCTGTTTTTCTATCTCCTGCTCTCTCTCTCTCTGTATTGTACTCCCTTTTCCTCTATTCTTGTCTTCAACCTCTACTTCTTTTCTGTTCTCTCTAAGATTGTTGAGGTTCTATCATAGTTTCTCTACCTATAAATAAAAATGTCAGAGCATATTTTCAAAGGATTATTCAACTCCAAATCAACCATCCCCAATAGACGGGGGACAGCAAAATGAAGGAGGCTGGAGGAAACTGTTTACAAGTTATTTATGCCATCGAAGTCTCAAGATGAAAGGTGTCGAAAAAGACATCATTTTGGGGCTCATGAGGTCTTTCCTCGCAAGCGTTTGAAGGTGAGTGGAACTTCCATTCACACCAAAAATGAGAAGTCTCGCAGATATGACAGATCAAAGCTATTAAGCCTACACTTCGTCCAAACACCAACTTCGGAGATCCTGAACAAATGTGAGTGCTGTTCTTCGCGCCACTGCCGATGTCAACCACAAAGAGAAGATCAATTTTGTCAATAGCAGGACCATGAAAGTGATTCAAATGGATCGTTCGTGGTATATGAAGATTCTTAAGAGCTCAAGCGAGATGATTGTGGATGGCTCGGGAACATTTCATGTTGACTATGCTTCATTCCATCGTGGTCGGCGTTCTTCAACGGATCAGCGCTTACCGGAAGGGAATTGTAACCCGAATGAAGTTGTCAAACTGTCTGATGGAGCACCTCAGAATCCAGACTGTTTTCCACCTGCAGCTGATTCATACGGGTCGAGTACCAATGTTCTTGTTAGTGATACGATGACCCATGATCCATTCATCAACCAGTCTGATGGTCCGACCCGAAATCACGAACACAACTTGACCCATGTTCCTAATGATAATAAGGTTACCCGTGATCCATGTTTCAACCCGAATAAAGATCCGACCCGACTGCAAGATCACAACTCGAACCATCAGAATGCTTTCAACCCGAACCTTCACCCGGTTTGGTCTTATCCTGTTGGTGGGCAGTCACTTATTAATGATGGTTACTCTCTTACGGGTCATTCAAGTGGTACAAAAGGAAGATCACTTTTTGAGGAAGCGACTAAGATAAGAAATAGACTTTATGATATATTATGTGATCTATCAACCGACTATCTACTGGTTAAGAAGCTTAGATCGTTGCTCAGATTCTGTTCTCCTGACAAGATTATGTTGTGAAAGCCACATTTTTCCCGGGTTAGTACCTCTTGTGTTGTGTGATCGTTATACTCTATGCGTTTGTGTTTGTGTTTTTCAGGTGAAGGATTATGCCCCCATTGAATTTGTTTTGGTTTAAGAGACGGTGCTGATATTCTGGGAGCTGTGGTTTTCCTCTTTTAGATTTTCTATGGATGTACTCCTTTGTGGGTGGGTCTTAGTAGTAGTAGTTTGTTCCTCCTATGGGAGCTTAAGATGTGGGTCTTATTTTCTCTTCTTTCTGTTCTAGTGATGTGTATCTCTATCTTGCTAAAACTTTGTAATCCTCTTATGATGAATTTATGTTCTCAGTGATTTTCTAAAAAAATATATATTTGCTGATGTAGATAGTGCTTTCTGAGCTGACAGATCTTGGCCACGTGGCAACCATCCAGCACACCATATTGTGCTCCACACACACTGGATCACCAGCCGAGCTGATCCATGTGGGGGCTGCGAGACAGAGCCCTCGCATACCACTGCACGGGACTTGTAGGGACTTTGTGGTTTGGAGGCTAGAGTAAGCCCTGTCGCGTGCGAGCCAAGCCCGCACGCGACCTTTAGTAACTGTTTTGAGAGATTTATGGCACGAGCTCCATAAACCCGGTCAAGCCGGTCAAACCCGGTCAACCTCGTAACGGTTCCGGTATTCGCGCACCACGTGCTGTAACGGTCCCTATATACTCGGACGAACGTGCTGTTATGGTTAAGCTAATTAAGCCGCCATCAATGGGCGCATTAACCACACTACAACGGTCACGTTCTCTGCTATATATAGATCGTCAACCTTTCCATACAAAGGAGGACACACTGCCATACGCGGAAGCTCTGCCAAACCTCTGTCTCTCTCTCAGACATTACTACTGCCTTACTCTCTCCCTACACACAACCCCTCTCTTCCTGTGCGATCCTTGATCCATTACATACGGTGTACACGGAGGTCTCCCCGCCGGAATCTCTTGTGCACATTTTGGTGAACCCGACGTGAACTTACCAACAAAAGCAACCATGTCTCAGGAGGATGATGTCAACAACAGATCGCCTTCCACCGAAGCACCATCGGGAGACGAGACCCGCCGTACTCCTACGACTCCCGGCGAGACACCCACGCTAGAGTCTTTGGATGCCACTGTTCAGAGTCAGGCGAAAGCTCTCAAGGCTCAGTCTGCGCAATTAGAACGGATCTTGGCCGTTCTGGGCACCCTTGCACCAAACCCTTCGTCAGCCACCGCTGCCCCTCAAGGAGGAGGAGCCCCTACCGCTCCAGGATTGGGAGTGTCAACCACACCTCCCAACCCCAATCTGCAGACTCCACTGACGACTACGCAGCTGCCTTCGGTTCAGGGGTCAACGGCCCAGATGCTGCCTCTTGCTGCTCACACTCCTCAGCCCTCGGCTTTGGCGTCTAACCCAACTCTGCAGTACCCTTTGCCTCCCCCAACGGCGATCTGGGGGAATCCGGGTAGTCAGTATGCTCCCAACCCTCCGGCGGCGTATGTGTCGCCACCGCCTACGGCAACCCCTCCATCAACTACCGAGGGGAGCATTCCGGAATGCATGACGTCTCTGCAGAAGCGCGTGGACACTATTCTGGCTCATCAGTCATTCGCGGATACCATTATCCCGAAGTTAGACAACGATCCACCTATTCCACGAGAGATCTATCTCATGCCTAACCCGGCGGGATACAAGGCTCCTAAATGGGATAAGTTCGAAGACGTCAATGGAAACGCTCATGAGCATGTTATGCGTTTCATTGATGTCATGGGCCCGCACGGAGCTGATCCCAAGCTGCTGATGCGAGAGTTCCCAAAATCTCTAGGGAACGTAGCATACAAATGGTACCGAACATTGGAAGCCGGATCCGTGAAGACTTGGGACGACATGGTCCAGAAGTTCTATACCAAGTTCTTCCAGATGGAAGAAAAGGTGACGATGATCCATCTCTCGCGGATGTATCAGAAGCGCGAGGAGGACGGAATCACTTTCATCAAGAAATTCAGAGCAAAATCCTTGGAGTGCAAAGATCCAATGCCCGAAAGCCGGCTCGTAGAGATATGCCTGCAATGCATGCGAGATGAATACAAAGGTATGCTCATTAATTTGCAAACACCTACGTTTTCAAAGCTAATCGAATGCACGAAGAACATCGAGCCTATAGTCGAGAGACAGAAAAAGAAGAGCGCTCCGGAGCGACCTTCGAGCGGCGCTACATACAAGATCGGGAGATTTAGCTACAAGAGGGGACGCGAAGCTGAGGTCAATACATTTTCGCCCCAGAAGCAAGCGAAGGTTGCGAACTTCGATGTACCACCTCTGCCATGCTCCGTAGAGGAAGCAAGTGACCTCTGCAGACAGTGGCGCAAGGACGGCGTCCTGCCACCGCTCGAGAAAACACCCTCCAAGGAGATGGTGAGGGACCCTAAGTGGTGCGAGTACCATGGCAAGGTCATGCACCCCACGGCGGAATGTAAAAAGCTCATGTTTACATTCGACCAGAAGATGAAGAACGGCGAGCTAATCGTCAGCGATCACAGAAAGGACGTGCGCAACAACCCACTTCCTGCTCACGCGGAGCAGGGCCCGAAAGGCAAAGAGGTCGCCATGATCTCGATTGTTGACTTGGAAGAAGTCGCAGAAGATGGTCTACCCATCGTTGCCGAGGTCCATGAAGACGACGACTACAGCATGGACACGGAGGATGAACGTGCCGACCGCATGAAAGGGTCGCATGGCTTCAGCAGATTCTTCGATGAGATGAACTTTTCCGAGAAGTGCCGGACAGATATGACGAAAGCGATCTTGAGAATAGCAGAGGACTACGAGGAGGACCTCTTAGTCTCCAACGGGAAAGTCATCAGGGCATCCCGCTCTATAGAAAAGATTATGACCTTTTCTGCCAGCGACAAGAAGACGGAGGCGAGCCACCAAAGACCTCTGTACGTGACCGCCATCATCAATGGCGTCGAGTTCAAACGAGCGTTCGTCGATGGAGGAGCAGCGGTTAACGTCGTTTCGCTCCACATACTGAAGCTAGCAGGGATCCCCGAGCACAAGATCGTCAGACGTCCATCTCCGCTTATGGGATTCGGAAGCGACTCTAGAATGACGATCGGATGGATCCGCCTGGGCGTTCAGATTGGCAAAATCAAGTGCTACGCAAAGTTCTATGTCATAGACGCGAACACCACGTACCACATGATTATAGGTCGAGCCTGGATTCATCGCTTCGACGCAGTTCCTTCAACGGCTCACCAGGTTATGAAAGCTATCTGGAACGACAGAATAGTCGAGATACCGGCTTCGACGAACCCATTCAACCTGGAAGAAGCACATCTCAGCGAAGCGGTGTGGTTCACTGAGATGGCGGACGAGCAAACACCGGGACCATTCAACCCTACTCCTTTGCCCCTCTGGGAGGACATCAAGGATCAGTCACCTGCGGGAGTAATGGTGACAAGGGAAGATGCCAAGGAAAAGCCGTCTACACGCGAAGAGGCGCCGCGTATCGCATATCACCGAAAGAACGTGTATACTCTTAAGAGGATCGCAAAGCATGATTCCGAGGGCAAGGAGATAGAAAGCTTCTACGCCAATGGGAAGAAATGCTATCGCATATGAAGGTGCGCGGGGATGTCCTCACGCGGGCATGGGGATATCCCTGGGCGAATCAATCAAATCGAGCAAATTGCGCTGACGGAAGAGCCAACGCAGGGCGCGCTAGACGAGAAACTCAAAGAAGCCCCTGAATGCATGGAAGACAGGCCCAGACCAAAAAAGAAAGAGCTAAAGGAAGTGTTCCTCAGCCCGAACGAGGAAAAGAAAAGGCCAGTCTTTCTAAGTGCGGACCTCACAAGCGAAGAGGAGCAAGGACTGCTACAACTCCTAACTGAATACAAGGATGTGTTCGCATGGGAGTACGACGAAATGCCAGGCCTGGATACAAGCATCACCATGCACCGTTTAGACATTATCCCAGGGTCTAAACCGGTAAAGCAGAGTGCGAGGAGCTTCAGACCGGAGCTTAACATGAAAATCAAGCAGGAGATTGTCAAACTCCTGGATGCTAAATTCATAGAGCCGAATCATCATCCCACATGGCTGGCCAACATTGTGCCAGTAGTGAAAAAGAACGGACAGCTCCACATCTGCGTGGACTTCCGAGATCTCAATCGCTTCTGCCCCAAGGACGATTTCCCACTGCCCAACATCGATTTGCTCATCGATTCAACAGCGGGCCATCGCATGTTCAGTTTCATGGACGGCTTCAGCGGGTACAATCAAATCAAGATGGATCCCGAAGATGCGCAGAAGACTGCGTTCATCACTCCGGTGGGGGTGTTCAATTACACCGTAATGCCATTCGGTCTCAAAAATGCGGGTGCAACCTATCAGCGGGCCATGATGGCTCTGTTTCATGACATGATGCATAAAGAAGCGGAATTCTATGTGGATGACTTGGTTGTCAAATCCAAGCACGAAGCAGATCACCTCGCAGATCTACGAAAGGTGTTCAATAGATGCAGATGTTTTCAACTGAAAATGAATCCCATGAAGTGCGCGTTCGGGGTAACATCAGGGAAATTCTTGGGATGCGTGGTTCATCGCCAAGGGATCGAGCCTGACCCTGCGAAAGTATCAGCTATCACCAGCATGACACCGCCCCATAACCAGAGCACCTTGAAAACATTCTTGGGGAAGCTATCATATCTGCGAAGATTCATCCCAGCGATTGCAGAAATCACCTGCTGTTTTAGTGCTCTCCTCAAGAAAGACGCTGCGTACAACTGGACTCCGGAACACGAAGCCGCATTCGAAAAGCTGAAGGATTTACTCACGTCTTCAAAGATAATGATCGCACCTCAACTGGGATCGCCGCTCCTGCTATATCTGACATCAACAAGGAGATCTATAGGGGCGCTCTTGGCTCAGGAGTATGAAGGCCAAGAGAGGCCTATCTACTACATCTCTCGCATCGTGCAGCCTGCTGAATCAAGGTACACAGACATCGAACGTCATTGCCTTGCCTTATTCTTTGTGATAGAGAAGTTGAAACACTATTTTGCATCGCACAAAGTAGTAGTGGTCACCAAGAGCGACCCTATACGATATTTGCTAACTCACACTACTCCGGGCGGGAGATTGGCGAAATGGTATATGACCATTTCTCAATACGATATCACATGCGTGCGACCACGAGCGATCAAGTCGCAGGCGGTAGCAGATCTGTTGGCACAGTTCCCTGACAACAGCCACGAGCCCGTGATCGAGGAAGAACTCGAAGGCCCTGAGATTTACGCAATCGACGTGCCCTATTGGACGCTCCACTTTGACGGCTCGTCCACAAGGAAAGGTGGATGCATTGGGATAGTCTTGACAAAGCCAGACGGGGAAGTCATACAGATGTCCGCAAAGCTCAACTTCGCAGTCACAAACAACGAAGCGGAATGTGAGGCTCTCATCGCAGGGCTCCGTGCAGCGAAAGCTTTGGAAGTAAGCAACTTAACGGTCATGGGAGATTCCAAGCTGATCGTTAAGAAAGCCTCGGGCGAGTATGGTTTGAAGGAGATCAATCTCCTGTCTTACCGCACCCTAGTACAAAAGCTGATGCAGCAATTCTGCGATGTGAAATACGAGCACAAGCCCCGAGCAGACAACAGGCACGCGGACGCGTTAGCAACCTTGGGATCTAAGGTCAGCGTTGACAAGTGTCCCGCAAAGATATCTATTGAAGTGCGAACATCGTCGGCATTGACAGAGGATACGTGCGACGACGAACACATGGATGACGCAGACTGGTGGAAAGCAATCCTGCAAGCTATTGCGGAAGGCACAAGCAGCGAAAGCTGGGCACTCACAAGAGGGTACTACATACATGACAACACCCTCTACTACAAGGGTCCTGGCGGAATACTCATGCGATGCGTCTCAGAGCGAGAGGGACAAATTTTGTTAGAAAAGATTCACCAACACGCTTGCGGAGAAAGCGAGGTGTCAATCTACAGGAAGGCTCAAAGATATGGCATTCATTGGCCAGACATGTCAACAGCCGCAGCCCTGATACAAGGAAAGTGCGAGAGTTGCGCACTAATCAAAGATTCTTTACTCATCGCCCTAACCGATGACGACACGGACTGGAGGAAGCCACAATTTGATTTCCTCACCCAGGGCACCGTGCCCGAGTCAAGAAAAGAAGCCGAGAAGTTGAAAAGGAAGGCGTCTCGATATGTGGTACAGGAGAACCTACTTTGGCGAAGAGGTCATGAAGGCAACTTGCTGCGATGTGTAGACGGCAGAGAAGCACAAGAAGTCATGGACCTTTCCCATCAGGTAGAGCATCAAGGAGGTGCGAAATTGTGCAGACAGCTCCTCTCAATCGGGTATTTCTGGCCCACGATGGAGGTCGATTGCCGTACCAAAGTGCGACGCTGCCAGGAGTGCCAATTCAAAGGGAACCTAGTGCACGCTCCCGCCGTGGATCTACATGCATTAGGGACGCCATGGCCATTTCACACATGGGCTATGGACTTCATCGGTCCCATCCGACCGACGTCGCACGGGAACCATTTCATTCTCACCGCGACCGAGCTGTTCACCAAGTGGGTGGAAGCAATACCACTGAAGACCTCAAATGCGCTGGCTGTGGTCAATTTCATCCAGGAAAGCATCGTATGCAGGTTCGGAATCCCAAACACCATTCTTTCAGATAACGGTACTCCTTTTGTTAATCGCCAGGTAGCTGCGAAATTAGCGGAGTACAATATCAGGCAGATTTGTTCTACCCCTTATTACCCAAAGGGAAATGGACAAGCCGAAGCGACCAACAAAACGCTGTTGAGAATTTTGAGCAAGATGGTCGCAGATGACCACAAGAAGTGGGCCGATTCTCTGAGCATAGCTCTGTGGGCCTACCGAACTTCTCCAAGGACACCCACGGGGGCCTCGCCATTTCTACTATGTTATGGGGCCGAAGCTGTAGTACCTGCGGAGGTTAGAGTCAATTCGGCAAGGCTAGCCTTCCATGCACTCTATGAAAATCAACGCGATCACGATTTAGTCTTGCTGGAGGAAAAGCGAGAACAAGCCAAAAGAACCAACAAGCGGTACCAGGAAAGGATCGCTCGCGCCTACAATAAGACGGTCCAGCGAAGAGATTTCGCAGTCGGAGACTTGGTCTTGCGCGCATCTGACCACTGTATGCGAGAAGCAACTCACCCGAAGTTCGCAGCCAACTGGGAAGGACCCTTCGAAGTCACATAAGTCTTCGACAGTGGTTACTGCAGCATCCGAAGGTTGCACGGCACAACCTCAACCCCGAGTTCAGTCAACATGCGCTGGATTAAGAAGTACTATCCCTGACTTCTCTTATTTCATGCGTTTTATTATAACGTCACCTGATATCTTGTATAGCTACGATTTACACAATCTCCTCTCCCATATGAGAGGATTGTAATCCCATCTCTCCCATATGAGAGCGTTATAATAAAAGAATTCTCCCAAATGAGAAGTTCACATTTCTAGCTGTTTATGTCATTTTATTTAGTTTGTTGTTACCATTAACCATGGTTTATCCGCCACAATAGTAATCCGTACAACTGCGATCTTAACTGATCATCAAAGCCTATCTCTTACGATAGCAGCCTACACAACTGCGATCTTAACTGATCATCTAAGCCTATCTGTTACGATAGCAGCAAATGCGAAATACGATCTTAACTGATCATCTAAGCCTATCTGCTACGATAGCAGCAAATGCGAAATACGATCTTAACTGATCATCTAAGCCTATCTGTTACGATAGCAGCAAATTCGAAATACGATCTTAACTGATCATCTAAGCCTATCTGCTACGATAGCAGCAAATGCGAAATACGATCTTAACTGATCATCTAAGCCTATCTGTTACGGTAGCAGCAAATGCGAAATGCGATCTTAACTGATCATCTAAGCCTATCTGTTACGATAGCAGCAAATGCGAAAGGCGATCTTAACTGATCATCTAAGCCTATCTGTTATGATAGCAGCCCGCGCAAATACGATCTTAACTAATCATCTAAGCCTATCTTTCACGATAGCAGCCTATACAAAGCGATCTTAATTGATCTTCTAAAGCCTATCTGTCACGATAGCAACGCATACAAACGCGATCTTAATTGATCTTTCAAGCCTATCCGTTGCGATAGCAGCCTACGCAAAAAATGATCTTAGTTGATCTTCTAAAGCCTATCTGTCACGATAGCAACACATACAAATGCGATCTTAATTGATCTTTAAAGCCTATCTATTATGATAGCAACTTATGCGCAAAATGATCTTGTTTGATCTTCTAAAAGCCTGTCTGCCACGATAGCAACTTGCACGATTTAACGATCTTAATTGATCTACTAAAGACTGTCTGCTACGATAGCAATATTGCAAAAATGATCTTAAATGATCCACAAAGGCCAATCACAAATCCATCTGTCAAGGTGGCACAGCTGCGAAAATATGATCTCGAACGATCTAGTGAAACATCCACGAATTCATATAGCAGATCGCAAATGCGAAACCATTACGTAGCATTATGCAAGGCAAAATATGCCGAAACGCATGCGAAGTTGTATTTTGTTGTAAAGAGACAACAGATAATACAAAAGGCTATTTATCATTATGAGTCAAACGACTTACAATTTATCTGTCTAGATAGCAGCTTACAAGCGAAAAAGCTCGGATCTAACTACGCAGCCAACATGGCTTACAATACATTCGAAAAGTAGCTGACAAGCCAGAGACACACTAGGGGAATCCCGACTGAAAAAAAGGGTGAACCTAACGGTCGTAACACCAGCTATACAATACGCAAATCTGCGGGTGAACATCTGTCGCAGCTGGGATCTTGCTCCAAAGAGCCACATGAAGCCATACGTTCAAGATCCCAGCATTTGACAAGACCCTTGTCAGATCTTCACCCCATAACATTTGCCCAAGGAACCACCGGTTCCGACGATCAACAGGCAAGCAGAAGCTCCAAAGGGCAAGGGCTCCTTGTAGACGGGGATGAACACAGCGGTCCGCAGCCCTGAGTTCAAGAACGAAGAGGCAAGAAATCCTTCTCCAGGGAGGCTGGAGAAGAATTCTGCCGTTCATTACGAGACGGTAGCACGGTCACTTCGGCGCTGCACCTCGCCGGGAGGCGGCCGGAAACATGACCTGCACACATAATACACGAAGAAATTTTTTCGAACACACATGAGATATTATCTGCATCCTCTTTATGGGGGTTATAAAGAGCAATAAGCCTCATAAAGTGGATCTTGGAAACTATTTCTACAGCACAAAGCGCAAACTCAGGATTCACAACTTGAAGTTGCCATGAATCAACGAAAAATAAGCGTTGAAGCCAGCAGTCGTAAGGACTCACGGCAAAGCACATTTTTGGGATGGAGAACCCAAATAGCAAACACAGGGTTTATATAGACCCTGTGGAGACTCTTCAGTTGCCAAAGATGAGTCAGCAGAATTCAAAAAGAGGGTAAGTTCAATCACTTACGCCTTGAAAAGCGGTAACAATCAATTACCCTACTAAAGGCTACGACGATTCAGTTGCGTATCCTAATAAATGACGGATAGTCATGATTCGGATGGACTTCCCAACGAAAGCGTGTTTATCTGCCGAGAAATTAGCACGAAAATCAAGCAGAGTATCAATTGCTGATGTCATAATTGGATACGCACAGAAATATCCAATCAAATTCCGGAAAAGGGCAAAACGGGCAAATTCATTCTTGTTGTTAAAAAAAAGGGGGAGAAACCCTAGCAACATTACATTAATGTTTCAAACATTACATTAATGTTTCAGCTATTTCCTTGCTATTTTTCAAAATTCGAAAAGTCAAAGCAAATTTTTGATCAAGGAGTCTTGGGGCTCAAACTGATGGCTCAGCTTCTCTACTTGTTCCACTTCTTGCTTCAGCAGCTCGCACCTGGTATTCATCTCATGATAGAGCTTCAGAGCTTCATCAACCTTTAGCTTTTGCTGCTCCACCTTCTGCTTCTCAGCTGCGAGATTCTGGTGGCCGAGTTTCAAAGTTACGGCTGCGCGAATCAGCGTGACTCTGTTCATAAGAAATTTGAAACCCAGTCTGCCCTGGACTTTGGTCACGAGATTTTGGCACATGCCACATAGCAATTCAGCACTCTGGACCGAAATGGTCGCAGGCGTAGCCGCAGACAGCTGCTCCAAAATCCAAATGGCTTCGAAAAGAAACAGCCTCCTGTCGAAGGGACCTATCTCCAGAGATCTCACAAACGATTGGGGGTAGGCGAGGCGCATTCGAACCACCCAGTCTACATCGGATTGCTTCAAACCTGAAGAGACGTCAAAACTAAGTTATGATGTCAAACTCGCAAGAAAATAATGCAAAATGAGAACAGTAAAGCTTTGCTTACCAGTTCCTTCCAGAATCTCATGAAGAGAAGGAATGCGCGCTGCCGGGGTGGTCGAAGACTGTCCTCGCTCCATAGCTCTCCTATCAGCTGCGAGCTCCAATCTCTCGTAGTCAGGAGGAAGAGTGTAGGCCGCACCAGCTGCGACTACATTCCCAACCTGCGAGCCCCAAAAGCTCCACGCAGGAATAGGTGCCTCTGACTCAGTCATCGCTGGAGGCGAAGGGACAGCCGAAGTCGCTTGGCGAAGAACACCGTCAGATGCGAAAGCATTAACAGCACTTGTCCTTACTTCCTCAGCACTAGCATGGATATTTTCATCCGTCAGCACAGCATCCGCTTCAGCATCATCGGAAAGTTCGATGATGTCCTTGAGAGGCTCACTTGCATGTTCAGCAGCCGCGACAGGCCTCTCGGTATGGGAGCTTGGAATCGGGACATAGGATGCGGACGGCCGACTTCTCCGATCCGGCACAGGTTCCTCAGTATGACCTACAATGTTAAATGCGATAATATGAGGTAACTTGCGCTATAAGTTATTTTGATATCTTTACTAAAGCTAAGAGTAAGCACCTCCACGCGAAGGTGGGATTGAGGTATCTTCATCATACACTAAGGACGTGGAACCATGTCCTATTAGCGTGTCCTCACTAAGCAGGTCTTTAAGAGAAGCGTGACCTGGGATGCGAATAAACCAATTATGATTCTGTCTCAAGTTGCTAAAGCCTAGCACATGCGTATCACTCAAATAATTACCTGAGGGTTCTCCGCATTTGTCTACTAACCAACGGCGAATGTCAGCCTTTGACACACCATGCTTTAACGCACCCACAATAACATCTCTATAAGTTACTGCGAGATTGAAGATCTCACCTTTATCGCCGCCTGCGATTTCTTCAAAGTCCGCTTGAACTTGCTCCAGCGCTGCTGCATCCTCTTCCGGAACCGCATCTCCTTCCTCTGCCTGGGGAACCACTTCTTCGGGAAGCTCATCTTCCTCGCTAGCTGGACGCAATAAGTCGTCAACATGCTGCTCTTCGAGGCTCCGCTGTCTCACGCGCTCGAGCTCCTCCTCTTCTCGCTGCCTTCTTCTTTCAGCAGCTTCCGCGGCTGTCTTCCTGGACTCAGCAAGAATGTCCTCGCTTATGGGATCATCTGGAATGCTAGAATGGGTATCTCTCTTTTGCCTCTTGGCCAAAAGGCCACCAATGGTCTCATCATCATCATCTGCGAAGATATGACTGGTTTAAGAAAAGAAGTGCAGAGAAGTTACGATAATGGGAAAGGAAATGCGACGGAGGTACCTCCTGATTCTTCCTCATGCATCACAACTGTTGCTTCTTCTTCTTCATCACTTTCTTGGGGCTCCTGCCTCTCTTCCTCTTCCTCTTGGTTGAATGGAACGAAAGACTCAACTGCGAGCTCTTTCCGCACCTTGCTGGGCATGCGACCTTTGCCTTTGTCCTTGATAGAAAGGGACCTCACTGGAGGAGAAGCTGGAGCATTTCTAGGGGAAGAAATCGTAATTCCCTCTGCTAGGCATTCCTCCATCTGCGTGTATAAATCAATATCCGCAGATGTCCTCAAGGGACTCAAAGGGTCCACTTCGCCCATGGGGGAAAGCTCGTACAGCATTTGAACGTCCTCGAGTGTGGGGGCAGCCTCGAACTCAGCAAAATGGAACGTATGAGTCGCAGGCGAGTAACGGGACAGAAGGTCTAGAAGCATGGACTGATCCAGCCTCACGGCAGCACCCTTCATAGCACGGATAGCAAAGAATACGCCGGCTTCATTAAGAGTCACGGCGTGATGGTCCAACACGTGGTCAATCCACTCATCCATATAGTCCAATTTCTGGACGAACGCCTGAGTAGAAATCACAGTATATATGAAGTACCCGTTCTCGATCCCCAATCGAACTACATCCTCGGAACCGATCAACTCGAGCAAGGCTGAGTTGACTGGGCGAGTCAGTGTCAGCAATCGCTCGACCGGGACAGGATCAGGCATCCTCTTCGCCTTAACTCTCGCATGGTAAAAATCTTTGCCGCCTAAATAGGGGGCTTTTCGCCACAGAGTCGGCGGAAGATCGGGTATCTCTTCATCTTCCTTGACGGGTCTGGTTACTCTTGTCTTGTCCATTCCTGCGGAAGAGCAAGAAAAAGGGGGGAGAAATACCACACTTCAGTTTGAATTTCAAAATTCAAGATCTACGCAAAGGAAGATGAACAGTTTTCGGTATCAATTTCAGAAATCAGGGAGTTGCAAGATCTCATATTGTTGAGGGATTAAAGCAAAGTGGGTTCAAAAGATCAAAGCCTCTTCACAAATTTTATGGGTTTACAGATCCAACGCAGTTCAAGGCAAACACTGGTATCTTAAATCAAAATTAAACGAGGCCAACCTTGTCTTCTTGAAGCCTGCTTGGATATGCACAATTGAAGAATACGATTTGCAGTTCTGAACTGGTGATTGATTATCTGAATCTGCTCTCGAAGATCTCCGGGTACCATTCACTTTAAGAGAAAGAAGTGATGCTTTGCAATAATGGGGGATACAAGGTATTTATCCAAAACAATGAAGGATTGCGTCCTTTCGGTAGTCGAATCGCAACCGTCACCGTCGAATCGCGCAATCACAGGACAAGCTGACGTCACGCCTAAAACCCTAAAGGTCAGACGGCACGACTCTAGGGGTTTTAGGTCATAATGACACGCACGGGGGCTGAACTTACCCGTATTTGAATTGGTGCGTGGCAGCAACGCGTATGTTGGTTTCCGCGCATGGAAGTCTATACAGCTATGAGTCTTCACGCGCAGAAAGGGGGCTAATGTAGATAGTGCTTTATGAGCTGACAGATCTTGGCCACGTGGCAACCATCCAGCACACCATATTGTGCTCCACACACACTGGATCACCAGCCGAGCTGATCCATGTGGGGGCTGCGAGACAGAGCCCTCGCATACCACTGCACGGGACTTGTAGGGACTTTGTGGTTTGGAGGCTAGAGTAAGCCCTGTCGCGTGCGAGCCAAGCCCGCACGCGACCTTTAGTAACTGTTTTGAGAGATTTATGGCACGAGCTCCATAAACCCGGTCAAGCCGGTCAAACCCGGTCAACCTCGTAACGGTTCCGGTATTCGCGCACCACGTGCTGTAACGGTCCCTATATACTCGGACGAACGTGCCGTTATGGTTAAGCTAATTAAGCCGCAATCAATGGGCGCATTAACCACACTACAACGGTCACGTTCTCTGCTATATATAGATCGTCAACCTTTCCATACAAAGGAGGACACACTGCCATACGCGGAAGCTCTGCCAAACCTCTGTCTCTCTCTCAGACATTACTACTGCCTTACTCTCTCCCTACACACAACCCCTCTCTTCCTGTGCGATCCTTGATCCACTACATACGGTGTACACGGAGGTCTCCCCGCCGGAATCTCTTGTGCACAGCTGACATAACATGTCACAATTCCTGTCATTTTCAAGTGGTTTTATTGCTCAGATCATCAGTTTTTTAGAGTGCAGTAAACATTCATCCAATGAGATTTAAAACGTTTGGTCACAACACCTTGCAAGTGATCCAAATGAGTATAAAATGTGAATGACAAAATTTGAGACAGATTTTGGCAAAGAATTTGCCCTCCATCGAAATGATTAATCATCAGCAAGATTTCAGTATCAGATGTCTTGTTCTGAACCATCTGCAACTGTTGCTGTGTTTTCTGTTTCTAGTGCTTCAAATCTTTGGAGTTGGGAGCGTGGTGGTAGTTCTGGCAAATGGTAATGGATTGTTACGGTTGTGCGATTTGGTGCTGATAATGGTGGCGTGGTGGGTGGTTAAGTTTTTTTGTGTGGGATAATCGTGGTTTTCATTTACTTATTTTGAGCGGATTGTGGTGGGTGATTATGTTTCAGAATTTTAAGGTGATGCTGTTGCTGACGGCAGGGGCGGATGCAGGATTTTGTGTCAGGGGGACACATTTAACACTAGAAAATTAACAACTTTTTGTGTTAGAAAAGTTAAGGTGCTGTGAAATTTTAAAATAATTCACTGCGAAATCATTTTTAGTAGGTGAAATCAATTTTTTTCCATTACAAAAGTTTACACACTTTCAAAGATTCACTATAAACTATGTTCCATCACTATTCCACTAGTTCAATATGGTGTAAAGGAGCTTTCATCATTTAGATATAACAACATAATGCGAATAAATTAAACTTAGGATCAAATATTAACATATTGCAAATGATTATATACTGGGGGTGTTTGTAATGAAGTACCAAGTTTTGGGAGTCTTTATATTTGGGTTATGTCTTCAAGAGATAAGTCTGAAGCATTTTCAATTTTACTGGGGTAACTTATTCTGTAAAAGGAAATCCTCAAGGGATTATACACCTCATGTAGAGAATAAGAACACAGAGAATTGTAGGGTGTGTGTAGGGAGAGGGTAAGCACTAGTAACTGCTTGTGAGAGAGAGACAGTAAGCTATGGTCTTGGACCAGTATATGACTTATGTCGCAACGGAGAGCTAAAGATCTTACATATAGTGGGGAAGTGACCGTTGAGGGGTTAATTCACCATAAATGGCGGCTTAAAGATAGACCCCCAACGGCACGTTCAACCGTGTATATAGGAACCGTTACGCATCTGCCCATAAGTATCAGAGACCGTTATGAGATCAGCCACATTGATGGGACACGTAAGCGTAGGATCTCTCAATCAGCTACCAGAGGTCACGCGCAAGCTTGGTTGTCTCACGCACGCGACGGGCCTTACCCCAGCCTCCAAACCACCAAGTCCCTTCAAGTCCCGTGTTACGGTGCGCGGGGGCCCTGTATCGTAGCCCCCACGTGGATCAGCACGGGTGGTGATCTAGTGTGGATGGAGCACATATGGGTGTGCTTGATGGCTGCCACGTGGCGATGATCCGCCTGTCTGGAAAGCAGTATCTACAATAGCCCCCTTTTGCGCGATTGTCACGCGCTCTTCTGTTGTGCAGTCGCACAAATTCAACCGTGCGTGAAGTTTACGCAGACCCTTTGAATTTTGAATTCGAATCTCCATAGCCCCCAGTCATGCCATGATTTCCTAGGGTTTGGTAAGCGCCGTTTAGCCTTTGATGAAGCGTGGCCTCTGTTGAGTTAATCAAACGTCCTCCAAACTCGCCTATTTTTGAGGCAGGGATAGATCAAACGTCAAATCTTCCGGATTTCGGAGCGTTGCTGACTCAGCAGTACTCAAGGGTTGCGACTCTTCGGGGGTTTATTTAAACCCTTCTATGCCTTTGATTGAGACTTTTCTGCTTTGCTCTCTTTCAAGCAAGGCAAGCATTCAAGCGTCAGCCAGGCTAGTGAGTTTGCAGTGACCAATTTTTCAGGTACTCATTCTCTCCTTTTCCTTTTCTCCTTTTTCTTACAGACTGTTAGGATCTTGATGATTTTTGTTTGTAGTGATGGCTCCCAAGAAAGCTGCTGAAGTTCCTGATAACTCTCTTTTAGGAGCTATTAAATACTTTCATATTACTTTTATTAGGCTTATTTCACATGATTTATATGTTCTATTTGCACAAATATGTGAATTTGACGATTTATAAGCCTAAGAGTCAAAAGTTGTGTCTCAAGCTTATTTGCGCATGATTTCTCTAATATTTGCCATGATAATTGCACGGGTAGTATTTTTTTGTGTTTCTCAGGTAAAATAGGTGAAATGGATCTTATTATAGGCTTCTATACGCTTGGTATGGAGCTAGATGAAGAGGAGAAAAGAAGACGCAAAGACGAAGAAAAGTTGAAAAAGTCACTCCAGACCAGCCTATACTATTTTCGATTCTCAGGAAAATCTATAAATAATTTGGGATCAAAGCCTTCTCCATATTAAAGTAGACATCCATATCTTTCCGACGATATATAGTAGGCCCGAAGACGATTCCGTATGAGGGCGATACAGCCCGCGTAAGATCAGCTTACAATTCAGTCCGAGAATTACAAACTAGAGGGGCTGAAGTGCAATTTCGGCTAAATATCATTAAAAAAACGTGCCCAGACCCTTGGGAACGGATTGTCAGACCTAAAAGAGAGACGGAAGCTGCTTGAGGAAGGGAGGATTCAGCTCCCAAGCCATTGGAGAGCACGGATTCCCCGCCGGATTAAGGATTAATCGTTTGATCTCTCTATCTCTCTTGTTTTCGATGAATACTTGGAAATTCCTCGTTGTATTCCCAAATATGAGTAGCTAACCTTTCTTAATTCGGGATAGCTCATAGGGATCTAGGGTTTGATTACCACGTTTGGTGATTTATGGATCTTGTTTCAAGCTTTTTAGCCTAATTGAATGTGTTATGCTTAGCTATGCTTGATTTATGAACTTAATTCTATCGTATCTATTGTTTGAGCTCGCAATAGGATGATTATAGGTAGAGGATGTTAGAGAAATCAATATTCGCTACCCGGAAACTTGAATCAAGCACTAGCCGTATCTAGGGTTGAGAAATCTTGCTAGTTAGCTAGAACTAAGAGTAGACCATAAGAACATAATGCTTATTTGAACTGGAGTACACTAGAGAAATCAGGTACAAGAGTTTGATTTAGGCTTTGGTTGAGAAATCTTCAAAGCATAGGTTCTCGTTTGGCTAAGTAGATGACATTCGTGTTGCTTGAACATAAATCCGAATTGGTGTGAAATCCTTAGTGACCCGTAGAGATATCTTGTACTTTTCCTCATATCAACTAAATCAATTTTAATAATTAGGTTGTTACTTATTTTTTTAGATTAGTTCAACAAACTCAACGTGTTTTCCCACATAAGATTAATAAGTCTTAACTATTTTACGAGAAGTCCTTTGGGTTCGACAAACCCGGATTTACTGGAATTATTACTACACTGACAGCCGTGCACTTGCGGTTGGATCGTGTCAAGTTTTTGGCGCCGCTGACGGGGAATTCGGTTGAATTAGTTAGAATTATTAGCTTTAGGGAACTTTATTTAATTTTTTTTTTGTTATTTTCTATTCTTATTACCTCACGGTATTACTCGAGATTTTATGTGTGCAGGAATTCAACTCTAAGCATGGAGGATGAGAAATATCGCCGTTTTGCGAGCATATTTGAAGCATGCAACCTTGAATATGAGCAATTCGTGAAGGAGTGCCATGTGAATGGCATTAGAGAGAGGGTAGCCATGGAAATACAACGTTATACCTTTCGTCCTAATGACTCAACCCCTCCCACTAAGTTAGTGTTCTTCCTTGGTTTGATGCTTGAAGAGATGATTCCAAATGCTAAGGAATGGAAGCAACGAGCAACACAATTGGGAATGGAGACAACACTTGTGGACGCACAACTTGATCTCCATTTAAATGTAGAAGAAGCTCCAACCTTCCAAAAGCTCAAAGAATGGGATGATGAGCCGTTCAACATCAAAAGTTGTCCAAACATCGATTCATGGCTTGAATCAAGTATGAGGGAGAAGCACGATGCGATTTTTGGTGAGATTAAAATTATTTTTAATGGAATGAATATTGATGAACTTGACCCTCATGGTGTGAATTTGAAGGATCATGTCACGTGTGAGCTCAACGAAGATGAAACAGATGCCAACATGGAACGTATTGATGATTGGTGATTCATATGAAGGAGTTGAGGATATTCAGACATTCAAAGTTTATGAGTTGTCTCTTGAAACTACAATGAAAATATCGCAAATTCAGAAGACGATCAAAGAGGACATCAACATCTTTCCGACACATGGGATACGTGAGATTATTTTTGAGATTATTGTGATGACGATTCTTAAAAATTGGAAGAAGAAGAAGAAGAAATTCACGGATAGCTTTCACTTGTCCGTGTCCATCGTTGTTGAGGTATTTGATTTCTCTGAGAGGTTGTTTTTGCGTAGTTGAGAAGAAACTGAAGGAGAAGAGATGGTGGAAGAGGAAAAAATGGCGAGAAAAACTTGTTTCATACAACAGGGGGTGTTTTGTGCAGTTTATAAGGGTTCTCAAATTGTCATTTGAAGTCCTATTTTACTGTTCATCAGCATCAGGGGAGGTATATGCAAATTACCAAACCCTACCCCATCGTCTTCTTCCTGTTTTCTGGTAATCCCAGAAGCTAGAAACAACCACCATCACCATCGTCTCCTTCTTCTCTGTTAACCCCATCCACCAAACCACCGCAGCCATTGCCACAGGCAAAGCCTCCATTAAAATCGGCGAACCCTCTCCTCTCTCACTGCCTTCACTCGATCACCATCGCTCCCTTCTCCGGAAAACCCGTGGTTGCCGCGAAACAAATCCAGAACCCCGTCTCCAAACGAACACAGAAATCAACGCCTTCAACAGGCGACTCAACCTCCGGCCACCTGCAATCCATGAAACCCAGACCCGACGAACATCCCCCTCCGAACCGAACAAGAACCGCCTTGAACTGCGATTCAAGACCCAACACCCAGACTCGACCCCACCCACAACCACCGAAGCCACCTCCCTCTCCGACCTTCACTACTTAATCTTCCTCTGCCGGCAATTGAACAGTACCCAACCATCGGGCCTTCCTTTGTCATTCATGAATTCCGGCCAATCTTAGGTTCTCTCTGTTTTCAACAACTGAAACAACCTAGCTCACCAATTGGGAGAAACCTGACCCGAAACCCACCTCAAGCAGTCTCTCTTTCCTCCAGAACGTGTTCGTTTTTGATTGTGGGTTTGTTTTGCTGCTAATTGCTATGGTGGTTGGGTTCAGTGATATTCATAAAAATTGAGGATGGGTTTATTCACCCTTTTGGTACTGATTTCAATGTAATTGAAGAATGAGTTGGGTTTGGAAAGCTAATTGATGATTTGAGGAAAATGCAACCAACAAGCAGTTTGGCCTAATTCAATTGATAATGGATACAATACCCAGCCAAAGCTATGTATAAAATAAAGCATGAAGCAGCTTATATGGATTTGCCCGAGTTCACATGATAAGTAAAGAGTCGGAAATTTGATGAAGACATCGACCCCGGTTTGTTACCGCGCACTCGACCTTCACGGGAGCTGGCATTGGCGTAGGCAATGTAAGTTCGGGGATTCTTCGCACTTTTTCGTCAGCAACAAGAGATCAATCGACCCCGGTGTGTTTCACACACTCGACCGTAATGGGAGTTAGCATTGGTGCGCACAATGCTTGCTTGGGGATTGTTCTTGCTATCTCAGTCAGCACCTATCAGGATTTCGTCCCCGACCTTGTGTCGGCTGTGAGTATTCTTTTCTCTCTCTTTACTTACCGTTTAGGCACATCGTACTTGCTCTAGGATTTTATTTTGACTAATTTGTCACGGTGCATAGTCGCCACTTGGATTATCTGTAGGAATCCTAGGAATACTTGAGTACTTGCTTAATTTCGGTACACACAACTTGTCATGTGCACGTAGTTCGTTTTAGCTCTAAATTTGTTGAACTACCTTCTTGTGCCATGACTTTGACTCCGAGTAGAATCACTGCCCCTCGCATATGAATGCCGAGGCTTCTTGTTTGATCTCTAAATTCGTCGAGGACAACAAAGCGCTCAAGTGTGGGGGGATTTTTAGCTATTTGCTAGCCATGTTCATGTTTTGCATCGCCGGTTACATTTATATTAGAATATAGTTTAGTGACTCAGCCTTGCACGTAGGTGTCAGTCCGTTCAGTTAGCAGTTGCACGTTTAATTTATTTGATTGTATATATTATTGTTGCACTTTAATTTATTGAGTCCTCCTACCCCAAATGTGTTGGTTAATCGAGTTGGACAAATGCATATAGCGTTAGAAAAAAATATAAAAAAATAGAAAAATCCTACAAATTGAAAATTTGAGAAAGGGCAACTTAGGACCTAGAAACTGAAGAGAATCCAGTGAAAGAGCTCATGAGAGTAGGAAGCACCGTAGTAGGGATACTTCTATTCTAGTATTTTGTGCACAAGTCTCACGACAGGATGTCTCAGGTATTCGGGAATAGTGAAAGTAGACTACAGGCATACTTTTGACTCCTTTATTGTGCTAGGAGAATTGAGTCTCTAAGTTATTGATTATTCCGTTTCCGGTTGAAACTTGTGGACTCTTAGAATCTGGGGTGGACCTTCGTGTAGAGTCGGTTTCATGTGATACGAGTCTTCGGCCTAAGCGAAGTCGGGGAGCGTACACCACCATCCCTTAAGGTGGTTCCAAGAGAAAATCCTAAAATTTCCACACTCTTAAGCTCTAATGCACGGTTGTAAAAACAGAGGAGGAAAGAAAATAAAAAAAAATCTGAAAAAAGAGCTTCAAGGAGAAACAACCTATTGTGCTTCCGTGTGAACGGAAAATTTGGATTCAATCCAACGTTGAGCTTAAGAGGGAAACTAAAGTCAAGCCGTACTACACAGGAATTGTGTCTCCCGTCAATGGGATAATTTGCATTTCAAAAGCAATAACGGCTAAGAGGGTCTGAAAACCTCAAATGACTTGGCGAAGAAAGACCACTTAGTGACTTGAGATGCCTAGACCCTCCGAGTCAAAAGACGTGTCGTATCTTGGTTTGGTTTGGTTTGGAGGATGTTTGGGGAAAACTTAGTGAGTTTGCGCATACGATCATCATATATCATTTCTTGCAATGTTTCTTGAAATTTCAAAGTGAGCTTGTGAGGATTGATAATTTCGGTTTATGATAGAGAGGTTTTCCAATCTCGGAAAAAGAAAAAAAATTGTTATTTATTATATTGCATTGTTTATAATCGAGTTACATTATAGTTAGTTCATGTAGTTGCATAGTCGAGAGTCGTGTTGAGTCGTTTGCGTCTTGAGTTAGCTAGTAAACGGTGATTTGCTGGGGACGAGCAAAAGGTATGTGTGGGGGTATTTGATAACTCTTTTATAGAAGATATTAATGTACTTTCATATTACTTTTATGAGGCTTATTTCACATGATTTATATGTTATATTTGCCCAAATATGTGAATTTGACGATTTATAAGCCTAAGAGTCAAAAGTTGTGTTTCTAGCTTATTTGCACATGATTTCTCTCATATTTGCGATGACAATTGCACGGTTAGTATTTTTTGTGTTTCTCAGGTAAAATAGGTTAAATGGAGCTTATGAAAGGCTTGGATACGCTTGGTATGGAGCTAGATGAAGAGGAGAAAAGAAGACGCAAAGACGAAGAAAAGTTGAAAAAGTCAGTCCTCACCAGCCTGTACTATTTTCGATGCTCAGGAAAATCTATACATAATTTGGGAACAAGGCCTGCCATATTTGGAAGTACACATCCATATCTTTCCAACAATATATGGTAGGCCCGAAGACGAGTCCGTATGAGGGAGATACAGCCCGCGCAAGATCAACTTACAATTCAGTCCGAGAATTACAAACTAGAGGGGCTGAAGTGCAATTTCGGCCAAATATCATTAAAAAAACGTGCCCAAACCCTTGAGAACGGATTGTAAGACCTAAAACAGAGTCAGAAGCTGTTGGAGGAAGGGAGGAGACAGCTCCCAAGCCATTGGAGAGAACGGATTCTCCCCCGGATCAAGGATTCATCGTTTGATCTCTCTATCTCTCTTGTTTTTGATGAATACTTGGAAATTCCTCGTTGTATTCCCAAATATGAGTAGCTAAACTTTCTTAATTCGGGATATCTCGTAGGGAGCTAGGGTTTGAACACCACGTTTGGTGATTTATGGATCTTGTTTCATGTTTTTTAGCCTAATTGAATGTGTTATGCTTAGCTATGCTTGATTTATGAACTTAATTCTATCGTTTCTATTGTTTGAGCTCGCAATAGGATGATTGTAGGTAGAGGATGTTATAGAAATCAATATTCGCTACCCGGAAACTTGAATCAAGCACTAGCCGTATCTAGGGTTGAGAAATCTTGCTAGTTAGCTAGAACTAAGAGTAGACCATAAGAACATAATGCTTATTTGAACTTGATTACACTAGAGAAATCAGGTACAAGAGTTTGAATTTAGTCCTTGGTTTAGAAATCTTCAAAGCATAGGTGCTCGTTTGGCTAAGTAGAAGACATTCGTGTTGCTTGAACATAAATCCGAATTGGTGTAAAATCCTTAGTGACCCGTAGAGATATCTTGTACTTTTCCTCATATCAACTAAATCAATTTTAATAATTAGCTTCTTACTTATTATTTTAGATTAGTTCAACAAACTCAACGTGTTTGCCCACATAAGGTTAATAAGTCTTAACTAGTTTACGAGAAGTCCTTTGGGTTCGATTAACCCGAATTTACTGGAATTATTACTACACTGACAGCCGTGCACTTGCGGTTGGATCGTGTCAAGTTTTTGGCGCCGCTGCCGGGGAATTCGGTTGAATTAGTTAGAATTATTAGCTTTAGGGAACTTTATTTAATCTTTTTTTGTTATTTTCTATTCTTATTACCTCACGGTATTACTCGAGATTTTATGTGTGCAGGAATTCACTCTAAGCATGGAGGATGAGATTTATCTCCTTTTTGCGAGCATATTTGAAGCATGCAACCTTGAATATGAGCAATTCGTGAAGGAGTGCAATGTGAATGGCATTAGAGAGAGGGTAGCCATGGAAATATAACGTTATACCTTTCGTCCTAATGAATCAACCCCTCCCACTAAGTTAGTGTTCTTCCTTGGTTTGATGCTTGAGGAGATGATTCCAAATGTTAAAGAATGGAAGCAACGAGCACCACAATTGGGAATGGAGACGACACTTGTGGACGCACAACTTGATCTCCATTTAAATGTAGAAGAATCTCCAACCTTCCAAAAGCTCAAAGAATGGGATGATGAGCCGTTCAACATCAAAAGTTGTCCAAACATCGATTCATGGCTTGAATCAAGTATGAGGGAGAAGCACGATGCAATTTTTGGTGAGATTAAAAGTCTTTTTCATGGAATGAATATTGATGAACTTGACCTCAGGGTGTGAATTTGAAGGATCATGTCACGTGTGATCTCAACGAATATAAAACGGATGCCAACATGGGACGTATTGATGATTTGGGTGCTTCATATGAAGGAGTTGAGGATATTCAGACATTCAAAGTTTATGAGTTGTCTCTTGAAACTACAATGAAAATATCGTAAATTCAGAAGACAATCAAAGAGGACATCAACATCTTTCCGACACATGGGATACGTGAGATTATTTTTTAGATTATTGTGATGACGATTCTTAAAAATTGGAAGAAGAAGAAGAAGAAATTCACGGATAGCTTTCACTTGTCCGTTTCCATCGTTGTTGAGGTATTCAATTTCTCTGAAAGGTTGTTTTTGCGTAGTTGAGAAGAAAGTGAAGGAGAAGAGATGGTGGAAGAAGAAAAAATGGCGAGAAAAACTTGTTTCATACAGCAGGGGGTGTTTTGTGCAGTTTATAAGGGTTCTCAAAATGTCATTTGAAGTCCTATTTTACTGTTCATCAGCATCAGGGGAGGTATATGCAAATTACCAAACCCTACCCCATCGTCTTCTTCCTGTTTTCTGGTAATCCCAGAAGCTAGACCCAACTGCCATCACCATAGTCTCCATCTTCTCTGTTAACCCCATCCACCAAACCACCGCAGCCATTGCCACAGCCGAAGCCTCCATTAAAACCGGCGAACTCTCTCCTCTATCACTGCCTTCACTTGATCACCATCGCTCCCTTCTCCGGCAAACCCGTGGTTGCCGAGAAAAAAATCCAGAACCCCGCCTCCAACCGAACACAGAAATGAACGCCTTCAACCGGCGACTCGACCTCCGGCCACCTGCAATCCACGAAACCCAGACCCTACGAACATCCCCCTCCGAACCAAACCAGAACCGCCTTGAAATGCGATTCAAGACCCAACACCCAGACTCGACCCCACCCACAACCACCGAAGACAACTCCCTCTCCGACCTTCACTACTTAATATTCCTCTGCCGGAAATTAAACAGTACCCAACCATCTGGCCTTCCCCTGTCATTCATGAATTCCGGCCAATCTTAGATTCTCTCTGTTTTCAACGACTAAAACAACTAGCTCACCAATTTAGAGAATCCTGATCCGAAAGCCACCTCAAGCAGTCTATCTTTCCTCCAGAACGTGTTATTTTTTGATTGTGGGTTTGTTTTGCTGCTAATTGCTATGGTGGTTGGGTTCAGAGATATTGATAAAAATGGAGGATGGGTTTATTCACCCATTTGGTATTGATTTCAATGTAATTGAAGAATGAGTTGGGTTTGAAAAGCTCATTGATGATTTGAGGAAAATGCAACAAACAAGCAGTTTGGCCTAATTGAATTGATAATGGAAACAATACCCAGCCAAAGCTATGTATAAAAGAAAGCATGAAACAATTTATATGGATTTTCCCGAGTTCACAGGATAAGTAAAGAGTCAGAAATTTGATGAAGACATCGACCCCGGTTTGTTACCGCGCACTCGACCTTCACGGGAGCTGGCATTGGCGTACGCAATGTGAGTTCGGGGACTCTTCGCACTTTTTCGTCAGCAGCAACAGATGAATCGACCCCGGTGTGTTTCACACACTCAACCGTAATGGGAGTTAGCATTGGTGCGCACAATGTTTGCTTGGGGATTGTTCTTGCTATCTCAGTCAGCACCTATCAGGATTTCGTCCCCGACCTTGTGTCGGCTGTGAGTACTCTTTTCCCTCTCTTTACTTACCGTTTAGGCACATCATACTTTCTCTAGGATTTTATTTTGACTAATTTGTCACGGTGCATAGTCGCCCTTGGATTATCTGTCAGAATCCTAGGGAATACTCGAGTACTTGCTTAATTTCAGTACACACAACTTGTCATGTGCACGTAGTTCGTTTTAGTTCTAAATTTGTTGAACTACCTTCTTGTGCCATGACTTTGACTCCGAGTAGAATCACTGCCCCTCGCATTTGAATGCCGAGTCTTCTTGGTTGATCTCTAAATTCGTTGAGGGCAACGAAGCGCTCAGGTGTTAGGGTACTTTTAGCTATTTTCTTGCCATGTCCGTGTCTTGCATCACCGGTTACATTTAGATTAGAATATAGTTTAGTGAGTCAGTCTTGCACGTAGGTGCAAGTCCGTTCAGTTTGCATTTGCACGTTTAATTTATTGCATTGTATATATTATTGTTGCCCTTTTATATTGAGTCCTCCTACCCCAAATGTGTTGGTTAATCGAGTTGGCCAAATGCATATAGCGTTAGAAAAAAATGAAAACAAATATAAAAAGATAGAAAAATCCTACAAACTGAAAATTTGAGAAAGGGCAACTTAGGACCTAGAAACTGAAGAGAATCCAGTGAAAGAGCTCATGAGAGTATGAAGCACCGTAGTAGGGATACTTCTATTCTAGTATTTTGTGCGCATGTCTCACGACAGGATGTCTCAGGTATTCAGGATTAGTGAAAGTAGACTACATGCATACTTTTGAATTCTTTATTGTGCTAGGAGAATTGAGTCTCTAAGTAATTTATTATTCCGTTTCCGGTGGAAACTTGTGGACTCTTAGAATCTGGGGTGGACCTTCGTGTAGAGTCGGTTTCATGTGATACGAGTCTTCGGCCTAAGCGAAGTTGGGGAGCGTACACCACCATCCCTTAAGGTGGTTCCAATAGAAAATCCTAAAATGCCCACACTCTTAAGCTCTAATGCACGGTTGTAAAAACAGAGGAGGAAAGAAAATAAAATAAAAAATCTGAAAAAAATAGCATCAAGGAGAAACAACCTAATGTGCTTCTGTGTGCACGGAAAATTTGGATTCAATCCAACGTAGAGCTTAAGAGGGAAACCAAAGTCAAGCCATATTACACAGGAATGGTGTCTCCCTTCAATGGGATAATTTGCATTTCAAAAGCAATAACGGCTAAGAGGGTCTGAAAACCTCAAATGACTTGGAGAAGAAAGATCACTTAGTGACTTGAGATGCCTAGACCCTCCGAGTCAAAAGACTTGTCGTATCTTGGTTTGGTTTGGTGGATGTTTGGAGACACCTTAGTGAGTTTGCGCATACGATCATCATATACCATTTCTTGCTACGTGTCGTGAAATTTCAAAGTGAGCTTGTGAGGATTTGATGATTTCGGTTTATGATAGAGAGGTTGTCCAATCTTGGAAAAAGAAAAAAAATGTTATTTATTACATTTCATTGTTTATAATCGAGTTGCATTATAGTTAGTTCATGTAGTTGCATAATCGAGAGTCGTGTTGAGTCGTTTGCGTCTTGAGTTAGCTAGTAAACGGTGATTTGCTCGGGACGAGCAAAAGGTAAGTGTGGGGGTATTTGATAACTCTCTTTTAGGAGCTATTATTATTCTTTCATATTACTTTTATGAGGCTTATTTAACATGATTTATATGTTATATTTGCACAAATATGTGAATTTGACGATTTATAAGCCTAAGAGTCAAAAGTTGTGTTTCTAGCTTATTTGCACATGATTTCTCTCATATTTGCGATGACAATTGCACGGTTAGTATTTTTTTTTGTTTCTAAGGTAAAATAGGTTAAATGGATCTTATGAAAGGCTTGGATACGCTTGGTATGGAGCTAGGTGAAGAGGAGAAAAGAAGACGCAAAGACGAAGAAAAGTCGAAATGTCACTCCTGACCGGCCTGTACTATTTTCGATTCTCAGGAAAATATATACATAATTTTGAAGCAAGGCCTGCGCTATTTGAAAGTAGACATCCAGAGATTTCTAACGATATATGGTAGGCCCGAAGACGAGTCCGTATGAGGGAGATACAGCCCGCGCAAGATCAGCTTACAATTTAGTCCGAGAATTACAAACTAGAAGGGCTTAAGTGAAATTTCGGCCAAATATCATTAAAAAAACGTGCCCAGACCCTTGAGAACGGATTGTCAGACCTAAAACAGAGACAGAAGCTGCTGGAGGAAGGGAGGAGACAGCTCCGAAGCCATTGGAGAGCACGGATTCCCCGCCGGATCAAGGATTCATCGTTTGATCTCTCTATCTCTCTTGTTTTTGATGAACACTTGGAAATTCCTCGTTGTATTCCCAAATATGAGTAGCTAAACTTTCTTAATTCGTGATATGTCATAGGGATCTAGGGTTTGAACACCAGGTTTGGTGATTTATGGATCTTGTTTCATGCTTTTTAGCCTAATTGATTGTGTTATGCTTGCTATGCTTGATTTATGAACTTAATTCTATCGTCTATATTGTTTGAGCTCGCAATAGGATGATTATAGGTAGAGGATGTTAGAGAAATCAATATTCGCTACCGGGAAACTTGAATAAAGCACTAGCCGTATCTAGGGTCGAGAAATCTTGCTAGTTAGCTAGAACTACGAGTAGACCATTAGAACATAATGCTTATTTGAACTTGAGTACACTAGAGAAATCAGGTACAAGAGTTTAAATCTAGGCTTTGGTTGAGAAATCTTCAAAGCATAGGTGCTCGTTTGGATAAGTAGAAGACATTCGTGTTGCTTGAACATTAATCCGAATTGGTGTGAAATCCTTAGTGACCCGTAGAGATATCCTGTACTTTTCCTCATATCAACTAAATCAATTTTAATAATTAGTTCGTTACTTATTTTTTTAGATTAGTTCAACAAACCCAACGTGTTTTCCCACATAAGGCTAATAAGTCTTAACTAGATTACGAGAAGTCCTTTCGGTTCGACAAACCCGGATTTACTGGAATTATTACTACACTGAAAGCCGTGCACTTGCAGTTGGATCGTGTCAAGTTTTTGGCGCCGCTGCCGGGGACTTCGGTTGAATTAGTTAGAATTATTAGCTTTAGGGAATTTTATTTAATTTTTTTTTGTTATTTTATATTCTTATTACCTCACGGTATTACTCGAGATTTTATGTGTGCAGGAATTCAACTCTAAGCATGGAGGATGAGAAATATCGCCGTTTTGCGAGCATATTTGAAGCATGCAACCTTTAATATGAGCAATTCGTGAAGGAGTGCCATGTGAATGGCATTGGAGAGAGGGTAGCCATGGAAATACAACGTTATACCTTTCGTCCTAATGAGTCGACCCCTCCCACTAAGTTACTGTTCTTCCTTGGTTTGATGCTTGAGGAGATGATTCCAACAGCTAGAGAATGGAAGCAACGAGCAACACAATTGGAAATGGAGACGAAACTTGTGGACGCACAACTTGATCTCCATTTAAATGTAGAAGAAGCTCCGAACTTCCAAAAGCTCAAAGAATGGGATGATGAGCCGTTCAACATCAAAGTTTGTCCAAACATCGATTCATGGCTTGAATCAAGTATGAGGGAGAAGCACGATGCGATTTTTGGTGAGATTAAAAGTCTTTTTCATGGAATGAATATTGATGAACTTGACCCTCAGGGTGTGAATTTGAAGGATCATGTCACGTGTGAGCTCAACGAAGATGAAAAAGATGCCAACATGGAACGTATTGATGATTTGGGTGCTTCATATGAAGGAGTTGAGGATATTCAGAGATTCAAAGTTTATGAGTTGTCTCTTGAAACTACAATGAAAATATCGCAAATTCAGAAGACAATCAAAGAGGACATCAACATCTTTCCGACACATGGGTTACGTGAGATTATTTTTGAGATTATTGTGATGACGATTCTTAAAAATTGGAAGAAGAAGAAGAAATTTACGGATAGCTTTCACTTGTCCGTGTCCATCGTTGTTGAGGTATGCGATTTCTCTGAGAGGTTGTTTTTGCGTATTTGAGAAGAAAGTGAAGGAGAAGAGATGGTGGAAGAAGAAAAAATGGCGAGAAAAACTTGTTTCATACAGCAGGGGGTGTTTTGTGCAGTTTATAAGGGTTCTCAAAATGTCATTTGAAGTCCTATTTTACTGTTCATCAGCATCAGGGGAGGTATATGCAAATTACCAAACCCTACCCCATTGTCTTCTTCCTGTTCTCTGGTCATCCCAGAAGCTAGAGCTAACCGCCATCACCATCGTCTCCTTCTTCTCTGTTAACCCCATCCACCAAACCGCCGCAGCCATTGCCACAGCCGAAGCCTCCATTAAAATTGGCAAACCCTCTCCTCTCTCACTGCCTTCACTCGATTACCATCGCTCCCTTCTCCGGCAAACCCGTGGTTGCCGCGAAACAAATCCAGAAACCCGCCTCCAATCGAACACAAAAATCAACGCCTTCAACCGGCGACTCGACCTCCGGCCACCTACAATCCACGAAACCCAGAACCGACGAACATCCCCCTCCGAACCGAACCAGAACCGCCTTGAGCTGCAATTCAAGACCCAACACCCAGACTCGACCCCACCCTCAACCACCGAAGCCACCTCCCTCTCCGACCTTCACTACTTAATCTTCCTCTTCCGGCAAATGTACAGTACCCAACCATCGGGCCTTCCCCTGTCATTCATGAATTCCGGCCAATCTTATAAGAAGTCTGACCCAAAAACTAACCCAAAACCCACCTCAAGCAGTCTCTCTTTCCTCCAGAACGTGTTCTTTTTTACCGTGGGTTTGTTTTGCTTCTATTTGCTATGGTGGTTGGGTTCAGTGATATTGATAAAAATTGAGGATGGGTTTATTCACCCTTTTGGTACTGATTTCAATGTAATTGAAGAATGAGTTGGATTTTAAAAGCTCATTGATGATTTAAGGAAAATGTAACCAACAAGCAGTTTGGCCTAATTATAAGAAGTCCTTTTGGTTCGACAAACCTGGATTTACTGGAATTATTACTACACTGATACTCGTGCACTTGCGGTTGGATCGTGTTTGTTCCAGAACTGCCTAGCGAGTTGTGGTACAAAGCCCCCTACCTTGGGGGTGATTATTTTTATGTAGCCGCCATTATGGCATCCCCTCTCCAAGCATCCCCATTGAATGATGCCTTACAACTTGTTACCGAACCAGTGAGGTCTGATTGGGACGTGGTTAATGCTGGGGATGTGCAGCGCCTTGGCGTGGAGGCTGGCTTGTATGGCTTCACTGACATTCTTCCACAGTCCTTCATGGAAGGTTTTAAATGGATGGAGGAGTGGACGGAACACATCCTTTGCTATTACGCGCCCGACCTGAATCGCGCTACTATTTTTCACGCCGTTCGTGCAACCAAAGGTCTCCTTATCTGGCGTGATAGTACCATGCTCCAGGCACTATTTTCCTGGTATTCCCGAAAGACCCACACTTTTCATCTCTCCCATCTTGAAGTTGCTCCTACCTTGGAGGATGTGGAGGTCTTGCTGAACCTCCCAAGCATGGGAATCATTGATCCCTTAGCGCCTTTGACCGACCCAGATGAGATTCAATTATTTGAAGATATGAAGGTCCTTATAGCGGATATGGAAATAACTGGCTCGAAATGGATGCCTGGAGCGACCAAACCTTGTGGAGAATTCCCACGTATATCCTCCGGTGCAAAGAACAGTTGGTCAAAATGGCTCATGTACTTATTTAAATAATTTGTTCATCCCTCCGTGGCTCGCGAGTGGTGGGACAAAGACCCGGAGGCGGTCATCAGTGTTGTAGGAAAAGGGTTTCATTTTACCCTTTGCGGCTATATCTGCGTGTGCTTGTCGCGCTACTTGATAGATGGGTTCCCCCATGGCGGAGTCTTTATGCACGTGCTTCCGATTGCAGTGAGGTTATCCCTTAGATAAAAGGTAACCCTAGGACCACTCGTACTAGGCTCTTTGTATCACCACCTTGACTTAGCCGCTGCTCATGTCGAACAGTCGCGGGGAAGAGTCGACGTTTGTATCTTTGTTAATATTGCCTTTCTGTCCCTGTGGGCTTTCGAGAGATGGCCTGGATATGCCCCTATTCCTGTGAATGTGGGACTTTGGAATACTCCTAGCGTCCCTCAGATCTTCCAGAGTCCTTGAGCGTGGCGCTGGTATAATACGGAGGCTCCTCAGCGAACATTCACCTTGATAGTCGACGATGCTCGCTTCTTTGCGCTTTGACCCTATACTACCCGTTTGAAGGACGAGAATATAGATTTCTGGGAGGACTTATATCCGAAGCAGGATATCACTCTTTCCGTTGAGCACATAACTAAAGTGATTGGTCTTTCAGCAGGTTTGTGAACTGGATTCGAAGAGGATTTCTTCCCGCGCTACCTGAATACGTGTTAGACACCGAGTTTTCCGGTGACTATGAACAAGTTACCGTGCCGTATGATCCTGTTCGCGTTACTCCCCAATTTGGGTATGACGCCGTCGCTCCTCCACTGTGGCCCAAACCCGTTGACCGGGGCTGTTATGACAGTATTTTTTTGTGGCAAGGGTGTGTCCTCCCTTTATGCTGAGCTTCCTTTGATCCAACCTTCGCGTGAAAGGAGGGGTCGGAATACTCCGAACTGAGTATCCTTCTGGTACTTCCAGACCCGTCTCCTGCTCAACCTTCATGATATCCCTTATCCTAACAGAATACCCATATTTTCAACCAACGAGTATCCTTTTGAGGCACTCCGTAGCCGCGATGATTGCAGTTATGGCTACTTTTCCCTACTGGCTAAAGATCGGAATTTATGCGCCCAACTAATTCTTGAGGAAAAGATTGAAATTGCTAAGCGTAAATCCTTCACGACTAAGGCCAAGTATTTCCATTCTTTTTTTCAGGTAAGCTCACGCTTCTTTTCTCACTTTATGTAGAAATGCGCTTACCATCTTCTCTTTAACTAGTTTCTCGAATTTAGTGTTGTCTGAGGCGTTTTGCGTCCGGAGATAGAAGCGCGAGTTTTGCTGCTCGCATACGGGAGAAAAGAGCAGCCTTGCAAGGATCATCCATTCTTGGCAACCGCATTGAGCCAACAATGCCAATGTCTCCCGAAGTTCAGTTGCTGGTTTCTGATGCACTAGTAGCTTTCCTGGCTTCTAATGGGAAGAGCTCTTTGAGAAAGAGACTTCCTTATGAAGCTCATTCCAGTGAGATACTCATGCGGGAACCGAAGCGCCCTCGCGTTGGGAAAATCGGTCAAGCAAGCTCGAGATCCTCAGCACGTAAGGGACATACCTATTTTCTTGGTAATCATGCCTGTTGATTTCGTGGAGCTCTTATTCTTATTTTGTGGCAGGTGAAACTCCTGGCAAAGGGGAGACAGAGGAGGTTGTGGTGAGCAAGCGTGTTGCTGAAGACAGACGCCTTGCGCGTATCGAGAGGCAGGATGAAGAGCCATCTATACTCATCTCTTCTGATGAAGAAGATATTGCACAAAACTTACGCGCTGAACGAGATGTGTCTCCCGTGAACGATGTTGCTCGTGAAGAGGGTTTTGGAGAAACTGTTCCCCCCAGGCGAGAAGTGGTGATAAAACGTGCTCCTTGTGCAAGGGGAATTACTTCTAATGTTCCATAATCGGCCTCCCAGGAGGCCCCCGTCCTCGCCGAGGGCATCTGTACGACTGAACTAAATCAGGGTGGCCCCTCTTCCACGCCGAGTCTTCCCAGGTTTTCCCTTTCTCCGGGTGATTTTTTTTTTGGATTTGGAGTTCTTTCCTCCGAGAACCCATTCGAGATATGGGGTTCGTAAGTCGCATCTCCTGTTTCTGGGAGGAGGGACTTGGTAATTTCTGAGGTATATCTCGCACGTGAGGCTAGACCTGATGAGGAACTGACCGTCATAGCTAGTGCTAGCTTGCGGGCGACATTGCCCATCGCTCCACTTCAACGAATTATCGAAGGAATTGGTAAGCCCAACCTTATCTTTGCTTATCATACCCTGATTTTTTTGAAGCCCACACTTTACCGAATATCTTATCGTGCTTGTGCATGTAGATATTTATCAGGCCTGCCTGGAGTGGCTTATGAAAGTTCGTGTGTCTTTTGCTCCTGCTTTTGCGCGAGTGCTAGAGCTGTCTCCAGAAGACAGAGGGAAAATATTCAAAGAGTTGGCTGCTTTCCTGGGAGAACTGCATCAGGGTACTCCTGCAAGTACCACACTGGCTAAAGCCCAACAGTACCTTGCAAGCGTGTAGAATCTTGAACAGCTTGCAGCAGGACGGTTGGACTTGAGCTTCCTTGCAATGTGGTTGACGAGAGTTCATAACTCTTCAAATTTTGGAAATAAGCTTGCTACTTTTAGAAGGGAGAAAGCAGCTCTTGCCGCGCGCAGGGAAGAGTTCGAGCGCCAGGCCAAGGAATTGAATGAGGCAGTGAAGCATCATGAAGCTAGAAAAGCCCGCATCGCAGAGCTTGCTGCTAACTCCCTCAAGCTGTCAGCGCGAGATTCTTTGCTAAAGGATTTCTTCGAAGAATGAAGCTGTCTTGACAAGAAAACGTTTTCCTTGTCCTGCTTTTGATTTGTGCCCTGTGTGGCTGTAATACTGGTATATGTACATCTATTGTCCAAGCCTTGTGTTGTATTTGCATAAATACTAAATGCTTGACTAAATGATTGTCCCTTAGGGGCAAGTGTTGTTTTGTTCCCCTTTGTAGGTATGCACACTATTAAGCAAATGCTCTTTCTGCAAGTTATGACTTGACAGGGTTTGCGAAGACCTTGGTCCCTCTTATAGGAAATCATGCGGGTGGGCCTCCGTTGTATGGTCCCCAAATATTCCCTGTGCTGTTTTTGCACATGTTCGTCGTCTAATAAGATAGACTCCTTCGCGTTAGGTTACCATTTAGGCAGGAAGCCTACTTATGTCCCTTCTATCCTATGAGATAGGCTTGTATTGCTATCATGTGAGGTAGGCTTTTGCCCTTATCATGTGATACATGCATGTATTGCTATCGTGGGAGATAGGCTTTTTCCACTATCATGTAAGATAGACTTATATTGCTATCGTATGAGATAGGCTTTTACTACTATCATGTGAGATAGGCTTACGTTGCTTTCTTTTGAGATAGGCTTTATTCTGCCACTATCATAGGAGATAGGATTTGGAGTTTGCTATCGTGTGATATAGGATTAGACTGCTATCTTATGAGATAGGCTCATGTCTCGGTATAGTGGTCGGCTGGTGACCCATTAGCCGGAGAGGAAAACTGATAATTTGTACAAAAGAGCCCTCATATGGGAGGGGTATTATCAATAATCCGATCCTCATATGGGAGGGTTTAAAGAAAGCAAATAAATAGAAGAGGATAAGGATAGTACTTTTTTAGCCATCGAATGTTGATTGGTTGTGGGGTGGTAACAGTTCCATGGCAACGCATAATGTTACAATATCCGCTGTCGAAGACTTCCTTTACCTCGAAGGGTCCTTCCCAATTAGCCGCAAATTCGGTGTGGGCTGCTTCGCGCATGCAATGATCAGAGGCTTGTAGAACGAGGTCACATACTGTAAAGTCCCTATTCTGGACCATCTTGTTTTATGCACGCGTGATCCTCTCCTTGTACTTAGGGTTTACTCTTGTGGCTTTCTCGCGTTTTTCTTCCAAAAGGATCAGATCGTGGTCACGCTTGTTGTTGTACAAGGCACTGAAAGCCAATCTTGCTGAGTTTACTTTGACTTCGGAGGGGACGATCTCTTCTGCTCCGTAGCATAGCAGGAAGGGGGAAGTCCCAGTGGGAGTCCTAGGCGATGTTCGATATGCCCAAAGTGTCGTTCCTAATGAATCTTCCCATTTCTTGTGGTACCATCTTACTCAATATTCGTAGCAGTGTCTTGTTGGTCGCTTACGCTTGCCCATTCCCTTTGGGTAGTAGGGCTTGGAGCACACCTGTCTGATGTTGTATTCCATTAGTTTCTCAGCTACCTGGCGGTTAACGAAGGGAGTGCCATTGTCAGACAAAATAGTGTTGGGAATGCCAAAGCGGTGAATGATATTTTCCTGGATGAACTTGACCACTGTCGCAGCATTTGCTGTCTTGAGTGGGATTGCTTCTACCGACTTGGTGAACTGCTCAGTTCCTGTCAGGATGTATTCATTCCCCTCCGAGGGGGGTCGTATTGGTCCAATGAAATCCAGGGACCATGTATGAAATTACCATGGGGTCCCTAGAGCATGTAGGTCAACTGCGAGAGCATGTACTAGATTGGCATGAAAGTGGCATTGCTGGCACCTTCTAACCTTCGCGCGGAAGTTGGCCTCCATGGTTGGCCAGAAGTACCCCACTGTCAAGAGTTGGCGACATAACTTCGCACCTCCTTGGTGTTCCACTTGGTGCGACATTTCCATGACTTCTTGTGCTTCTTGTACATGCAAGCATTTGAGCAAGTTTCCGTTATGACCCTTTCGCCACAGTATGTTCTCTTGGAAAATATATCTATTGGCCTTTCTTTTGAGCTTTTCGGCTTCCTTTTTCGCTAGCGGGCACAGTTTCCTCTTGAAGGTAATCGATTATTGGTTGTCGCCAATCGTCCTCTATTGCAGCAATCTCCATGGTGGCCTTGATTAAAGCACATCTCTCGCAGTTGTTTTGTATAATGGCGGCGCAGTATGACATATGCGGCCAGTATATTCCATACCTTTGGGCCTTCCTGTAGATGGAGATCTCGTTGTCGCCGCAAGAATTTTGATGAATTTTGTCCAGGGTTGCTTGGCCCTCCTTTTCGGTTACGTATCTCATGAGGATACCCCCAGGGACCTTGTGATAAAGAACACCATCGTGTACGCGAAATCCCTTGATAGAAACCCATGTTTCCTTGCTGGTCCCGTCAGCCATCGCGCACAGAATAGGCTACCTCTAGTCCGTCTCTTCTGGAGGTCCTTCTTCCCATAGGTCTTTTACTAATGACGGGGTTTTCTTGACCTCAATTGAAATCTTCACAGGGTATTTATCTGAGCTGATTTTTAACCCTAAAGTAGCCAGTGCGTCTGCATGACGATTGTCAGATCTAGGAGTGTGTTCGCACTTGACAGACTCGAAATTCTGAACCAGCTTCTGCACAATCGACCGATATTTGAGCAGATTTATCTCCTTTAGAGCATATTCTCTCGAGGTTTGTTTGGAAATTAGCTTTGAATCTCCCATGATGACAAGATTCTTAACGTCCAAAGCTTTAGCTGCAAGGAGTCCCGCGATCAAGGCCGAATAGCTCTGATCGTGGGACCCCTTGCAGCTAAAGCTTTGGACGTTAAGAATCTTGTCATCATGGGAGATTCAAAGCTAATTGTCAAACAAACCTCGGGAGAATATGCTCTAAAGGATAACCTCTTGATCATGCTTGATGAGTATCACTCCAATTCCTCCCCCGATCTTGTAGATGATCCGTCAAATTTTAGCTTCCAGTACTATTTGCTGATTGCATATATTTCAGGCCCCTCGAGCCCTTATGGCAAGGGCTCGTGCTTCTCGTCCGGGAATTGTGCGAGCAGATCTGCCAATGCTTGTGGTTTGATGGCTTTAGGTCGCGTGCATGTGATATCATAGTGGGAGGTGGTCATGTACCATTTTGCAAGCCTCCCTGAGGGAGGTGAATGTCCCAGTAGATATCGTATGGGATCGTTATTCGCTATAACCACTACTTTGTGGGAGGCAAAGTAATGTTTTATCTTCTCAATTGCGAAAAACAAAGCCAAGCAATGCCGCTCTATGTCTGTGTATCTTGATTCTGCTGATTCGATCATGCGAGAGATGTAATACACCGGTCTTTCTTGTCCCTCGAACTCCTGGGCCAGTAGTTCTCCAATCGACCTTTCGGTTGAAGTGAGGTACAATAGTAGAGGTGCTCCCAACATCGGTGCGATAATGAACCTTGGGGATGTTAGCAGTCTCTTCAGTTTCTCGAATGCAACTTGATGCTCTTCAGTCCAGATGAACATTGCGTTATTTATGAGCAAATTGCTAAAGCAGAAGGTCAATTCTGCAATTGCCGGTATAAACCTTCGTTAGTAAGACAACTTTCCTAGAAATGCCTTCAATGCAGTTTGGGATTGCGGTGCAGGCAGATTTGTAATTGTCGAGATCTTGGCGGGGTCAGGCTCGATCCCATGCCTGTGGATCAGGCAGCCTAGGAATTTACCATAGGTTACCCCAAATGCACACTTCATAGGGTTCATCTTTAGCTTAAATGCGCGACATTTGTCAAAAACCTTTCTTAGATTTTTCAAGTGGTCTTCTATCTTCTTTGACTTAACCACTAGATCATCCACATAGAAGTCGGCTTCTTGGTGCATCATGTCGTGAAACAGTGCCATCATTGTGCCCTGGTATGTGGCTCGTGCGTTCTTTAGACCAAAGGGCATGACCTTGTAATTGAAGACCCCTACCAATGTTATGAAAGTCGTCTTCTTCGCGTCCTCGAGGTCCATCTTGATTTGGTTATAGCCACTGAATCTGTCCATAAAGCTGAACATCTCGTGGCCTGGAGCGGAGTCCATCAAGAGATCTACGTTCGACAAAGGGAAGTCATCTTTTGGGCAGAAATTGTTCAGATCTCTGAAATCTACACATACACGAAGGCTTCCATTTTTCTTTAACACGGGGACTATGTTTGCCAGCCAGGTGGGATGATGGTTGGGTTTTATGAATTTGGCATTTAGCAGTTTGACCATTTCCTCCCTGATTTTGACATTGATCTCAGGACGAAAGTTCCTCGCGCCCTGCTTGACTAGTTTCGAATCTGGGATGACATCCAGGCGATGCATAGTGATGCTTCGGTCCAGTCCCGACATTTCGTCATAAGCCCATGCGAACACGTCCTTGTACTCTTTTAGTAGCTGGACCAAATTTTTCTCATCTGTATCTTTGAGGTCTGCGCTTAGGAAGACAAGTCTTTTCTTTTCCTCGTCAGGGCTGAGGAATACCTCCTTGAGTTCCTGCTTTTGCGGCTTTGGGTGGTCTTCCATGCACTCAGGTGCCTCTTTGACTTCCTCAATTAACGGGATTCCCTCACCCATACTAAGAACCTCTGATAGCTTGCAAATTTGCCTGGAAGACCCTCGACGCGATAACACTTATTTCTTTTGGGGTAGAAGCTACCCATTCGTTCTCCAGCATGCTCCATGGCCCTCTTCAAGGTGTAGATGTTTTTGGCTGTTTTAAGGGCGTCCTTCCTCGCGGGCTGTTCTTCCTTCAACTCCTCCCGTATTACTATCGCTCCAGCCGGTGACTGATTCTGGATGTCGTCCCATCTGGGCAAAGGATTTGGCCGTAACGGGGCGGGGAGCGGCCTGTCTTCCATCTCTGTGAACCATACCGTTTCAGGTAAGTGTGCCTCCTCCAGATTGAAAGGATTCACCGAAGCGGGTATTGTGACCACCCTTTCTTTCCAGAAGGCCTTCATCACCTGGTGAGCTGTCGAAGGTACAACGTCAAAGCGGTGAATCCATGCTCGCCCGATAATCATGTGGTAAGTCGTTTCGGCCTCGATGATGTGGAATTTGGCGGACCAGTTTATCTGCCCAATTCGGACTCCCAAACGAATCCAGCCCAGAGTCATTATGGAGCCACTTCCAAACCCCGTCAAGGACGATGGCTTCTTGACCATTGTATGCCTGGGAACCCCTGCCATCTCTAGGGTTCCCAAAGGAATGACGTTTACCGCAGCTCCACCATCGACGAAGGCTCTTTTGAATTCGACGTGGTTGATCGTGGCCATATAACGGCCTTTGGTGGTTAATGTGAGCTCTTCTGTCCGACTCGTCGAACGTCATGATTAGTCTTTGCGGTCTAAAGGCTCTGACGACTTTGCCATTCGTGGTGACAAATTCTTCTTCGTACTCCTCTGCCACCCTTAATATTGCTTTCAATCTATTTCCCCATGGATTCTCGTCGCGGAAGAGGGTTGTCTCGTACATCTTTAGTCGACTTTTAAACAACCAACTGGCCTTCCCTTATCTGCTTGTCCACCATCCACCTGAGTTTCCTACATTCCCTGGTTGGATGGGAGATTTGCCCGTGGCATTCGCACCATTTCGGATCTCAAAATTGTTCTCATGTAGGTCTGTGTTCAAATGGCAGCAAGATTCCATCTTGTCGCCATTTCTTGCAAAGGTCAATGGCGTCCCTGACCGAGATAGGCAGGGGTGGCGACTCTTGATCTGAAAATCGCCGTTGCTTGCTGAGCGAGGATATCGCGTGCACGTTTGCATCTCGTGATCTTTTGTAGTTGAATCCGCCGTCTTTAGAGCTGGGATTCGTCGGCGCGCGCTCACTAGCGTATCTTTTCTTCATCCTTTCTACCAGTGGCTGAACGTTCCTGGTGCAATCAATCAATTTCGAAAAAGTAGGCATGTTCAAGTTAATCAACATACCTTTATACTCATCGTGCATGCCTTGCAGGCATATTTTAACCAGACGGCCCTCCGAGACCTCGTCGATACATTCCACGGACCTGGCCCTGAATTTCTTGATAAAGGCGACACCTTCCTCGTCAGACTTCTGGTACATTCGGGGGAGGTTAATGGTGGTGACCCTTTCATCAACTTGGAAGAACTTTGTGTAGAATTTCTTCATCATTTCTTCCCATGTCTTGACAGATCCCGCTTCGAGGGTTCTGTACCACTTGTATGCAACAGTTCCCAGAGACTTGGGAACTCGCGCATGAATAACCGAGTATCAACCGCGTGCGGGTCCATCATATCCACGAACCTCATCACATGTTCGTGGGCATTCCCGCTGACTTCATCAAACTTCTCCCACTTGAGTGCTTTGTACCCAGCAGGATTTGGCATCAGGTAGATGTCCCCGGGAATGGGAGGTGCATTATCTACCCTGGGGATAACAGTGTCCGCGAAGCTTTGGTTGGCTATAATATTTTCGATCCTTTGCTCGAGGGCCGCCATGCTGGCAGGTGTTCCCCCGTAGGATGAAGCTATAGGTCCGAAGCCCGGAATGTAGGGCATACTGGGGTTGTAAGGAGCCGGAGGTGGAGGACCATGGCTTCCTAGGGCTCCGTTGGCATAGAAAGATGATGCAGGATATGAGGCGGAGTCTGGGCAGCAGAGACATGCACTATTGAGGTGGACACTATCCCTTGAGGGGGTAGTGGAGTTGACAGAAATGGGGCAGAATCCCCCGGGACAACATTCTGGGCAAATTTCCCCAGGATTGCATGATCTGAGCAATTTCCTCAGATTGGGCCTCCATAGCCCGAGCTTGAGTTTGTATTGTAGCCTGGAGTGACTCCAAAGAGGGCTCTCCTTCAGCGAAAACTTGAGATCGAGCGTTGGCAGTGGTGTTGAGCAGTCCGTCTTCTCCTGAGGTCTCCTCATGGGAAGGAGATCGGTCCCCACGACGAATGTCCAGGTCCGAAGGCACTATGAGCGGATTCAAAGTATTTGAAGGTGGATGGTTCACGTCGGGTTCACCAGAATGTGTACAAGGAAATCCTCAAGAGATATCCAAGTATACACCTCAAGTAGAGAATAAGAACACAGAGAATTTTAGGGTGTGTGTAGGGAGAGGGTAAGCACTAGTAACTGCTTGTGAGAGAGAGACAGTAAGCTATGGTCTTGGACCAGTATATGACTTATGTCGCAACGGAGAGCTAACGATCCTATATATAGTGGGGAAGTGACCGTTGAGGGGTTAATGCACCATAAATGGCGGCGTAAAGATAGACCCCCAACGGCACGTTCGACCGTGTATATAGGAACCGTTACACATCTGCCCACAAGTATCGGAGACCGTTATGAGATTAGCCGCATTGATGGGACACGTAATCCTAGGATCTCTCAGTCAGTTACTAGAGGTTGCGCGCAAGCTTGGTTGTCGCACGCGCGCGACGAGCCTTACCCTAGCCTCCAAACCACTAATTCCCTACAAGTCCCGTGTTAAAGTGCGCGGGGGCCCTGTCTTGTAACCCCCACGTGGATCAGCACGGGTGGTGATCCGGTGTGGATGGAGCACAGCTGGGTGTGATGGATGGCCGCCACGTGGCGATGATCCGCCTGTATGGAAAGCAGTATCTACACTTATGTAATTATTTTTTGGGAGAGGCGCACTATGACGAACTTAAAAAAAAATATGGAAAATAGTAGTAGCAAGAAAAAATGCGGGGGGGGGGGGGGGGGGGGTCTCCAATGTAGGTCCGCCAGTGGATGATGATTACGTGTTGGAGATTTTGGTGGTAAAGAACGAATTGTGGAAAGTTAGATGGGGTTAGATTAAGTAGATTACAGTACTTTAATACATTTGGTATTATTTAACGTATTTTGGGGTAATATATGCAATTTTGAACAATTTTATTTAACATATTTTTTTGACAGAAAACTTAAGTGATAGACGGAGCAAACTACAGGTCAGCTAAGTGAAACTTTTCAAACCACATGTATTATAAGTGAATCAGTCCAAATCACAATTCGGTTATCTATAATTTACCCTTTTTTCTAGAGATGAAGAAAAAGCATGATCTAAACACATATAGATCTACAACATGAATTAAAGCGGATGATTCATGTATTTACCTCTTCGCCTAAGCTCCTAGCGCATCGGATGATCGTAGGTTGCTTTCTTTCACGTACCACCATCTTGCTCCGTACAGTCTGGCTTGAATCACTAGGACAAAAGCTCTTGTTCAAACCACGTTCCACCAATGGAGGCTAGTTAGAGAGAGAGGTTAGGGTTCCTAGAACTGTCTTTGACCGGCACATGATCTCTACACAGTTATTTTATGTGTATGTATTAGCACTGAAATATGTAGGAGGTTGTCTCCTTATATAGACATACTTATACCTAGTTTGTAACATAACCCCCTAGAGTTTGTGCCTTTGCTACTAACCCGATAAGGTTTGTGCCTTATTTCAGTTAACCCCATAAGGTTGTGATAATTACATGTGCACCCCCATATGGGCGCTTCTGGTAATTTTCTAGCATCCCCCACTCGCACAATTGGGCTGCATATATACAGTTCATCTAGTATCCCTCAATCTCCAACTATTATCATCTACCAAAGTGTTTTTGTGGCTGTGGCGTGTGACCGTTGAGAGTACCTGCATTTCGGGAGTTCTATACTCTAAACTCATACAAGACGAGCTAGCAGCAGGCGCACTCTATCTTTTGGAGATTGAGTGCGCACTCTCTCTCTCTCTCTCTATATATATATATATATACATATATATATATATATACATATATATATATATATATATATATATATATATATATATATATATATGTATATATAACTCTCGTATCCCCCAGATTCGCTCTAATTGTCATCTCGTGGATCACGAACACCTGCCTTGTCCCGTAGGCCATGTTCCAGTGAGTCCACATATCCTTTGTTATATTCATATCCTACACGACCCCATATGGATCTTATAGGTGGGCCCAATGAAGATAAATAAGAGCGATGCAATGAGAATCTTCCTTCTATCCTTGTGTAGCTTAGATTCGGCTTACCTGCTTTCCTAGCAGTGTCTGGAATGCCGAATCTTTCATAACCGTAAGATGTCATGCTAGAGTAGCACCACCAACCCGTCTCTCCACGACACAAATAAGAGTAATAAGGGTATACAGTGTCAATCATCTTTATATGATCGATGAGGCTCACACGGAGAGGAATATCAAGGACTAATTCTACTCGCCACCTCATGTCACACATGAGCACACATCATTTTGGGAAAATAAGCGTCATAGTGTTTGAACTCTGATTAGAGCGCATGTCATACTGAGACCACTATGCAGATCTAAGTCATGTAGAGCCCTTATAACCACCAAACCAAGTGTTGAAATGTCACACTATTGCGCACGAAAATCAGTTCTCTCATCTGGCTTTCTCTACGTAGACTATACATGGTTTTTGGGTATCAACCATGTTCGAATGGCCATAAACCAATCTCACCTTTGAACTTATTCTAATGCAACAATTGAATCCGCCTTACAGGAGTCTTGCTCAAATGATAGATGTCCAACTCGTATCATAGGCCATACGCCTCATATGATAGGCGACTCTTATCATATCATAGGCTTCTAGCTCTTATAGGGATTATTTCGCGTCTTCTGCCCCACCTCGACTATCCTGGATATGCAAAGGCGGTCGCTCGTGTGAGGGAGCCGACCTAGTGTCTGCGCGACATGCTCTATGCTAGTACAGGAAATGTAACATATCATACACGTATCAAAAAAACATGCAGCTTTAAAACAAACCCAATTAAAATTCAATCATCAATGTCCCATATACTCTTCAATCATATTGTCAGTCATCGAATACCGAGTCCCTATTCTCAAACATGATCCACAAAGACGATTCTTAAGTGGTTTAAGAATGGGATGAGCCACCACTTTGGCCCGTAGTCGATCCACTCCAAGATTACTCTTCATGTAGTCATATCATCTCTTGTGAAACGGTACCCTTTCCTATGTGTTTGACTTTACCATAGTGCTATTGTCGTATACTAGCACAACTTATGACAACAGGTTTGTCGACAACTCATTAGATTACCAGAAACCTTCTTATCCAAACACATTTCTTCCCGGTGGCAGAACATGCAACAGATTCCTGCTTCCATGGTTAATGGAGCGGTCCAATGTGATCGTGCAATACTTATGAGGGGTGTACAGTAGATGGAGTATGCAAAATTTTTGATAAAACTGCAAGAACAGTGGTTTCAAAAGATTTGTAAGGTGATTCAAGGCCTTGAAAAGAGTTTCAAGCCCTTGGAATGAAAACAATTATAGTATAAAAGAATAAGTCTATTTCAAGGCCTTGAAATGAGTTTCAAACCCTTGAAACGAAACTGTTTATGAAACTGAAAAGTAAATGCAAGAGACACAAGATATATAGAGTTCAGTCTACTTGGACCTCTGTCTCTACCTCAGGGATCTTCTCGCTGCAGGATTTTCAACACAATTCTCATTAATCCACAGCTAAGCCCTAGATCTCAAGCACAGAGAGGTGCCTTACTTTCTTAAAGCTTGTGGTTCTCACTAACATATCTAGTACATGCTCTAGCTATCTGATTAACTAAGAATTCTCTATTGTTCACTTTGAACAATCCTTGATAGTAAGAACTAGAAGTATTATCAAAATGATATACAAATGAAGTTCAGAAGAGAAGAACACTAGAACAAAACCTGAAGTTATTATGAAGTGTTCTTCTAATGATTGGATTGAGATAAACGAATCTGCTTCTTTGTTGCTTGTCAATCCCTGAATATTTTTGAGTGTCTCTTCAAATTGTCCCGTTGCAATGCTTCAGCTTTCGCTCTTTTATAGAGTAGTTTGAAATGAAGATCTTCAGGATCTTCTCTTTAACAAACTTCCTATTTTGTAGCTTCAGCTTTGACTTCTCTAACAGCTTCTCCAAGGGATAGTTTGATCAATATCTTCAAGGATACTGATTTGATATTGTATGAAAAACTGTTAGGCAACTTCCAAACACAACAGGATTGATCACGAAATGAATTCATCACATAATTTTCTTTCCTGCAAAAATCGGGTTAGGAAACAAATCCTGAAAAATAGGAAACAAAAGTCCCTGCAAAACTGAGTCAAAAGATGATGTTAGATACTGTAAAATGTGTTAAAATACTTTGTCTTTCATCATCAAGTGTCAAATAATCAAGCACAGGGGTTTACGAGTTGAATTAAGATCAAAAAATCCCCCTAAGTTCATGCATATAAAGCACAACCAGTTTCAAGGCTTTGAAAGCTGTTTTAATAACCTTGAAATAGACTAGCTATTTCAATTCTTGAAGCTGGATTTAACTTAAAATCTCCCCCTTTATGAAAGACAAAACCATAATATGTTTGATAGTGTGATTTTGCAAAAAATACTCATTAGCATATAGTCAAATATAGCACATGATATCCAAAATAAGTCCAACTCCTTAATTTGCAGAAAGTACCACATAACATCATAGTTCTGATAAGTAACTCTACTGACCAAAAACCCAAACCAGGTCAGATCTCCTAATAAGCAAATAAAACAAATAAAAACCTAGATTTCACACCCTTTTTGACTTTCATCAAAAAATAATGAGAAGATGTTGATCAAAGTTTTTTGAAAGACTTTAAAATACTGTTTGAAAATATAAAATTTTCAAGAATTTTAAAAGGATTTCAAGACCTTGAAAAGGAGAAGAAAGAGTAGGCAAGAGTTAAAGGGTTGGGTCTTCATCTCCTTGCAGTTCTGCATCTTCTTCCTGACTATGTCCCTCATCATCATCAACATGTTCTTCTTCTTGTTGAGCCACATCAACATCCTCAATGATTGGGCTTATGGTATTGATCACACTGTTGAACAGGAAAGTTAACCCTTCCAAAGCTTTCCTTCCATGTTTCAGTTTCTTCTTTATAAAAGACCGTTTCTTAATCAATGAAGAATTTTTCTTATGATTCTTTCTTTCAGATTCCATGCTAGATTCTAACACATCTTCTTGAAGTTCTTTCTTCTTGCTGTACTTCCTTGAAATTAAATAGAGTTCATATGAACTTGAAGTTTCATCTGAAAATGAGTCTTCAAATTAGATCTTCTCTTTTCCTTTTCCATTGTATGTTATATTAGCCTTCTTCTTCACCTTCTTAGGGCTTCCAATCTAAATCCCTTTCTGTTTTTCTTGAACAGACTCCACTGGTTTTTTCTTCTTGATGGATACTGGTGTCTGATATTTCTTTGACTTCTTCTTGGTAGGAGGAGGTGCCATGTCTTTTGCTGTTGGAGTCTTTGAACTGGAATCCCATTGATGGTCTGAACCTCTTCCACAGTGGCTTTTATTTTCATCTCTGTGCCATTCGTTGAACCACCAACCATCTTGATTCTGTCAAAGGCTATTCTAGTGCTCATTAGGGTTTGGGGAGAAGAAGAGAGAGGTAGGATAGATACAAAGGAGAGAAAGAAAGAAGAATATAAATAGAAGAGAGTTTCAGTTTGAAAAGGAATCTAAATATTCTTCCTAATCTTTGAAGATCTGCTGAATAAAAAAGATTCAAATTTTGTGTGTGTCGTATGAAATAAAAGATATAATACTATTTTGGCTGAAAAGGGTATTTGAAAAATTGAGGGGAAACATTGAGTAATTATCTACAAAGATAGCACCCAACACTGAAATATCCAAATTATTGACTTAGGGGGGGGGGGGGGTTGGTACCATATTTTTTTTTTGTCTGTTAGACAAAATCATCTTTTTTGCTTTTTGGACTTACGGCAAAGGTTTGGTATAAACTTTTTCAGGATCTTTTTTGCTTTTGGCTTTTGGCTTCTAGTGTGAAATGAGGAGAAGAAAAAGATGGGTTTGGGTAGCTTTCTTGTGTCCTTTTTTCCTCAAACAACACAAATAACAATAATTTCCTCATCAATCAATTGTTATTGCACCCTTTTGAAAGTCAATAAATAGATAAAAATGACATGTTAGTAACTTTCACTAAACAACAAAACTGTCACATAACTGACTTTTTTACAACATCAATTTTTTTTACCAAACTAATACATCTTTTTTCTTTAGCTTTAGTGTCACAGACTTTTATCACACCATCTTTTTCGACAACATAAAATCCGAAAAGTTGATACCAAACTCACACTTACTAGCATACAGTCTTTATTTCAAGGCTTTGGAATTGGTTTCAAGGCCTTGAAAAGCTATATGATTAAAAGCACATATACTCAAAGCTTTGAAAAGATTTTCAAGGCTTTGAAAACCAGTTCAAACCTTTGAAACACATAATACTTACCTGATTCTCCCCCTAAACCAATGCTTCTTTATTTAGCATGCCCAATTCCAATCTTAAGGCTCAGAATATTTCATCTGGCAATGTTTTAGTGAAGATATCACAAAATAAAAGCCAGTAGAAATAAATTCAAGAACAATATCACCTTTTTCAGCATGATCTCCGATGAAGTGATGTCTGACATCAATATGCTTTGTTTTTGAATGCTGAACTGGATTCTTTTTAATTGATATTGCACTTGTATTGTCACACTTGATAGGTATATCTCTAAAATCAAATCCCAGGTCTCTCATTTGTTGTGCTATCCATAACACTTGTGAACAGCAAGCTCCAGCTGCTATGTATTCAGCTTTTGCTGTTGATAGTGCCACTGAGTTTTGCTTCTCTGAATGCCAGCTGATTAAGGATGATCCAAGAAATCGACGACATCCTGATGTACTCTTTCTATCAACTTTATATCCTACAAATTCAGCATCTGAATAGCCACACAAAGAAAAGTTAGATTGTTTAGGATACCAAATCCCTAAGTCTTTGGTACCATTGAAATATCTAAATATTCTCATAACTGCAGTCAAGTGTGATTCTTTAGGATCATCTTGAAATCTAGCACACATGCACACAGTGAACATGAGATATAATCTACTAGCTGTGAGGTAGAGTAATGATCCAATCATACCTCTATACTCTTTCACATTCACAGTCTTACCATATTCATCTTTGTCTAGAGACAGTTTAGAACTCATGGGGGTCCTAATCTCTTTGGACTGAGACATATAATACTTGCTTAGAAAGTCTCTTGTATACTTGTTTGATGTAGGAATATGCCTTTCTCATCTGATGAATTTGAAGTCCAAGAAAGAAGTTCAATTCTCCCATCAAGTTCATTTCAAATTCCCTGCTCATAAGACTTGAGAATTCCTTGCACAGAAGATCATTAATAGCTTCAAAAAAGAATATCATCAACATAAATTTTAACTACAAGCACGTCTTTCTCACGAGTCTTTATGAAAAGGGTCTGTATACTAATCCTCTTTTGAAATCATTTTCAAGTAGAAACTTTGACAATCTTTTATACCACGATCTTGGAGCTTGTTTCAAACCATAAGAGGCTTTGTCAAGTTTGTAAACATGATCTAGAAACTTGTCATTTTCAAAACCTGGAGATTGAGCAACATATACTTCTTCTGGCAAATAGCCATTTAAGAAAGCACACTTCACATCCATTTGAAAAAGTTTCACGTTCTTGTGAGATGCAAATGCAAGTAGAATTCTAATTTATTTTAACCTGGCAACAGTAGCAATTGTTTCTTCATAGTCAATACCTTCTTCTTAATTTTAGCCTTGAGGTACCAATCTAGATTTGTTCATGATTACCTTTCCATTCTCATCTAACTTGTTTCTGAATACCCATCTTGTGCCAATGACATACTGATTTCTTGGAGGAGGAACTAGATTCCAAACCTTGTTCCTTTCAAAATCATTGAGTTCAATTTTCATACCTATAATCCATTATGCATCTTGAATGCTTCCTTTACAGTTTTAGGTTCTACAAGAGAGATAAAAGCATTAAAATCACTAAGATTCTTCAACTGTGATCTGGTTTGTGTACAAGTGGTTGGATCATAAATAATGTTATCAGCAGGATGAGATGAGAGATATTTAAATCTCTCTCTTGGTGTCCAAGGTTCAGGCTCTCCAATTTGTTTTTCAAGTCTTTGAGAACTTGAAGTAGGAGCTTGTTCTGCTATCTTCTCTGGAGATTCTGTTTCAAGGCCTTGAAAATGCCTGCTATGTTTCTGTGACATTTCCTTGGATCTTTTTTAGGATTCTTTTTCAGTATCTGAATCATGCTTGTTTAGATTGAGATCAGCAAAACCATCACTCAAGGAACCATCATATCTTTAATAAAATATAACACAAATGCCTTCTTCAACAAGCTTGGTTTTCTACTTATTACCTCTATAGGCTTTGCTTGTCTGTGAATAACCAAGAAAAATATCTTCATCACTTCTTGCATCAAACTTACCAAGATTTTCCTTACCATTATTGTAGACAAAACAAGTACAACCAAAAGGTTTGAAGTAAGAGATGTTTGGCTTTATTCCTTCGAACAACTCATAGGGGGTCTTCTTCAGAATAGGTCTGATCAAGCACCTGTTAAGAATATAGTTTGTTGTATTCACAGCTTCAGCCCAATAATGTTTTGGCAATTTGTTTTGCAAAAGCATTGTTCTTGACATGTTTTCAAGAGTCCTGTTCTTTCTTTCAACAACTCCATTCTGTTGAGGAGTTTTAGGAGCAGAAAGTTGTGAGAGATACCATGCTTAGAACATAATACATCAAACTCTAATTGATCAAAATCTCTACCACGATCACTTCTGATTGAAGCAATAGGTAGGTTTCTCAAGGTTTGAAGTTCTCTACAAATCTTTGAAAATTAAGTGAGAGCTTCAAAATTTTCTCTACGGAAAATAACCCAATTATATCTAGAAAATTTATCTACAATAACAAGCATGTACTTCTTACCCTTTGGCGTTGGAGTTCTCATAGGACCACAGAGATCCATATGCAGTAATTCAATGGGTATAGTAGTACTTACAGAGTTATTTGGTTTGATTGAGCTTCGAGTTTTCTTTCCTTGTGCACATGCCTTGCAAACTTCTTCATCTTTGAACTTGATAGAGGGTAGACCTGTTACTAAGTTCTTGGAAACCATCTTTTTCAAGGTATGCAAGCTAATGTGTCCTAAATTTATGTACCAAAACTTTGAATCTTCTTTAAAGGCCTTGAGACACTTCAAGTTTTCTCCTGCAACTTTGTTAGTTAGAAAAGTATAAACATTGTTTGATCTAGAGGCAGTGAGGATGCAATTGTCAGATTTCTCATCTTGCACCACACATTTCTCTTTGTCAATGATAACATTGTTGCCATTATCACAAAGCTGATAAACACTAAGAAAATTGAATTTCAAACCATCAACTAGATATACATCTGAAATGGAATCTTTAGAGTCTGTACCAAATTTACCAATACCAAGAATGTTGCATTTGCCTTTGTCACCAAGTGTAATTGATCCTTCATATTGCTCTTTCAGTTCTGAGAATAGAGATCTCTTTCCGCTCATGTGTCTTGATCAACCACCGTCCATAAACCATTTCTGCTCTATGATCTTGCTGACAACCTACAAACACCATTCACTGCCTTACCCATCTGGTAGACCAAGTGCTGAATATAGATTCATATTCTGGGTCAACCATGTTAGGTTGTATGACCCCTTTAGGAACCCTAATCTCTCTTACTTGTCATTTGAGTTGGAATGGAAAAGTATAACTCATTATGTGAGGGTCTCTTCTTCTAAAAGGACAAGTCATTTTAACATGACCAATCTTATTGCACTAATGGCAATGCGGAGATGTTCTGCTTCCAACTTTCACAATCTGGTATTGTTCTTTCTGGGAAAATTTGGACTGTATCCTACACCAGTTTTGTGAACAGACGTTAATTTACCTCCAAGAATCAAGTTCAAGTTGTGTCCTGAGCCTGCAAGTCTTGTTTTGACTAATTCATATTCTTGAATTTCTCAGTTAGAGTAGTCTTTTGTTTATTCAATTCATCAACTTGATGTTTTAGATTAACAATGTTGTCACTCAATAGAGAGTTTTCAGTGACTACTTCCTTAACTTATGCTTTCAAGGCTTTGAAACTGGTTTTCAAGGCCTTGAAATCACTGTCAGTTTTCTTCTGAGAGATTTCAAGATTATGATTTAGGTAAACAAGATGCAAGTTTACTTTTTCTTGCTCGTGAAATTTTTCTTTCAAAACATTAATCTCTTTCAAATAGTCCTCTTCGTTTAAAAGTATTGTTCTAAGATAATCTGAGAGGGCTTCTGTCGGTTTTGAAATCAAGCAATTTACCATTACCTCAATGTTCTATTCAGAACGTTCATCATGCTTGGCCATAAAGAATATGTTGGCATGTTCTTCTTCAGATTCAGAGTCACTTGAGGTTTCTGAATCACTCCAGGATACTATCATGGTTTTGTTTCTTCTATCATGGTCTTTCTTTCTGAAAGTTCTTGCTCTTTTTGTGTGGAAAATATCTGATCAAGTGTCCTGCATCACCACACTCAAAGCAATTAATGAATTTAGGCTTATTACCATGTGAAGAAGATTTATTTTGTAATCTTTATTACTGGAGGATCTTTGTCTGCCTATGCTGAAGTCATTGTTACCAAAGTTCTTCTTCATTTTAAGAATTCTGGTCAAGGCTTTGGAAATCAAAGAAAATGGATCTTCATCATCATCTTCAGTTTCAAGGCTTTGAAATGGTTCACTCTCCTTTTCCTTGAGAGCTAGGTTCTTGGCACCTTCTGGTAGTTCTTCATTCATGGATATTTCATGTGTGAGGAGCTTTCCTTGTAGGTCATCAAGTTGAAGTAATGAGAGATCTTGAGCTTCCTCAATAGCAGTAGTCTTTGGTTCCCATTTTGCCTTTAGAAGACTTCTCAGAATCTTTCTAACCTTTTCTTCATTGGAAATGTGTTTTTCCAATGAGTCAGGATTGTTGACAATGTCAATGAATCTTTAGAACATGTATCTGATTGACTCATCTCCATTCATCTCGAATAGCTCATATTTTCTAAGATATATGTTGATCTTAGTTCGCTTGACTTGGCTGGTTCCTTCAAAGTTTACCACAAGCTTATCCCAGATCTCCTTCGCAGTCTTGCAACCTGAGATCCAGTTAAACTCATCTGCACTCACAATATAAGAGATTCATAGATATATAATTTTCGGAAAATTGTTCTAACTCAGAAGAAGAGAGAGTGTCTTCAGATTTGGGAGTTCTAAACCCATCGTTATTTGTGTAAAAAGTGTGAGGACCATTCTGAATGATAGTCCATATTTCCATATCCTGATCGATGAACATTTTAATCAAAGCTTTCCAGTGGAAAAAATTTTCTCCACAGAAGAAAGAATGTCTGTTAGGAGCTCTTCCCTGAGAGAAAACACCATCACCTACAATACTCATTGAAAGTATAATGTAGACTAAATACATGACCTAAATACTCTAGAAGGGGGGGGGTGTTGAATAGAGTATGGAAACTTTTTGCAAAACTCAAAACTTAACAGATTAGCTTTATGTGAAACTCAAATCTCAAGGCCTTGAGATTTTAGAAAACTGTCTGAAACTTTTAAAGGCAAAATAGAAAGCTTCAAGGCCTTGAACTATTACCAGTTCTAAGAAGCTTATGAACCCCAATTTGATTTGAGTTGTGTGCAACAGATAATAATAAAACTGTAAAGTAAAGAACACAAAGCAATTTACAGAGTTCAGTCCCAATGGACCTAATCTCTGCCTGAGGGATCTAATCCCACCAGGATTGGGCAAACACTTCTTATTACTCACACAGAAACAGCCCAAGATCTTCAAGCCTAAGTGATTTCCCTTACACCTATACAGCTTGTGGTTCCAAACCTATCTAGTTCCAGCTACTAACTGTTGAGCTAAAGAGAACCTCTTGTTGTTCACTTAAACAACCAACCACTAGGTTAAGTAAGTCTTCAGATAAATAAAAGATACACATGTTACAAAATAAAGTGAAGAACACAGTAGAAGAGATAAGCTATTGAAGCCTGGATGTGTTCTTCTAGAAACTGGATTGATTTGATCTTCTGAAATCTGGATTGAAGCTTGAATTCTTGTGTGTGTTTGAATGAATGATCTCCCACGAACTTTTCACACCTTTCTGAGTATTCTCCAAGCCTCTCTACCTTCAAAATTCAAACCAGTCTCTTTTATCCACAGCTGCAACTGATGGAGAGATTTTAGGATCTCAGTTCCTACAAATCCTCCTTCTATTTTCAACTGAAATTAAACAGCTCTAAGTGGATATCCGTTGCAGTTTGTTGAGATTTCTCTTGCACGTTTAACAAACCTGCAACAACATTAAAACACAACAACAACAACAAAATCCAGAAAGATAACAGTACTATGACTATTTGGTTATCCAGTTTCTGATAAAACTGGTTAAAAGATTAGAACAGTAATCTGTTTAACTTCTGAAACATATAAATGATGAAAAACAAGTTTAAGACTCTTAGAAGTCAATGAATAATCACAATAATAAGAATCACAACCTGCAAGAAAGAATCAACTTAGTTCTGTAAGACTGTCAGCAGCTCAAGGCACATCTCAAGGCCTTGAAGCTCTGAAGCTGCATCACAGATATTCAAAGTTAAACCAAGAAAACTTTGATTTTCTCTGTTCTGATCATCTGAAATTGTGTTAGATATGTGGATAATGTAAAACAATAATATATTCAGCAAAACCCTGATCTGCATGATCAGATATCCAATCTGCAACACAAAACTGTTAGATCATTTAGCAGGATAAAAACAGCTCTCAAGGCTTTGAAGCTCTGTCAGTATCTCAAGGCCTTGAAGTATCTGAAATGCATTGCTGCCTCTGTCTTTTTCTTTGTCTTTCATCACTCAAAACAATTACCATCCAAAACACATTCATAGGGGTCTTAAGCACCTTGGACTGTGACATATTGTACTTGTTCAACAAGTCCTTGTTATACTTTCCTTGATGTACAAAAATTCCTTTCTTCATTTGTATGATATGAAGTCCAAGAAAGAAATTCAGTTCACCCATTAAGCTCATCTCAAACTCCCAAATCCTTTGATATGAGTTTATTCAAGGTATGTATACTAATATGCCCAAGCTTTCTGTGCCAAAGCTTTGAATCTTCCTTCAAGGGCTTGAGGCATTTTAGCTTGTCACCTGCAACACTGTTAGTATCATAGCATATAGATTATATGATCTAGGAGTAGTGAGTATGCAATCACAAGATTTCTCATCTTGCACCACACATTTCTTCTTGTCAAATATAGCTTTATAACCTTTATCACATAACTGAGAGATACTAAGCAGATTATATTTAAGTCCATCTACCAGATAAACATCAGATATAATTAGTAGAACCATTACCAATACTACCTATACCAATGATATTGCATTTTGCTTTGTCACCAAGTGTGATTTTTCCTCCAGATTTTTCTGTAAGTTCAGTAAAGAGAGACTTCTTTCCACTCATATGTCTGGAACATCCACTGTCTAATTTCCATTTCTGATCTTTCAAGGCCTTGGTGACATCATGCAAAAAAAAAAATCATTTCTGAATCAGCCATGTTTGGTGGCCTAAGTCCTTTTGGAACCCTAATCTGCCTAACCTGTCCCTTAAGCTGATAAGGATAAGTATTCCTCATAATGTGAGGTTCTGATCTTCTGAAGGGACAAGTTAATCTGACATGACCAATTTTTCCACAGTAATGGCATTTGTGAGAATGTCTGCTACCAAATCTGACAAAAGTAGTTCGGCTTTTCTTTGGAAAATTTGGATTATAGCCAATCCCACTTTTATGCATTGATTTCAGACTTCCTCCAAGAATGAGATTCAGATTATGTTCTGAGCCTGTAAACCTAGCTAGGACCTTCTTATCCTCTTGAAGTTTCTCAGTCAAAGAACATATTTTTTGTTCTAAATTCTCAGAATGAGTCTTTAGATCAGCATATCTTTCAGTCAAAAGAGTGTTTTGATCAACAACCTCTTTTATTTGAGCCTTCAAGGCTTTGAACCTTCTTTCCAAGGCCTTGAAGTCCTTTTCAATCCTTGTCTTAGAAACTTCAACAGTTTTGTTTGTAAAAACTAGGTCCAGGGTTTCTTTTACCTATCATGAATCTTAATCTTTAAAGCAGAAATCTCATTTCTATAACTTTCCTCATTTAAAAACATACTCTTGAGAATTTCAGGCAGCACATCATAAGGACTAGCAAGTAGATATTTTACCATATCTTCAATATGTCTGTCTAATGATTTTTCCTCATCATGCTTTGTCATGAAGCATAAGTTTGCTTGATCTTCTTCTTTTTCTGAGTCACTTGATGAATCAGAATCACTCCAGGAAGCCATCATGGCTTTCTTCCTTCTTTTTTCACTGTCTTTCTTCTGAAAGTTCCCGTTCTTATTCTTTTGTGGACAGTCCCTTACTAAATGATCTGCATCACCACACTCAACAAAATTCATTACTTTAGTTTTATGTGACTGTGCTGAAGGTTTACCTTTGTAGTCCTTTCTGCCTGAAGGTCTTGATCTCTCCCTGTTGTAATCCCTGTTACCAGAGTTTCTTTTCTTCTTGAGAATCCTGGCCAAGGACTTGGATATCAATGCTAAAGCCTCTTCATCATCATGCTCATCTTCAGTCTCAAGGCTTTGAGACTTTTCACTGTCTTTTGCCTTAAATGCTAAGTTCTTGATGTTTTCACTCAAATCACCTTCCACATCCTTCATATACATGTCATGAGTGAGCAGCTTTCCTTGTAGATCATCTAGCTGAAGAAGACTTAAATCCTTAGCTTCCTCAATGGCTGTTGTCTTTGGCTCCCACTTGGCTTTTGGCAAGCTTCTCAGAATTTTCCTGACCTTCTCCTCATTTGAGAACTTCTTCCCCAATGACTCCAGATTGTTCGCCACATCAGTGAATCTTTTGAACATCTCCTTGACGGTCTCATCTGAATTCATTTTGAACAACTCATATTGCCTCAGAAGTATGTTGATTTTGGTCTGCTTAATCTGGCTAGTTCCTTCATATGTCACGACCAGTTTATCCCATACTTCTTTGGCACTCTTGCAATTGAAACTCTGTTGAACTCATCTGCATTAAGAGCACAGAATAACAGATTCATAGCCTTGTAATTTTTTGATACCTTTTCCAGTTCAGTAACTGAAAGATTTTCCTCAAACTTGATACATCTGACTCCATCAATTGTAGTATAGTACTCATGAGGACCATTCTGAACTATTGACCACAGTTCCATGTCTTGATCTATGATGAACATCTTCATCAAAGCTTTCCAGTGCATGAAGTTATCACCACATAACAATGGAGGTCTGTTGGCTGCCCTTCCTTGTGAGAACCACCATCTCCTACATTACTCATAGTCACCAGATTGTTAGATCTATATCAGTGACACAAGCTCTGATACCAATTGGAAGTGTGTAATTTAGACTAAATACAAGACCTAAATACTCTAGAAGGTGGGGGGGTGGGTTGAATAGAGTATGGAAACTTTTTGCAAAACTCAAAACTTAACAAATTAGCTTTGTGTGAAACTCAGATCTCAAGGCCTTGAGATTTTAGAAAACTGTCTGAAACATTCAAAGGCAAAATAGAAAGCTTCATGGCCTTGAACTATTACCAGTTCTAAGCAGCTTATGAACCCCAATTTGATTTGAGTTGTGTGCAGCAGATAATAATAAAATTGTAAAGTAAAGAACACAAAGCAATTTACAGAGTTCAGTCCCAATGGACCTAATCTCTGCCTGAGGGATCTAATCCCACAAGGATTGGGCAAACACTTCTTATTACTCACACAGAAACAGCCCTAGATCTTCAAGCCTAAGTGATTTCCCTTACACCTATACAGCTTGTGGTTCCAAACCTATCTAGTTCCAGCTACTAACTGTTGAGCTAACAAGAACCTCTTATTGTTCACTTGAACAACCAACCACTAGGTTAAGTGAGGTTTAAGATAATTAAAAGACACACATATTACAAAATAAGTGAAGAACACAGTAGAAGAGATAAGCTATTGAAGCCTCGATGTGTTCTTCTGGAAACTGGATTGATTTGATCTTCTGAAATCTGGATTGGAGCTTGAATCCTTGTGTGTGTTTGAATGAATGATCTCCCACGAATTTGTCACACTTTTATGAGTATTTTGCAAGCCTCTCTACCTTCAAAATTCCAACCAGTCTCTTTTATCTACAACTGCAACTGATTGAGAGATTTTAGGCTCTCAGTTCCTACAAATCCTCCTTCTGTTTTCAACTAAAATTCAAACAGCTCTAAGTGGATATCCGTTGGAGTTTGTTGAGATTGCTCTTGCACGTTTAACAAACCTGCAACATCATTAAAACACAGAAACAACAAAATCCAGAAAGATAACAGTACTATGACTGTTTGGTTATCCAGATTCTGATAAAACTGGTTAAAAGATTAGAACAATAATCTGTTTAACTTCTGAAACATATAAATCATGAAAAACAAGTTTAAGACTCTTAGAAGTCAATGAATAATCACAATAATAAGAATCACAACCTGCAAGAAAGAATCTACTTAGTTCTCAAAGATTGTCAGCAGCTCAAGGCACATCTCAAGGCCTTGAAGCTCTGAAACTGCATCACAGATATTCAAAGTTAAACCCAGAAAACTTTGATTCTCTCTGTTCTGATCATCTGCAATTGTGTTAGATTTGTGGATAGTGTAAAAAAATAATATATTCAGCAAAACCCTGATCTGCATGATCAGATATCCAATCTGCCACACAAAACTGTTAGAACATTTAGCAGGATAAAAATAACTCTCAAGGCTTTGAAGCTCTGTCAGTATCTCAAGGCCTTGAAGTATCTTAAATGCATTGCTGCCTCTGTCATGGTCTTTGTCTTTCATCACTCAAAACAATTACCATCCAAAACACATTCAATGGTCTTTGAATCAACACTCATAATCACAAGATGGTTAAATCTATGTAGTGATACAAGCTCTGATACCAATTGAACGGGTGTACATTAGGTAGAAATGCAGGATCAATACTCTAGAAGTGGGGTTGAATAAAGTATGCAAACTTTTTCTAAAAATGCAAGAACAGTGGTTTCAAAAGATTTGTAAGGTGATTCAAGGCCTTGAAAAGAGTTTCAAGCCCGTGGAATGAAAGCAGTTAGAGTATAAAAGAATAAGTATATTTCAAGGCCTTGAAACGAGTTTCAGTACACTTGGACATACGTCTCTACCTGAGGGATCTTCTCCCTGCAGGATTTTCAACACAATTCTTTTTAATCCACAAGTAAGTCCTAGATCTCAAGCACAGAGAGATGCCTTACTCTGTTACAGTTTGTGGTTCTCACTAACCTATCTAGTACCTGCTCTGGCTATCTGATTAACTAAGAATTCTCTATTTTTAACTTTGAACAATCCTCGAGAATACGAACTAGAAGTATTATAAAAATGATACACAAATTAAGTTCAGAAGAGAAGAACATTAGAACTAAATCTGCAGTGAGTATGCAGTGTTCATCTGATGATTGGATTGAGATAAATGAGTCCGCTTCTTTGTTTCTTGTCAATCCCTGAATGTATTTGAGTGTCTTTTGCAATTTTCCCGTTGCAATGCTTCATCTTTCCCTCTTTTTATAGAGTAGTTTGAAATGAAGATCTTCATGATCTTCTCTTTAACAAACTTCCTATTTTGTAGCTTCAGCTTTGACTTCTCTAACAGCTTCTCCAACGGATAGTTTGATCAATATCTTCAAGGATACTGATTTGATGTTGTATGAAAAACTGTTAGGCAACTTCCAAACCAGCATGATTGATCACAGAGTCAAATCATCACATAGTTTCCTTTCCTGCAAAACTCAGGTTAGGTAATAAATCCTGAAAAATAGAAAAAAAAAATCCCTACAAAACTGAGTGAAATAGATGATGTTAGATACTATAAACTCTGTTAAAATACTTTTTATTTCATCATCAACTATCAACTAATCAGGCATAGGGGTTTAGGAGTTAAATTAAGATCAGAAACTCCCCTAAGTTCATGCATATAAAGCACAACCAATTTCAAGGGTTTGAAAGTTGTTTCAAGGCCTTGAAATAGACTAGATATATCAAGTCTTGAAGATGGTTTGAACTTACAACTTATATTGATGTTCCATGCTATGTGTCTTTCATCAAGCATGGACGGTAGCCTGGGGTGGATTCTCGTTCTTCTAGGTCCCCACCCTAGTCAACATGCATAGCCAACTAATTGAAGCATCTATCTCCGACAGTCGTATCACGTGATCCATTCTATAGAGTAATTTGAGAATTCTCGTGACTGCAATCTTGTGTACTAAGTCGGATTTCTTGAAATCCACTCTTCCGATTGCATAGTGTTCGCGAGGTCTGAGTACATACCATAGTGTATAAATGACTCCCACTACATCGGGAACTCTAGTCATCTGGTCAATCTTGTCTTGTGTCTTTTACGACACATATTTAGGGTCGTAACGTCTTGCAAAGATCTACATAGTTATCATATGGTCTATAATATGGAACCGTTCATGCATCTTCTTGGTGTGAGCCTTTAGCGACAATGATAGAAGTTCCTATGAATGAACGAGAACACTTATCGCACTACTAATATCCTTCTTCAAAAATGGAGAGGATAACTACCCCTTAGTGGGCATTTAACAATCCTTAAGCTCCACTAGCCAATAGTGTGTCATCGATGTTAAGTGACGTGATTATCAACTCTCTACTAGTACGAGTGATATGCAGCGGTTTTCATCTGTATGATGAAATAACACTATTCGGAGGACTAGCTAAGACCACACATGGACTTAGTTAGTTTGCACTCATTTGTGCATTTGACCTTACGTCTCGAAACCATGTGGTCGAGTCATATTGGTCACCTCTCTGACTTCTATCGAGAAATTTAATCGTCACTCTTATCGATAATGGAACTCTAAGTCCACAATCAAAACTATTACCGATATATGTGCAAGTCATATGACTTACCACACTTCTGTCTGGGTCTCTAATTGACCTTTGAAATCCATTGATCAAATAGTCTAACATCCGGTCGGAAAGTCAACCTAGTCTCCGACTTGGTTGGCCCCTCATAGACTCTGACTCTTCATGCAAAGCTTAATTTTCATTCTTCATAATTAGGGAACTATAAGGCGTAGTATTCTATCCTATCATTTATGCTTGGTGATCCTAAAGATCATCCCTCCGATCTTAAGTAGTCGACGGGGTATGCTCCTATGAGCAATTCTTTTTTGAAAAGACGATCATCATTTTCCCTCATCCCTAAGGATGGGCATCTTGCTTGGAAAGTTACTCCCACTCTACAAAGGATTCTTAAGGAACTATTTCCTCATAATCGTCCAAGGAACAGGCGCCTTCCTGCGATTCCTCCATGCTCGCGGAGATCATTATCTATACGAACGTTTCCCTTAATTATGGAAATATCTTATGAGAAATCATATATCTCATGAATCCATTTATGTTACACTACTAATCGGCTATTTCATTTCGAACCACAACCCATACAATACTCTAAATAGCATATGAAGATACGTTACTCCATGAAGATACGTTTCATCCATCTAGGTACAATTTCCAATTCCTTGTTGTCAGGTGATGAAAGAGCCTTGGGGAAATGTTCTAGGTTCATCATCATCTTGCGTAGTGACCCTTATGGCCTTCCCTTTGATGTCAAATCATCGGCCGGATACGCTCCAAAGAGCGTTTCTGCACAAAGAGGGTTCCTCCACATAGTCACAATCTATGGTGGGTTGTTCACTAGGAAAGTCACTCCTACTGTCTTGAAGATCCGTAGAACAGTTTCATATTGATCAGTAAGGGATGGGATGTCATCTAGTGATACCTCTGTTTCGTAGAGAATTATTTCTCTACGAACCTCTTCCTGACTTGAAAATTTGGTTAGCTCGTCAGCTGCCAATCCCCATGGCCGAAGGTGACCTCATATCGGTTGCCTTTTGGTCAATATCTTGTAGGGTGTAGTGGCTATGGACTTGGTGCGCTTCTTGGTTGAGTATGCCGATAGTCTTTTAGCAAAGTATCTCTTCGAAATAGGGAACATGCATTTTGCACGCGCTATCATACATCAAATCATATTTTGCAGTACCCTTTTCGTCTGACACGCTCCAACTGCAAGGGCACAATCGTCGGTTTAGTAATAATCAGGTATTTCGGGTTGTCAAACCCCAAGAGACTTCTTTATAAACTAGTTATTAACTCTAAACCTTATGTGGGCACGTCGCATTGTGTTTGTTTGAATAATTCTACAAAAATTGAAAAGAACAAGTTTCCCAATTAATCCGATGAACTGCTTAACCATTAAAAAAGATTTCTTTTGAGGGGTTTCTTAATAACGTTACAAATTTAGGATATCTCTACGGTTTCATTTGGGAATTCACACCACTTAGGATTTATGTTTTGATAACATGAATATTTTTTACTTAGTTTAACGAACACAATTATGTTAAAGATTCCTCAACCAACACCTATATTTGAACCCTCGTACCTGATTCCTCTAGTCTAATCATGTTCAAACACGCATTATGTTTTTGTTTTCTACTCTTAGTTCTTAGCTAACTAGCAAGATTCCTCAACTCTAGATAACGCTAGTGCATGATTGAAGTTCCGGTAATGAGTATTGATTCCTATAATATCCAAGACCTAGTTCAATCATATTGCTACGTCTAACAACACTAAAGATAATTAAAGGTCATAAAACATGCATAACTAAACAAAACATATTTGTTTAAGCTCAATAGCATGAAACCAAATCCATAAACCACAAAACATGGTGACCAAACCCTAGTTCCCTACGAGATATCCCGAAAAAAAAGATTAGCTACGATCACACATGATCACAATACAAAGTTTAGTGATCATGAACCAAAACAAGAGAAAAGGAGATGTTCAGAAAGCAAAAGAATGATCCAAAGCTCTGCAAACGCTACCAATCCCCAAGAACACGCAAAAAGTTTGCTAGATACTGAGATAATACAAAAAAACCCTCTCTAATACGTTTCCAAAAAGATTAAAAAAAGTTTTGAATAATTATGAAAAAGCAACGCTAAAATCTGCTGAGTCTGACATTCTCTTTATGCGAAGACTTCGACTCTTTGTGCGAATGTCTTCGTGTGAACAGTTTCAGTCTTGGTGTGAAGGTCTTCCGATTTGAGACTGAAAGTTATTCCCCGAAGACTTTTTGAACACTTTTGAAATATAGCTAACTCTTCTCTTCGTGCGAACACCTCTACGCACGAAGAGAGTGTGTTCTGCACTCCTTTCGCTCCTCTTCTTTGAGTTTCTCGTTTCCGAAGCTCGTATCTTCATTCCCTTTGATCCTCGCATCCTATTTTCTGCCAATCACAACACGAAACAAGGATCCGCGATTATAGCACCATAAAAGCATAAAAAATATACGAGAAATTCCCGGATGCAACACTTAACGAACATAAACTCAATATTTTCAATTTACGCACATTTTACTCAAAAGACGACGAATTCTCCATGTTTAGCACACAAGATACAGAAAAACAAGTAATAAAATAACTCCGAAAATGGAGTTATCATCCTCCTATCTGCTACAGCATCCTACTGCGGAGTGCGGGGAATACCCAACTGCCTTATTATTCCTTTCCATCACACATCTCTTGCTAAGATAGATACTCACAGTCTCATTCTGGCTAAGGAGATATTTTTTGTCCAGATGGCTCTCCACCTTTCGTAGATACATGTCTGAAGGACCCTGGTGCCTCAGAATTATGTGGCATCTAGCACACATAGTTGAGACGCGTACAATTATCTACAAATGTGGTGGAATAGTAAGCACCATGTCTTATCTCTAACAATTTAATGGAACATAATGAATAATGTGTAAAGACTCAATAGTCCCTAATACTTTACTGGATGGTTTGCATTTCTGCCTTTCTTGTAAGGAGAGAATGACACACAGGTAAGGGTATCTTGGGCACATTCCAAGCAGGCCTGCCCTAGCTAGCCTTAGCATCCTTTTCTTGACTTGTGTGTCTCAATCTAGCGCGCCATGTATCAGAATCTTAAGTCACTACTCTAGAGGTGAACTCTAAAAGATTATGAGGTGTCACTCATGCTAGATTCTAAGAGCGCAGAACCATACATAACATGACAAGTTACAAAGTAAAAACGATGACAAAATATAAATTTGGTGGCTACTTCCTCAAAGATAATATTCTGAATCCTTAAAAGATAAGTTAGTGCCGAGTATGGCATTTTATTTAGTTTTTGGAAAACCTCTTTTTCCTCCTTTGCATTTTCCAGTCTTGGGCTATTGGTCTTATACCAATATTTCCCCCTCATTCCTCACAGTCCTAATACCGGGCTAGGGACTACATCTGTCGATCATACTGCTTAGACTTCAGAAGTATGCTGGACTAGTATTCTATAGTAAACTCTTAGTTGCTTAGATCCTAGAACGGAGCGATGTTTGGTCTTATCCAAACATCTTGACACTTAAAAGTGTGTCATATAACTTTCATGGTAATTCATGAAATGTGGCAGAGATTGCAAAAAATTGCCATCCCAGATGGCTTGTACCTGGCATCCTTTAACTCTCTTATCATAAATGGCATGAATCTCATACGCTATAGTCGAGTTCTCAATTTTATGACATGTGTCACTACTCATAGTTTAAGGCGGGATTTACGAGTCACTACTCACAATTTTAATGTACGCAAATGGCTAAGGTGGATCCAATATTGTTCTGTGGCCTAAGCCAATTCCTACCATGCTTTGAATTTCAAAGTGGTCTAGAACTTGCTGATGAGGTCATTTTCCCACCTTGTCATAGCACGCTCTAAGACATTATCTTGACTGCCTCCCACTATTGGTGAGCCTAAAGATAATATCTATGTGCTGCTGTGACAACTAGTCATCACATGTTCGACCATTTTTGTAGGTAGTTTGACAACCTATGTCCATCGGATGGTTACATAGCATGACGACATGTCTTGTCGTTTTTTTCACCATTTTAGCATTTACAGTTTCGATTTAGACACGATTGATTTGAGACATGTCGTAGGAAATTAATACTAGAATTTTGCTTAGCTCCTAAGTAACATGTGAAATCGATTAAATTTTAATAGTTCCTCACAAGGACTACACCAAAACCTAGTAGCAATTCTAGGAATCGAATTTTGTCACTTATGATTTCCTATTAGTTTTAATCATGTATCATGTGAGCTCTTTCGTTTTAGTTCTTTCGCATGCGTGGTTATACAGTTATATCCATTCACACGCATCTATAACATAAAACAAGCATAAGCATAAATAAATATGCATGCATGTGGCCCCTAAGGTGCATTCCCACTATTGGGAATACTTCTTGAGAAAATCTTGAACTTCATCTCTCGTCATCTTGAGGGCGCCATTCTTGAGGGTTATTTAGATCGTTTATTTTCTCCATGCACCTTCCACCATGTCTCTCGGTTTGGCCACCTCTCTTGAAGCCTCTATCTTCAATCTTCACTAACTATCTTATTTATAATAAGAAGTAACATCTAGAGAGGTGATTGGATGATAAGAGAAGACAAATAGAGTATATAGGGAGGTACGACACGCGGACCGTATTTTGATTACATATTTAAAACCAAAACCTATTGTCCCGACTTGCGCGTTTCTTGGAAATTTTCCTGGACGCAACGAAGTCGAACGTTCTGAAAAGGGAAAGAGAGCAGGTACGATCGTGTGGAGTCAGCGTCTCATGTTGTCGGAAGAGTTGGAGACGCGCGACTCGTCTCTTGTGATCTCCCCAGTACATGCCTGGTAGGGCGCGTCTCCGCGGTTTGTCAATCAGCTTATGCTGCAAGGTTTCTCGGAAGCATAGCCCCACTCCCCTTTTAGTGCTTACATTGCATGTGTCTACTGGAGACACACTTGAGCACAGTGAACGAGGGTTGAGCCTCCTAGTGCTGCTCTGGATTTCCAACTGCCGAGTGTGCCCGTCACTGTCCTGGTCAATCTTGTTGGAATAGGCAAATTTAATTATGGATTTGTTGGGGCTTCCTAGGTTCAGAGAAGTTCTCGAGGGGGTGGAGAATTCACCATGAGGCAAATGTAACCTTTGGAGATGTGATGGTCCTCAGCTTTCTAACATTTCACCCATGTGGCATATTTTAGGGAAATTCTGCCACTCTCTAAAACCTTCTACTCGAAACAAGGTCTCGCAAAATTATTGGGCCAAGAGACAATCTCTTGTTTTGCACATCGACACGACTATTGTAGCAAAGAGTTTGCAGGATGCACAATATTCAAGTTTCGTTGTTTAGAATATGATGCAACCCTTTTAAGAGAAATTTTATGAAATTTTTATCACTTTTCCATTTTGTTGCTACAGGCTTTTCAATTCCGCTAATTCCTGAATAGGCTTATTTGTCATTATTAACTATGAATGAATCTTGATATGCTATAGTTGTTATAGGCTTAGCTTCTCTGTTGCTTCCCCAAGACTGTTAATGGAGAGGCCATACTGGTGATGGGCTTTATTGCCATTTCGTCAAATGGACTTTATCTTTTCCATTTCTTCAAATGGGCTTTGATATTGCAATGGAATTTGTCGTGCCATTTTTTGCGAACGAGATTTAGGTGCCATGGCTTCAAATGGGCTTTTTTAGGGTGCGATGACTTCGATGGACTTCCTCATGTTTTCAATCCGCTGCGATGGGCTTCGGATGCCACGACTAGGATGGGCTTTTACCTTTGGTATTTGGGGTGATTGTTGGTGTAGATGCCCTAGAGGCAATCCATTTTTGTATGAATATTGTTTTTGGCTAGAATATTCATTTTATTATTGTTGTTTATCTTAAATTATCCATAGTGAATTATAATAATTAATTGGACGATCACTATATACTAGTATTTGGTAGATTGATATGGAGATATCAAGTCTAACACATGGGTATTCATGAGGAGTAATTGCATACTGCATTGACTCACCACGAGAAGCGCTACATGGGAGTTATGAGAATGTCACAAGTGCTTCTCGTAGTGACAATGGTGTTGTAGTCATTTGACTTGAAGTCACTAGATACTCTAGTAGTGGAATATCATGTTTTTATATCATCAAACGTTTCACCGTAAATGGATAATTATAAAGATGATAATCGAACATGACAGGAAGAAAGCTGAGAGATGGTAGTGCTGTAGAGAGGATTTCTCCCTCCCACATAACATTAGTATATATCCACAGCCACTTGATGAGTAGTACTTAAAATGTCTGTCCAGACTCAAATAAACCAATATGTGCTATTGTTATTATCTGTTCAGATAAGTCTATTCCGAGGATCAAGAAATTGTGGATTGGATATATGAGTGTGACATATGTGTCTCGTGTCCAATCCGGATATTGTGACAAAAGGACAACACATCACGGTAAAAATGGTCACATAGGTTTGTCAGATCAATGACTATTTCTATTAGTTGGTTAGCATTGATGTGTTGCTAGACACCGCTCAATGTTTGTAATTGTTGCTGCCAACTCATTAGGAACCTGAAGGGTCACACACCAAAACGATTAAACTAGATATGGCTGTTATTAGTAGGACTAATTAACAGTTTAAAAGGACCAAGGATCAAAATGAAACAACATGCATAGGTAGTTGGACTATATGCAAAGTGGACTAATTCGTGTATGGATAGGTTCAGTATTGGGGCAAGTTTGTAGTTAATAAGGAGTTATTAACTATAAAAAGGATGATTCTTTTAATGTGACTTTCCTCATGTTAGCTGCCATGGACTCTGAGATTTGGAAGCAAGATGAGAACAAGAAGGCGTATGATATGATCATACATTTAAATAAGCTCTTTCAAAGAGCGAGCTAGACTTGAAGAGGTTTCAAGTGCCAAAAGCTTTGTTCTAAAGCAACTTACTCAATATGATTGAGAACCGCTGGACAACGCACTGATACGAGCACGGGCAAAGCCATATTGATGGTTATACAACATGGGAGAGGAAAAAGGTTTGTACGAATCCCTGAAGGTAATAGCAAGTTTGTTGCTAAAGCCAAGGAGTTTGACTTAAAGCCCAAAGGTGGTAGAGTGGAAGAGGAACTTCCCAAAGTACTTGGAAGAATAAAATAAGGGAATTATGAATTCAATTTCAAGTATCTTTTTTATAGAATTCAATGAGCCTATCTCGTCATCATGGGTATTAGATATTAGATGTGGATCTCACATTTACAGATATGTGCAGGATCTCAAGAGATGTAGACCATTGAATAAGGGAGAGACACACCTACAAGTGGAGCAATGAAGAAAAATTTGTTGAATTAGCCATAGGGACAGTCATGTATCCCTACCTTCAAAAACTATCCATGAATTAGAGAAATTCCATTATCTGCTATGAGTAGGAACGTCTTCCCTGTTTCTTGTTTGGGCAAGAATAGTTTCGCTGTCATTATAAAGGAAAAGTGTGTAGGGTTTTGATACGGATCACGCAGCGTACATACAATATAAACTATTCCGTTCAAGTCCATGAATTGTAGGACAAGCCATCATAACGTGGTAAACGTATGACAGATCACGATACGCTGAATTGTGTCCATGTCTCTACAAGTATCCACACACCTAGGATTGTGCTGGATTCCTTCTTACGTCTTTGTGCTAGCTCACATCAAGAAGGAGGAAGAAGAAAATCACTCAAAATGAGGCACCACAGGCTGCCGCCTCACGAGGCCGACGACGCAGGGACGGGGGCGGACGGGGTGGCTTCACCCTCTCTCTATCTCTCTTCGTGCTTTTTTATTTTCACTCTAATGAGACTCTTAATAAAATAATAAGCTAGGAGTGCGTTTATATAGTGAACAACTCCTTGTTAACTGCATCTTTCCCCAATACTAATCCTGTCCATACACGGATTATTCTACTTTGATAATATTCCTACTAAGTATGCTTATGGTTGCGTATTGATCCTTTCTCTTAATTAGTCCTACCAACTAATACCCATATCTAGTTTAATCCATATGGTGTGTGACCCCATAGATTTCTATTTACGTGGTAGTAACAATTACTAACATAGAGCGGTGTCTAGCAACACATCTATGCCACCCAACAAATAGAAATAGTTAGTGATCCGAAAAACCTTGTGACCAATGCTACCATATTGTATTATTCCTTTGTCTCTATATCTGGATTGGGCACGAGACATAAATTTCACACTCGTATATCCAATCCATAGTTTCTCGATCGTGGGAATAGGTTGATCGGCAGATAACATCAATATCCCATATTGATATCTGAGTCTGGCCACTTATTCCATAAGCAATACCCCTTGAGTGGTCGGGGATATTTATTCCCAATATGTAGGATGGACAAATCTTCTCTACATCACTACCACCTCTAAGTTTTCTTCCTTTTATGTCCGATAACCGCCTTTATTTCTACCCAGTCAAGGTGTAGTGTTTGACGAAATCAAATTGTAATATTCCACAACTAGAGTATCTAGTGACTTCAAGTATAAGGACCACAATACCATTTTCGCAACGAGAAACACTTGTGACATTAACATATTTAATGTATCCTTCTCGTGGTGGGTCAATCCAGTATGCCATTATCACATAGTGCATACCCATGCGTTAGACTTGATATCTCCATATCAATCTACCCACATACTAGTCTATATTGATCGTCCTATTAATCAATATAATGGACTAGGGATATTTAAGATAAACAACACATTGTGATCTAAGGACTTCACTATTTAAAATCCCCATAAATAATACAATGAATATTCTAGCCAAAATAATTTTCATATTAAAAATAAGATTGCCTCTAGGGAATCCATTCCTAACATTCTACCACTTGCACCAAAGCCAATCTGGTGCATCTCGTATGCCTATAGATCTAGTGTGCCCTTCATGCTTGATCTCAACAAGCGGCTTTGTAAGTGGACCTGACAGATTCTCATCTGTAGGAATCTTGCATATCTTAAAATCTCCTCTATCGACAGTCTCTCGAATAATTTGGAACTTCCTGAGTACGTGCTTGGATTTCTTTTGTGACATTGTTTCCTTATATTGTGTGATCGCCCCAGTGTTGTCACAATACAACTCTATAGGATCCACAATACTAGGAACCACACTAAGCTTAGTGATGAACTTTCTAATCCAAACAGCCTCCTTTGCTGCGCCAGACGTAGCAATGTACTCGGCCTCAGTTTTAGAATCAGCAACCGTCTCTTGCTTGGAACTTTTCCGGCTCACGGCTACTCCATTCAGGCAAAACACAAAACCTGACTGCGATCTGAAAACATCTTTGTCGGTTTGGAAGCTTGCATCAGTGTAACCCTTTACACTTAGCTCTTCCTCCCCTCCATATATCAAGAATGCATCCTTAGTTATTCTCAAGTACTTAGGGATATTCTTAACAGCAATCTAGTTACTCTCAACTGGATTGGACTAGTATCTTCTTGTAATACTCAACACATATGACATATTCGGTCTGGTACATAACATGGCGTACATGATAGATCCAATAGCCGACCCATAAGGTATCCGACTCATGCAGTCCTTCTCAGTCTTATTGGAAGGACAATCAGCCTTCGAGAAGGTGACTCCATGCGACATGGGCAAGAATCCTTTCTTCGATTCTTGCCTGTTGAACCGTTTCAATACCTTATCTATATATGTACCTTGAGTTAGGCCGAGAAGCTTCCTACATCTCTCTCTATAGATCTTGATACCTAGTATATAAGTTGCATCCCCTAAGTCTTTCATTTAGAAACACTTTACTAGCCAATCTTTAACAGATTGCAAGGTAGGAATGTCGTTTCCAATGAGTAGTATGTCATCCACATACAAGACCAGAAACACAATAGAGCTCCCACTAACCTTATTGTAAACAGAAGGCTCATCTTCGTTCTTGATGAAGCCAAAATCTTTGACTCCATCATCCAAACATAGATTCCAACTTCGAGACGGTTGCTTTCATCCGTAAATGAACCGTTGCAAATTACAGACTTTGTTGGCATGCCCTGGATCCTCAAAACCCTCTGGCTGTGTCATGTACACATCCTCAAGGAGGTTTCCATACAGAAACATTGTTTTGACATCCATCTGCCAAATCTCATAGTCGCGATAAGCTGCAATAATAAGTAAGATTTGAATGGATTTGGTCATCGCGACTGGGGAAAAGGTTTCATCATAGTCAATACCATGAATATGTCTGAATCCTTTTGCCACCAATCGGCCCTTATAGGAAACCACATTTCCATCCATGTCGGTCTTCTTCTTGAAGACCAACTTGCACCCTACGGGTCGAGCCCCTTGGGGTGGTTCCAACAAATTCCATACTTTGTTGTTATACATGTATTCCATTTCGGATCTCATGGCTTCAAGCCACTTCTGAGAGTATGGCCCTTTCATGGCCTCTCCATAGATAGTAGGCTCATCATCCATGAGTAGTGCATCACCGGGCTCTGTAACGAGAAGTCCATACCTCTCTGGCTCCTGACTTACCCTACTCGACCAACACATTTTGTTACTTTAACATGTTGCTCCACAACATCTAGTGCTTCCAGTTCATGCTCCATTGTAGGATCTAGTGTTTTGTGTTTCTTCAATTTCTTCAAGTTCTACAGTCCTCCCACTTGATTATTTAGAGACAAACACTCTTTCTAGAAACACACCGGTACGAGCAACAAACACTTTGTTGTCGATTGATTTGTAGAAGTCGTATCCTTTCATTTCCTTAGGATATCCCACAAACTTACACTTATCCAACTTGGCCCGAGCTTGTCTATTTTTAAACTCTTTACATAGACACTGCAGCCCCAAATATTCAACAAATACATTATGGCGCCTCCCTGTCCATATCTCATATGGTGTCTTCATGACTAATTTGGACGGAACACGGTTAAGGGTGAAAGCTTCTCTTAATAGAGCGTTTCTCCTAACAATGTTATAGATCAGTCTGACACATCATAGATCGAACCATGTTCAACAGTGTTCGATTCCTCCTCTCGGATATGCCATTCCATTGTGGCGTTCCGGGTGGAGTGAGTTGGGATAAGATTCCACATTTTCTAAGATAGTCGTCAAACTCTTGGCTTAAGTATTCTTCTCCACGATTCGATTGTACAGCCTTAAAACTCTTGCCAAGTTGCTTCTCTACTTCATTCTTGATTTCTTTCAACATTTCAAAGGATTCGAATTTGCCCTTCATAAGGTTTAGAAATCCATATCTACTGAAGTCATCAGTAAATGTAATGAAATAAAGATAACACCTCTAGCAGGCGTGGGAAATGGTCCACACACATCAGTATGTATGAGAGCCAATAATTCAGTAGTCCTCTCACCTTTCTTCTTGAAAGGGGACTTTGTCATTTTTCCTAATAAGAAGATTCACATGTCTCATATGATTCATAATCAAATGAATCTATAAATCCATCCTTATGGAGTCTAGAAATGCGTTTTTCGTTTATATGGCCTAATCGATAATGTCATAGATAAGTAGAATTTAAATCATTAGTTTTAATCCACGTGGTATTTATGTTATAGACGGAATTATCTAGATCAAGGATATATAATCCATTAGACAATAAAGCATTACAATAATGCAAACCATCAAAATAAATGGAGCAATACTTGTCCTTTATATTAATAGAAAAACCTTTTTTGTCCAAACAAGAAACTAAAATAATGTTTTTGCCTATAGCAGGCACATAATAGCAATTGTCTAATTCTAGAATAAGTCCTAAGGGTAAAGATAACTCATAAACGCCTATGGATAATGTAGCAACTCTTGCTCCATTCCCTACGCTCAAGTCTATCTCCCCTTTAGCGAGTTGTCTGCTTCTCTTTAGATCCTGCACATTTCAAAAAATTTGAGATCCACATCCAGTATCCAATACCCAATATGAAGAGATAAACAGATTGACATCTATAAAAAAATATCTGGTGGTAGAGGAATCACTATTCCAAGCCTTTTATATTCTAGATATTTGGGACAGTTCCTCTTCCAGTGGCCAGTCTGACTACAATAGTGACATGCGCCCTTAACCACCCTGCCAGCAGGTTTCAAGGAAAATTCTGGGGTTTTGCAACTTCATTTCCTTTCCTTTTGGAGGTCGAAGCAACTCACTTGCTCTTTCCTTTATTGGCCATCATTTTGGCATTGCCCTTTCCCTTTTTAATGCTTTGTTCAGCTGTCCTCAACATATTGAGAAAGTATGGCAGAGTTTTGTTGACCTCATTCATGTTATAGTTCATGATGAACTGGCTATAACTATCCGTCAATGATTGCAGGATGAGATTAGTTGCAAACTCTTAACCGAGCGAAAACCGAGACGTGTGAGATTCTCCAAGTACCCGATCATGCGCAGTACATGAGGTCCCACTGGGTTCCCCTCTTACATATGGCATTTGAACAAGGCCTTAGATACTTCATACCGTTCATGACTGGCCTGCTCTTGGATGAGTTGCCTCAAATGTATGATCATATCATACGCCTCTCTGTTTTCATGTTGCTTGTGAAGCTCAGAGTTCATGGCGCATAGCATCAGGCAAGTCACATCATTAGAATCGCCAACGATCTTCTGATGTTCATTTCTAACGGCGGCGGAAGCATTGGCAGCTGGTGGTTCTGGAATTGGCTCTAAATGTACAGTTTATTTTCATTCTTGAAAAATTCTCAAGTTTCTACCAGTCCAGAAATTGATTACAGACAGATTTTCCTTCTCAAGGACAGCCCACAATGATGGAGTCGATGTAGATTGATTGTTTTCCATTGGAATTCTACAAAATGAGAAATATACAAGTTTCAGTGTTCTGTGAACAAATGACTATATTTAAAAATGACAAGATTATTAAATATAGCTCCCACTATTTTTCGCGGCTTAATAGCCCTCACCATTAATGCGGAAAATATCATATACTTTCTACAGGGCTAAGATCCATATTTCACCTTTTCTTGAGCTTGCTTTGGGAAAGTCACCAAAGAATTAGTTATTTAGGTAGGACCACCTTCCAATTGCATCTTATGCAAATAACTTATTATTTATAAATCCAATAGATAATCCCAATTGCCTTGCCTCTAAGCTTCAATCCAATTAAAGTATAGTTTAGTTGCGTTCATCCTCTTACTTCAACAATTGCACATTATTAGCTTGTGCCATCGCGCCATCCTATGATGAATCAAATCGCCTTGCTTTGGCAAGTGTGAGTGTTAATTCAAACCCTTTGAAAAAACAAGGTGCATAAACTCAGGGGGAGTTTTAATATGAAGATCGTGAAATACAGATGCTTTTTGAACTTTTTCAAAGCTCCAAATCTTTGAAGCTTTCAGTTATTACATTCTTGCTGACAGTGTTTGTTTTGCAGGACTTATACTGGTGTAGATACTGCTTTCTGACATGACAGATCTTGGCCACGTGGCAGCCATCCAGCACACCATATTGTGCTCCATACACACTGGATCACCAGCCGAGCTGATCCATGTGGGGGCTGCGAGACAGAGCCCTCGCATACCACTGCACGGGACTTGTAGGGACTTAGTGGTTTGGAGGCTAGAGTAAGCCCTGTCGCGTGCGAGTCAAGCCCGCACGCGACCTTTAGTAACTGTTTTGAGAGATCTATGGCACGAGCTCCCTAGATCCGGTCAATCCGGTCAAACCCGGTCAACCTCGTAACGGTTCCGGTATTCGCGCACCACGTGCTATAACGGTTCCTATATACTCGGACGAACGTGCCGTTATGGTTAAGCTAATTAAGGCGCCATTAATGGGCGCATTAACCACACTACAACGGTCACGTTCTCCAGTATATATAGATCGTCAACCCTTCCATACAAAGGAGGACACACTGCCATACGCGGAAGCTCTGCCAAACCTCTGTCTCTCTCTCAGACATTGCTACTGACTTACTCTCTCCCTACACACACCCCTACTCTTCCTGTGCGATCCTTGATCCACTACACACGGTGCACACGGAGGTCTCCCTGCCGGAATCTCTTGTGCACATTTTGGTGAACCCGACGTGAAACTTACCAGCAAAAGCAACCATGTCTCAGGAGGATGATGTCAGCAACCGATCGCCTTCCACCGAAACTCCCTCGGGAGACGAGACCCGCCGTACCCCGACGACTCCCGGCGAAGCACCGACGTTAGAGTCTTTGGACGCCACCGTCCAAAGTCAGGCGAAAGCTCTCAAGTCTCAATCCGCACAATTAGAACAAATCTTGGCTGTTCTGGGCACCCTCGCGCCAAATCCTCCGCCAGCCACCGCTATCCCTCAGGGAGGAGGAACCCCTACTACTCCAGGATTGGGAGTGCCAGCCACACCTCCCAACCCTCATCTGCAGACTCCACCGTCGGCTGCGCAACTGCCTTCGGTTCAAGGATCAACGGCACAAATGCTGCCTCCGGCTGCTCACGCTCCTCAGCCCTCGGCTTTGGCGCCCAACCCAACTTTGCAGTACCCTTTGCCTCCCCCAACGATGATCTGGGGAAGCGCGGGTACTCAGTATACTCCCAATCCTCCGGCAGCATATGTGTCGCCACCGCCCACTGCGACCCCTCCAGCAACTACTGAGGGGAGCATTCCAGAATGCATGACGTCTTTGCAAATGCGCGTGGACACCATCCTGGCTCATCAGTCATTCGCGGATACCATTATCCCGAAGTTAGACAATGATCCACCTATTCCACGAGAGATCTATCTCATGCCTAACCCGGCGGGGTACAAGGCTCCCAAATGGGATAAGTTCGAGGACGTCAATGGAAACGCTCATGAGCATGTCATGCGTTTCATTGATGTCATGGGTCCGTACGGAGCCGATCCCAAGCTGCTGATGCGAGAGTTCCCAAAATCTCTTGGGAACGTAGCATACAAATGGTACCGGACATTGGAGGCCGGATCCGTGAAGACTTGGGACGACATGGTCCAAAAGTTCTATACCAAGTTCTTTCAAATGGAGGAAAAGGTGACAATGATCCATCTCTCGCGGATGTATCAGAAGCGCGAGGAGGATGGGATCACCTTCATCAAGAAATTCCGGGCGAAATCCTTGGAGTGCAAAGATCCAATGCCCGAAAGCCGGCTCGTGGAGATATGCCTACAGTGCATGCGAGATGAATACAAAGGTATGCTCATCAATTTGCAAACACCTACGTTTTCAAAACTAATCGAATGCACGAAGAACATCGAGCCCATAGTCGAGAGACAGAAAAAGAAGAACGCTCCCGAGCGACCTGCGAGCGGCACCACTTACAAGATCGGAAGGTTCAGCTACAAGCGGGGACGCGAAGCTGAAGTCAATACAGTTTCGCCCCAGAAACAAGCGAAGGTTGTGAACTTCGATGTACCGCCTCTGCCATGCTCGGTAGAGGAAGCGAGTGACCTCTGCAAACAGTGGCGCAAGGACGGCGTCCTGCCACCGCTCGAGAAAACACCCTCCAAGGAGATGGTGAGGGACCCTAAGTGGTGCGAGTACCATGGCAAGATCATGCATCCCACCGCCGAGTGCAAGAAACTCAGGTTCGCATTCGATCAGAAGATGAAGAACGGCGAGCTAATCGTCAGCGACAACAGGAAGGACGTGCGCAACAACCCACTTCCTGCCCATACGGAGTCAGGCTCGAAAGGCAAAGAGGTCGCCATGATCTCGATCGTAGACTTGGAGGAAGTCGCAGAGGATGGTCTACCCATCATTGCTGAGGTCCATCAAGACGAAGATTATAGCATGGACACGGAGGATGAACGTGCCGACCGCATGAAAGGGTCGCACGGCTTCAACAAATTCTTCGACGAGATGAATTTCTCCGAGAGGTGCCGGGCTGATATGACAAAAGCAATCTTGAGGATAGCGGAGGACTACGAGGAGGACCTCGTAGTCTCCAACGGGAAAGTCATCAGGGCGTCTCGTTCCACAGAAAAGACCATGACCTTTTCTGCCAGCGACAAGAAGACGGATGCGAGTCACCAGAGGCCTCTGTACGTGACTGCCATCGTCAATGGCGTCGAATTCAAGCGGGCATTCGTCGATGGAGGAGCAGCAGTCAATGTTGTTCCACTCCACACACTGAAGCTAGCAGGGATCCCCGAGCACAAGGTAGTCAAACGTCCATCTCCACTGGTGGGATTCGGAAGCCACTCTAGAATGACGATCGGGTGGATCCGCCTCGGCGTCCATATTGGCAAGATCAAGTGCTCGGCGAAGTTCTATGTCATAGACGCGAACACCACATACCACATGATTATAGGTCGAGCCTGGATTCATCGCTTCGACGCAGTCCCTTCGACGGCTCACCAGGTTATGAAAGCTATCTGGAACGACAGAATAGTCGAGATACCGGCTTCTACTAATCCGTTCAACTTGGACGAAGCACATCTCAGCGAGGCGGTATGGTTCACTGAGATGGCGGACGAGCAAACACCCGGGCCTTTCAACCCTACTCCTTTGCCTCTCTGGGAGGACATCAAGGACCAGTCACCTGCGGGCGTGATGGTGACAAGGGAAGATGCCAAAGAAAAGCCGCCTACACGCGAAGAGGCGCCACGTATCGCATATCACCGAAAGAATGTGTACACTTTGAAGAGGATCGCAAAGCATGACCCCGAGGGCAAGGAGATAGAGAGTTTCTACGCCAATGGGAAGAAATGCTATCGCATATGAAGGTGCGCGGGGATGTCCTCACACGGGCATGGGGATGTCCCTGAGCAAATCAATCAAATCGAGCAAGTTGCGCTGACGGAGGAGCCAACACAAGGCACTCCAGATGAGAAACTCAAAGAAGCGCCTGAATGCATGGAAGACAGGCCAAGACCACAAAAGCAAGAACTAAAGGAAGTGTTCCTCAGCCCGAATGAGGAAAAGAAAAGGCCAGTCTTCCTGAGTGCGGACCTCACAAGCGAAGAGGAACAAGGACTGCTGCGGCTCCTAACTGAGTACAAGGACGTGTTCGCATGGGAATATGATGAGATGCCAGGTCTGGATACAAGCATCACCATGCACCGTTTAGACATCATCCCAGGGTCTAAATCGGTCAAGCAAAGCACCAGAAGCTTCAGGCCAGAACTCAACGTGAAGATCAAGCAGGAGATTGTCAAACTCCTAGATGCCAACTTCATAGAGCCAAATCATCATCCCACATGGCTGGCCAACATCGTGCCGGTGGTGAAGAAGAACGGACAGCTTCGCATCTGCGTGGACTTCCGAGATCTCAATCGCTTCTGCCCTAAGGACGATTTCCCACTGCCCAACATCGATTTGCTTATCGATTCAACAGCAGGCCATCGCATGTTCAGTTTCATGGACGGTTTCAGCGGATATAATCAAATCAAAATGGATCCCGAAGATGCGCGGAAAACTGCATTCATCACTCCTGTGGGGGTATTCAATTACACGGTGATGCCGTTCGGTCTTAAGAACGCGGGCGCGACCTATCAGCGGGCCATGATGGCTCTATTCCACGACATGATGCACAAAGAGGTGGAATTTTATGTGGATGACCTGGTGGTTAAATCCAAGCACGAAGCGGATCACCTTGCAGACCTGCGAAAGGTGTTTAACAGATGTAGAAGCTTTCAACTGAAAATGAACCCCATGAAATGCGCGTTCGGCGTGACCTCGGGGAAGTTCTTGGGATGTGTAGTCCATCGCCAGGGGATCGAGCCTGACCCTGCGAAAGTATCAGCCATCACCAGCATGACGCCTCCCCATAATCAAAGTACCTTGAAGACATTCTTGGGAAAACTGTCATATCTGCGGAGATTCATCCCAGCAATTGCAGAAATCACATGCTGTTTCAGCACTCTTCTCAAGAAGGACGCCGCGTACAACTGGGCTCCGGACCATGAAGCCGCATTCGAAAAGCTGAAAGAGCTGCTCACGTCCTCAAAGATTATGATCGCGCCTCAGCTGGGATCACCGCTTCTGCTATATCTTACATCAACAAGGAGATCTATAGGAGCACTCTTGGCTCAGGAGTATGAAGGCCAAGAGAGGCCCATCTACTATATCTCTCGAATTGTGCAGCCTGCTGAATCAAGGTACACAGATATCGAACGTCACTGCCTTGCTTTATTCTTTGTGATAGAAAAGTTGAGACACTATTTTGCATCACACAAAGTAGTGGTGGTCACCAAGAGCGACCCCATAAGATATTTGCTAACTCACACTACTCCGGGCGGGAGATTGGCAAAATGGTACATGACCATCTCTCAATACGATATCACATGCGTGAAACCAAGAGCGATCAAGTCGCAGGAATTAGCAGATCTGTTGGCACAGTTTTCCGACAACAGCCACGAACCCGTGATCGAAGAAGAGCTCGAAGGCCCTGAAATCTACGCGATCGACGTGCCCTATTGGACCCTCCACTTCGACGGTTCGTCAACCAGGAAAGGCGGAGGCATTGGGATAGTCTTGACGAGGCCAGACGGGGAAGTCATACAGATGTCCGCAAAGCTCAACTTCTCTGTCACAAACAACGAAGCAGAATACGAGGCTCTCATTGTGGGGCTCCGTGCGGCGAAAGCTTTGGAAGTAAGAAACCTAACAGTCATGGGAGATTCCAAGCTGGTTGTTAAGCAAGCCTCGGGCGAATATGGATTGAAGGAGATCAACCTCCTGTCTTATCGCACCCTAGTACAGAAGCTGATGCAACAATTCTGCGATGTGAAGTACGAGCACAAGCCCCGAGCAGACAACAGGCACGCAGACGCCTTGGCAACTCTGGGGTCTAAGGTCAGCATAGACAAGTGCCCCGCAAGGATTTCCATCGAGGTGCGAACATCGTCGGCATTGACAGAAGATGCGTGCGACGACGAACACATGGATGACGCAGACTGGCGAAAAGCAATCCTGCAAGCTATTGCAAAAGGCACCAGCAGCGAAAGCTGGGCACTCACAAAAGGATACTGCGTCCACGACAACACCCTTTACTACAAGGGTCCTGGAGGAATACTCATGCGGTGTGTCTCCGAGCAAGAGGGACAACAGCTGTTAGAAAAGATTCACCAACACGCTTGCGGAGAAAGCGAGGTGTCAATCTACAGAAAGGCTCAGAGATATGGCATTCATTGGCCAGACATGTCAACAGCTGCAGCCCTGATACAAGGGAAGTGCGAAAGTTGCGCACTAATCAAAGACTCTCTACTCGTCGCCTTAACCGATGACGACACGGACTGGAGGAAGCCACTGTTTGATTTCCTCACCCAGGGCACTGTGCCCGAATCGAGAAAAGAAGCCGAAAAGTTGAAAAGGAAAGCGTCTCGATACGTGGTACAGGAAAACCTGCTTTGGCGAAGAGGTCACGAGGGCAACTTGCTGCGATGTCTAGATGGCAGAGAAGCACAAGAAGTCATGGACCTTTCTCATCAGGTGGAGCATCAAGGAGGTGCGAAATTATGCAGACAGCTCCTCTCAATCGGATATTTCTGGCCCACGATGGAAGTCGATTGCCGTACCAAAGTGCGACGCTGCCAGGAATGCCAATTCAAAGGGAACCTAGTGCACGCTCCTGCTGTGGATCTACATGCACTAGGGACGCCATGGCCATTTCACACATGGGCTCTGGACTTCATCGGTCCCATCCGGCCAACGTCGCACGGGAATCATTTCATTCTTACCGCAACCGAACTGTTCACCAAGTGGGTGGAGGCAATACCACTAAAGACGGCAAATGCGTTGGCTGTGGTCAACTTTATCCAAGAAAGCATCGTATACAGGTTCGGAATCCCAAACACCATTCTTTCAGATAACGGTACTCCTTTTGTTAATCGCCAGGTAGCTGCGAAATTAGCGGAGTACAATATCAGGCAGATATGTTCTACCCCTTACTACCCAAAGGGAAACGGACAAGCCGAAGCAACTAACAAGACGCTGTTGAGAATATTGAGCAAAATGGTCGCAGATGACCACAAGAAGTGGGCCGACTCTCTAAGCATAGCTCTGTGGGCCTACAGAACTTCTCCAAGGACACCCACAGGGGCCTCGCCATTTCTACTGTGTTATGGGGCCGAAGCTGTGGTACCTGCGGAGGTTAGAGTCAATTCGGCAAGGCTGGCCTTCCATGCACTCTATGAAAATCAACGCGATCATGACTTAATCTTGCTGGAAGAAAAGCGAGAACAAGCCAAAAGGACTAACAAGCGGTACCAGGAAAGAATCGCTCGCGCCTACAACAAGACAGTCCAGCGAAGGGATTTCGCAGTCGGAGACTTGGTCTTGCGCGCATCTGACCACTGCATGCGAGAAGCAACTCACCCAAAGTTCGCAGCTAATTGGGAAGGACCCTTCGAAGTCACAGAAGTCTTCGATAGTGGCTACTGCAGCATACGAAGGTTACACGGCACAACCTCAACTCCCAGTTCAATCAACATGCGCTGGATCAAGAAGTACTATCCCTGACTTCTCTCATTTCATACGTTTTATGATAACGTGCTTAATGTCTCATGTGGCTATCATTTACGCAATCTCCTCTCCCATATGAGAGGATTGTAATCCCATCTCTCCCATATGAGAGCGTTATAATAAAAGAATTCTCCCAAATGAGAAGTTCATATTTCTAGCTGTCTATGTTACTCTATTTAATTTGTTATTACTGTTAACAATGATTTATTCGCTGCAATGGCAATCCATACAAAATGCGATCTTAATTGATCATATAAGCCTATCTCTACGATAGCAGCTAATGCAAATGCGATCTTAAGTGATCATCTAAAAGCCTATCTCTTACGATAGCAGCCAATGCAAATGCGATCTTAATTGATCATATAAGCCTATCTCTACGATAGCAGCTAATGCAAATGCGATCTTAAGTGATCATCTAAAAGCCTATCTCTTACGATAGCAGCCAATGCAAATACGATCTTAAGTGATCATCTTAAGCCTATCTCTCATGATAGCAGCCAATGCAATGCGATCTTAAGTGATCATCTAAGCCTATCTCTCACGATAGCAGCCAACACAAATGCGATCTTAAGTGATCATATAAGCCTATCTCTCACGATAGCAGCCAACGCAAATGCGATCTTAATTGATCATATAAGCCTATCTCTGACGATAGCATCTTGTCTAAATGCGATCTTAATTGATCACCCAAGCCTATCTGCTACGATAGCAATTTATATGCAAAGTGGTTTTAGTTAATCATCTAAGCCTATCTGTTACGATAGCAACTTATATGCAAAGCGATTTTAGTTGATCGTCCAAGCCCATCTGTTACGATGGCAACGCATGCGCAAGATGATCTTATCAGATCTTCTAAGAATCCATCTGTTGCGACAACAATTTATGTGAGAAATGATCTCAATCGATTCTTCATTAAAGCCTGTCTGCCATGATAGCAATTCGCACCACTTAACGATCTTAATTGATCTGCTAAAGACTATCTACTACGATAGCAACGTTGTGAAAACGATCTTAAATGATCCGCAATGGCCAGCCAACAAGCCCATCTGCCGGGATGGTACAGCTGCGAAGATACGATCTCGAACGATCTAGCGAAACACCCGCGAATCAATATATCGCAGAGGCGAAACAATTACATAGCATTATGCAAGGCGAAATATGCCGAAACGCATGCCAAATTGTATTTTGTTGCAAAGAGAGCAGATAATACAGAAAGCTATTTATCATTACGAGTCAAATGACTAACAATTTATCTGTCTAGATAGCAGCTTACAAGCGAAAAGCTCGAATCTAACTACGCAGCCAACATGGCTTACAATACATTCGAAAAGTAACTCGCAAGCATGAAGTTACACATCGCGGGAACCCCGACTGAGAAAGGATGAATCCACCGGTTTCAACACCGGCTATGCAATACGCAGTTCTGCGGCCAAAGATCCGTAGCAAAAGGGATGCTGCCGCGAAGAGATCAGCTTGTCATTCGCTACATCCCTAGCCGCGAAACCTGGGAAACGATACGCCCAGGACCCTAAGGGGTGACAAAAGCCTCTGTCTGATCAAGATAGGCGCTGGAGGAGCTTCCTGTTTCGACGTATGCTACTCTGCAAAACAGGCGAAGCAGTCATTCCTCTGGTGATGGATTCCTTGTCATGTTGGACAAGGGCATTAACGAGCACCCTGAGTTCAAGAACGAAGAGGCAAGAAATTCTCCTCCAGGGATGATGGAGGAGAATTCCGCCGTTCATTACGAGACGGTAGCACGGTCACTTCGGCGCTGCACCTCGCCACGAGGCGGCCGGAAACATGACCTGCACACATAATACACGAAGAAACTTCTTCGAACACATATGAGATATTATCTGCATCTTCTTTATGATGGTTATAAAGAGCAATAAGCCTCATAAAGTGGATCTTGGAAACTATTTCTATAGCACAAAGCGCAAACTCAGGATTCAAAACTTGAAGCTGCCATGAATCAACGAAAAACAAGCGTTGAAGCCAGCAGTCGTAAGGAATCACGGCAAAGCACATCTTTGGGATGAAAAACCCAAATAGCAAAGACAGGGTTTATATAGACCCTGTACAGACTCTTCGGTTGCCTAAGATGAGTCAGCAAAATTCAAAAAGAGGGTAAGTTCAATCACTTACGCCTTGAAAAGCGGTAACAATCAATTACCCTACTAAAGGCTACGACGATTCAGTTGCGTATCCTAATAAATGACGGATAGTCATGATTCGGATGGACTTCCCAACGGAAGCGTGCTTATCTGCCGAGAAATTAGCGCGAAAATCAAGCAGAGAATCAATTGCTGATGTCATAATTGGATATGCACAGAAATGTCCAATCAAATCCCGGAAAAGGGCAAAACGGGCAAATTCATTGTTCGTTGTTAAAAAAAAAAGGGGGAGAAACCCTAGCAACATTACATTAATGTTTCAAAACGTTACATTAATGTTTCAGCTATTTCCTTGCTATTTTTCAAGACTCAGAAAAATCAAAGCAAATTCTTGATTAAGGAGTCTTGGGGCTCGAACTGCTCGCTCAGCTTCTCCACCTGTTCCACTTCTTGCTTCAATTGCTCGCACCTGGCATTCATCTCATGATACAGCTTCAGAGCTTCATCAACCCTTTGCTTCTGCTGCTCCACCTTTTGCATCTCAGCTGCGAGATTCTGGTGACCGAGTTTCAAAGTTACAGCCGCGCGAATCAGCGTGACTCTGTCCTTAAGAAACTTAAAGCCCATTCTGCCGTGGACTTTGGTCACAAGGTTTTGGCACATGCCACATAGCAATTCAGCACTCTGGACCGAAACGGTCGCAGGCGTGGCCGCAGACAGCTGCTCCAGTATCCAGATGGCTTCAGTGAGGAACAGCCTCCTGTCAAAAGGCCCGATCTCCAGAGATCTCACAAACGAGCGAGGATACCTGAGACGCATTCGAACCACCCAGTCTACATCGGTTTGCTTCAAACCTGAGGAGACGTCAAAGATAAGTTATGATGTCAAAACTCGCAAGCGAATAATGCGACGTGCGAACAGTAAAGCTCTACTTACCAGTTCCTTCCAGAATCTCATGAAGAGAAGGAATACGGGCTGCCGGGTTGTTCAAAGATTGCCCTCGCTCCATAGCTCTCCTATCGGCTGCGAGCTCCAATCTCTCGTAGTCAGGAGGAAGAGTGTAGGCCGCACCAGCTGCGACTGCATTCCCAACCTGCGAGCCCCAAATGCTCCACGCAGGAATAGGTGCCTCGGGCTCAGTCGCCGCCGGAGGTGAAGGGACAGCCGAAGTCGCTTGGCGAGGGACGCTCTCAGATGCGAAAGCATTAGCAGCACTTGTCCTCACTTCCTCAACACTAGCATGGACATCTTCATCCATCAACACAGTGTCAGCTCCAGCATCGTCGGAAAGCTCGATGATATCCTCACGAGGCTCACCCGTGCGGTCAGCAGCTGCGACGGGCTTCACGGTACGGGAGCTCGGAATTGGAACATAGGATGCAGAAGGCTGACTTCTCTGCTCCAGCTCAGGTTCCTCAGCGTGACCTGCGACATTAGATGCGATGATATGAGGTAACTTGCGCTATAAGTTATTTTGCTATCTTTACTAAAGCTAAAGAATAAGCACCTCCACGCGAAGGTGGGATTGAGGTATCTTCATCATACACTAAGGACGTGGAACCATACCCTATCAGTGTGTCCTCACTAAGCAAGTCTGTAAGAGGAGCGTGACCTGGGATGCGAATAAACCAGTCATGATTTTGCCTCAAGTTGCTAAAGCCTAGTACATGCGTGTCACTCAAATAATTACCTGAAGGTTCTCCGCATTTGTCTACTAACCAACGGCGAATGTCAGCCTTTGACACGCCATGCTTTATCGCACCCACAATAACATCTCTATAAGTTACTGCGAGATTGAAGATCTCACCTTTATCGCCGCCTGCGATTTCCTCAAAATCCGCTTGAACTTGCTCCAAGGCTGCTGCATCCTCTCCGAGAACCTCATCTTCCTCCTCCGCATGAGGAGCTACTTCTTCGGGAAGCTCGTCTTCCTCGACAGTTGGACGCGCTAAATCATCAACATGTTGCTCTTCGAGGCTCCGCTGCTTCACACGCTCAAGCTCCTCTTCTTCCCGACGCCTTCTTCTCTCAGCAGCCTCCGCGGCTGTCTTCCGGGACTCAGCAAGAACGTCCTCGCTTATGGGCTCATCTGAAATGCCAGAATGGGCATCCCTCTTTTGTCTTTTGGCCGCGAGGCCACCAGCGGTCTCATCATCATCTACGAATACATGAATGGTTTAAAGAAAAGAAGTGCAAAGAAGTTACAATGACAAGGAAGGAAATGCGACGGAGGTACCTCCTGATTCTTCCTCATGCATTACAACTGTTGCTTCTTCTTCTTCATCACTTGCCTGGGGCTCCTGCCTCTCTTCCTCTCCTTCTTGATCGAAGGGAACGAAAGACTCAATTGCGAGCTCTTTCCGCACTTTGCTGGGCATGCGACCTTTGCCTTTGTCCTTGATAGAAAGGGACCTCACTGGAGGAGAAGCTGGAGCGCTTCTAGGGGAAGAAATCGTAATTCCCTTTTGCCTAGGTCTCTTCACTCTTGGCGCCGCAGTCGCTGGAGGAGACGGGTCATCTCCGGGAGGAGACGAAGTCGGAGGATTGTCTATCAGCGAGTCAGCAAAAACATTCATGACTGCGCGAACCTTTGTTTCAACCTCAGCGTCCATCCTCCATGAAAGCCGGAACGGCTGCTTTTGTCTTCTGGTGGCAACAATGGTATTGACCAGTGACTTGGAGCGATCACCAGCTGCGAATCTCCGCACATGACACTACAACAGTACAGAATAATAGTGTCAGCACAAGGAAATCGAGAAAACTTAACACATGCGAAGAAATTGCTTACCTCAGCAAAAGCCTTGCTGTATTTGACGACTTGCGCGTCGCCCTTCTTGATTGCGGCGACCTGCTCCTTCAGAATGAAATCAGGGCACAAATGGTTCTCACGGTCCCACAGTGAGTAGCAACCATACTCAGATTCGCTCAGACTGCAAGTGGGGCGAAACGGAAAAGAATTTCTTTTGATCAAGGGAGCTTTACCCGGCTGCGCGGCCGACTCTGTCTCGATCCTCGTTCGCTGGGCAACCCAGTATGCGAGCCAGTTCTGGGAACAACCACCCTCACGGGTTCCCGCAGGCTGCTCAAAAGGAAGATTGTTCATGAAAACCGTCTCGCACTCCTTTGTTAGCAAGCGCTTGTAGCATCCTCTGACAATGGACTGGGGCCAGATTGATGGGGCCACCGCATCAAAACCAAACTGAGGAGAAACTCTAGTGGGGTCAACGTCCACGGTGATCTTCTCATACCTCGGCGCGAGCTCACGAATATGCTCTGCGAGGGCAGGAAGGGAACCTCGTAGACACCAGCAAAAGAACTCGCGATAGCGCTCATGGAAATGAGGTCCCCTTTCAAAGAGAAGCTCTTCTGAAAAGACCATGCCTTTAGAGGGGTACAGCTTTAAAAACCATCTCACATTCTCAATACGCGTGGCATAGGGCCTGGCAGTAAACTCCTTCCGTTTGTCGCATATCGAACTCCAAACGCACTTGGTGTTGCCTGTTCTGAACCATCTCGCAGCTCTTCCGCTGTTGCGCGCTTCTGTCTCGCCTGGGGGACACCACTTATCAAGTTGGAGAGCAGTTGGGGCATAAGACGGCCAGCGCTCGAAAACCCACATTGTCAAAAAGGAAATATTGACAAAAGTCAGCACATCGAGGCGGCCACGCGACTCCCTCATAGCCAGAACCAGCTGATCAAGCCTATAGTACAGCGTGCCCAAAACCAAGGGTCCGAGTGCGACTCTCTGGCCAAGAGCGAGCCTCACGGCAAGCGGTAACACATGGTAGAAGACTCCATCATGGGGGTGACCATCAATCAGATACCTTGACAGCCAGGCACAGAGAAAAGCACAAAGGGTCAAATGGTAGCCCTTGCCCTCTACGTAATTCTCGGCCTCCGGGTCCTCGTTCAGAAGCTTCTTAGTAATGCTGCTGTTCGCATAGTCTCGGAAGAAGTACTGCAACCATTTGTTCCAGGTATTCTTCGCAGACGTATCGACCAACTGCCAATTCGGAAGAGGCTTCGTAGTAGTCCACCGAGTGGAGATTTTCTTCACCTCTGCTAGGCATTCCTCCATCTGCGTGTACAAGGCAATCTCCGCGGATGTCCTCAAGGGGCTCAGAGGTTCCACCTCGCCCATGGGAGAAAGCTCGTACAGCATTTGAACGTCCTTGAGTGTCGGGGCAGCCTCGAACTCAGCAAAATGGAACGTATGAGTCGCAGGCGAGTAACGGGACAGAAGGTCTAGAAGCATGGACTGATCCAACTTCACGGCAGCACCCTTCATAGCATGGATAGCAAAGTATACGCCGGCTTCATTAAGATTCTCGGCGTGATGATCCAACACGTGGTCAATCCACTCATCCATATAGTCCAATTTCTGGACGAACGCCTGAGTAGAAATCGCAGTATATGGGAAGTGCCCGTTTTCGATCCCCAATCGAACTACATCCTCGGAACCAACCCACTCGAGCAGGGTTGAGTTAACTGGGCGAGTCAACGTCAGCAATCGCTCAACTGGAACAGGATCAGGCATCCTCTTCGCCTTTACCCTCGCATGGTAGAAATCTTTGCCGCCTAAAAAGGGGGCTTTTCGCCACAAGGCCTGCGGAAGGTCGGGTATCTCTTCATCTTCCTTGACGGGTCTGGTTACTCTTGTCTTGGCCATTCCTGCGAAAGAGCAAGAAAAAAAAAAGAAAAAAAGGGGGGAGAAATACCACACTTCAGTTTGAATTTTGGGATTCAAGATCTATGCAAAGGAAGACGAGAAGTTCCGGTATCGATTTCAGAAATTGGGGAGTTGCAAGATCCAATATTGTTGAAAGATTAAAACGAAGCGGGTTCAAAGATCAAAACCTCTTCACAAATTCCATGGGTTTACAGATTCAACGCAGTTCAAGGCAAACACTGGTATCTTAAATCAAAAGTAAACGAGGCCAACCTTGTTTTCTTGAAGCCTGCTTGGATATGCACAATTGAAGAATACGATTTGCAGTTCTGAACTGGTGATTGATTATCTGGATCTGCTCTCGAAGATCTCCGGGTACCATTCACTTTAAGAGAAAGAAGTGATGCTTTGCAATAATGGGGGATACAAGGTATTTATCCAAAACAATGAAGGGTTGCGTCCTTTCGATAGTCGAATCGCAACCGTCACCGTCGAATCGCGCAATCACAGGACAAGCTGACGTCACGCCTAAAACCCTAAAGGTCAGACGGCACGACTCTAGGGGTTTTAGGTCATAATGACACGCACGGGGGCTGAACTTACCCGTATTTGAATTGGTGCGTGGCGGCAACGCGTATATTGGTTTCCGCGCATGGAAGTCTATACGGCTATGAGTCTTCACGCGCAGAAAGGGGGCTAATGTAGATACTGCTTTCTGACATGACAGATCTTGGCCACGTGGCAGCCATCCAGCACACCATATTGTGCTCCATACACACTGGATCACCAGCCGAGCTGATCCATGTGGGGGCTGCGAGACAGAGCCCTCGCATACCACTGCACGGGACTTGTAGGGACTTAGTGGTTTGGAGGCTAGAGTAAGCCCTGTCGCGTGCGAGTCAAGCCCGCACGCGACCTTTAGTAACTGTTTTGAGAGATCTATGGCACGAGCTCCCTAGACCCGGTCAATCCGGTCAAACCCGGTCAACCTCGTAACGGTTCCGGTATTCGCGCACCACGTGCTATAACGGTTCCTATATACTCGGACGAACGTGCCGTTATGGTTAAGCTAATTAAGCCGCCATTAATGGGCGCATTAACCACACTACAACGGTCACGTTCTCCAGTATATATAGATCGTCAACCTTTCCATACAAAGGAGGACACACTGCCATACGCGGAAGCTCTGCCAAACCTCTGTCTCTCTCTCAGACATTGCTACTGACTTACTCTCTCCCTACACACACCCCTACTCTTCCTGTGCGATCCTTGATCCACTACACACGGTGCACACGGAGGTCTCCCTGCCGGAATCTCTTGTGCACAACTGGATTAGTTTGAAAGCTTAAGTCTGTGTTAATATTGTCTAACAAATATTCTTGAACTTTTATATCATGCTAATAATGCTAGATAAGGTTTCAAGGAGATATAGCTTAAGGACTAACTCAGTTGTTGGCAAAAGCTTTGAAAGGCATTTAAAGCTCCAAAACTTTGGAGGTTGTCTTTGGACTTATATCTCTGACATTTTGGCTAACAGTTTCTTATTGCAGGGTGTTATATCAAGCTGTATGCTTGATCATTGATTTATTCTAAGTTATTTTCTTGATATTTATTATTATTTTGGTATAGTTATTTGTTGAATATACTCAAAATATAACTCTGCATATTGGTTTAAATGGCCTTCCAAACAGGACATTATATTTATGCTATTTTCACTCTGGATTGTATTTGATCTTGTGATCAAGTTTTGCAGAAATGTTCGCTGGTGAAACCTGCATAACAAAATCAAATCAGCTATTCAAACATAGATGTTGAAATAAGCTTTTAAGGGTTGAGGATTTGTAGGAAGTCTGTTCCTAAAATTTCTCAAGTTGATGCTGAAGTTTGTTATATACTGGATTTGAATTTCAAGAAAGTAGAGAGACTAATCTAAGAAGAAACTGAAGAGAAAACATTCGAGGGATATCATCAATCAACTCTTCACTCATTCAAGGATTCATCATTGCAGATGATCAATCAATCCGGATTTGATGCTTATATATTTTCCGTGTTCTTCTTTCTTGTGCTATCATTGTATAATTCATTAGATTTTCATTACCTCACCAAATTTAGAAATTTAGTTCAAGTGAATAACAAGAGGTTCTTATTGTTTCACTAGATTGTAGTTGGAACTAGATAGGTTTGGAACCACAAGCTGTATAATTGTAAGGTAGTTTACTTGTGCTTGAGATCTATGGCTAAGTCTGTAATTAATAAGAAGTTGTTCAAATCCTAGAGTGATAGTATCCCACAGGCGGAGAGTAGGTCCATTAGTGGCTGAACTTCGTAAAAATCATTGTTTTCATCTCTTTACAAGTTCTGCATTTCATTCTTTACAACACAGGGAAGCTCAAAAGCTTTGGGGAAATTTCTGCTTCAAAGATTTGAAGCTTCAGACACTTCTCAACTTGTTTCAAACTACTTTAAACATTTCCAAAGCCTTGAGATTTTATCTGATCTTTGCTTTCAAGTTTTAAAAGGTCACTGTTAGAAAAAGTTTGCATACTCTATTCAACCCCCCCCCCCCCCCACCCCTCCCCCCGCTTCTAGAGTATATAGATCATGTTTTAGACAAGCATTACACACTTTCAATTGGTATCATATCTTGGGTCACTATAAGGATCTAACTATCTTGTGATAACGAGTAATGTAGGTTATGGAGGATTATCATTGAGAAGAGCAGCCAAGAGACCTCCATTTTTTTGTGGTGACAATTTTTTGCATTGGAAAGCACTGATGAAGATGTTCATCATAGATCAAGATATGGAGATGTGGTCAATCATTCTCAATGGTCCCTATGTGTACTATACCTCTGATGGGATCAGAACTTTCAAAACTGAAGAAGATCTTTCAGTTACTGAATTGGAAAAGGTATCAAAGAATTTTAAAGCTATGAATTCGTTATATTGTTCTCTTAGTGCAGATGAGTTCAACAGAATATCCAACTGCAAAAGTGCCAAGGAAATTTGGGACAAGCTGGTTGTGAGTAATGAAGGAACTATTCAAGTCAATCAGACCAATATCAATATCCTTCTGAGGCAGTATGAGTTGTTCAAGATGAATTCTGATGAATCCATCAAGGATATGTTCAAAAGGTTCACAGATATGTGAATAACTTGGAATCCTTGGGGAAAGCATTCTCAAATGAAGAAAAGGTCAGAAAGATTCTAAGGAGACTACCAAAAGCCAAGGGGAAGCCAAACAACACTACAATTGAGGAAGCTCAAGGTTTGAGTCTCCTGGAGCTAGATTATCTGCAAGGAAATCTACTCACTCGTTAGATTTCTATGAAGGAAGTGGATGGGCACATGAGTGAAAACATCAAGAACATGGCACTCAAGGCAAAAGACAGTAAGAAATCTCAAGGCCTTGAAAAGGAAGATGATGATTGTGAGGAAGCATTAGCCTTGATCTCCAAAGGCTTAACCAGAATTCTGAAAATGAAAAAAAACTTTGGAAACTAGGACTACAACGAGGACAAGTCAAGATCTTCAAGCAGCAAGGATCACAGAGGAAAGTCCTGTTCACATTCACATAAATCAAAAGTAATTAATTGATTTGAATGTGGAGATGCAGATCACCTGGTTAGAGATTGCCCTCAAAAGAAGAAGAACGGCCATTTTCCCAATAAGGAAAATTATAGCAGAAGGAAGAAAGCTATGGTTGCATCATGGAATGATTCTGATTCATCCAACTAATTCAAATTCAGATGAAGAACAAGCCAATATGTGGGCTGAGCGTGAAGAAGATAACAACTCAGACAAGCATATTGAGGAGATGGTAAAAGATCTTCTTGCTAGTCCTTCTGATGTTCTACCTGAAATCCTCAAAAGTATGTTTTTAAATGAGGACAGTTATAGAAATGAGATTGAATCTTTGAAGGTAAAATTTCATGAGCAGGCAAATGAAAATTTAGATTTAGTTTTTCTCAATAAAACTCTTAAAGCATCTCAGTAAAAAATGGATGGTGTCCTCAAAGCCTTGGACAGCAGGTTCAAAACTTTGAAGGAACAAGTCAAAGAAGTTGTGGATCAAAATTCTCTTTTAACTGATAAGTATGTTGATCTAAAACATCATTCAGATGATTTAGAACAACAGAAAACTTAATTGACTATGAAACTTCAAGAGTCAAGGAAAGTTTTATTAAGTTTTGCAGGCTCAGAAAATAACCTCAATCTCATGCTTGGAGGAAGTTTGCATTCTGCACACAAAAGATGAATTGGATATAATCCAAATTTTCAAAAGAAGAACCAAACCACTTTGGTGAAAGCAGGAACATACATTCACCAAAAATGTCATTATTGTGGAAAACTGGTCATGTGAGGGTAACTTGTCCCTTTAGAAGGACATGACCTCACATAATGAGGAACACTTATCCTTATCATCTTAAGGAACAAGTGAGGCCGATTTGGGTTCCTAAGAATCATACCGCGTTACATGGTTGATTCTGAATATGAATCCAAATTCTACACTTGCTCTAATAGCCTGTTGAGGCATTGATTGAATTTTGCATGTTGTCACCAAAGCTAAGGATCAAAAGTGGATTTTGGAAAGTGGTTTCTCTATACATATGAGTGGAGAAAAAATCTTTATTCTCATAACTTAAAGAGCAATCTGGAGGAACTATTACACTTTGTGACAAAGCTAAATGCAATATCACTGGCATAGGTAGTATTGGTAATAAATCCGCAAGTTTTATTTAAGGTGTTTACTTGGGAGAAGGTTTGAAATATAATCTGCTTAGTATTTCTCAATTATGTGATAAAGGTAATAAATTCATTGTTGACAAGGACAAAATGTGTGGTGCAAGATGAGAAATCTGGAAATTGCATACTCACTACTCCTAGGTCATACAATCTTTATGCTATGAGTACTAACAAAGTTTAGGTGAAAGTCTGAAGTGTCTCAAAGCTTTGAAGGAAGACTCAAAGCTTTGGCATAGAAAACTTGGGCATATAAGTATGCACGCAATGAACAAGCTCATCTCAAAGGACTTGGTAAAAGGATTACCAACTATGAAATTCAAAGATGATGAGATTCGCAAGGCATGTACCCAAGGTAAATAAACAAGGAGTTCATTTAGGCCAAAGAACTTTGTAAGTACTACTAGACCATTAGAGTTGATACATATGGACTTGTGTGGTCCTATGAGGATTCAAACACCCGACGGTAAGAGGTATGTGCTTGTTGTGATAGATGATTACTCTAAATTTACTTGGGTTATGTTTATTAGAGAAATATATGAAGCTTTATCTGAATTCTCAAAGCTTTGTAAAGGCTTCAATCTTTGAAAAACTTACCTGTTTTATCTGTTAGGCAGAGAGTTTGATCAGCTGGATTATGATTTATTTTGTGCAAAGCATGACATCTCACACAACTTTTGTGCACCTAGAACTCCTCATTAGAATAGAGTATTTCAGAGAAAAATAGGACACTTGAGGATATGTCTAGAACCATACTTCTTGAAAGTCATTTTCCAAAATATCTCTAGGCCGAAGCTGTTAACACTGCTAACTATGTGCTAAATAGATGTTTGATTAGACCTACTTTTAAGAAAACTCCATATGATATTTTTAAAGGAAGAAAGCCAAGTGTTTCTTATTTTAAACCTTTTGGTTGTACTTGTTATGTGCATAATAATGGTAAGGACAATCTTGGTAAATTTGATGCTAAATGTGATGAAGGTGTGTTTCTTGGTTATTCTCAATCTAGCAAAGCATATAGAGTTTTCAATAAGAGAACTAAAGTGGTAGAAGAGAGTAGCCATGTGATTTTTGATGAAAGAGATGACGGTTCCTTGAGTGAAAGTTTTGCAGATCTCAATTTAAACAAGTATGAGGCAGATGATGACACTGAGAAAGGGAAACGCAGCAAAACTAATCTGCAGGGACAATTAGAAGAATTTCAAAGCTTTGAACATCCTCCTGTTTCACAATTTTAAAGCCTTGAAACTGAATTTCACATAACACAAAGTGCTCCTGCTACTGCATCAAGTTCTCAAAGGATTGAAAAGATTGCTAGAAAATCAGAACCCTGGACACCAAGGAATAAGTTCAAATATTTTTCAGTTCATCCAAAAGACGATATTATTTCATATCCAAACACTGGTACAAAAACCAGAGTACAATTAAAGAACTTGTGTGCCTTAAGTTCTTTTTCATCATTGATTGAACCTATGAATGCAAATTAGAAACAAGATCCAAGGGCTTGGAATGACAGACTTTCAAAGTATTTACTTGAAAATAATTGCAACAACCCCCTTATCCGGCTCGGACAAGACCGGGAGGGCGATGATAAAAGTAACGGCGGAAATCAAAAGCATAACATCCCAACTAAATTATTTATTACATAATATTAAACATTACAAAAGTTTCTAGATATTACAAAAGTGTTTCTGGAACTACTACATTATTCTTGCTAACTAGACTAGCTTCTACTCATGGTGAAATTCATCTAAGTGAGTCTCGTTCCCAGCTACACTTTAGTCTTCAGCTCCAAAACCTGCGGTGGGAAGGAAAACAGGAACCGCAGTTTCAAAGTAAGAATGGAAATCCTGAGTAAGTGACACCCAAGCTCGTAAAACGGAAGATGAAGCATAACTTTCTTTTCATAACAAATATACAGAGGAAATAAAGCTGTAAATTTGCAAAGTAAATCGGGAACTCAAATATAACTGTAAAACAGTAAGAAGTGAACCTGATGCATCCAGTAAGAACACTTATGAAATTCTCTTTCTCTTGATCTTCCTTTCTCATCTTTCAAACGGGGATCATTAGTCCCAATCTCTTTCTTCATCTCTTTCTTCAAATATCCAAATCTCATAGAAACCGTATTATTAGCTTTGTTGACAGGGGGAAGAATCTACTAACTCTACGCATCCAAGACCTTAAGTGCCGGCACACCCCTAATACTTCTTGCGGCCAGAGAGGTGAGTACATGGAGCGACCCGGCAGGTTGCGACCGGGTTAAAATAAAAACGGGTCGGGTGGACAAAGCCAACACGACCAATCTAATCTCAGGCCGAGTGAACAAAGTCAACACGGCAATAATACGCTTCTCCCGTACAACTCTTTCCACTTTACGTTAGTTATGCATTATTATTATTTTTCGTGTGACAATATCAAACAAAACAACTTCTTTAAAATACAAGAAAATATGAAATAAACATGTAAATAAATAACAAGTACTTTTCAAGACAACTATTAAAATCAACTTGTGACACGAAAGGAGCTTGGAACGCAAGGCTTGGCATGTTCACATACCTTACTTTCCGTAGCAAAAGCACGTCCTGCAACAGCCCGTGGATTCCCAAGCCTTCTATTCCGGACGGGAAAGCCCAGGAGGGCACTGCTAAAAGTAAAGGCGGGAATCAAAAGCATAACATTCCAAAAGTATTTATTTATTACACAACATTAAACGTCATGAAAGTCTCTACTTATTACATAAGTTATTCCAAAAGCTATACATCATCCTGGCTTGCTAACTAAACACTACACGTGAGTCCCGTACCCAGCTTCGCCATAGTCTTCTGCTTCTAAGCCTGCGGTGGGAAGGAAAACAGGAAACGCAGTTTCAAAGTCAGTACGAAATACTGAGTAAGTAACACCCAAACATGTAAAACAGATGATGAAGCTTGAATTTACTGTTTGCAATAATAAAACAGGAGGAATAAAACTTGTAAAGAAAGAATCCAATAAATAGAGTAGGAACACTTATAAAATTCTTCTTATCTTAATATTTCTTCCAACCGAGGATTATATTCCTCAATCTCTTCTTCTTTTCTTTCAAAAGCTCATACCAAAACTGTATTATTAGCTTTGTTGGTACGGGGAAGGAACTATTAATCTATCACTAGCAGCCATGACCTTAACTGCCGGCAGTCCCCTAAGACTTCTTGCGGCCAGAGAGGTGAGTACATGGAGCGACCCGGCAGATGCGACCGGGTTAAAATAAAATCTGATCACGGGCCGAGTGACCGAAGTCAACACGACAATAATAAGCTTTTCCCGCACAACTCTTTCCACTTTACGTTAATTACGAATTATTATTATTAAACATGTGACAACTTCAAGTAAATAACTTTTTGAAATATAAGGAAACTTCAACAAGTAAATGAATAATCAAATAAAATGCATTTTGAGACAAGAAATAAAAGTCATATTAAGACACGAAGGAAGCTAGGCTCAACGCTTGGCATGTTACTTACCTTATTAGTAGAAATAGCACGTTCTAGTAATGGCTCGGGCCTACAAAGTCGTCACCTACAAACCGTAACTTCTAAGTCAACAAATAATCCAACAAAAATACTACACGTCTTAAATATTTTCTTTTATTTCTACCCAACCCCGCTAGCTAACTTTTCCTAACGTTTTGTTTCGCTATAATCTTCTATAACAAAATTATATAACAACCACGTGTTTATATTTTAACGATTATTATTATTATTATTATTATTATTATTATTATTATTATTATTATTATTATTATTATTATTATTATTATTAGTAGTAGTAGTAGTAGTAGTAGTAGTAGTAGTAGTAGTAGTAGTAGTAGTAGTAGTAGTAATAGTAGTAGTAGTAGTAGTAGTGGTAGTAGTAGTAGTAGCAGCAGAAGCAATAGCACGTTCTAGTAATGGCTCGGGCCTACAAAGTCGTCACCTACAAACCGTAACTTCTAAGTCAACAAATAATGCAACAAAAATACTACACGTCTTAAATATTTTCTTTTATTTCTACCCAACCCCACTAGCTAACTTTTCCTAACGTTTTGTTTCGTCATAATCTTCTATAACTAAATTATATAAAAACCACGTGTTTATATTTAAACGATTATTATTATTATTATTATTATTATTATTATTATTATTATTATTATTATTATTATTATTATTATTATTATTATTATTATGAGCTAAAAGTGGTTAACTAATTAGAGAAATTATCTTATAAAAGACTCGATATAGTAGTAAAAACAAAAATTGTTTATTTTTATGAAAAATACATATTATTATTTCTATAATTATTTAAACAATATTTAAAACTATTTAATTTAAAGAGAACTTTTCCCTAAATACTAATCAGAACATAACGATGTTTAAAACCTAGTAAAATATCCAATTTACAAGTATTAAACATCCAAGTTATTAACTAAGTGATTTAACAATATTTATTTAAAGTTTTAACTAAAAAAATATTTCTTGTTTAATTTTTAACGAACAAACCTTATGCTTTTTTAATACCAAGTTATTATTTAGAAATTATTTTTAATCCCAAGTTATTATTTTTATTTTTAACGAAAAGTTTAAAGTTTAAGTAAAAGACATGTAAACCCCTGAGTTTTATTAAAAGTCAACAAACACCTCAACTAGTCACCAAAACAGAATTGATATAGTATACTAACAGCCCCTTCAGTTTTTGAAAATACAAACAGCACCCCTAAACCATGCTTTAACAGTTTATATAAACTACACTTTTACCCCCCCTTAAACAACAACTTCAATTTCTTCAATCCAACTACGATTTAAGCTATCAAGTTTCAATTTTGACAACATATAACAACTAATCAGAAAGTATAGAGCGTACCTAGGCCAAAAATGGCCGGAAACCGTTAAGAAGTGGGTCGGGTCGAAGCTCGACGTCGGAGTCGCCGGAGTTGAACTTGGTGGTCGGCTTTAATGGCCTTCACAGCTTGGTTTGAGCCTCGTAGTGAGTTGGTCGGGGTCCAGAGAGTCGTCTGGAAGCATAGAGATGGAGCGGGTGCTGCTGCAGTGCTTTGGTGGTGTTCGGCCGAAGCTTTGGCCGGCAACAATGGAGGTCGACGGTGGTGGCAGTGGCTTCTGCTGCTTCTGCTTCCCTCTGTCCTCTGTTTCGGGTCAGAGGATGAAATGTGCAGAGATGGAGAAAGGGTGAGAGAGAGAGAAAACCCGAACAGTTGGGTTTGTTCGAGCTTTTACCGCCGGAAAAATGGTGGCAGCGGTGGAAGGGTGGCTTTCGCAACTTCAATTACTGTCTCTATTTGCTTCTGGTGGCAGAGAGTTAAAGTGAGAAAGAGAGATATGATGGTGGTGGCAGTGGTGGCAGTGGGTTGCTCCTCCCTCATCACCATCGTTTTCTTCACCAACACCACCATCACCACTTTCAGTTCTCTCTCTCACTCTGTCCTGCTCTACCTCTCCTTCCCTGTCTCTCTCTGTTCATAGCAACCACCAGCAGCAGCAAAGCAGTGGTGGCAGCAGCCAACCACCACCACCACCATCGCCATAGCTGCCGACGGCAAATCCCGAGAGGAGTAACCCCACTGCCACCACCATCATATCTCACTTTCTCACTCTAACTCTCTGCCATCAGAAGCAAACAGAGGCAGAAACAGAGGTTGCAGAAGCCACCCCTCCACCGCTGCCACCATTATTCCGGCGACAAAAGCTCGAACAAACCCACTGTCCAGGTTTTCTCTCTCTCACCCTTTCTCCCTCTCTGCATTTCATCCTCTGACCCGAAACAGAGGCCAAGAAGCAGTAGCAGCTGAAGCCATTGCCGCCACCATCGACCTCCATTGTTGCCAGCCAAAGCTCCGGCCAAACACCACCAAAGCACCGCAGCACCCACTCCCTCTCGTTGCTTCCTGACGAATCTCTGGACCCGACCAACTCACTAGGAGGATCAAACCGAGCTGGGAAAGCCATTAGAGCCGACCACCAAGTTCAACTCCGGCGACTCCGACGTCGAGCTCCGAACCGACCCATTTCTCGACTGTTTCTGGCCATTTTTGGCCTAGGTACGTTCTATACCTTCTGATTAGTTGTTATACACTGCCAAAATTGAAACTTGATAGCTTAAATCATAGTTGGATCGATGAAATTGAAGTTGTTGTCGTAGGGGGTAAAAGTGTAGTTTATGTAAACTGTTATAACATGGCATAGGGGTGCTGTTTGTATTTTCTGAAATTGAGTGGGTTGTTAGTGTGTTATATCAATTCTGTTTTTGTAAGAAGTGGGGGTATTTGTTGACTTTTAATATGACTTAGGGGTTTATATGTCTTTTACTTAAACTTTACACTTTTCGTTAAAAATAAAAATAATTACTTTGGATTAAAAATAATTCTAAACATACTAGTTTTCATCCCCGCCTCGGAAAAGTAATTCGGGTATTGAAATAGCATACGATTTGTTCGTTAAAAATTAAACAATATATATTTTTAGTTAAAACTTTAAATAAGTATTGTTAAATCACTTAGTTAATAACTTGGATGTTTAATACTTGTAAGTTGGATATATGTCTTTTACTTAAACTTTACACTTTTCGTTAAAAATAAAAATAATAAATTGGGATTAAAAATAATTTCTAAAAATACTAGTTTTCATCCCCGCCTCGGAAAAGTATTTCGGGTATTAAAATAGCATACGGTTTGTTCGTTAAAAATTAAACAAGAAATATTTTTTTAGTTAAAACTTTAAATAAATATTGTTAAATCACTTAGTTAATAACTTGGATGTTTAATACCTGTAAATTGGATATTTTGCTAGGTTTTAAACATCGTTATGTTGTGATTAGTTTTTAGGGAAAAGTTCTCTTTAAATTAAATATTTTTAAATATTGTTTAAATAATTATAGAAATAATAATATGTCTTTTTCTTAAAATAAACTAGTTTTGTTTTCACTACTATATCAAGTCTTTTATAAGATAATTTCTCTAATTAGTTAACCACTTTTAGCTCATAATAATAATAATGATAATAATAATATTAATAATAATAATAATAATAATAATAATAATAATAATAATAATAATAATAATAATAATAATAATAATAATAATAATAATAATAATAATCGTTTAAATATAAACACATGGTTTTTATATAATTTTGTTATAGAAGATTATGATGACACAAAATGTTAGGAAAAGTTAGCTAGTGGGGTTGGGTAAAAATAAAAGAAAATATTTAAGACGTGTAGTATTTTTGTTGGATTAGCTGTTGACTTAGAAGTTACAGTTTGTAGGTGACGACTTTGTAGGCCCCGAGCCATTACTAGAACGTGCTATTGCTACTAATAAGGTAAGTAACATGCCAAGCGTTGAGCCTAGCTTCCTTCGTGTCTTAATATGACTTTTATTTCTTGTCTCAAAATGCATTTTATTTGGTTATTCATTTACTTGTTGAAGTTTCCTTCTATTTCAAAAAGTTATTTACTTGAAGTTGTCACATGTTTATTAATAATAATTCGTAATTAACGTAAAGTGGAAAGAGTTGTGCGGGAGAAGCTTATTATTGTCGTGTTGACTTCGGTCACTCGGCCCGTGATCAGATTTTATTTTAACCCGGTCGCAACATCTTGGGTCGCTCCATGTACTCACCTCTCTGGCCGCAAGAAGTCTTAGGGGGCTGCCGACAGTTAAGGTCATGGCTGCTAGTGATATATTAGTAGTTCCTTCCCCGTATCAACAAAGGTAATAATACAGTTTTGGTATGAGCTTTTGAAAGAAAAGAATAAGAGATTGAGGAATATAATCCTCGGTTGGAAGAAATATTCAGATAAGAAGAATTTTATAAGTGTTCCTACTTTATTTATTGGATTCTTCTTTACAAGTTTTATTCCTCCTGTTTTATTATTGCAAACAGTAAATTCAAGCTTCATCATCTATTTTACATGTTTGGGTGTTACTTACTCAGTATTTCGTACTGACTTTGAAACTGCGGTTCCTGTTTTCCTTCCCACCGCAGGCTTAGAAGCAGAATACTATGGCGAAGCTGGGTACGGGACTCACGTGTAGTGTTTAGTTACCAAGCCAGGATGATGTATAGCTTTTGGAATCACTTATGTAATAAGTACAGACTTTCATGACGTTTAATGTTGTGTAATAAATAAATACTTTATGAATGTTATGCTTTTGATTCCCGCCGTTACTTTTAGCAGCGCCCTCCTGGGCTTTCCGGTCCGGAACGGAAGGCTTGGGAATCCACGAGCTGGAGCTCAAATCTCGCGGTGGTCGGACACGCGCTAGCTAACGAAAATCTACGAAACGTTCACGTTTTAACTCGCCGTCTCAACCAGTGCCACCCACGACCTCAAATCTCTTCCACTAGGCTCCTAAGGCCCCGACCAGGTCAGCAGCAGGTCCAGAACCGGCCAAAGAAGCCATTAAAGCCGGCGGGTGAGCTTCAACTCCGGCGACTCCGAATTAAGACTTCGACCCGACTCATATCTTCACGGTTTCCAGCCATTTTTGGCCTAGGTACGTCCTACCCTATCTCTTTAGTTTTTATACGCAATCAAAATCAAGACTTGGTAGCTAAAATCATGATTAGAGAAGCTAAAATGAGATTGTTGTTGAAAGGGGTTAAAGTGTATTTTTTCAGAAACTTGGTAACATGACATAGGGGGCTGTTTTGTATTTTCAGAAACTAGAAGGTGGACTAGAGTCTTTTAACTTAAACAGTTTTGGGAGTAATTGGGATAGTTGTGTTGACTTTTAAATATAATTTAGGGTTTCTATAATTAAACTACACTTTTAATTAAAAATAAAAAAAATAATAATAATAATTTTGGATTAACAATAATTTCTAAAAAATAGTAGTTTTCGTCCTCGTCTCGGAAAATTGATTCAGGTAGAGAAATAGTAAACGGGTTGTTTGTTAAAGATTAAAATAAAAGTGTTTTTGTTAAAAACTTTTAATAAACATTGTTTAATCACTTAACTTATAAAATTGATTATTAAACTTGTAAAAATTAGACTTTTCACTAGTTTTAAATATTATAGTATCGTGTGAAATATTTCTAAAAACATAATAGTCGAAAAATCATGTATCGTTGTAAATAGTTCTTAAGTATAATTTCATCGTTAGTTCCTATTTTTAATAATCTAATTAGTCACTTTTAAATAATAAAAATAATAATAATAGTCGTTTAATAATAGATGTGTTATTTTGTTTATAGGAAATTATAACTAAATAATAAAATGATAGAAATTAACTAGTAGGGTTTGGATTGGTATAAAGAAAATACTCCTCGGAACTTATAGTATTTTGCTTGAGTAATTATTGACGTAGAAGAAGCGATTTGTAGGTGACGTCTTTGTAGGCCCGAGCCACTGCTAGGACGTGCTTTTTCTACAGAAAGTAAGGTAAGTGAACATGCCAAGCCTTGCGTGCCAAGCTCCTTTCGTATCACAAGTTGATTTTAATAGTTGTCTCGAAGAGTACTTGTTATATATTTACATGTTTATTTCAGATTTTCTTGCATTTTAAAGAAGTTGTTTTGTTTGATATTGTCACACGAAAAATAATAATAATGCGTAACTAACGTAAAGTGGAAAGAGTTGTACGGGAGAAGCGTATTATTGCCGTGTTGACTTTGTTCACTCGGCCTAAGATTAGATTGGTCGTGTTGGCTTCGTCCACTCGACCCTTTTTTATTTTAACCCGGTCGCAACCTGCCGGGTCGCTCCATGTACTCACCTCTCTGGCCGCAAGAAGTCTTAGGGGGGTGCCGACACTTAAGGTCTTGGATGCGTAGAGTTAGTAGATTTTTCCTCGTGTCAACAAAGTTAATAATACAGTTTCTATGAGATTTGGATATTTAAGAAAGAGAAGAAGAAAGAGATTGGGACTAATCATCCCCGTTTGAAAGATGAGAAAGGAAGATCAAAAGAAAGAGAATTTCATAAGTGTTCTTACTGGATGCATCAGGTTCACTTCTTACAGTTTTACAGTTATATTTGAGTTCTCGATTTACTTTGCAAATTTACAGCTTTATTTCCTCTGTAAATTTGTTATGAAAAGAAAGTTATGCTTTGTCTTCCGTTTTACGAGCTTGGTTGTCACTTACTCAGTATTTCAATGCTGAAATTGAAACTGCGGTTCCTCTTTTCCTTCCCATCGCAGGTTTAGGAGCTGAAGACTAAGGTGTAGCTGGGAACGAGACTCACTTAGATGAATTTCACCATGAGTAGAATCTAGTCTAGTTAGCAAGAATAATGTAGTAGTTCTGGAAACACTATTGTAATATCTAGAAACTTTTGTAATGTTTAATATTATGTAATAAATAATTAATTTGGGATGTTATGCTTTTGATTTCCGCCGTTACTTTTAGCATCGCCCTCCCGGTCTTGTCTGGGTCGGAGCTCGACGTCGGAGTCGCCGGAGTTGAACTTGGTGGTCGGCTCTAATGGCTTTCCCAGCTCGGTTTGAGCCTCCTAGTGAGTTGGTCGGGGTCCAGAGAGTCGTCTGTATGCAACGAGAGGGAGTGGGTGCTGCTGCGGTGCTTTGGTAGTGTTCGGCCGGAGCTTTGGCCGGCAACAATGGAGGTAGATGGTGGCGGCAGTGGCTTCTGCTGCTACTGCTTCTTGGCCTCTGTTTCGGGTCAGAGAATGAAATGCAGAGAGGGAGAAAGGGTGAGAGAGAAAACCCGAACAGTGGGTTTGTTCGAGCTTTTGCCGCCGGAAATAATGGTGGCAGCGGTGGAGGGGTGGCTTCTGCAACCTCTGTTTATGCCTCTGTTTCCTTCCGGTGGCAGAGAGTTAGAGTGAGAAAGAGAGATATGATGGTGGTGGCAGTGGGGTTACTCCTCTCAGGTTTTGCCGCCGGCAGTTATGGCGACGGTGGTGGTGGTTAGCTGCTGCCACCACTGCTCTGCTGCTGCTGGTGGTTGCTGTGAACAGAGAGAGACAGGGAAGGAGAGGTAGAGCAGGATAGAGTGAGAGAGAGAACTGAAAGTGGTGATGGTGGTGTTGGTGAAGACAAAGATGGTGATGAGGGAGGTGGTTGTGATGGCGGCTGCGTGTGTGAGGAGGGAGGTTGGAGGCTCCTTTTATAAGTGAGTTTACTTGGGGACCAAGTAGAGGTGATGGTGACACGGGCGGTGATGGTGATAGGGCGGTTGGGAGAGGCTTCCCGAAGGTGGTTGAGGGCGGTGATAGAGTCGTATGGAGTAAGGAGATGAACTCCTGAAAAAAAAAACATTTCTATTAACTAATATTCGTTGGAAATAATTGGGTGTGGGTGGAGTACTATGTGGTTGGGTGATTGGGTGTGGCAAGCCTATCAATTCTCGCGGTGGTCGGACACGCGCTATAAATTTAAACTATCTAAAATTTGTAAAACGACTACGTATTAATTATTGACTATTACTCTAATATTATCCTAAAACTTTATACAAACAAAACTCAAAGATTTATTCAAATATTATTTTGCCAATAAATTATTATTATGACCGTTTCACCCTGCGCCTTCTGCTTCTAAGCCTGCTGTGGGAAGGAAACAGGAACCGCAGTTTCAAATTCAGTACGAAATACTGAGTAAGTAATACCCAAACACGTAAAACAGATGATGAAGCTTGAATTTACTGTTTGCAATAATAAAACAGGAGGAATAAAACTTGTAAAGAAAGAATCCAATAAATAGAGTAGGAACACTTATAAAATTCTTCTCATCATAATATTTCTTCCAAACGGGGATTATATTTCTCAATCTCTTCTTCTTTTCTTTCAAAAGCTCATACCAAAATTGTATTATTAACTTTGTTGACACGGGGAAGAATCTACTAACTCTACGCATCCAAGACCTTAAGTGCCGCCACCCCCCTAAGACTTCTTGCGGCAGAGAGGTGAATACATGGAGCGACCCGGCAGGTTGCGACCGGGTTAAAATAAAAACGGGTCGAGTGGACGAAGCCAACACGACCAATCTAATCTCAGGCCGAGTAAACAAAGTCAACACGGCAATAATACGCTTCTCCCGTACAACTCTTTACACTTTACGTTAGTTATGCACTATTATTATTTTTCGTGTGACAATATCAAACAAAACAACTTCTTTAAAATGCAAGAAAATATGAAATAAACATGTAAATAAATAACAAGTACTTTTCGAGACAACTATCAAAATCAACTTGTGACACGAAAGGAGCTTGGCACGCAAGGCTTGGCATGTTCACTTACCTTACTTTCCGTAGAAAAAGCACGTCCTAGCAGTGGCTCGGGCCTACAAAGACGTCACCTAGGCCAAAAATGGCCGGAAATCGTGAAGATATGAGTCGGGTCGAAGTCCCAAGTCGGAGTCGCCGGAGTTGAAGCTCACCCGCCGGCTTTAATGGCTTCTTTGGCCGGTTCTGGACTTGCTGCTGACCTGGTCGGGGCCTTAGGAGCCTAGTGGAAGAGATTTGAGGTCGTGGGTTGCACTGGTTGTGACGGACTGAGTTTTAGCTGGAATTTTGGCCGGCAACAATGGTTGTCGGGGGTGGCAGCGGCTAAGAGAGGGAGAGAGGGTGCATATGAGAGAGAAATTCGGGCAGTGGGTTTGCATGAGCTCCTTGCTGCCGGAAGTAATGGTGGCAGCGATGGAGGGGTGGCTTCTGCCACTCTTCTTCTGCTAATGCTGTCTCCTGGTGGCAGATAGGTAGAGAGGGAGAGAGGGAGATGAAAGTGGTGGTGGTGGGTTGCCTTTGCCGAAGCACAACAATGGTGGTGATGACGATGACAACGGCGAAGAGGGAGGTGGTGGCTGTTGGTGCTGGTGAGGAGGTGGTGGCTGGTGAGGCTCTTAAATAGAGCAGACTTGCTTGGTGGCCAAGTAGTTGAGGGCGGTGTGAAGCCTCCCGAAGGTTGGGGCAGTTTTGAGGGTTGGAGGCGGTGATTGTTGTTTTGCCGTGAAGGAAAAACTTAGTGAGGATGAGAGAGAGGGAGGAGTTGTAGTATGTGGGTGAAGTACTATTACTTCTAGTGATTGGGTGTGACAAGATCACCTAGTCTCGCGGTGGTCGGGTACGCGTTAAAACTACAATTATAACTAAATTTACGTAACGTTAACGTATTAATTTACGACCGTTAGTCTAATAATTACTCTAAAATTTCCTATTAACAAAATTCGAAAATCTACTAAAATATTATTTTAACAATAAAATTTATTATTATGCTACTATATTGACCATTTTACCCTTACTAATTAAAGGGGGTATTACAATAATTCTAAGAGAGGACTAGTAGACAAAACTCTCTTCATTAAGACTCATGAAAAGAAAATCTTAGTAGTGCGGTTTATGTGGATGATATATTATTTAGTGTTACTAATGATGCTCTATCAAAAGACTTTTCAAGTCTAATGTGCAGGAAATTTGAAATGAGCTTGATGGGAGATTTAAATTTCTTTCTTGGATTTCATGTACATCAATTGAAGAAAGGATTTTTTTGTATCAAGGAAAATATACCAATGAAATTCTCAATAAGTACAATATGTCTCAGTCCAAGGTAGCTAAAACTCCCATGAGTTCTTCATTATCCCTAGAAAACGATACAAATGGTAAGAGTGTGAATCAAAATGAATACAAATGTATGATTGGTTCATTGCTGTACTTAACTGTTAGTAGACCATATATTATGTTTAGTGTCTGTATGTGCAAGTTTTCAAGCAAATCCTAAGGAATGTCACTTAGTTGCTGTCAAGTGGACCTTTAGATATCTGAATGGTACCAAAGACTTGGGGCTTTGGTATCCAAGAAGGTATAATTTATTTTTGAGTGGTTATTCAGATGCAGACTTTGCAGGATACAAAGTTGATAGGAATAGCACTTCAGGGTGTTGCCAATTCCTGGGCTCATCACTGATCAACTGGCATTCAAAAAAGCAGAATTCAGTAGCCCTATCAACTGCAGAAGCTGAATACATTGCAGTTGGAGCTTGTTGCTCATAAGTGTTGTGGATTGCTCAACAAATAAGAGACCTTGTCTATGATTTCAGAAAATTACCTATTTATTATGATAATACAAATGCCATTTCAATTACAAAGAACCATGTGCAACACTCCAGAACTAAGCAAATTGATGTAAGACACCATTTCATAAGGGATCATGCTGAGAAAGGTGATGTGTCATTATCTTTTATATCTACTACTATGAAAGTTGCTGATATTTTCACTAAAAAATTGCCATATGAGAGGTTTGCATCTCTAAGGCTTGAATTGGGCATGCTAAACAATGATGCTTTGGTTTAGGGGATTATTAGATCATATATGTGCTATTTGTGAAAATCTCAAAGCCTTGGAATCATATTTTCCTAGCCTTGGAAGTATGTTTCAAAGCTTTGAAGTTTTATTAAAAATTTGCACTACCCCTACTTCAAAGCTTTGGAGAATAATCTGCTTATTTTTGTTCAATAATTGGATTGATAAATAATTTGTGTTATTTTAATAGATAACTGCATAATATTTCGATTGTTCAAAGATTTATTCAAAATATCTCAAAATATCTCAAAATATCCTCTAGATATGATTTTGCATGTACTTTCAAAAAAGAGTCCTTTTTAAACATAATCAGTTCAGAAATTTCCTACTTTTAAGCCACTACTTCCGGGCTTTTTCTCTCCACCTCAATCTCTATCTCTCTATCTCTTATAATACCCTAAACCCAATTGAGCGCAAATCACAGAGGCTTTAGCAGAAATTTCAAGGATCAACAATGGGGAAGAAGCGAAGGGCTAATAGGAAGTCTGAGATATCAATCTCTGAGTCAGATTCAGATAAGACTTCTAGCATGCAAGAAGCTTCTCTTCCAGCCAAGAATAATATAAAGGAGAAGAGAGTGAAAGAAACAGAGTCTGAATCTAAAGAAGAACATGAATAAGTCATGAAGAAACAAGGACAGAGCAAGAAGGATCGAGGTGATCAAACTCAAGAGAAAAAGAGAGGAAGAGAAAAGAAGAAGAAGCTAGAGGAGAAGAAGAATGATCAGACTCCAAAGAAGAATCCAGAGGAGAAGAAGGACGATCAGACTTCATAAAAGAAGACAAAAGTCAAGCATAGTGTTCTGAAGGCAAAGAAGAAAGTTTCTGGACATGGTAAGAATTTTCTTCCTAAATATTGGTTTATCAGTTCAGAAGTTAGGAGTGTATGGATGGATGGTTATGCATCTTCAAAGATAGCTTACTGTAGCATGATTTCTAAAGATTTATTAGATAAACTAGACATTGATTGCATGAGAAAGCTTAGAAAATCATCTGTTTGGAAGATGTTGAACCCTACTTCTGAAGCATATCCAAGGTTAACTAGATTTTTCAATCTGGATCTTGTGCAAGAAGATTAGGATAGTTATGTTTCAACATCTAGGGTAGCTGGTGTGGATATGAGGTTGGATCATAAAGTGTTAGCCAAGGTTTTGGGGATTCCTAGGAAGTATAAAGTTCATGAACATCGTGACATGAAGGAGTGTTTAGAGAAGGCATAATCTGAGTTCTTTTTAAAGGGTACACCAACTAGACCAAAGCAATTAACACATTCTGTGTTGAATTGTGAAGCTAAAATATTTTTTTCCATCATAATGAGGTGTGTTGTCCCTAGAGAACACTCAAAATAATTGGTAACTGATAGGGTATGGACTCTGATGTACTTGATTTGTCAAGGCTTTGACATTGATCTGCCTAGTGTGATTCTGGAGCATATGGTGTTCTGTGGTACTAGGACAAGGTATCATTCACTTCCCTATGCAAATCTATTTCCACTCTTGTTTGAGCATTTAAAGTGCATGTTAAGGATGAGCAGACGATAACCAGTGGTTTTGGGTTGGTTGATGAGAGTTCTCTCCAAAGGACTGGAGTTGTGTAGACTGGTAAAGGAAGCTGGAAGTTCTATTCTGAGTTGTCTGCAAGTGAGCTTAAGTAGAAGAATTTCATCAAACCGAAGGCTACAACCAAACCAAAGGCTTCAAAAAATATGGATTTTTCTCAGATCATTGACAGAGTTTACAACTTGGAAGATGGACTGGAAGATTTGAGGAAAGGTTAGTTTCACTTGTCCAATGAGTTTGGAAAGTTACTGGCCTTGATGGTAGGGAAACTAAAGATGATTATCAAGGGTTTTAATATGAAAAAGGTTCCATCTGCTAAGAGTATAGAAAGCAGCATTGTAAATAATCATTGGAGAAGCTTTGAAGAAGCAGCAGAAGAAGAAAGTGTCTATCATTCTTACTTCAATATATTTGTTTGAGCAAAGTGATGATGAGGGTGATGGTGAAGGAGTTGGTGAGAAAGTTACTAAGGAAGCTACTAAAGAATTTGGTGATGAGACTGCTGCTGAAGAGGTTGCTGGTGAAGTGAATGTTGAAGTTGAGCATGAAGATGCTGAAGAGCAGCCTGGATGATGAAGCATCTTGTGATGAGGAATCAGTAGGGGAGGAACAATAAGAAGCTGAGACTGTCAAGAGAAAAGGCAAGGAGAAGAGCAAGACAAAGGAAGGAAAGAAGACACCCAAGAAGGATGCTGATGCAGAAGACTGAGCTTCAAAGCCTTGAACCTTTCTATCTTCTTTCTATCTATTTCTTTCTTCTTCTTCCTCAAAGACTTGAAGTATGCTTTACATGTAGTTTTTATTGTGTAATACTTTTGGATGCTGTGTTGGATGTTTTTATAATTTTGGATGATGTATATCTATTGTTTGTTTAATTGCTATCTAGTTGCAAGACAAATGGGAAAGCAAGAATATTTGTTTTGTCTTTCATCAAGGGGGAGATTGTTAATTCAACCCTTTAAACTAATAAGGTGTATAAACTCAGGGGGAGTTTTACTGTGAAGATGATGAAAGACAGAAGCTTGTTAGAACTTGTTCAAAGATCCAACGCTTTGAAGCTTCCAGTTATTACATTTTTGCTGACAGTGTTTGTTTTGAAGGAATTATACTAGATTGGTTTGAAAGCTTAAGTCTATTTTAATATTGTCTAAAAAATATTCTTGAACTTTTATATTGTGCTAATAATTCCAGATAAGGTTGCATGGTGATGTCGCTTACATAATAACTCAGTTGTTGGCTAAAGCTTTGAAAGGCATCCAAAGCTCCAAAGCTTTGGAGGTTTTCTTTGAACTTATATCCATGACATTTTGTCTTATTTCAGGGTGTTATATCAAGTTGTATGCTTGATCATTGACTTATTCTAAGTTATTTTCTTGATCTTGATTATTATTTTGGTATACTTATTGGTTGATTATACTCAGAATATAGCTATGCATATTGGTTTAAATGGCCTGCCAAACAGGACATTAAATTTATGCTATTTTCTCTCTAGATTGTATATGATCTTGTGATCAAGTTTTGCAGGGATGCTTGTTTGTGAAACCTGCATAACAAAATCAAACCAGCTATTCAAACATAGTTGTTGAAAGAAGTTGTTAAGGTTGCGGATTTGTCGGAAGTGCGTTCCTAAAATCTCTCAAGTTGTTGCTGAAGTTTGTTATATACTGGATTTAAATTTTAAGAAAGTAGAGAGACTGACCTACAAAGAAACTGAAGAGGAAACATTCGAGGGAGATCATCAATCAACTCTTCACTCATCTACACATTTAAGGATTCATCATTGCAAAAGATCAATCAATCTGAATCGGAAGAGCACTTCCAAGATTAACTGCTTATTTGTTTTCTGTGTTCTTCTTTCTTGTGCTTTCATTGTATAATTCATCATATTTTCATAACCTCACCAAATTTAGCAAGTTATTTGTTGGGTGCCCAAGAGGAAATCTATATTTAGTATGATCATTGCTTGGCTAGAATATTCATTTATTATTTATGGAGATATTTAATATAATGAAGTCCTTAGATTACTGACACGTTTTCTCACGTGTTACCGCAAGTGCACGGTTCAAGTAATATAGGCTAATATTTCAACCCCGAGTTATTGATCCCACGAGGACAACCTTGAGATTATTTAATTAGTTATTAGATTATAGTACGGTAACATGAGGAAGAATTGTGATTAGCTAAGGCGTCACCCACAAACAAGTGGCTGAAATTAAATAACAACTAACTAATATTTTTGGGTTTTTATTTTAAGAAAACAAATATGGAGAAACTAAGCAATCTCTAGATCACCTAGGGATGTAGACGATTTTCGGATTAGCTATTTAACACGTTAAGTCTATTCTAGTTAAGCCGGCTAATAGCACTAACCATCTCATGTCGGTCTCAGGTTGTTCTACTCGGTAGACTACAATCTCCAATCGATCTCATGTGTCTACCGGTCCGTTCTAGTAGGCTAACGACGGTTCACGGAATGATGTTCTCTCAGACCACCACACGAACACCTCACTATCTCCTACCGAATCTACCCTCTAAGGCCAATCCTACACACTTCTCTTCTCAGTCTCAGTGATTAAGGATTGTTGTTCATATCTCATCACAACTAGGTCTAAGTCGCTTTCACACACTCACTACCTAATTAACAAGTCCGGTTAATTACTCCATTATTGCTAAGTATTAAGCATAGTATATGAACAATAACTAGAACGAAAATTAACAATAAGCAAAATTACAATCTAGGAATAAACCCTAAGTTCATGAATATCAAATGATAAACTAGTTTTATCAACAGACTAGATTCATCAACAAGATCATGAAACTAAAATCAATTCGAGAGATCACACCCGCAAAGCGTGAAACAAAGTCTAAAATCCGGAAAACGTATCGTCTACATAAAGGCTAGGCTTGCTAGAGAACCCTAGCAAAACGTCTAGCTAATAATAACAAATGTAGGAAAACAATAGAGTTTCTCCATAGCAAAGATTGAAAGAGAGAAGAGAAAGAAATCAAACGGGGAGATCTCCGGTTTGGGGATGATCCCAATCGCCTTGGTCTCTTGCCTCCGTATGCGTGAATGACTGAGAAATCCTCCCCTAGGTCGTCCTTGAGTAAAAAATCATCATAGGACTTTAAAAATTGTGTTTTTTCCCAAAAAATCAGACTTTGGTGTCAGGCATTTCATGCCGAAATGAGGGGGGCATCTCGAGCCGAAATGGTCCCAATTTTGGGCCAAAATGCTGCTTTTGAATTTGTTCTCTTACTTCTCCAAGCCATAACATCTTCGTCCGATCTCCGATTAAGCTCTGTGACCTATCAGCGGAAAGCTCTTTGAGTCTACTTTCATATGGCACCGGTCTCACTCCGAAATTCATTGTAGAACTTAAGATATAATCAGATTAGTGCAGACTGGTCATCCTAGCTCCCCCAACTTTGCTTCTCTTCATTCCACTTGTGCTCCCTTTGTTTCCGAAGTTTGTTCCATGCCTCCTATCAACCGATTAGCATCCTTTCCTGTCAAGACAACATGAAAAAACATATCAAGGTATCATATTTGACAGATAACAACGAAATATGCATAGAAACGCCCGGACTAACAATAAAGCGCACATGAAGCATCAAGTGACAAAACGCATCATATTCTACAAGTGTACTCAAATATCTCAAAGTAATGTGGAAAATAGCATTAATATATAGCCCCTAAAAGGTGCTTACAAATCCCCCCTCACTACCATCTTGATCGTCTTGAGCAAAACTTGCTTCAAAATCCCTCACACTATGATCTTCAATCAATCGAATTGCATACAACTGTACTAGCCATGGGAAACAAACAACACACACACAACTATGCAATCTAAATGCTCTATACAACAACTCGATTATTTCACAATGTAAATATTAAAAAAAACACATTTTTTTCTTTTTCTTTAGAGATTGGGCAATCTCGCTATCACTAACCAAATTCATCAAGTCCTCACAAGTCTCTTTTTAAATTTCAAAAACAATAGAAAGAAATTGGAAGTTGAATGATCCTATGCACAAGCTCACTAAGGGGTCCCCAAACATCAACCATAAACAATCCAAGACTCGGGCACGTCCTTTAGCTCAGAGGGTCTAGGCATCCTTAGTCCTATTGTAGTCTTTCGTCGCCAAGTCATTTGAGGTTTATTGACCCTCTTAGCCGTTATTGCATTGAATGCAAATTGTCCCCGTGATGGAGACACAAATCCGTGAAATACGGCTTGACTTTAATTTTTCTTAGAATCTCTAATTGGTTTGAATCCTAAATCGCCGCACAAACGGAGGCACATTAGGTTGTTCACCGTATCTAATCCAAAAGAAGATTTTCATTCATGTGTTTTTCATTCTCTTCTAATTTTTTCAACCGTGCATTTAGAGCTACTAAGCGTGGGATTTTTCGGTTAGCTCTTGAAATCGTCTTAAGGGATGGTGGTGTACACTCCCTAACTTCACTTAGGCTAGATTACCATACCACATGGAACCGACTCTACACGAAGGTCCACCCCAGATTTACAAGAGGCCACAAGTTTCCACTGAAAACAGACTATTCACCTCCTTAGGACTAAATCCTCCAAGCACAATAAAGGAACTAAGGGTATGCCCTTGTCTACATTCCACATTCCCTGAATACTCGAGACATCCTTTCGTGAAACAGGTGTGGAAGATACTAAATATTAAATTTTTCCCTACTGCGGCGCTTCCTATTCTCAGAGACGTTTTCACTAAACTCTCTTCGGTTTCAAGCTTCATTAATTGCCCTTATTCTCAAATTTTATTAATTTTTCTAATTTTTATGCTTTTCTATTTTTTTATTTTTTAATATTTTCTTACTCTACATGCAACTGGCCAACTTGACTAATAACAAAACTTAGGTAGGGTGACTCAATAAGATAGACGTGAAAACAATGCAGGGGAAAAAACCCTAACACAATACGACAATATATTTAAAACACTCTACACTAACCAAACTACTCACAATACTACACAATCTATATGTAACGACTATGCAAACAGACATGGCTAGCAAAATATACACAAAGCCCCTCACACTTAAGCATTTCATTGTCCTCAACGAATTTAGAGATTATATAGGAGGACTACGCTTAAATGTGTAGGCGGTGGATCTCAACAATTACCGCTCAAAACATATACGTCGAGAGAGTAAGAGATACCTGACATGCCCAGAACTACATGGGCACCGTGTCCGCGAAACTGCAATAAAAAGGGGTCTTGTTGACCGTTGACAGTTTCCCGCTCATGACGATCATCTGAGCAGTCCCCAAGCTACATCATGCTACAATGTAACTCACCTAAGGTCACGTGTGCATCGCACACCGGGGTAAACTGATCCATGATGAAAATAATGCACGAAAAATCCCCTACTCCCTCAAGAGTCCCCATGTGGGTAAAATGTGCCATGGCACACTGAGGTAGATTCTTCGTAACATTACCTGCAAAACTAGACAACTCATCAGTCCCTCTCTCTCACCTCTCAAAATCGTGTATGGAGAACTAAATTAAAACGAAAACAGATAATATCCTACACTACATTGGGTTGCCTCCCAAGAAGTGCTAATAATTTAAGGTCGACAGCCCGACCCGGTTACCTCAACCGAAAAGGAAAGTGGTGGCTGATTTATCCCTCCACTTCTTCTTCATCCACCATCTTTTCTCCATAACTTCAAGTGCACCCATGTGCTGTGCAGATGGTGGAGAGTTGTAGAAGCTAACCCCTTTCATCTTGCATTTTATTCTATTGATCAGATTCCACCAAGTACCATTGGGCTCAAATACATATTGCTCCATAAAGTTGTCCCAGTAGTACCTCTTTGGTGCTTTATGCTCTTCAATCAACACATGAAATCTATTCACACGCCCACACTTGTTGGCTTCCAAGTCCTCAATAGAAACAATAAAATGTGTTTTATCAGCTTCATCATCAGCACGCCACAAGCTCTCAATGTATGTGTCATCGCAATCATGCCAAGGCTGTGAGCTAATTGGAGATTACCTTGCACAAAGTATCGCCTCTTCCCGTGTTGAACACACAAGTCCACCGCATTCTGAATCTGATTCTGAGCCATCATAATTGGCAAAGTCCACAATCGGTTCATGGACGCTGCATTCGGCGCTCAGATCAGATATCTCTTCTTCCACAACTACAGGTTGCGAAGCTGATTCCCGTTCATGCTCTATCCTAGCTATCAGTGTCCTTTTCATCTCTTGGACAGCTGGTAGCCAATGTGGAATGTCTTAATCGTCTTGTGATGGTGACCATAGGGGCTCAATTAAAGACTCAATGTGTGGAAGAAGGTCCTCTTGAGGATCTTTTGTAAACAGGGACATCCTTGTGGCGCGCTTCTGAATTTCCTCCATGATACTCCACAAGCCTGTCATACTGGCTGGTGAGTCCTCTTGGCGGAGTTGAAGTTGTGGTGGTTCGAATATGCATGTGTTTTCATACTTGTGATCCTTCTTGCATTTATAGAACCATATCATTGAGCATGAGTCATCTGTGTGCTAAACACTACATCTAGCACAATAGTAGGGGTAACAAGAGATCCCCTCATAATCATCCTCGCTCTGCATGCTCATTGCGTCTCCTACTTCATGCGTTCCTACAAAAACAAATTCAGAAGATACCCGCAAAGCATAGAGATAGAAACAAAACGTAAGACAAACTAAAAAAGAAAGGTACTCTAAACTAACTCCTAACTAAATAATCTACCGCTAACCCCGACAACGGCGCCAAAAACTTGTCGCGAATAGAGGATTTAGCTACTAAAGCACATGAACAAAGTACAAAGTTTATTGATCATCAACAAAAAGTAGAGAAGATAAGAGATTAGAAAATCAAACGATGGTGTCCAAGCTCCCAAGAGAGCTCCTCTTCTCTCCAATGGCGTCCCCTCGACGATGTTCCTTGTGATCACATTTTGTGATCATAGGATCACCTTTTGTAGTTGTAGAGTCACGTTGATCCTCTATGTGGTCTTGCACTTGATCTTCTGATCATAGGATCACCTTTTTTTATTGTAAAATCACGTTGATCTTTCATGTGGTCTTGCACTTGATCTTGTGATCATAATTTGTGATCCTCTACTTCCAGTGTGTTGCTTCTTTTCACACCTCTTGAAATTTTGGCTAAGTATTTTTCTCCTCTTAGCTTCTACTCTCCTTCTTCTATTCTCTCATGCATTCCTTGATTTTCTTTCTTTCCGAAGTTCGCTTCCGCTCCAAAATCCGCACTCCAAGCTTCTGGATCCTGAAATCCACAACACGAACAAATACCGGAATATCAAATGCGACAAATAAAGCATAAAACATCCATAAAACGCCCAGATTACACCATGAAGTCCAAATACTCAAGTATGCTCAAAACATATAAGAATTGGTCAATTTCTCATGTAAATCTCTCTAAACACACGCAAACTGTGGTGAATCCTATAAGAATATAACTCCTAATGTGGAGTTATCAAAGACCCCCACACTTACCATTTGCGCGTCCCGAGCAAAGTCTCATCTACTGCATTTAATTGTCTACTAGCCGACACGACTCAAACGCCTCTAACACGAATCACGACACAACTAATGCAGCAAGATGATGCAATGCAAATCTAGACTCGATCTTAAACACATAAAAGCTTTTAACTTCTTTGTTTTTGTGAGATCATGCAATTTCAATAACATAGACTGATGCTCATGGATGATGAAAAAATTAGATAAGAGGTGTGAAGCGCAACTAAACTCGATAACAAGTAAATCCTCATAGTTAGTATAGAAAGCTTAACTTTACTATCAAGAATGAACTATCTCTTCATGTGTGCCGATACAAAATAAGAGGCTAATTAAGGCTAAGCCACGTTCATAGTCTGAGCTCCAGTTCCGCTAAAGGTCAAATATGATGAGGCTTAGGGACAAAAAGGATATGACTTCTATCAAGCAGAAAATCCTAAAGCGTCACATAAACTCACCAAACTCCATATCTCACACACCCTCACAATGATGATAGGAATCCACAACCCGAATCTCACCGACTCCGGCCCTCAATCCCCTCAAACCCCGGTACCATGTCAATGTCGTGGCCATCAAAGCGAATGATATGCAAAACTCATCTTTTTCTGCAATCTGGAACAAGAAATTTTCACACTCTTTTTCCAATAAGCACACTTTATTTCTTTCTCTCCTTTTTTCTCTCTTTATTTTTTTATTCTTTTGTTGTTTATTTTTGTTCTTTTTTTTCAATCAAATAGACATGAGTGGTCCTCCTTCAAGAATCAGGACAAAAGAAAAATTTAAGGGGGAGGAACTAACCAATCCGATGAATAAATATCACATTAATGATTCAAATCGTGTATGGGGGTGGAGTACAATATGCCACGAAGCCAAGATCGAATCGTGTATGGGGGTGGAGTTGTCAAACCCACAATCTCTATGTCCGTAGTCAAATGTCGACACCCCCACACTAGAATGTAGTCACGTCCCCCTCTCAAGTAACCAAATAAGATATGTCACGTGTCTAATCCAACCGAACCTCCTACACCAAGATGATAAAAAATCCGGTACTAGCACGTTCCACCAATTAAGTACAACCAACCCCATTCGTGCGGATTAGACGTCACGCACTTAGGCTCTCCACTACTGTGTCCATGGTGTAATGACATGGAACACCGCCACACCTTAGTGTGCAAGCCAACTCACTCACCCTTGCATCCCCTCGTAAATATCCAATGAAGCATATGCGATCTGCAGAATTCACAAAAATATATAATGAAGTACTCCCTCAACGAACCCCCTCAACTAATGCTTCCTCGTGACGCTCTAGAAAAGTGATTTTAAACAAGATGTATGATGAAGGTGTAGATAGTGCTTTCCAGATAGACAGATCCTAGCCACATGGCGATCATCCGGCACACATAGCTGTGCTCCACACACACCGGATCACCACCCGCGCTGATCCACGTGGGGGCTGCGAGACAGGGCCCTCGCATACCACCACACGGGACTTGTAGGGACTTAGTGGTTTGGAGGCTAGAGTAAGTCCTGTCGCGCGCGAGCGACAACCAAGCCTACGCGCGACCTTTAGTAACTGCTTTGAGAGATTTATGGCACGAGCTCCATAAACCCGGTCAACCTCATAACGGTTCCGGTATACGCGGACGAAGTGCGTAACGGTCCCTATATATGCGGACGAACGTTCCGTTGTGGTTAAGGTAATTAAGCCGCCATTAGCGCACTAACCCACTACAACGGTCATATTCTCCACTATATATAGGATCGTTAACCCTTCCTTACATAACACAAACTATCTGAACTACGCGGAAGCTTTGCCAAAATTCTGTCTGTCTCTCATACAGTTGCTATTGCCTTACTCTCTCCCTACACACAATCCTATTCTTCCTGTTTTCTTCTTATCCCCTGTTCTTGGTGTACGTTGAATCTTCCCCAAAGGATTCCCCCGTACACAATTTGGTGAACCCGACGTGAATCTTACCACTGCAAGCAGCCACGTCTCATGACGAAGATGTCAGCAACAGATCTCCCTCCACTGAGACAACCTCGGGAGAGGAGACCCGCCACAATTCCGCGGCAACCAGCGGAACTCTGACCCTGGAGACCTTAAACGCCCCCATCCAGAATCAGGCGAAGGCTCTCCAAGCTCAATCCGCACAGATGGCTCAGATAATGGCCATTCTGGGAACCCTTACCCCGAATTCGGCATCGGGAGCTTCTGTCTCTCAGGGAGGAGGAACCTCTACCACCCAGGGGACAGAGGTAATACCTACACCACCCAATCCTAATTTGCAAACCCCACCAACAATGGTGCAACCACCCTCTCTCCAGGTACAAACGGTCCAAATACCGTCCCTTATCTCACATATTCCCCAATCGCCAACTATTGTCTCCAATATCTCCTCACAGTATCCCTTGCCTCCTCCGCCGGCACCCCTAACCAATGTGGCTTACACCCCTAGCCCAACCGCGGCATATATGTCTCCGCCGGCTGCAACCCTTCCTCCTGTCGTGGGAGGAAGTGCGCTAGAATGCATGACGACTTTGCAGCGGCGCATAGAGACCTTCTTGTCCAATCAACCTTTTGCAGACACTATCATTCCGAAGGTCGACAATGCCCCTCCTATCCCACGGGAGATCTATCTGATGCCTAATCCCGCAGGGTATAAGGCCCCTAAGTGGGACAAGTTTGAAGATGTTAATGGGAATTCTCACGAGCACGTCATGCGTTTTATCGACGTAATGGTACCATATGGGGCTGACCCCAATTTGCTGATGCGCGAGTTCCCAAAATCTTTGGGGAAAGTGGCCTACAAATGGTATAGAACGTTGGTGGCCGGATCTATCAAGACTTGGGACGACATGGTTCAGAGGTTCTACACAAAGTTCTTCCAGATGAAGGAGAAGGTTACAATGATACATATCTCACGTATGTATCAGAAGCGCCATGAAGATGGTGTCACCTTCATCAAGAAGTTCAGGGCCAAATCGTTAGAGTGCAGAGATGAGGTGCTCAAGGGCAGACACGTGGAGATATGCCTACAAGGCATGCGAGATGAGTACAAAGGTATGCTAATCAACTTACAAACTCCTACTTTTTCCAAGTTGATTGAATGTACCAAGAACATAGAGCCTATAGTGGAAAAAAAAAAGAAGAAGCACGCCTCTGAACGATCTCCAAGGGGACCCACTTTCAAGATTGGGAGGTTTAGTTACAAAAGGGGATGCGAAGCTGAGGTCAGCACAGTTTCACCACACAAGCAACCCAGGGTTGCGATCTCATATGCGCCGCCTCTACCATGCTCACTAGAGGAAGTGATTGATCTATGCAAACAGTTGCATAAAGACGAGGTTTTGCCTCCGCTCGATAGAATACCCTCTAAGGAGATGATGAGGAACCCGAAGTGTTGTGAGTTCCACAGAAAGATTATGCACCCCACAGCTGATTGTAGAAGCTTAGGCATCTTGTGAGTCGAAATATGAAAGAGGGGGAGTTGATTGTTAGTGATCAGAGGCAGGACGTGCGCAACAACCCGCTGCCAGCCCATGCAGAGCAAGAGCCAAAAGACAAAGAGGTAGAAATGATTGCAATCATGGACCTTGAAGAGATTGTGGAAGTTGGTCTGCCCATCATTGCTGAAGTCCATGACGAGGAAGATTACAGCATGGACACTGAGGATGAGCGTGCTGACAGGATTAAGGGGTCGCACAGGTTCAGAAAATTCTTTGATGAGATGAACTTTTCGGAGAAATGCCAGAAAGAGATGACAAAAGCAATTCTGAGGGTAGCAGAAGACTTCGAAGAAGACATCACAGTCTCCAATGGAAAAGTTGTTAGGGCATCCCTCTCTTTGGAGAAGATAATGAATTTCTCCGCAAGTGACAAGAAGACGGATTCGAGTCATCAGAAGCCCTTGTATGTAACAGCGGTGATCAACGACGTCGAATTCAAGAGGGAATTTGTCGATGGAGGAGAAGCCGTCAACGTGGTTTCGCTCAGTACACTAAAGATGGACGGAATCCCAGAGAAGAAGATCGTTAGGAGCCCGTCCTCGCTAATGGAATTCGGAAGTGATTCCAGGATGACAATGGGTTGGATTCGTCTGGGTGTCTAGATAGGAAAAATCAAGTGTTCGGCCAATTTCTATGTCATTGATGCAAATACCAAGTATCACATGATCATAGGGCGAGCCTGGATTCACCGCTACGACGCGGTTCCCTCCACAGCCCACCAAGTGATGAAGGCCATTTGGAATGGCAGGGTAGTCGAGATACCAGCTTCGGTAAACCCCTTCAATTTGAACGAAGCGCATCTCACGGAAGCAGTATGGTTCACCGAAATGGGGGATGAGCAGATGTCGGGGCCATTTAATCCGACTTCTTTACCTCGATGGGAAGACATCAAGGATCAGTCACCAGCGGGAGTAATGGTAACGAGAGAGGATGCCAAGGAAAAGGTGCCCACACGCGAAGAGGCATCGTAAGTCGCCTACCAGAGGAAGAATGTGTACACTTTGAAGAGAGTGGTAAATCATGACCATAAGGGCAAGGAGATAGAAAGTTTCTTCTCCAACGGAAAGAAATGCTACTGCATATGAAGGTGCGCGGGGGTACCCCCATCTGAGCATGGGGATATCCCTGGACAAATCAGTCAACTTGAACAAGGCCCGGAAGAGGACAAGCTGGAGTCAGAAGTTTTGGAGGACAAGTTGAAAGAAGCGCCTGAGTGCATGGAAGACAAGCCGAGGCCACATAATCAGGAACTGAAAGATGTGTTCCTAAGCCCAAGCGAAGAAAAGAAGAGGCCTGTTTTCCTGAGCGCGGATCTCACAAGCGATGAGGAAACAAGATTGCTGCAATTGCTGACCGAGTATAAGGATGTGTTTGCCTGGGAGTATGATGAGATGCCTGGTCTGGACACGAGCGTAACTATGCACAGATTGGATGTTCTCCCGGGATCTAAACCGGTAAAGCAAAGTGCGAGAAGTTTCAGGCCAGAAATAAATGTGAAGATCAAGCAAGAAATTGTCAAGTTGTTGACTGCTAAGTTCATTGATCCAAATCATCATCCCACTTGGTTGGCCAACATCGTGCCAGTGGTGAAGAAGAATGGCAAACTTCGCATCTGCGTAGAATTCAGGGACCTCAACCGCTTCTCCCAAAAAGACGACTTCCCGTTGCCCAACATCGATTTGCTGATCGATTCTACTGCAGGGCACCGGATGTTTAGTTTCATGGATGGCTTCAATGGGTATAAACAGATCAAGATGGACCCTGAAGATGCACGGAAAACTGCGTTCATTACGCCGGTGGGGGTATTTAATTATACAGTTATGCCCTTTGGACTCAAGAATGCGGGCGCGACTTATCAGAGAGCAATGATGGCTCTTTTTCATGACATAATGCATCAGGAAGTAGAATTCTATGTTGATGATCTGGTTGTCAAGTCCAAAGAGGAAGCGGACCATCTGGGAGACCTGCGGAAAGTATTCGAAAGATGCAGGAGTTTCCAACGAAAGATGAATCCCATGAAATGCGCGTTCGGAGTGACTTCGGGGAAGTTTTTGGGATGCGTGATACATCGCCAAGGAATTGAGCCTGACCCTGAAAAAGTATCGACAATTACTAGCATGACGGCACCGCATAATCAGAGTACTCTTAAGACGTTTCTAGGAAAATTATCTTATCTGCGGAGATTCATCCCAGCAATTGCAGAAATAACCTTTTGCTTTGGCAATCTCCTCAAAAAGAATGCTGTATACAATTGGACGGAGGAGCATGAAGCCGCATTTGGGAGGCTGAAGGACCTGCTGACATCACCAAGGGTAATGATTGCACCACAGCTTGGATCGCCACTTTTGTTGTACCTCAAATCAACAAAGAAATCTATAGGGGCACTTTTAGCTCAAGAATATGAAGGGCAGGAAAGGCCGATCTATTATATCTCTCGCATAGTACAGCCGGCAGAGTCAAGGTACACAGATATCGAACGCCATTGTCTTGCTTTATTCTTTGTGATAGAAAAGTTAAGGAACTATTTCCCCTCGCACAAAAGTTGTGTTGATTACAAAGAGCGACCCCATACGGTATCTCTTGAGTGACACTTCTCCCTGCGGAAGATTGGAAAAATGGTACATGACCATCTCGCAATATGATATTACGTGCATTCGACCGCGAGCAATCAAATCGCAAGAAGTGGCAGATCTTTTGGCACAGTTCCCGGATAGCAGCTATGAACCCATGACCGAGGAGGAACTAGAGGGGCCTGAAATTTATGCAGTCGAGTCGCAATATTGGAAGCTTCACTTTGATGGATCATCAACAAGGAAAGGTGGCAGAATTGGAATTGTTTTGACTAAACCAGATGGGGATGTCATCCAAATGTCCACCAAGTTAGATTTTCCAGTAACCAACAATGAAGCGGAGTATGAAGCCCTCATCGCGGGACTTCGTGCGGCCAGGGCACTAGAAGTGAGCAATCTGATGGTCATGGAGGATTCTAACTTAATTGTCAAACAAGCTTCACGCGAGTATGGGTTGAAAGAGGTAAATCTATTACCTTATTGGACCTTGGTGAAAAAGCTGGTACAACAATTTTGTGATGTCAAGTACGAGCACACGCCTAGGGCTGATAATCGGCATGCCGATGCTTTAGCCACTTTGGGATCTAAGGTTAGTACGGACAAATGCCCTGCGAGAATCTCGATCGAAGTCCGAACAACTCCGGCCTTGACAGAGGAGGAATGCGAGGATGAATCCGCGGACGATGAAGATTGGAGAAAACCAATACAGCGTGCAATTGCTGAGGGTACAAGCAAAGAAAATCGGGCATCCACTAAAGGGTACTGCATACACGACAACTCCCTTTACTAGAAAGGTCCGGGAGGAATACTCATGCGGTGCGTCTCGCAGCAGGAGGGGCAAGCATTATTGGAGAAGATTCACCCACACTCCTGCGGGGAAAGTGAAATGTCGATTTACCGAAAGGCCCAAAGATATGGGATTCATTGGCCAGATATGTCAACAGCTGCTGCAACCATTCAAGGAAATTGTGAAAGCTGCACATTAATCAAAGACTCTTTGGAAATAGCTCTGGTTGATGATGACACAGATTGGAGAATGCCACTCTTTGATTTCCTGACAGAAGGAATCGAGCCTGATCAAAGAAAGGAATCCGAGAAACTTAAAAGAAATGCGGCCCGATATGTGGTGCAGGAAAACATACTCTGGCGAAGGGGCCACGAGGGTAATCTACTCAGATGCCCAGATAGCCAAGAAGTGCAAGAGTTGATGGATTTATCTCACCAAGTGGAGCATCAGGGGGGTGCGAAACAATGCAGACAACTCCTCACAATTGGTTATTTTGGCCTACAATGGAAGCAGATTGTCGCACCAAGGTAAAAAGATGTCAGTAAAGTCAATTTAAGGTAACCTCGTGCATGCTCCTGCTGTAGATTTACATGCATTAGGAACACCGTGGGCATTTCACTTGGGCTCTAGATTTTTTCGGTCCCATTCGACTGGCCTCGCATGGGAAACAGTTCATCTTGACTGAGACCGAGTTGTTTACCAAGTGGGTGGAGGCAGTACCGCTCAAAACATCAAATGCGCTCGCCGTGGTCAATTTTGTTCTAGAAAACATCATATACCGGTTTAGAATCCCCAACACAATCCTCTCGGATAATGGCACCCCTTTTGTAAATTGCCAGGTGGCCGCGAAACTGGAGAAATAGAACATAAGGCAAGTTTGCTCCACGCCTTACTATCCACAAGGGAATGGTCTAGCAGAAGCAACCAACAAGACGATGCTAAGGATTTTGAGTAAGATGGTCGCAGATGATCACAAGAAATGGGTAACTTCCTTAAATTTGGCTTTGTGGGCATATCGCACTTCGGCCAGGACCCCCATAGGAGTTTCTCCGTTCCTTCTATGCTATGGAGCTGAAGCTGTCGTACCAGCAGAAGTAAAGGTCAACTCTTCAAGGATAGCCTTTCATGCCTTGTATGAAAATCAACGTGATCATGACTTGATTCTGTTGTAAGAAAAGCGCGAACAAGCTAAGAGGGCTAACAAGAGATATAAGGAAACAATTGCTCGCGTGTACAATAAAACAGTTCAACATCGAGACTTTGCGATTGGGGACTTGGTTTTGCGAGCTTCAGATCATTGCATGCGGGAAGCAGCTCATCCAAAGTTCGCAGCTAACTGGGAAGGGTCGTTCGAGGTTAAGAAGTTTTGACAGTGATTACTGCACGATTCAGAGACTCCATGGGACTGCAACAACCTCGAGCCCAATCAATATGCGATGGATCAAAAATTATTATCCTTAGTTTATCTCTTTATGTTTGACTCAAAAGTCTGTTGGATTTTAAGTCTAGTTTTCCCGTGAACTCGTGCATTGTTTCCTCCCATATGAGGAATTTGTTGTCACGCTCCTTCCATATGAGGATGCTTTAATAAAAAGGATTCTCCCATATGAGAATTTTTTTATTATCTCAATTGTCTCTATTGTTTTATTTACTTGTCTGCTTACTTTATGACAAAAGCCTATCTGCCTAGATAGCAGCTATAACATATGATCCCATGCGATCAAAAGCCTATCTGCCTAGATAGCAGCAATATTGAATTATGATCTTAAGTGATCTAAAAGCCTATCTGCCAAGATAGAAGCAATAGTAGCAACGCCCTGTGCGAGCAAAGCCTCTCTGCCTAGATAGCAGCAATATTGAATTATGATATTAAGTGATCTAAAAGCCTATCTGCCTAGATAGCAGCAATATTGAATTATGATCTTAAGAGATCTAAAATCCTATCTGCATAGATAGCAAGCAATAGCAACAACGCCATGTGCGATACAAAGCATGTCTGCTTTAGATAGCGAATTATTCAGACATATTCGAATGCAAAGCGCCAGGGAAGCATATCTTGTTTCGTCATATAGCAAGCACACATCCGAAATTCCAATTTGTTGTATTGAACAAGAACAGCAAATGATAAAGAATATTTCATTAATAGTCAAAATGACTTACAATTTATCTGTCTAGATAGCAGCTTATAAGCAAAAGCCTACATTGAGGAAAAACTCTTACTCTAAAGTTTCAACATACGAGTCCTAAAACTATGTGAAGGGACGCTATCGTCGACGTCCTAGATCAGAACAGGGATCTGATTTGATCTTCTGCCCAAGTGAGATGCCAGATGAATCTCATGCCCTGACGGCTGTGGACGTGAAGAACAAATGGGAGAACAACTCCTGGGGCAGGAAGCTGATTGTGCAAAAAGACGAGCACAATAGCTCGTCACACCTTGTTCAAAACAATGGTGGCAAATAGTTCCTCCAGGAAAGCTAGTGGAGAAACACACCATTCATTATGATTTAGTAGTAAGATCGGTACAGGATCGTGCTTCACCGAGAGGTCACTGGAGATACGACCTGCAAACATAATAGACAAAGAAGAATCTTTGCAGAAGTGGAAAATCACATACAATTCGTCTTGAGAAAGATCAGGAGGATCAAATGACCCTCCGAAGAATTTCTTGGGAGCTATTTCTGTATCACAAGGCACAAACTCAGGCTTCAAAGTCTGAAATTGACATAAACCAACAAAGGTCAGAGACCGATGCCGGCAGTCGTAAGGACTCAAGAGAAGCCACATTTTGGGATGACGAACCCAAATAGCAGGAAACAAGGTTGTTGAATCAAAGACCCTTGAATGTGTTTTGGTTGGTAATTTTTTTGAGTGATGAAAGAAAAAGACAAAGACATAAGCAGCAAAGCATTTCAGATACTTCAAGGCCTTGAGATACTGACTTAATTTCAAATCCTTGAGAGTTGTTTTATTCTGCTATATGTTGTAACAATTCTGTGTTGCAGATTGGATATATGATTATACAGATCAAGGATTTACTGCATAAACTTATAGTTTATACTACTTACATACCTAACACAATTTCAGATGGTCAGAATAGGAAGAATCAAAGTAATCTGGGTTTAACTTTGAAAATCTGTGAAGCAGGTTCAGAGCTCCAAGGCCTTGAGATGTGCCTTGAGCTGCTGACAGTTTTTACAGAACTAAGTTGATTCTTTCTTGCAGGTTGTGATTCTTATTACTATGATTATTCATATACTTATAAGAGTCTTAAACCTGTTTTCATGATTTATATGTATTAGAAGTTATACATGTTAATGTTCTAATCTTTTAACTAGTTTTATCAGAAATTGGATTACCAAACTGTCTTAGCACTGTTATCTTTTTGGATTTTGTTGTTGCTGTGTTTCAATGCTGTTGCAGGGCTGTTAAACGTGCACAAGAAATCTCAACAAACTCCATCAGATATCCACTTAGAGTTGGTTGAATTTCAGTTGAAAATAGAAAGAGGATTTGTAAGAAATAAGATCCTAAAATCTCTCAATTAGTTGCAGCTGTGGATAAAAGAGGCTGTTTTGAAGATTGAAGTGATAGAGAGGCTTGCAGAATACTCAGAAAGGTGTGACAAATTCGTGGGAGATCATTCATTCAAACACATAAGATTTCAAGCTTCAATCCAGATTTCAGAAGATCAAATCAATTCAGTTTCCAAAAGAACACATCCAGGCTTCAACAGCTTATTTCTTCTACTGTGTTCTTCACTTGTACTTTAATCTGTGTATCTTTTGAATATCTTAAACATCCCTTAACCTAGTGGTTGATTGTTCAAGTGAACAACAAGAGGTTCCTGTTAGCTCAACAGTAAGAAGCAGGAACTAGATAGGTTTGGAACCACAAGCTTTATAGGTGTAAGGGAAATCACTTAGGCTTGAAGATCTAGGGTTGTTTCTGTGTGAGTATTAAGAAGTGTTTGCCCAATCGTGGTAGGATTAGATCCCTCAGGAAGATATTAGGTCCATTGGGACTGAACTCTGTAAATTGCTTTGTGTTCTTTACTTTACAGTTTGATTATTATCTGCTGTATACAACTCAAATAAAACTAGGGTTCATAAGCTGTTATAGTTCAAGGCCTTGAAGCTTTCTATTTTGCCTTTGAAAGTTTCAGACAGTTTACTAAAATCTCAAGGCCTTGAGATTTAAGTTTCATACAAAGTTATTATGTTAAACTTTGAGTTTTGCAAAAAGTTTCCATACTCTATTCAACCCCCCCCCCCCTTATAGAGTATTTAGGTACTGTATTTAGTCTACATAACACACTTTCAATTGGTATCAGAGCTTGTGTCACTGTGTTAGATCTAACAATCTGGTGACTATGAGTAATGTAGGAGATGGTGGATTCTCACAAGGAAGGGCAGCCAAAAGACCTCCATTGTTCTGTGGTGATAACTTCATGCACTGGAAGGCATTGATGAAGATGTTCAATATAGATGAAGACATGGAACTATGGTCAATAGTTCAGAATGGTCCTCATGAGTACTACACTACAATTGATGGAGTCAGATGTATCAAATCTGAGGAAAATCTTTCAGTTACTGAACTGGAAAAGGTATCAAAAAATTACAAGGCTATGAATCTGTTATTCTGTGCTCTTAATGCAGATGAGTTCGACAGAGTGTCAAATTGCAAGAGTGCCAAAGAAGTATGGGATAAGCTGGTGGTGACATATAAAGGAACTAGGCAGGTTAAGCAGACCAAAATCAACATACTTCTGAGGCAATATGAGTTATTCAAGATGAACTCAGATGAGACCATCAAGTAGATGTTCAAAAGATTCACTGATGTGGTGAACAATCTTGAGTCATTGGGAAAGAAATTCTCAAATGAAGAGAAGGTCAGAAAGATTCTGAGAAGCTTGCCAAAAGCCAAGTGGGAGCCAAAGACAACAGCCATTGAGGAAGCTCAGGACTTGAGTCTTCTTCAGCTAGATGATCTACAAGGAAAGCTGCTCACTCATGAAATGTCTATGAAGGATGTGGAAGGTGATTTGAGTGAAAACATCAGGAACCTAGAACTTAAGGCAAAAGACAGTGAAAAGTCTCAAAGCCTTGAGACTTAAGATGATCCTGATGATGAAGAGGCTTTAGCATTGATCTCCAAGGCCTTGGCCAGGATTCTCAAGAAGAAAAGAAACTCTGGTAACAGAGCTTACAACAGAGAGAGATCAAGACCCTCAGGCAGCTTGGACTACAAAGGTAAACCTTCATCACAGTCACATAAAACTAAAGTAATGAATTGTTTTGAGTGTGGTGATGCAGATCATTTAGTAAGGGACTGTCCACAAAAGAAGAAGATCAGGAACTTTCAGAAGAAAGACAGTGATAACAGAAGGAAGAAAGCCATGATGGCTTCCTGGAGTGATTCTGATTCATCAAGTGATTCAGACACAGAAGAAGATCAATCAAACTTATGCTTCACGGCAAAGCATGATGAGGAAAATTCATGAGACAGACATATTGAAGATATGGTAAAAAATCTACTTGCTAGTCCTTCTGATGTACTTCCTGAAATTCTCAAAAGCACGTTTTTAAATGAGGAAAGTTATAGAAATGAGATTTATGCTTTAAAGATTAAGATTCATGAGCAGGTAAAAGAAAACCTGGACCTAGTTTTTTCAAACAAAACTGTTGAAGTTTCTAAGAAAAAGCTTGAAAAGGACTTCAAGGTCTTGGACATCAGGTTCAAAGCCTTGAAGGCACAGATAAAAGAGTTTGTTGATCAAAACACTCTTTTGACTGAAAGATATGTTAATCTAAAGACTCATTCTCATAATTTAGAACAACAGATCTGTTCTTTGACTGAGAAACTTCAAGAGTCCAAGAAGGTCCTAGCTAGGTTTAAAGGCTCAGAACATAATCTGAATCTCATTCTTGGAGGAAACCTGAAATCAATGCATAAAAGTGGGATTGGCTATAATATAAATTTTCCAAACAAAGGTCAGACTACTTTTTTCAATTCTGGTGATTGCATACTCACTGCTCCTAGATCATATAATCTATATGCTATGAGTACTAACAGTATTGCAGGTGACAAGCTAAAATGCCTCAAGGCCTTGAAGGAAGATTCAAAGCTTTGGCACAGAAAGGTTGGACATATTAGTATACATACCTTAAATAAACTCATCTCAAATGACATGGTAAGAGGTTTACCATCACAGAAATTTTCAGATGATGAGGTTTGCAAGGCAACAAGGTAAGCAAACCAGAAGCTCATTCAAGCCAAAGAACTTTGTAAGTACTTCTAGACCCTTAGAATTGCTGCATATGGACTTGTGTGGTCCTATGAGAGTTCAGACCCCAAAGGGTAAGAGGTATATGCTTGTTATAATTGATGATTATTCTAGATTTACTTGGGTGATGTTTATTAGAGACAAAACTGAAGCTTTATCTGAATTTTCTAGACTGTGCAAAGAGCTTCAAACTTTGAAAAATTTACCTGTTGCATCTATTAGAAGTGATCATGGTAGGGAGTTTGACCAACTTGACTTTCATTTGTTTTGTGCAAAGCATGACATTTCACACAACTTTTCTGCACCTAGAACTCCAAAGCAAAATGGAGTAGTTGAAAGGAAAAATAGGACACTTGAGGATATGTCCACAACCATGCTTCTTGAAAGTAATTTGCCAAAGTTCTTATGGGCAGAAGCTGTTAACACTGCCAATTATGTGCTGATTAGATGTTTGATTATACCAATCTTGAAAAAGACCCCCTATGAACTGTTAAAGGTAGAAAGCCTACTGTTTCTTATTTCAAACCTTTTGGTTGTATCTGTTTTGTGCATAATAATGGTAGAGACAATCTTGGTATGTTTGATGCTAGAAGTGATGAAGGTGTATTTCTTGGATATTCTCAAACTAGCAAAGCCTATAGAGTTTATAATAGAAAAACCAAGATTGTGGAAGAGAGTATTCATGTAATCTTTGATGAAAGTACTAAGGATTCTCTGAGTGAAAGTTTTGCAGATCTAGATTTAAACAAGCATGAATCAGATGATGATGTTGTGAAAGAAGACAAAGGCAAAACTAATGTGCAGAATCAATCAGCAGAAACTCAAGGCCTTGAACCTCCTGCATAACCAAAATCTCAAAGCCTTGAGACAGAAGCTGAAACTTTCTATGATGCTTCCTCTACTATTTCAAGAACTCAAAGCCTTGAAGGAGAATATTCTTGGGTACCAAGAAATAAGTTTAATTACCTTGAAGACCATCCAGCTGATAACAATATATCAGATCCATCAATTGGAACTCAGACAAGAGGGCAGTTGAAGAACTTGTGTGCTTTTAGTGCTTTTGTATCTTTGATTGAGCCTAAAAATACCAAGGAAGCACTAGAAGATGCAGACTGTATCATTTCAATGCAGAGTTAGCTGAATGAGTTTGAAAGGAACAAAGTATGGAATTTGGTTCCCAGACCTAAAGAGAAATCAGTTACTGGAACCAGATGGGTATTCCGAAACAAGCTTGATGAGAATGGCAAAGTGGTAAGAAATAAAGCTAGATTGGTAGCTCAAGGATATAATCAGGAAGAAGTTATAGATTATGAGGAGACTTTTGCTCCTGTTGCCAGGTTAGAAGCTATTAGAATACTTCTTGGATTTGCATCTCACAATCACATAAAGCTTTATCAAATGGATGTTAAATGTGCTTTTCTGAATGGATATTTACAAGAAGATGTTTCTGTAGCACAACCACCTGGTTTTGAAGATGAAAATTTTCCTGATCATGTTTATAAACAGGACAAAGCTCTTTATGGTTTAAAACAAGCTCCAAGGGCTTGGTATGACAGACTTTCAAAATTTCTACTTGAAAACAATTTCAAAAGAGGCCTAGTTGACAAAACTCTTTTCATTAAACATCATCAAAGTGATTTGTTAGTAGTTCAGATTTATGTAGATGATATTTTATTTGGTGCTACTAATGATGCTCTTTTAAAAGAGTTTTCTAGTCTGATGTGCAGGGAGTTTGAGATGAGCTTGATGGGGGAACTGAATTTCTTTCATGGACTTCATATCTTACAAATGAAGAAAGGAATTTTTGTACATCAACGAAAGTATACCAAGGACTTGTTGAATAAGTACAATACGTCACATTCCAAGGTGCTTAAGACCCTTATGAGTTCATCACTCTCTTTCGACAAAGATTTAAATGGTAAGAATGTGAATCAAAAGGAATACATAGGTATGATTGGATCAGTGTTATATTTAACTGCTAGTAGACCTGATATTATGTTCAGTGTCTGTATGAGTGCTAGATTCCAAGAAGATCCTAAGGAAAGTCAATTAACTGAAGTTAAAAGAATTTTTAGATATTTGAATGGAACCAGAGACTTAGGGCTTTGGTATCCAAGAAGATCTAGTTTTGTGTTGAGTGGCTATTCAGATGCAGATTTTGCAGGATATAAAGTAGACAGGAAAAGTACTTTTAGATGATGTCAATTTCTTGGATCTTCATTGATCAGTTGGCATTCCAAAAAGAAAAACTCTGTAGCATTATCAACTGCAGAAGCTGAATATATTGCAGCTGGTGCTTGCTGTTCACAATTGTTATGGATTGCCTAGCAACTTAGAGATCTTGGCTACAATTTCAGAAATGTGCCTATTCATAGTGACAACACAAGTGCTATTTCAATCTCTAAGAATCCAGTTCAGCACTCAAGGACTAAGCACATAGATGTGAGACATCACTTCCTTAGAGATCATGCATAACAAGGTGATGTTGTTTTAAATTTTATTTCTACTTCAATGCAGATTGCTGATATTTTCACTAAACCTTTGCCAGATGATAGGTTTTCATCTCTAAGGCTTGAATTGGGGATGTTAAACAAGGATGCATTGGTTTAGGGGGAGTATTAGTACTTATATGTGATTATGTGCTGAAATCTCAAAGCCTTGAGATTATACTTTCTGAAGCCTTGAAAGTATAGCTCAAAGCTTTGAAGTTTCTCAAACTGGAGAAAATCTCAAGGCCTTGAGATTGTTCTCCAGGTCTTGCTAATATATGTATTTTTTTAAAAAACAATGGATCATCAAATATTATATCTTATCTTTTTAGATAACTATATAATATTTGAATTACTCAGAGAATTTTCTAAAATATCCCAAAAATATTTTTTCAAGATTCTATTTTGCATGTCGATATAGCAGAGTCCTTTTATGACTCATACTTTTCATCCTACTTAAGCTGATTGTGAGGGCTTTTTCTTCCCATTAACTCTGAATTCTCTACGACTCTACTCTCTCTCTCTCAGTTTCTCTCAATCACATTCTCTTCTCAAAACCCTAAAACCCAAAATGGAGTGCAAATAAGCCAGAATTCAGCAACAGGGAAAGCCCTCTGGCAGATCCAAGAAGAGAGCAAAGAAGAAGGAGAAGATAGTGATTTCTGATTCAGATTCCGAAAACACTCAGAGCTTTCAAGAGGACACTCCTCCTGAAAAGAAGTCCAGAACAGAGAAGGGAGATGAAGGCTCAAGCATTGATCCACAACAGGAAACACATGGTGGCGATCAACCTAGGTCAGAGAAGAAGAAAGGGGGAGAAAAGAAAAAGACTGGTGAAGAGGAAAAGGGGAAACCAACACAAGAAAGCAAGAAGAAACCATCTGAAGGAGAACAAGAAAAGACCAAACCCTCAGAGAAGAAAACTAGGGTTAAGCAGGTTGGTGCTGCAACCAAGAAAGGTTATCAAGGTAAGAATGTACTTCCTACAGATTGGTTTGTTAGTTCAGAGGTTAGAACTGTATGGATGCAAGGTTATGCTTCATCTAAGGTAGCTTTCTGTAGTATGGTTTCTGAAGAATTTTTGGATAAATTGGACATAGACTGCATGAGAAAGTTAAGAGAAACTGCTGTTTGGAAGGTGTTGAATCCTAGTTCAAAGGCCTATCCTAGGTTAACTAGGTTGTTTTATTTGAATTTGGTTTATGAAGGTGATGATAAAATGGTGTTAACTTCAAAAGTGGCTGGAGTGGATTTGAGGTTAGATCATAGGACTTTTGCCAAAATCTTGGGCATTCCGAGGAAATACAATGTTGGAGATTACCCTGATAAAAAGGAATGCCTGGATAAGGCAAAGGAGATGTTTTTTATTGAAGGTGTACCTTCTAGTCTAAGGCAATTGACACACTCTGTGCTCAACTGTGAAGCCAAAATTCTGTTTATAATTCTGATGAGAAGTGTAGTTCCTAGGGAGAACTCAAGGGAGTTAGTGACTGATAAGGTTCTTATTTTGAAGTATCTGATATATCAAGGGTTTGAGATAGACTTGCCAACAGTTGTTATGGAGCATATGATTTATTATGCAACCAGGGCTAGAAACCATCCTCTTCCATATGCCAACCTGTTACCTCTTTTCTTTGAAAACTTTGATGTACCTGTGAAAGGAGAGGAAAAGACTACTGGAGGTTTTGGATTGATTGATGAGACTGCACTTCAGAGGATTGGGGTAGTTCAGACTGGGAAAGGACATTGGAAATTTTATTCAAATTTGACAAAGGAGGAACTTACAGAGAAGGAGTTTGTGAAGCCTAAGGGGACTACATCAGGGAAAGGACAAGCCAATGAGGATTAATCTTTGTTTGTTGAGAAGTTAGAAGATCAGCAGGTTGGGATTGAAGATCTCAGACAATGGTTATTTGACCTGTCAGCTTAATTCAACCAGTTCAAAGGCTTGATGAATGTTATGAATGGAAAGTTGGATGTTGTCATCAAGGGTTTGAATTTGGAGAAGATACCTTCTGCTACTAGTCATGACACCAGTGTGGATTGAGATGAAAGGCTGGGAGATTTTCTGAAGAAGAAAAAGAAGCCAATTCCAGTGGTTCTTACTTCAAAAGATTTGTATGAACAAACTGATGAAGAAGATGCTGGTGAAGACTCAGGAGTTGATGCAGCTACAGAGGGGGATTCAGTACAGGCTAAGAAGAAAGTAGATGAGATAATTCAAGAGGTTGTTGCAGAATTGGAAGCTGAACAAGAAGGCAATCAGTCTGCTGATGATGCTGCAAGTGAATAAGAAGTTGGAGAAGGCTCATAGAAAAGCCAGACATCAAAGAAGAAGTGAAGATCAGAGAATACCAAAGCCATGACCTTCTATTTCTTTCTCCTCTTCTTTTATGTTCTCAAGGCCTTGCATTTTTAGCAATATTTTTGTTTAAGTTTTTTTTTAGAACTCTGAGTAATGATATATCATTCTTCATCCTTATTTGATGAAAGTCAAAAAGGGGGAGAAATTATGTGGTTTTGCAGTATCTTGTGTTTGCAGTATCTGAATAATAATAATAATAATACTAAGTTATTTTGTGGTTTAATAATTAGTTGTGTTTATATCACTGTGGTTATGTGTAAATTTTTGTGTTTACCTGTGGTATATGGTTATCTATCTGGAATTATTGTCTATTGTATCTACATTTTGTGGTTATTTAATTTTCATAATGATTGGCAGGAAAATCTATACAAGACTGTAGGTTTTGTCTTTCATCAAGGGGGAGATTGTTGAATCAAAGACCCTTGAATGTGTTTTGGTTGGTAATTGTTTTGAGTGATAGCCAAAGACAAAGACATAAGCAGCAAAGCATTTCATATACTTCAAGGCCTTGAGATAGACAGAATTTCAAATCCTTGAGAGTTGTTTTATTCTGCTGTATGTTATAACAGTTCTGTGTTGCAGATTGGATATCTGATTATACAGATCAAGGATTTACTGCATAAACTTATAGTTTATACTATTTACATATCTAACACAATTACAGATGGTCAGAACAGGAAGAATCAAAGTTATCTGGGTTTAACTTTGAAAATCTTTGAAGCAGGTTCAGAGCTCCAAGGCCTTGAGATGTGCCTTGAGTTGCTGACATTTTTTACAGAACTAAGTTGATTCTTTCTTGCAGGTTGTGATTCTTATTTCTGTGATTATTCATTGAATTCTAAGAGTCTTAAACCTGTTTTCATGATTTATATGTATTAGAAGTTATACAGGTTAATGTTCTTATCTTTTAACCAGTTTTATTAGAAACTGGATTACCAAACTGTCTTAGCACTGTTATCTTTTTGAATTTTGTTGTTTATGTGTTTCAATGCTGTTGCAGAGCTGTTAAACGTGCAGGAGCAATCTCAACAAACTCCAACGGATATCCACTTAGAGCTGTTTGAATTTCAGTTGAAAACAGAAAGAGGATTTGTAGGAACTGAGATCCTAAAATCTCTCAATCAGTTGCAGTTGTGGATAAAAGAGGCTGGTTTGAATTTTGATGTGATAGAGAGGCTTGCAGAATAATCAGAAAGGTGTGACAAATTCGTGGGATATCATTGATTCAAACACACAAGAATTCAAGATTCAATCCATATTTCAGAAGATCAAATCAATCCAGTTTCCAGAAGAACACATCCGGCTTCAACAGCTTATTTCTTCTACTGTTTTATTCACTTTTACTTTAATCTGTGTATCTTTTGATTATCTTAAACCTCACTTCACCTAGTGGTTTGTTGTTCAAGTTAACAACAAGAGGTTCTTGTTAGCTCAATAGTTAGTAGCTGGAACTAGATAGGTTTGGAACCACAAGCTGTATAGGTGTAAGGGAAATCACTTAGGCTTGAAGATCTAGGGTTGTTTCTGTGTGAGTAATAAGAAGTGTTTGCCCAATCCAGGTGGGATTAGATCCCTCAGGCAAATATTAGGTCCATTGGGACAGAACTTTGTAAATTGCTTTGTGTTCCTTACTTTACATTTTGATTATTATCTGCTGCATACAACTCAAATCAAACTAGGGTTCATAAGCTGTTATAGTTCAAGGCCTTGAAGCTTTTTATTTTTCCTTTAAAGTTTCAGACAGTTGACTAAAATCTCAAGGCCTTGAGATTTGAGTTTCACACAAAGTTATTTTGTTAAACTTTGAGTTTTGCAAAAAGTTTCCATACTCTATTCAACCCCCCCCCCCCACCCTTCTAGAGTATTTAGGTCCTGTATTTAGTCTACATTACACACTTTCAATTGGTATCAGAGCTTGTGTCACTTTTTAAGATCTAACAATCTGGTGACTATGAGTAATGTAGGAGATGGTGGATTCTCACAAGGAAGGGCAGCCAACAAACCTCCATTGTTCTGTGGTGATAACTTCATTCACTCGAAGGCATTGATGAAGATGTTCATCATAGATCAATACATGGAACTATGGTCAATAGTTCAGAATGGTTCTCATGAGTAATACACTACAATTGATGGAGTTAGATGTATCAAATCTAAGAAAAAATCATTCAGTTACTGAACTGGAAAAGGTATCAAAAAATTACAAGGCTATGAATCTGTTATACTGTGCTCTTAATTCAGATGAGTTCGACAGAGTGTCAAATTGCAAGAGTGCCAAAGAAGTATGGGATAAACTGGTGGTGACATATGAAGGAACTAGCCAGGTTAAGCAGACCAAAATCAACATACTTCTGAGGAAATATGAGTTGTTCAAGATGAACTTAGATGAGACCATCAAGTAGATGTTCAAAAGATTCACTGATGTGGTGAACAATCTTGAGTCATTGGGAAAGAAATTATCAAATGAATAGAAGGTTAGAAAGATTCTGAGAAGTTTGCCGAAATCCAAGTGGGAGACAAAGACAACAGCCATTGAGGAAGCTCAGGACTTGAGTCTTCTTCAGCTAGATGATCTACAAGGAAAGCTGCTCACTAATGAAATGTCTATGAAGGATGTGGAAGGTGATTTGAGTGAAAACATCAGGAACCTAGCACTTAAGTCAAAAGACAGTGTAAAGTCTCAAAGCCTTGAGACTGAATATGAGCCTGATGATGAAGAGGCTTTAGCATTGATCTCCAAGGCCTTGGCCAGGATTCTCAAGAAGAAAAGAAACTCTGGTAACAGAGATTACAATAGAGAGAGATCAAGACCCTCAGGCAGCAAAGACTACAAAGGTAAACCTTCATCACAGTTACATAAAACTAAAGTAATGAATTGTTTTGAGTGTGGTGATGCAGATCATTTAGTAAGGGACTGTCGCACAAAAGAAGAAGAACAGAAACTTTCAGAAGAAAGACAGTGAAAATAGAAGGAAGAAAGCCATGATGGCTTCCTGGAGTGATTCTGACTCATCAAGTGACTCAGACACAGAAGAAGATCAAGCAAACTTATGCTTCATGGCAAAGCATGATGAGGAAAATTCATCAGACAGACATATTGAAGATATGGTAAAAAATCTACTTGCTAGTCCTTCTGATGTACTTCCTGAAATTCTTAAAAGCATGTTTTTAAATGAGGAAAGTTATAGAAATGAGATTTCTGCTTTAAAGATTAAGATTCATGAGCAGGTAAAAGAAACGCTTGACCTAGTTTTTTCAAACAAAACGGTTGAAGTTTCAAAGACAAAGCTTGAAAAGGACTTCAAGGTCTTGGACAGCAGGTTCAAAGCCTTGAAGGAACAGATAAAAGAGGTTGTTGATCAAAAAACTCTTTTGACTGAAAGATATGTTGATCTAATGACTCATTCTGAGAATTTAGAACAACAGATCTGTTCTTTGACTGAGAAACTTCAAGAGTCCAAGACGGTCCTAGCTAGGTTTACAGGCTCAGAACATAATATGAATCTCATTCTTGGAGGAAGTATGAAATCAATGCATAAAAGTGGGATTGGCTATCATCCAGATTTTCCAAAGAAAGGCCAAACTACTTTTGTCAAATCTGGTAGCAGATAATTTCTAAAATGTCATTACTGTGCAAAAATTGGTCATGTGAGATTAACTGTCCCTTAAGAAGATCAGAACCTCACATTATGAGGAATACTTATCCTTATCAGCTTAAGGGACAGGTTAGGCAGATTTAGGTTCCAAAAGGAATTAGGCCACCAAACATGGCTGATTCTAAGTATGACTCAAAGTTCTGCACTTGGTCTAACAGCCTGTTGAGGCATTGATTTGTTCTTTGCAAAATGTCACCAAGGCCTTGATAGATCAGAAATGGATATTAGACAGTGGATGTTCCAGACATATGAGTGGAAAGAAGTCTCTCTTTACTGAACTTACAGAAAAATATGGAGGAACACTCACACTTGGTGACAAAGAAAAATGCAATATCATTGGTATAGGTAGTATTGGTAATACTTCTACTAATTCTACATCTGATGTTTATCTGGTAGATGTACTTAAGTATAATCTGCTTAGTATCTCTCAGTTATGTGATAAAGGTTATAAGGCTATTTTTGACAAGGAGAAATGTGTGGTGCAAGATGAAAAATATGGTGATTGCATACTCACTGCTCTTAGATCATATAATCTATATGCTATGAGTACTAACAATATTGCAGGTGACAAGCTAAAATGCCTAAAGGCCTTAAAGGAAGATTCAAAGCTTTGGCACAGAAAGCTTTGGCATATTAGTATACATACCTTAAATAAACTCATCTCAAAGGACTTGGTAAGAGGTTTACCATCATAGAAATTTTCAGATGATGAGGTTTGCAAGGCATGTGTACAAGGTAAGCAAACCAGAAGCTCATTCAAGCCAAAGAACTTTGTAAGTACTTCTAGACCCTTAGAATTGCTGCATATGGACTTGTGTGGTCCTATGAGAGTTCAGACCCCAAAAGGTAAGAGGTATATGCTTGTTATAATTGATGATTATTCTAGATTTACTTGGGTGATGTTTATTAGAGACAAAACTGAAGATTTATCTGAATTTTCCAGACTGTGCAAAGAGCTTCAAACTTTGAAAAATTTACCTGTTGCATCTATTAGAAGGATCATGGTAGGGAGTTTGATCAACTTGACTTTGATTTGTTTTGTGCAAAGCATGGTATTTCACACAACTTTTCTGCACCTAGAACTCCACAGCAAAATGGAGTAGTTGAAAGGACAAATAGGACACTTGAGGATATGTCCAGAATTATGCTTCTTGAAAGTAATTTGCCAAAGTTCTTATGGGCAGAAGCTGTTAACACTGCCAATTATGTGCTGAATAGATGTTTGATTAGACCTATCTTGAAAAAGACCCCCTATGAACTGTCTAAAGGTAGAAAGCCTATTGTTTCTTATTTCAAACCTTTTGTTTGTATCTGTTTTGTGCATAATAATGGTAGAGACAATCTTGGTAAGTTTGATGCTAGAAGTGATGAAGGTGTATTTCTTGGATATTCTCAAACTAGCAAAGCCTATAGAGTTTATAATAGAAAAACAAAGATTGTGGAAGAGAGTATTCATGTAATCTTTGATGAAAGTACTAAGGATTCTCTGAGTGAAAGTTTTGCAGATCTAGATTTGCACAAGCATGAATCAGATGATGATGCTGTGAAAGAAGACAAAGGAAAAACTAATGTGCAGAATTAATCAGCAGAATCTCAAGGCCTTGAACCTCCTGCAGAACCGAAATCTCAAAGCCTTGAGACAGAAGCTGAAAATTTTTATGATGCTCCCTCTACTATTTCAAGAACTCGAAGCCTTGAAGGAGAATATTCTTGGGTACCAAGAAATAAGTTTAAGTACCTTGCAGACCATCCATCTGATAACATTATATCAGATCCATCAATTGGAACTCAGACAAGAGGGCAGTTGAAGAACTTGTGTGCTTTTAGTGCTTTTGTATCTTTGATTGAGCCTAAAAATACCAAGGAAGCACTAGAAGATGCAGACTGGATCATTGCAATTCAGAGTGAGCTGAATGAGTTTGAAAGGAACAAAGTATGGAATCTGGTTCCCGGAGCTAAAGAGAAATCAGTTATTGGAACCAGATGGGTATTCAGAAACAAGCTTGATGAGAATGGCAAAGTGGTAAGAAATAAAGCTAGATTGGTAGCTCACGGATATAATCAGGAAAAAGGTACAGATTATGAGGAGACTTTTGCACCTGTTGTCAGGTTAGAAGCTATTAGAATACTTCTTGCATTTGCATCTCACAATCACATAAAGCTTTATCAAATTGATGTTAAATGTGCTTTTCTGAATGGATATTTACAAGAAGATTTTTTTATAGCACAACCACCTGGTTTTGAAGATGAAATTTTTTCCTGATCATGTTTATAAACTGGACAAATCTCTTTATGGTTTAAAACAAGCTCCAAGGGCTTGGTATGACAGACTTTCAAAATTTCTACTTGAAAACAATTTCAAAAGAGGCCTAGTTGACAAAACTCTTTTCATTAAACATCATCAAAGTGATTTGTTAGTAGTTCAGATTTATGTAGATGATATTTTATTTGGTTCTACTAATGATGCTCTTTTAAAAGAGTTTTCTAGTCTATGTGCAGGGAGTTTGAGATGAGCTTAATGAGTGAACTGAATTTCTTTCTTGGACTTCATATCTTACAAATGAAGAAAGGAATTTTTGTACGTCATGGAAAGTATACCAAGGACTTATTAAATAAGTACAATATGTCACAGTCCAAGGTGCTTAAGACCCCTATGAGTTCATCACTCTCTTTAGACAAAGATTCAAATGGTAAGAGTGTGAATCAAAAGGAATACAGAGGTATGATTGCATCACTGTTATATTTAACTGCTAGTAGACCTGATATTATGTTCAGTGTTTGTATGTGTGCTAGATTCCAATAAGATCCTAAGGAAAGTCATATAACTGCAGTTAAAAGAATTTTTAGATATTTGAATGGAACCAGAGACTTAGGGATTTGGTATCCAAGAAGATCAAATTTTATGTTGAGTGGCTATTTAGATGCAGATTTTGCAGGATATAAAGTAGACAGGAAAAGTACTTCTGGATGCTGTCAATTTCTTGGATCTACATTGATCAGTTGGCATTCCAAAAAGCAAAATTCTGTAGCATTATCAACTGCAGAAGCTGAATATATTGCAGCTGGTGCTTGCTGTTCACAAGTGTTATGGATTGCTCAGCAACTTAGAGATCTTGGCTACAATTTCAGAAATGTGCCTATTCATTGTGAAAACACAAGTTCTATTTCAATCTCTAAGAATCCAGTTCAGCACTAAAGGACTAAGCACATAGATGTGAGACATCACTTCCTTAGAGATCATGCAGAAAAAGGTGTGTTGTTTTAAATTTTATTTCTACTTCAATGCAGATTGGTGATATTTTAACTAAACCTTTGCCAGATGATAGGTTTTCATCTCTAAGGCTTGAGTTGGGGATGTTAAACAAGGATGCATTGGTTTAGGGGCAGTATTAGTACTTATATGTGATTATGTGCTGACATCTCAAAGCCTTGAGATTATACTTTCTGAAGCCTTGAAAGTATAGCTCAAAGCTTTGAAGTTTCTCAAACTGCAGAAAATCTCAAGGCCTTGAGATTGTTCTCCTGGTCTTGCTAATATCTGTAATTTTCTTTAAAAAAATGGATCATAAAATATTATATCTTATATTGTTAGATAACTGTATAATATTTGAATTACTCAGAGAATTTTCTAAAATATCCCAAAAATATTTTTTCAAGATTCTATTTTGCATGTTGATATAGCAGAGTCCTTTTATAACTCATACGACTCTACTCTCTCTCTCTCAGTTTCTCTCAATCACATTCTCTTCTCAAAACCCTAAAACCCAAAATGGAGTGCAAATAAGCCAGAATTCAGCAACAGGGAAAGCCCTCTGGCAGATCCAAGAAGAGAGCAAATAAGAAGGAGAAGATAGTGATTTCTGATTCAGATTCAGAAAACACTCAGAGCTTGCATGAGGACACTCCTCCTGAAAAGTAGTCCAGAACAGAGAAGGGATATGAAGGCTCAAGCATTGATCCACAACAGGAAACACATGGTGGCGATCAACCTAGGTCAGAGAAGAAGAAAGGGGGAGAAAAGAAAAAGACTGGTGAAGAGGAAAAGGGGAAACCAGCACAAGAAAGCAAGAAGAAACCATCTGAAGGAGAACAAGAAAAGATCAAACCCTCAGAGAAGAAAACTAGGGTTAAGCAGGTTGCTGCTGCAACCAAGAAAGGTTATCAAGGTAAGAATGTACTTCCTACAGATTGGTTTGTTAGTTCAGAGGTTAGAACTGTATGGATGCAAGGTTATGCTTCATCTAAGGTAGCTTTCTATAGTATGGTTTCTGAAGAATTGTTGGATAAATTGGACATAGACTGCATGAGAAAGTTAAGAGAAACTGATGTTTGGAAGGTGTTGAATCCTAGTTCAAAGGCCTATCCTAGGTTAACTAGGTTGTTTTATTTGAATTTGGTTTCTGAAGGTGATGATAAAATGGTGTTAACTTCAAAAGAGGCTGGAGTGGATTTGAGGTTAGATCATAGGACTTTTGCAAAAGTCTTGGGCATTCCTAGGAAATACAATGTTGGAGATTACCCTGATAGGAAGGAATGTCTGGATAAGGCAAAGGAGATGTTTTTTATTGAAGGTGTACCTTCTGGTCCAAAGCAGTTGACACACTTTGTGCTCAACTGTGAAGCCAAAATTCTTTTTACAATTCAGATGAGAAGTGTAGTTCCTAGGGAGAACTCAAGGGAGTTAGTGACTGATAAGGATCTTATTTTGATGTATCTGATATCTCAAGGGTTTGAGATAGACTTGCCAACAGTTGTTATGGAGCATATGATCTATTGTGCAACAAGGACTAGAAACCATCCTCTTCCATATGACGTTACCTCTTTTCTATGCATACTTTGATGTACCTGTGAAAGGAGAGGAAACGATTACTGGAGGTTTTGGGTCAATTGATGAGACTGCACTTCAGAGGATTGAGGTAGTTTAGACTGGGAATGGACATTGGAAATTTTATTCAGATTTGTCAAAGGAGGAACTTGTAGAGAAGGAGTTTGTGAAGCCTAAGGGGACTAAATCAGTGAAAGGACAAGCCAATGAGTATTACTCTTTGTTGGTTGAGAAGTTAGAAGATCAGCAGGTTGAGATTGAAGATCTCAGACAAAGGTTATTTGACCTGTCAACTGAATTCAACCAGTTCAAAGGCTTGATGAATGTTATGAATGGAAAGCTGGATGTTGTCATCAAGGGTTTGAATTTGGAGAAGATACCTTCTGCTACTAGTCATGACACCAGTGTGGATTTAGATGAAAGGCTGGGAGATTTTCTAGAAGAAGAAAAAGAAGCCAATTCCAGTGGTGCTTACTTCAAAAGATTTGTATGAACAAACTGATGAAGAAGATGTTGTTGAAGAGACAGATGTTGATGCAGCTACAGAGGGGGATTCAGTACAGGCTAAGAAGAAAGTAGATGAGATAATTCAAGAGGTTGTTGCTGAAGTGGAAGCTGAACAAGAAGGTAATCAGTCAGCTGATGATGCTGCAAGTGAAGAAGATGTTGGAGAAGGCTCAGAGAAAGGCCAGACATCAAAGAAGAAGTGAAGATTAGAGATGCCAAAGCCTTAACCTTCTATTTCTTTCTCTTCTTCTTTTTTGTTCTCAAGGCCTTGACTTTTTAGCAATATTTTTGTTTAAGTTTTTTTTTTTAGAACTCTGAGTAATGATCCAACATTTCTTCATCCTTATTTTATGAAAGTCAAAAAGGGGGAGAAATTGTGGTTTTCCAGTATCTTGTGTTTGCAGTATCTGAATAATAATAACACTTAGTTGTTTTGTTGTTTAATAATTAGTTGTGTTTATATCACTATGGTTATGTGTAAATTTTTGTGTTTACCTGTGGTATATGGTTATCTATCTGGCATTATTGTCTATTGTATCTATATTTTGTGGTTATCTAATTTTCATAATGAGTGGCAGGAAAATCTATACAAGACTGTAGGTTTTGTCTTTCATCAAGGGGGAGATTGTTGAATCAAAGACCCTTGAATGTGTTTTGGTTGGTAATTGTTTTGAGTGATCAAAGACAAAGACAAAGACATAAGCAGCAGAGCATTTCAAATACTTCAAGGCCTTGAGATACTGACAGAATTTCAAAGCCTTGAGAGTTGTTTTATTCTGCTATATGTTCTAACAGTTCTGTGTTGCAGATTGGATATCTGATTATACAGATTAAGGATTTACTTCATAAACTTATATTATATACTATTTACATATCTAACACAATTGCAGATGGTCAGAACACGAAGAATCAAAGTTATCTGGGTTTAACTTTGAAAATTTGTCAAACAGGTTGAGAGCTCCAAGGCCTTGAGATGTGCCTTGAGCTGCTGACAGTTTTTACAAAACTAATTTGATTCTTTCATGCAGGTTGTGATTCTTATTACTGTGATTATTCATTGACTTCTAAGAGTCTTAAATCTGTTTTCATGATTTATATGTATTAGAAGTTATACAGGTTAATGTTCTAATCTTTTAACCAGTTTTATCAGAAACTGGATTACCAAACAGTCTTAGCACTGTTATCTTTTTGGATTTTGTTGTTGCTATATTCCAATGGTGTTGCAGGCTGTTAAACATGCAGGAGAAATCTCAAAAAACTCCAACGGATATCCACTTAGAGCTGTTTGAATTTCAGTTGAAAACAGAAAGAGTATTTGTAGGAACTGAGATCCTAAAATCTCTCAATCAGTTGCAGTTGTGGATAAAAGAGGTTGGTTTGAATTTTTAGTTGATAGAGAGGCTTGCATAATACTCAGAAAGGTGTGACAAATTCGCGGGAGATCATTCATTCAAACACACAAGAATTCAAGCTTCAATCCAGATTTCAGAAGATCAAATCAATCAAGTTTCCAGAAGAACACATCCAGGCTTCAACAGCTTATTTCTTATACTGTGTTCTTCACTTGTACTTTAATCTATGTATCTTTTGATTATCTTAAACCTCACTTAACCTAGTGGTTGGTTGTTCAAGTGAACAACAAGAGGTTCTTGTTAGCTCAACAGTTAGTAGCTGGAACTAGATAGGTTTGGAACCACAAGTTGTATAGGTGTAAGGGAAATCACTTAGGCTTGAAGATCTAGGGCTGTTTCTGTGTGAGTAACAAGAAGTGTTTGCCCAATTCTGGTGGGATTACATCCCTGAGGCAGAGATTAGGTCCATTGGGACTGAACTCTGTAAATTGCTTTGTGTTCTTTACTTTATAGTTTGATTATTCTCTGCTGCATACAACTCAAATCAAACTAGGGTTCATAAGTTTTTATAGTTCAAGGCCTTGAAGCTTTCTATTTTGCCTTTAAAAGTTTTAGACAGTGTACTAAAATCTCAAAGCCTTGAGATTTGAGTTTCACACAAAGTTATTCTGTTAAACTTTGAGTTTTGCAAAAAGTTTCCATACTCTATTCAACCCCCCCCCCCTTCTAGAGTGTTTAGGTCCTGTATTTAGTCTACATTACACACTTTCAAAGTTTTATATAGACTCCATAAGGGACTCCTCAGTTCCTTAGCTAAGTCAGCAATGCCTTGGAAACGGGTAAGAATCAATTACTTTAGTCTAAAAAATGGGTAAAAATCAATTACCCTACTAAAGGCTGACGATACAGTAGCACGCGCTAATTAATGACAGAAGTTCATAATAAGGATGGGGCCTCCAAGGAAATCGTGCTTATCTAATAAATTAATAGCACAAAAATCAAGGAAATTACGTCAGCGTAAGACGTCATAATTGATATGCATAAAGATACGACTACAAAATCAACATAAGGGCAAAACGGGACATGAAGTTTCAAATGTTTGAAAAGAAAGGGGGAGAAACACTAGAATTACAATAATGTTTTTCTCTAAAATAAATCCTTGATTAGAGGATCTTCTGGAGAAAACAAGAGCGATGTCTCTTTTGCTTGGTTCACTTCTTGGTTCAACTTTTCATACTTGACCTTCATCGCGTGGAAGAGGGTGGCAGCTTCTTCAGCCATCTTCCTTTGTTCCTCCAATTTACGCCTCTCAGATGCGAGGTTATGGTATCCATATTTCAGGCTTACAGATGCGAGGATTTGAGTGACTCTGTTGAGCAGAAAACCGAAGTCTAATCTGCCTTGAGCCTTAGCTTGAAGACCCCTGCATGTGCTATAAAGCAACCGTGCGCTATCAGGTGAAATGGTTGTGGGGGTAGCCGCAGACAGTTTCTCCAAAATCCTGATGGCTTCAGTCAAGAAAAGTCTTTTGTCAAAAGGCTCTAGCTCCAGAGTTCTCGCAAATGACCATGGGTATGAAAGGCGCATCCTTGTGAGCCAATCCACATCGGGTTGTCTCATCCCTGGCAAAGAATGATAAGTTTAGGAGGTATAAAATGGCCAAACAAAAGCATAGAATGCGACATATGGCAACATACATGTTCCTTCAAGGATCTCACGCAAAGAGGGAATGCGCACCACTGGAAAAGCTGAAGCATGTCCTCGCTGCATTGCTTGCATGTCAGCTTCAACTTTGCGCTCATAATAGTTGGCAGGGATAGTATAAGTTGCGGCAAGTGTGAGGGCAGCTCCCACTTCTGAAACCCAAAAGCTCCATGCAGGGGGGACTTGTAAAATTTATACCTCAGTGGAAGGGATAGTAGGGCCTTGTTGAGGCTCAAAGGCATTCACAGGAGTGGCATCATTTGAAGAAGTATGTGGAATAATTTCAGCAACGACTGTGGCTTCTGCTTGCTTAAGAACTTCTTCAGCCGCGAGAGGTTCTTGTGGCTCAGGTGCATCCATTAGAACATCGACATTTTCATGCGATGCTATGTCTTCCATGACCTGTTCATTTTCATGAACTCCAGCTCCAGCATCCTCCGCTTCCATCTCCTAAACTTTAGCATCTTCTTCCCTTAACCCAGTGTCAGCTTCGACATCATCGGATACCTCGATAATGTCCTCCATAGGTTCTCCTGCATACTCAGTAGCCACGATAGGTTTCTCAATATGCGAGCTTCGCTCTGGGGCATGAGATGTAGGAAGCCGATTTCTCTGCTCCAGCATGTCCTCATCAGGGTTGCTAACACCCGCCTCGCCGATTACCTATCTTGCAGCTGAAACGTTATCAGTAGAGCCCTGTGCGATGACAGCATCACCTGCAAGACAAGACGGGAAAATGTTGAGGTAAACTTGCGTTATAAATAATGTTTTATTCTGTTAGATCAAAAGCGAGCACCTCCACACTTAGGTGGGATCGCAGCTCCGTCATCATATGTTAAAGATGCGACACCATATCCTACAAGAGTATCTTCATTTATCACATCTTTAAAGTGAGCATGACCTGGTGGTACGAAGAAACTCGTTACAATAGGGAATCGATCACCAAGCCTGGTTCAGAAACATTGTTTGAATGATTACCTGAAGGTTCGCCACATTTTCAAACTAGCCATCGGCGAATATCATCTTTTGATAAGCCATGATTTAATGCACCAATAATTACTTCTTGATAAGTCACAACAAGGTTAAAAATCTCACCTTCCTTGCCGCGTGCGATTTCCTCAAAGTCCTCTTGAGCATGTTCCAAGGCAGCCACGCCTGTGCTATCAGCATGATGTTCTTCCAGAATTCTCCTTTTCATGAGCTCGATGTCATCTTCCTCGGCTTTCTCCTTCTCTCTTTTGCCTCAGCAGCCATTTTCTTAGACTCAGCAATGATAACTTCGTCTATAGCCTTGCTAGAAACGTCAGAGCGAGAACCTTTGCTCTTTTTCTTCTCCTTGGCCAGAAGGCCACTGATGGTCTCTGTGTCATCATCTGCGAAAGAAAATTGATAAAAAACTATTGCAAAAACTAAAGTGCGAGGAAGACAAGTTCATTCAAGATACCTTCTGAGCTTTATTCTCTTATCTCATCTCTTTCTTCTTCTTCTCTTTCGATTTCTTCTCTTTCCTCTTCTTCACCTTGTTCTCTCACTTCTCTTCCTTCGTCTTCCTCTTCCTCTTCTCCCTGACCAAAAGGGATGAAGGTCTCAACCGCAAGATCGTTCCGTGTCTTGCCCAGCATGCGAACTTTTCCTTTGTCCTTGGAAGGAAGAGACTTCGCAGGAGACGGAGCTGGAGCATTTCTAGGAGGCGAAGAAATCACAATTCCTTTCTTCTTTTGCTTTTTGGCCTTCGGGGCAACCTCTGCATCCATATCAGCGTCATTGTGTATCAGCGAGCGAGCAAACACGTCCATTTCCTCGCCTATCCGAGCCTCTACCTGGGGATCCAGTCCCATTACCACAGGAATTTCCTTTTCTTGCCTTCTTGCGGCAACAATAGAGTTGATTAGCGACGCGGAGCGCTCTCCAGATGCGAACCTCCTCAGATAGCACTGAAAAAGAAAATGTGGTGTAAGTTTCAGCGTGCTAAAGAAAGAAGTCTTTTAAGAATAAAGGAAAGCAGTTTACCTTCGCAAAATCTTCGCTATACTTGATTACATGCGAAATTCCACCCCTAACAGCAGTCATTTTCTCCTCAAGAATAGTGGTTGGCACAAGTGATTGTCAGTATCAAGCAAGGAATAAAAACCATATTAGGAATCATCCAGGCTGCAATTAGGGTGGAATGGAAAAGTATTCCTTTTAATTGTAGGAGCTTTACTGGGACGAGGAGTCGAGTGTGTATCAAATCTGGCCAGCTGAGCAGTCCAGTAAGCGATCCAATTCTTGGTAAGGCGACCTACACGACTCCCCGAAGGTTGGAAGAAAGGCAAGTTGCTCAGAAGGATCGTTTTACATTTAGTTACCAGCAGCCGCATGTAGCAATTCCTTTTGATTGACTTAGGCCAAATCGAAGGTGCCACTGCATCAAAACCAAACTGAGGAGAGACGCGAGTTGGGTCAACATCGACTGTTATCTGCTCATATCTGGGAGTTATCTTAGAAACATTTTCGGCAAGGGCAGGAAGGGAACCTCTCAAGCACCAGCAGAAGAATTTTCGGTAGCGATCATGTCCTTCAAGAAGGAGTTCTTCTGAGTAGGAACCATCTCTACTAGGGTACAGCTTCAGAAACCGTCGCACATTTTCAATGCGCGTAGCGTAAGGCCTGGCTGTAAACTTTCTCCGATCATCGCATATCATACTCCATGTACACTTGGGAATATTGCTCTTGTACCATCGAGCAGCTCTCCCACTAGGAAGTGCATTCTGCGCACCTGGAACGCTCCATTAACTGGGCCTAGAAGGAAAAGGAGCGTAAGAAGGCCACCTTTCGAAAACCCACATGGTAAGAAATGAAATGTTGACAAAGGTCAACACATCAAGACGACCACGTGACTCATCAATCGCGACCACCAGCTGGTCCAACCGATGATATAGGGTGCCTAGTACTAGAGGCCCAAGTGCGACTTTCTGGCCGAGGGTTAACTTAACAGCAAGGGGCAGAACATGATAGAAGACCCCATCATGAGGGTGACCGTCAATCAAATACCTCGACAACCAGGCACAGGGAAAGCCACAGAGAGTCAGATGATACCCCTTTCCCTCTATATAATTCTTCGCTTCTGGGTCATTTCCAGTATTTCTTTGGTGATCTTACTATTCGCATAGTCGCGAAAGATGTATTGCACCCACTTTCCCCAAGTGTTCTTTGCAGAGGTTTCAACTAGCTTCCATTCAGGAAGTACTTCCGTAGATGTCCACCGAGTAGAAATTTTCTTCACCTCGGTCAAACACTCCTCCATCTGCGCATACAGAGTAAGCTCTGGACCAGGTTTCAAGGCTCTTAAGGGATCCACATCGCCCATAGGAGAAATATCATATAAAATTTGAACATATTCCAAAGTGGGGGAGGCCTCATATTTAGCAAAGTGAAAAGTATGGGTCGCAGGTGAGTAGCGAGAGAGAAGGTTTAGAAGCATGGTCTGATCCAGCTTTACGGCAGCGCCCTTCATAGCCCTAACAGCGAAATAAATCCCAGCATCGTCTAGTGTGATAGCATGGTGAACTAGTACATGGTCAATCTGTAGGGTTTTGCTTCATGGATGCGCAACGGAAACAAAATAAACCATGCAAAACCCTCCAAGGATCACAAGTCAAGAGACATAAAGATGGTAAAGGAAGAAATCAATTAACACACCTTAGGGTTCTCCTTTGATGACTTCAAACGCAAATTGTGTCACGTTCTCTGTAGTTGATCCACGCCTAGAGTTCATTTCTAGATCTTCCAATCCTTGGTGCTAGCCCGGAAAGAGGAAGGGGAAAAAGAATCACGTAAAACGAGATCGAAACAAGGATTTTTCGGCCTCCTTGTGGGCCGACGGGGACGGGCGGCGAGCAAGGGGGCGGCTGCTCCTTTTGCTTGCTTTCTCTATCCTTTTGTTCTCTCACACTCAAGTTATGATCAATAATGACATAAGTGTGGGAAGGAAGGAAGGAGTGTCCTTTATATAGTCCAACAAATCCTTGCCAACAACCTAAAGGACTTAGTCTAGTCCTACTAGAATTCAATTTAGTCCCTTCCTTGCAAATTAGTCCCTAGTAAGTTTGCAAGGTATTGAAAAGTGATCCTTATAATTAATTAATCCAATTAATTAATTCCCAAATCTAGTTCAACTCTATATAGCGTGTGACCCCATAGGTTCTATCTAGTTGGTAGCAATAATTTGCTAATATGGAGAGGTTTCTAGCAAAACATCCATTCTAGCCAACTAATAGAATAGTCATCTTGACAAACCTTGTACAAGTAATTGTCTCATCCCCTTGTCTCCATATCCAGATTGGACACGAGACATAGAAGTCACACTCGTATATCCAATCCACAGTTTCTCGATCCATGGGAATAGCCTTATTCGTGCAAATAACATCAATATCCCATATTGATTTATTTGAGGCTGGCCAGACATTCCATAAGCACTATCCCTCGAGTGGCCTAGGATATTTGCTCCCGTTATGAGGGAGGGACAAATTCTATCTACGTCCACTACGATCTCTAAGCTTGCTTCTTATTGTATCCGGTACACGCCTTTATAACTACCCAGTTACGGTGTAGCGTTTAATGCTACCAAAATCACAATAATCCACAACTAGAATATCTAGAGACTTCAAGTATAAGGATGACAATACAATTGCACCGCGAGAAGCACTTGTGACTCAACATAACGTGTATGTAGCCTTCTAGGAGATGGGTCAATCCAGTGCGCCATTACCCTTAATGCACACATATGTGTTGGATCATGATAACTCAATATCAATCCAACCCCATACTTGTCTATAGATGATTGTCCCATTAATCATTATACTGGACTAGGGATATTTAAGATAAACAACACAATTGTAAATCTAAGTACTTCATTATATTAAATATCCAATGAATTTTCTAGCCACAAATAAATTCATACTAAACTAGATTGCCTCTAGGGCATATATTCCAACAGTCTCCCACTTTCACTAGAGCCAATCTGGCGCATCTCGTATGCCCATACTCCTAGTGTGCCCTTCATGCTTCCACTGCGTGAGCGGCTTTGTAAGCGGGTCTGACAGATTCTCATCTGTAGGAATCTTGCATATCCGAACGTCTCCTCTATCGATAATATCTCGAATCAGATGGAACTTCCTGAGCACGTGCCTGGATTTCTGGTGCGACCTGGGTTCCTTCAATTGCGCGATCGCCCCAGTGTTGTCACAGTACAACTCAACTGGATCCGCAATGCTTGGAACCACACCAAGTTCAGAAACAAACTTTCTGATCCAAACAGCTTCCTTTGCTGCGCCATTTGCAGCAATGTACTTTGCCTCTGTTGTAGAATCAGCCACCGTCTCTTGCTTGGAACTCTTCCAGCTCACCGCTCCTCCATTCAGGCAAAACACATATCTCGACTGTGATCTAAAGTCATCTATGTCATTTTGGAAGCTTGCATCAGTGTAACCCCTTACACGTAACTCTTCCTCACCGCCAAATATCAAGAAAGCATCCTAAGTTCTTCTCAAGTACTTTAGGATGTTCTTGACTGCAATCCAGTGACTCTCACCTGGATTGGATTGGTATCTGCTTGTCATATTCAAGGCATATGACACATCTGGTCTAGTACATAACATGGCGTACATGATAGATCCTATGGCCGAGGCATAGGGAATTCTACTCATGCGTTTCTTCTCAATCTCATTGGACGGACAACCACTCTTCGAAAGAGTGATTCCGTGTGACATGGGCAAGAATCCCTTCTTGGAATCTTACATGTTGAACCGTTTCAACACCTTGTCAATATATATACTTTGACTTAGGCCTAGCAGTCTCTTGGATCTATCTCTATAGATCTTTATACCGAGTATATAGGCTGCTTCCCCTAAGTCCTTCATTGAGAAACACTTCCCTAGCCAATCTTTAACAAATTGCAGCATGGGAACGTCGTTTCCAATGAGTAGTGTGTCATCCACATACAAGACCAGAAAAGCTACAGAGCTCCCACTAACCTTCTTGTAGACACAATATTTATCTTCGTTCCTGATGAAGCCAAACTCTTTGACTACTTCATCAAAACGTCGATTCCAACTCCTAGAAGCTTGCTTTAATCCATAAATGGATCGTTGCAGCTTACAAACTTTGTTGGCTTGCTTTGGATCCTCAAAACCCTCTGGCTGTTTCATATACACGTCCTCGAGGAGATTCCCATAAACGAATGCTGTTTTGACATCCATTTGCCAAATCTCATAGTCATGGTATGCTGCAATCGCAAGTAGGATTCGGATGGATTTGGTCATAGCGAATGGTGAAAAGGTTTCATCATAGTCAATACCATGAATATGTCTGAATCCTTTAGCCACCAATCGGCCCTTATAGATAATCACATTACCATCCATGTAGATCTTCTTCTTGAAGACCCACTTGCACCCTATGGGTCGCGCCCCTTCGGGTGGTTCCACCAAAGTCCATACTTTGTTGGTATACATGGATTCCATCTCGGATCTCATGGCTTCTAGCCACTTCTAAGAGTCTGGGCCCTTCATGGCCTCTTCATAGGTAGTAGGCTCATCATCTATGAGCATCGTGTCACCGGAATTGGTCACGAGAAGTCCATACCTCTCGGGTTCCTGGCGCACTCTACTAGATCTACGAAGGTCTTGTGTTACCTGAACAGGATGCTCCACAACCGTTTGTGGTTCCTGCTTATGTTCAATAATCAGTTCAGTGATTTGTGGTTCTTGAACCTCTTCAAGTTCTACAGTCCTCCCACTTGCTTCTTTAGAGACAAACTCTCTTTCTAGAAACACGCCGGTCCGAGCAACAAACACTTTGTTCACGATTGGATTGTAGAAGTAGTAACCCTTCGTTTCCTTAGGGTACCCCACAAATTTACACTTATCCGATTTTGGCCCTAGCTTGTCTGATTGTAAACGTTTTACATAGACATCACAGCCCCAAATCCTCATGAACGACAGTGTGGGACGCCTCCCACTCCACATCTCATATGGTGTCTTCATGACTGATTTAGATGGAACACGGTTAATGGTGAAATCTGCACTTAATAGAGCGTGGCCCCAAAATGATAATGGAAGATCGTTTTGACACATCATAGATCGAACCATATCCAATAGGGTTCGATTCCTCCTCTCAGACACGCCATTCCATTGTGGCGTTCCAGGTGGAGTGAGTTGGGATACAATCCCACACTATCTAAGATAGTCGTCAAATTCTTGGCTCAAGTATTCTTCTCCACAATTCGAACGTAGAGCCTTGATACTTTTGCCAAGTTGCTTCTCTACTTTATTCTTGAATTCTTTGAACACTTCAAAGGATTCGGATTTTGCCCTCATAAGGTACACAAATCCATATCTACTGTAATCATCAGTAAATGTAATGAAGTAGACATAACCACCCCTGGCATGCGTGGCAAATGGCCCACACACATCAGTATGTATGAGCGCCAATTGCTCACTAGTCCTCTCACCTTTCTTATTGAAAGGGGACTTTGTCATTTTTCCCAATGAACAAGCCTCACATGTCTCATATGATTCAAAATCAAATGAGTCTAATAGTCCATCCTTATGGAGTCTAGATACACGTTTCTCGTTTATGTGGCCTAAACGACAGTGTCATAAATAAGCAGGATTTAAATCATTTATTTTAATCCGCTTGGTATTAATGTTGTAGACAGGATTGCTTAGATCAAGGACATACAGTCCATGAAATAATTGCGCACTAAAATAGTGATAATTATTCAAATAAAAGGAACAACAATTGTTCTTTATTGAAATAATAAAACCATCCTTGTCCAAACAAGAAATAGAAATAATGTTTCTGCTCATAGCAGGCACAAAATAGCAATTATTTAATTCTAAAACTAATCCTGAAGGTAGAGATAGCTCGCACACGCCCACGGCCAACGCAACAACTTTTGCTCCATTTCCAACGCGCAGATCTATCTCCCCTTTAGCCAATCTTCTACTTCTCTTTAGATCCTGCACATTTCGAAAAATGTGAGATCCACATCCAGTATCTAATACTCATGATGTAGAGACAATTAAACTGACATCTACAACAAAAATACCTGGTGGTGGTGGAATCACTATTCCAAGCCTCTTGTCCTCCAGATATTTTAGGCAGTTCCTCCTCCAGTGTCCAGACTGACTACAGTAGTGACAGTCACCTTTAGTCACACCTTTGGCAATGCCACCAACAGGCTTAAGGGCAGGTTCCTTGGACTTGGCAACTGACTTGCCTTTGCCCTTGGAGGATGAGGCAAACCTTTTGCCCTTTCCTTTATGCACCATCATAATGGCCTTGCACTTACCCTTGTTGATGCCTTGTTCAGCTGTCCTCAACATAATGAGCAAATCTGGCAGTGGTTTCACGATCTCATTCATGTTATAGTTCATGACGAACTGTCCATAACTCTCGGGCAACGATTGCAACACGAGATCGGTTGCCAACTCTTCGCCGACCGGGAACCCCAGTCGGGCGAGATTCTCCAAGTACCCGATCATACGGAGTACATGGGGTTCCACCGGGTTCCCTTCTTTCAGATGACACTTGAACAGTGCCTTAGAGACCTCATACCTCTCAACCCTTGCCTGCTCTTGGAAGAGCTGCTTCAGATGCTCGATCATATCGACAACATTCATGTTTTCGTGTTGCTTCTGAAGCTCAGAAGTCATGGTGCATAGCATAAGGCAGGCCGCATCATTAGCGTCTTCAATACGCTTTTGATACACCTTTAGGGCTGCAGGTGTTTGGTTCTCTGGACCTGCTGGAACATGCTCCTCTATTGCGTACAGTTTCTTCTCTTGCTTGAGAACGATTCTCAAGTTTCTGTACCAATCAAGGAAGTTGGTTCCAGAGAGCTTGTTGTGAACTCGATGAGTTGTTTGCCATTTGGAATTCTACAAAAGGAAAATACGCAAGTTTTAGTATTTGTGAATTTTTTGACTATATTCAATAATGGCTAGTTTATCAAATATAGCTCCCACTATTTTTCTATGGATTAATAATCCTCAAGATAATAATGCGGAAAATATCCTTATATTTTCTAGTGGGCCAAGATCCATGTTTCAACTCCTTATGAGCTTGCTTTGGCAAGTCACCCATAATTTGACTACTTTAGGTAGGAACAATTCCAATTGCATTCCATATGCAACTCTTGGTACAATTGGGCAAATAACTCCTTATTTATCCATCCATATGAATAATCCCAATTGATTGCCTCTAGGTTTTTTAATCACATTAATAGCCTAGTTGTGTTCAACCTCTTATTTAAACAATTGCACATTACTAGCTTGTGCCATCGCATTCCATCATTATGAACCAAGTCGCCATGCTTTGGCATGCACGAACTTGATAAATCATGATGATAATGAGTGTTTAAATAACGAGAAGGCAAGAACACAATATTTGAATTTTGAGGGATTTTTAAATTCAATTTCAATTGTTTTGTTGATCAATATCAACTAATCTATGTATTTGAGTTTGGGCACAACTCCAAATAATAGATCTGGGTTGTCTAATTATCTTATTATCCTAATTGCATGCATCATCCATACACCAACCATAAAATAATAAGACAATAAAGTAAACAACCACAAAAACAAAAATAAAACGTGATGTGGATATGGCCTTTTCTAGACTAAGATAATTCCAAGCCAATGGAATTATCTATGAACCCTAAAAGCAAACACATCTCCATGCGTCTTGATCTTTTGGTCCATCCTTCATAGTCTTGTTGAATGCTCCATGCTCCATCTTTTGTGGCTCCTTTTGGCTTTGGCCTTCTTTTCTTCAATCTTGGCTAACAATCTACTTTATCTAGCACTAGCTAACAATATATACTAAATAAAAGAAATCTCACAAGCTAAGAAAAAATGGCTCGCAGGCCATAAAACCCTAATTCATTATTACAATTAATTTATCAGCTCGCAGGCCATAAACCAAAACTCAAAAATTAAACATCCACATCAAACCACATCCTAAGGCCATATCCAATCACCATGCGAATTGCACATAAACAGTTAAAATCCAATTTTAACGCGCTTGGTCAATTTTAAATGATTTTAGGATATTCTAGGGTTAAAACGGTCCATGGGGCCCAACAATTCAATTGCCCGTGCCCAAAAAGAGAACCGTAAAGGCCTAGGGCCGACCGGCCCCTAGCCCACGCGGCTAGGCCGCGGGCTAGGGCTGCCCCGAACCCTATACCGAGCCTTGCTTGGGCCGAAAGCAAGGAGGGGCGGTCCCATAGGGGGGCCGAACCTCCTTTGGGAGTTGTTTCCAAAACAACTACCTTTCTTGGTGCCCAAGTTTGGTTGTTTCCTTGTTTGGGAAGAACTCCTTCTTCCCCAAGGATGCCCAAACCCTAGATCTAAGATCCTAAAATTTCTCAAACTCACTAATTCATGCATCCAACGCAAAAACTAGGTCTTGTTGTGATAGATTATTGACAAATTGCATCACATGCTTGATTTGTCTTGCTTTACGCGATAAACAACAATTTTAAGGTGTAAAACTATCAAAACGTAACACATAAACCACGTTTATACTCTACGACCTGAGGCTCTGATACCACTGTAGGGTTTTGATTCATGGATGCGCAACGGAAACAAAATAAACCATGCAAAACCCTCCAAGGATCACAAGTCAAGATACATAACGATGGTAAAGGAAGAAATCAATTAACACACCTTAGGGTTCTCCTTTGATGACTTCAAACGCGAATTGTATCACGTTCTCTACAGTTGTTCCACGCCTAGAATTGATTTCTAGATCTTCCAATCCTTGGTGCTAGCCCGGAAAGAGGAAGGGGAAGAAGAATCACGCAAAACGAGACCGAAAAAAGGAGGTTTCGGCCTCCTTGTGGGCCGATGGGGACGGGCGGCGAGCAAGGGGGCGGCGGCTCCTTTTGCTTGCTTTCTCACTCCTTTTGTTCTCTCCTACTCAAGTTATGACCAATAATGACATAAGTGTGGGAAGGAAGGAAGGAGTGTCCTTTATATAGTCCAACAAATTCTTGCCAACTACCTAAAGGACTTATTCTAGTCCTACTAGAATTCAATTTAGTCCCTTCCTTGCAAATTAGTCCCTACTAAGTTTGCAAGGTATTGCAAAGTGATCCTTCTAATTAATTAATCCAATTAATTAATTCCCAAATCTAGTTCAACTTTATATAGCGTGTGACCCCATAGGTTCTATCTAGTTGGTAGCAACAATTTGCTAATATGGAGCGGTTTCTAGCAAAACATCCATTCTAGCCAACCAATAGAATAGTCATCTTGACAAACCTTATACAAGTATTTGTCTCATCCCTTTGTCTTCATATCCGGATTGGACACGAGACATACAATTCACACTCGTATATCCAATCCACAGTTTCACGATCCTTGGGAATAGCCTTATTCGTGCAAATAACATCAATATCCCATATTGATTTATTTGAGTCTGGCCAGACATTCTATAAGCACTATCCCTCGAGTGGCCTAGGATATTTGCTCCCGTTATGTGGGAGGGACAAATTCTATCTACGTCCACTACGATCTCTAAGCTTGCTTCTTATTGTATCCGGTGCACGCCTTTATAACTACCAAGTTACGGTGTAGCGTTTAACGCTACCAAAATCACAATAATCCACAACTAGAATATCTAGCGACTTCAAGTCTAAGGATGACAATACCATTGCACCGCGAGAAGAACTTGTGACTCAACATAACGTGTATGTAGCCTTCTCGGAGATGGGTCAGTCCAGTGCGCCATTACCCTTAATGCACACCTATGTGTTGGATCATGATATCTCCATATCAATCAAACCCCATACTAGTCTATAGATGATTGTCCTATTAATCATTATACTGGACTAGGGATATTTAAGATAAAAAACACAATTGTAAATCTAAGAACTTCATTATATTAATTATCCAATGAATTTTCTAGCCACAAATAAATTCATACTAAACTAGATTGCCTCTAGGGCATCTATTCCAACACAATCCACTCATCCATCAAATCCATCTTTTGTACGAAGGGCTGGCTTGAAATTTCAGTGTGGGGGAAGAACCCATTTTCAACTCCTAATCTTACCACATCCTTGGAATCAATTAGCTCCAACATGGCTGGAGTGGTAAGGGGGGTCAATGTTAGCAAATCTCTAGAGGCGGGAGCCGGTAGATTCTTTACCTTAACCCTAGCGTGATAAAAGTCTTTCCCACCTAGATAGGGGGCTTTATTCCACAGGGTTTTAGGAAGATCAGGAATTTCTTCAGGTTCTTTAACAGATTTGGAACCTTTTGTCTTGACCATTTCTGCAGAAAAGCAAGAAAAAAGGGGGGAGAAATATACTCACCTTTAGTTCAGATTCAGGAAGCAGTTTTGGGTTTGTTCTGAAATAAGAAGAAGATGAACAGTTCTCGGTCAGTTGTGGGTTTAGAATCTCAGAATTTCAGATGTTTATTGTTTGAAAATCGTTTCAATCTGGCGTTTTAATCTTTTAGGGATTAACAGGAACCTCTTCCGCAGTTTTCAAATAATGGTGTATTCCAAACAATTCTGGGTTTTCAGATTCAAGATAGTTGAAAGGATATGGAATAAATTAATTAAATTGAGCAAAGCCAACCTTGTTTTGCGTTTATTTGAATTGGTGCGTGGCAACGACGCCTGCACTGGTTTTTGCGCATTGAAGCCTATCCGGCTAAGCGTCTCCACGCGCAAAAAGGGGGATAATGTAGATAGTGCTTTCCAGATAGACAGATCCTAGCCACGTGGCGATCATCCGGCACACATAGTTGTGCTCCACACACACTGGATCACCACCCGCGCTGATCCACGTGGGGGCTACGAGACAGGGCCCTCGCATACCACCACACGGGACTTGTAGGGACTTAGTGGTTTGGAGGCTAGAGTAAGTCATGTCGCGCGCGAGAGACAACCAAGCCCGCGCGCGACCTTTAGTAACTGCTTTGAGAGATTTGTGGCACGAGCTCCATAAACCTGGTCAACCTCATAACGGTTCTGGTATACGCGGACGAAGTGCGTAACGGTCCCTATATATGCGGACGAACGTGCCGTTGTGGTTAAGGTAATTAAGCCGCCATAAATGGGCGCACTAACCCACTACAACGGTCATATTCTCCACTATATATAGGATCGTTAACCCTTCCTTACATAACAAGAACTACCTGAACTACGCGGAAGCTCTGCCAAAATTTTGTCTCTCTCTCATACAGTTGCTATTGCCTTACTCTCTCCCTACACACAACCCTATTCTTCCTGTGTTCTTCTTATCCCCTGTTCTAGGTGTACTTTGAATCTTCCCCAAAGTATTCCCCCGTACATAGAAGGCCAAGAATCGTCTCCCTAGGTCAAAGAGGCTAACAATAAATCCAAGGATCAATTAGGGATCTCTAGTGGTCCTACAAGGCAAGATCTAAAAGTAGTGAGTGCTCTAATACACATCCTCAAACAACTGTTATGTGTGCCACTACGAGGCGGGCTGGCGACTACCTAAGACGGACAACATGAACGTTCAGCTTGTTTAGCAAACACCAAGCTCAACTCTTTTTTGGAGAAAAATAACACACACTTTAGCTTTTAAAATTCAGTTTAGTTTGAAAAGAGGTAGGCATTCACGTAACGATATTCTCTCTATACCTACTGGGGGGAACTAAAGATGTCATTCTCGGTCAAAATTCACACCCTATGCCTAAAGTGTTTACATCGCACTAAAACAATCAAGTCTAAGCTTCTCTCAATTGCCCTTTCTCAAATTTTTCAATTTTTCAATTTTTATGAATTTTCTCTTTTTTCATTTTTATTTTTATTTTTCATAAGTCCTAACTCTATATGCAAGGCTTTGACTCGAAAAAGTTTGACACTACACAATTCAACTTTTGGTGGGTAGACTCAATTATTTAAAAGTGCAAATAATATGTAAATCTATTCTACACAATACGACAATATATGTAAAAACATGACACTAACCACAACACTGACTCAAAATACAACCTAAACATTCTACATGTAACTGGCTATGCAAGACACATATCAGCTAGTAGACAGTTAAACCACCCCCACACTGCATGCTTCGTTGTCCTCAACAAATTTAGAGAGTAAACATAGGACTCAGCAATCAATGCGGAATGCCAGTAGATGAGATGGAGCATGACATATAAAATAAAAGAGACACAAAATCCAGCAAAAAAAAGGATACTCACAACCACCTCAAGGGTGGGGAAGAAATCACGCCAAGCAGTCCCCAAGCACAGTAGTGGCACTACCATGCTCCCAAAAAGTCAGTGTGTTCTCGCACACCAGGGTCGACTGCCTCCTCTGATAAAATCCATGTCTTGGAGGATCCCCAACTAGCATACACGAGTCCCCATAAAGGTCGTGTGTGCGGTGGCACACCGGGGTAGACTCTCCCATATCCTGCTCAAATATGTCACTAGGAAACATCATTAGTCCCTCTCTCTCTCATTTCTCCAAATAACATAATAAAATAACTGAATTTAAACACACAACTAAATTAAAGCAAATAAATAGGTTGGGTTGCCTCCCAACAAGTCCTTGTAATTTAAGGTCTACGACCCGACCCAGTTACCTCAAAAGATATTTAAGGAGATTTTTCTCTCCACTTTTTCTTCTTCCACCATCGTCTTTCTTTTTGTCTCTTCTCAAGTGAGCATGCATGAGACACATATGGAAAGAAGAATTTTTAGAAGACGGCCTTTGAAAATTTTTCTTCTTGTGCTTCCACTCCTTGATCACCGGTCTTCTCGAGAATTCATTCACCACATTATGACCCATTTTATCTTTCCTCTTCTTCTTCTTCTTCTTCCAATTCTTCAAGATCAATATCATTGAGGATCGGTTATGTGTAAATAGAATCTCAGTTGGAATAGTAAAGGCAAGGAGTGCCGTCTTGACTGCTTCCTTCCCTAGCTCTTGTCTTGGAATCACAGGTGGAAAATCATGTATTGCATAAAACTGGGGTCTTTGGTCTTCCTCATGTGACTCACCCCATTTTATTATCTCCAAAAGATAAGGATTAGACTGAGACTTTCTTGATACATGTCCTTGCAAACATCCCCCTGCGGTAATTCCTTAGCTTCATGACTTTCTTCAAAGCAAATATCTTCAGTGGGCCATAAGCTAGCGATGTCCACACTCTCCCATACATGTCACGATATCATCCCAATCTGAGTCCGAATCCGAGTCTGAAGCAGCCCGAGGATCTATTACTTCATGATGAACAGCATTGTAGACATAGACCTCTGTGGATTCGTGGTGAATCCTATAAGAATATAAATCCTAATGTGGAGTTATCAATAGAGTATGCCAACTTTTTGCAAAACTAGGTGGAGGAGAAGAAATTCTTTGAAGAGCAGTGAAGTTCAAGGCCTTGAAAACAGTTTCAAGTCTTTGGAATGAAATACAGTTTGAAATGAAACAGACAAGTCTTTTTCAAGGCCTTGAAAAGAGTTTCAAACCCTTGAAAACACACTAGTTTGAATACTGCAAAAACTAAGTATGTGAATGAACTGTAAATGCAAGAGACAAGTGATTTATAGAGTTCAGTCCACTTGGACCTACGTCTCTACCTCAGGAATATTCTCCTTGCAGGATTTTCAACACAATTCTTATTAATCAAAAGCTAAGCCCTGGATCACAAGCACAGAGAGTTGTCTTACTCTGTTACAGCTTGTGGTTCCCTCTAACATATCTAGTACCTGCTCTAGCTAACTGATTAACTAAGAATTCTCTATTGTTCACTTTGATGAATCCTTGAGAATGAAATATAGGAGAAATACAAGAATGATCTAGAAATAAAGTACAATACATAAGAGCACTGAAGTGTAGAACTGAAGTGAAGAATTCGGTGATCTTCTCTGAGTTGGATTGTGAGAGTGATGAACTTATTTGAAGCTTGTCAATCCAGAAATGAGTCTCTCTATTTTCTCCCGTTGAGTGTTGTGTCTTGTTTCTTCAAAATGAGCTCCATTTATACTGCTTGAAGCTCTGCAAATCTTCCTAGAGTTTCAGCAACAACTCCCTGTTTTGTAGGCAACAAACTTTGACTCTCTTAACAGCCTTCTTCAATGGATAGTTGATCATAATCTTCAGAGATATTGCTGTGATCTTGTCTTTAAGCGAATTGAGAAGTTGTTATGATTTCTGATTGATCATATAATCATCTTCTCTTAATGTTTCCTTCCCTGCAAAAGACAGATTAGAAAGAAGATCCTCCAATTTTAGGAATAAAAATTTCCCTGCAAAACTGAGTCAAACAGATGAATTAAATGATGTTAGATATATCAAAACAGTTTGTATTTCATCATCAAATGATAACACATCAAACATAGGGGTGATAGAGATAGAATCTGATCAGAAGAGTTGAGTTGAGAAAAACTCGCCCTTAGAACATGCATACAGGTCAGACAGTTTCAAGGCTTTGAATCCTGGTTCAAGGCCTTGAAATAGCTCTGCCATTTCAAGCATGTGAAACCTGATTCAAGGCTTTGAAAACTGGTGCAAGGCCTTGAAATAACTAAGTATTTCAAGTCCATGAAACATATGACCTTACAATCTCCCACTTGATGAAAGACAAAACCTTAATCTGTTTGAGTCTTAGTTTCTGCAAAAAAATACTGATTAGCACACAGTTCAAATAGTAATAACATAGAAATTGCAAAAGATCCAACTTATTAATAAACTAAAGCAGAACAAAAACAAATAAGTTGCAGATAATCCTACTGACCAAAAGATAGGTCACTTAAACATGAATAAAAACAACATAAATTCTCCCCCTTTTTGACTTTCATCGAAAAGAATGAGAAGATGTTGGATCAGAGTCTGGAAAATTTTGAAAATAAAATTGAAAAAGAGAATGGGAAAGAAATAAAAGGCAAGATTATGGGGTTGGGTCTTCATCTCCATCCTGATCTCCTTCTTTTTCCTCACTGTCTTCATCAGTAGCTTTCACTTCTTGTTCCTCTTCATTCTTACCAGTAGTCTCTTCTTCAGTCTTGTCCTTAGCAGCACTCTTTGGATATTTCTTCTTCTTCTTCAGGGTTATCAGCAAATCATCTGAATCAGGACTGTCTACTTCATCTCCTTCTTGAGCAGCTTGTTCCACTACCACCTGCTTTCCTTTATCCTTGACTGGAGCAACCTCTTCCTGATTGGAGTGTTCACTTGGCAAGTTCTTGTCAGAGCCATCTTTCTTGGAACCTTCTTCATCTTCAACGACATCAAACACAATCATGCTTCTAAAGATGGTTTCCACCATGTACTTCACCTGGCTGAGATTAGTTTCAAATCCAAGCTGATTCTCTTTGATTTCACTATTATCCTTCTCTAGACCATCGAGTCTCTGAAAGATTGAAGATAAAACAGGAAGCTGAGAGGTCTGGCTTAAAGTAGGGGTCAAGGACTTGGGCTTAACAAATTTCTTTACATTCAGCTCTTCTTCAGTCAAATCTAAATACAACTTCCAAGTATTATCTTTGGTCTTAACTACCCCAATCTTCTCAAAAGCTTTATCATTTAGCACACCAATCCCTGAAGTGATAGACTCTTCACCAGCAGTAGGAATCTCAAGGTGTGGGAAGAACAGAGTGAGCAAGTTTGCATAAGGCAAAGGATGCTTCCTCAGATCTGTTTGGCTAAACAGCATGTGTTCTATTACATGCTTCTGAAGGTCGATGTCATAGCCATGCATAATCAAGTACATTATGTATAACACCCTCTCAGTGACTAACTCCTTGGAATGTTTCCTTTTGAAGTGTTGGAGATGAACCAAGATTCATCAGGAGAAGTTTTCTTTGAGTAGATCTACAAAGCTTTCTCCAAATTGTCTCCTGGCTATTCCTCTATTACCTTCCCTTTCCCATTTTCAGCTTCAGTGGCCTTCTTCTTTTTCTTCAACTTCTTGGGGCTAGAGAACTCTGTTTCAGGTTGCTTCTCTGCATCAGCCTTCTCTTTCTTCTTTTTCTTCTTGTCTGAAGAAGATTTCACATCCTTCTTAGTCTTCTTCTTTGGTGGAGGAAGTTCTTCAATGGCTTCTGCACTGGGGGTTCTGGAGCTTGAGTCTCCACTGATTGTCTGAACTTCATCTTCCACTGTCTTTCTCTTCTTCTGTGAACTAGGTTTTGAACCTTCGACCATCTTGATTCTGTCGGAGGCTCTTCTAGTGCTCATTAGGTTTTGGGAGAATAATAGAGAGAGGTAGATTTGATACGGAGTGAAGAAGAAGAGAAGAAGATAAATACTGATGGAGTTTGTGTTTGAAAAGGAAACTACAATCTTTATGATCTCAAAAAGATCTGTAATGATCAGAGAAGATTCAAATCTTTGAAGCCATTGGAAATAAATAATTTAATACTATATTTGTACGAAAAAGAATTTTGAAAAAGGTAGGGGCAATATTGACAAAATATCTACAAAGATAGTACCCAATACTGAATGATCCAAGAATTATTCACTAACCAGTTATCAGACTTATTTTCAAGGTCTTGAAACGCTGCTATACTGAAACAAGTAAAATCAAAGCTTTGAAAGGATTTTCAAGGCTTTGAAAATCAGTTCAAATCTTTGAAACACATAATTCCTTACCTTCCTTACCTGATGCTCCCCCTAAACCAATGCATCTTTATTTAGCATGCCTAATTCTAGTCTTAGAGCTGAAAATCTTTCATCTGGAAATGGTTTAGTGAAGATATCTGCAAGTAGCATGTTAGTATAAACAAATTCAAGAACAATATCATCTTTCTCAGCATGATATCTGATGAAATGGTGTCTGACATCAATGTGCTGGGTTCTTGAATGCTGAACAGGATTATTTTTAATAGATATTGCACTAGTTTTGTCACATTTGATTGGTATGCTCTTGAAATCAAATCCAAGATCTCTCAACTGTTGAGCAATCCACAATACTTGTGAACAACATGCACCAGCAGATATATATTCAGCTTCAGCATTTGATAAAGCAACTGGTTTTTGTTTCTTGGAATGCCAACTGATTAAGGAGGATCCAATGAATTGGCAAGTTCTAGAAGTGCTTTTCCTATCAACTTTGTAACCTGCAATGTCAGCATCTGAAAAACCATGCGAAGAGAAGTTAGAATGTCTTGGATACCAAATCCCTAAGTCTTTGGTACCATCGAGATATCTGAATATTTACTTCACAGCAAATGTGATTCCTTTGGATCAGCTTGAAATCTTGCACACATACATACACTGAACATGATATCTGGTCTAATAGCAGTGAGATAAAGTAATGATCCAGTCATACCTCTATACTCTTTAACATCGACACTCTTACCAGATTCATCCTTATCTAAGGAAAGTGTAGAACTCATAGGAGTCTTGATTTCTTTGGATTGAGACATACTATACTTGTTCAACAAGTCCCTAGTGTACTTGCTTTGATGCAGAAATATGCCCTTCTTCAACTGATGTATTTGAAGTCCAAGGAAGAATTTCAACTCTCCCATCATGCTCATTTCAAATTCCCTGCTCATAAGACTTGATAATTCTATGCATAATAGATCATTGGTAGCTCCAAATAAGATATCATCAACATAGTAAATCTTTCTCATGAGTCTTTATGAAAAGGATCTTGTCTACCAATCCTCTTTTGAAATCATTTTCAATCAGAAATTTTGACCATCTTTCATACCAAGCTCTTGGAGCCTGTTTCAAACTATAAAGAGCTTTGTCAAGTTTGTCAATATAATCTGGAAACTTATCACTTTCAAATCCAGGAGGTTGTGCAACATAAACTTCTTCTTGCAAGTAACCATTTAAGAAATCACATTTCACATCCACTTGAAATAGTTTCATGTTTTTGTAAGATTCAAAAGGAAGTAAAATCCTAATAGCTTCTAACCTGGAAACTCGAGCAAAAGTTTCCTCATAATCAATACCTTCTTCAGGGTTGTAACCTTGAGCAACTAGCCTTGCTTTGTTTTTGATCAGCTTGCCATTCTCATCCAATTTGTTTTTGAATATCTGGTACCAATGACAGACTAGTTTGTTGGTGGAGGAACTAGGTTCCACACCTTGTTTCTTTCAAACTAATTGAGTTCACTTTGCATGGCTATCATCCAGTCTGCTTCTTGTAATGCTTCCTTCACAGTTTTGTGTTCTACAAGAGAAATCAAAGCATTAAAAGCACAGAGATTCTTCAACCGTGATCTTGTTTGTGTACCAGTGGTTGGATCAGATATGATGTTTTCAGTTGGATGAGATGAAAAATATTTAAATCTCTTTATTGGGGACCAGGGTTTAGGCTCTCCATATTGCTTCTCTAGTCTTGAAGTAGTATCCTGGTCACTTATATCTTTTTGATCATCTTTTTCAAGGCTTTGATCTATTTTTTTCAAGGCCATGAATATTGTTTTCAAGGTCTTGAAAATGACTTCTATTTCCTTCTGATCCCTTATTGAAACCAAGTGAGTTTTCAGCTTCTTTTTCTTATTCATGCTTTTTCAGATTCAAATCTTCGTCACTTCTTGCATCAAACTTACCCAAGTTGTCCATACCATTGTTGTGGACATAGCATGTGCAATCAAAGGGTCTGAAGTATGAAATGTTTGGCTTCATCCCTTTGAAGAGTTCATAGGGGGTCTTGTTCAAGATAGGTCTGATCAAGAACCTGTTCAAAATGTAATTTGTTGCATTCACAACTTCTGCCCAATAATGTGATGGAAGCTTGTTTTCTAGAAGCATTGTTCTTGACATATCTTCAAGAGTCATGTTCTTTCTTTCAACGACTCCATTCTGTTGAGGAGTTCTAGGAGCAGAGAAATTGTAAGAGATACCATGCTTAACACAGAATATATCAAATTCTAATTGATCAAACTCTCTACCATGATCACTTCTCATTGAAGCAATAGGTAGGTTTTTCAAGGTTTTAAGTTCTCTGCATAGCTTTGAAAAGTCAGAGAGGGCTTCAGATTTTTCTTTTGGAAACATAACCCAAGTGTATCTAGAGTAATCATCTACAATAACTAGCATATACCTCTTATATTTTGGAGTTGGTTTCCTCATAGGACCACACAAATCCATGTGAAGCAATTCAATAGGTCTAGAAGTACTAAAAAAACTTCTTTGGCTTGAATGAGCTTATGTTCTGCTTACCCTGAGCACTAGCTTTGCATGCTTCATCATCTTTGAACTTGATATATGGTAATCCTCTTACCAAATATTTGGAGATCAATTTGTTCAAGGTATGCAAGCTAATGTGACCAAGATTTCTGTGCCAAACCCTTGAATCCTCTTTCAAGGCCCTGAGACACTTTAAGCTTTTACCTGCAACTTTGTTAGTGTGAAAGGTATAAACATTGTTTGATCTAAAGGCTATGAGAATACAATTGCCTGATTTCTCATTTTGCACGACACACTTCTCTTTATCAAAGATAACCTTATTGTCATTATCACAAAGCTGAGATACACTAAGCAAGTTAAATTTCAAGCCATCAACTAGATATACATCAGAAATAGAGTTTTTAGAATTTGTACCAACTTTACCAATACCAAGAATGTTACATTTGCCCTTTTCACCAAGAGTAATTGAACCTTCATATTACTCTTTCAGTTCTGAGAATAGAGATCTCTTTCCACTCATATGTCTTGAGCAACCACTGTCCATAAACCACTTCTGTTCTTTCACATATGTGACAACCTGCAAACACCAATCACTGCCTTAACCAGCTGCTAGACCAAGTGTGGAATTTGGACTCATACTCAAGATCAACCATATTAAGTGGTCTGACCCCTTTAGGAACCCAAATCTGTCTGACTTGTCTTTTGAGTTGAAATGGAAATGTGTTCCTCATTATGTGAGGGTCTCTTTTTTTGAAAGGACAAGTCATCCTAACATGGCCAATTTTGTTGAAAAAATGACATTTAGGAGAAGTTTTGTTTATAGATTTCAAAAATCTGGTATTGTTCTTTCTTGGAAAGTTTGGAGTGTATCCAATACCAGTTTTGTGAACTGACTTTGAACTTTCTCCAAGAATAAAGTCCAGCTTGTGTTGTGAGCCTGAAAGCTTGACTTTGACTAACTCAGATTCTTGAAGTTTCTCAGTAAGAGTAGTCTTTTGTTTATCTAATTCATCAACTTGATGTCTCATATTAACAAGGGTGTTACTCAGTAAAGAGTTCTCAGTGACGACTTCCTTGAATTGTGTTTTCAAGGCTTTAAAACTGGTTTTCAAGGCCTTGAAATCACTGTCAGTTTTCTTCTGAGAGATTTCAAGATTCTGATTCAGACAAACAAGTTGTAAATTCTCTGTTTCTTTCTCATGAACTTTTTCTTTCAAAACTCTAATCTCTTTCAGATAATCCACTTCGTTTAAGAGCATTGTTCTAAGATAATCTAAAAGAGCTTCTTTTGGTTTTGAAATCAACAGTTTACCATTACCTCAATGTTGTTCTTAGAACTTTCATCATGATTGGCCATGAAGCATAAGTTGGCATGTTCTTCTTCAGATTCAGAGTCACTTGAGGTATCTGAGTCACTCCATGAAGCTATCATAGCTTTTTTCTCCTGTCATGGTATTTATTATGAAAGTTCTTACTTTTCTTGTGTGGACAATCTCTTATCAAGTGTCCTGCATCACCTCACTCAAAGCATTTCATGACTTTGGATTTATTCTGTTAAGAAGACTTACCTTTGTAGTCCTTGCTGCAGGATGATCTGTGTCTTTATTTGTTGAAGTCTTTGTTTCTAAAGTTTTTCTTCATCTTCAGAATTCTGGTCAAGGCTTTGGAAAACAATGCAAATGGATCTTCATCATCATCTTCTGTTTCAAGGCTTTGAATTTTCTCATTCTCTTTCGCCTTGAGTACTAAGTTCTTGATACTTTTTGGTAGTTCTCCATCAGCTTCATTCATGGATATTTCATGATTCATAAGCTTCCCTTTTAGGTCATCAAGTTGTAGTGATGATAGATCTTGAGCTTCCTCAATTGCAGTAGTCTTCGGTTCCCATTTTGCCTTTGGTAGACTCCTCAGAATCTTTCTCACATTTTCTTCATTGGAAAAATGTTTCCCAAGTGAATCAAGTTTGTTGACAAGGTCTGTGAATCTCTTGACATGTCTCTAATTGACTCATCTTCATTCATTTTGAACAACTCATATTGCCTGAGATAGATGTTGATTTTGTTTTGCTTGACTTGACTGGTTCCTTCAAATGTCACCAAAAGCTTATCCCAGATTTCTTTGGCAGTCTTACAGCCTGAAATCATGTTGAATTCATCTGTACTCGAAGCACAATACAATATGTTAATGGCTTTGTAAGTCTTAGAAAATTATTCTAAATCAGATGAGGAAAGAGAGTCTTCAGATTTGGGAGTTCTGATCCCATCTTTCTCCGTAAAGAAAGTGTGAGGTCCATTCTGAATAAAGGTCCATAGCTCTATGTCTTGATCAATGATGAACATTTTCATCAGAGCTTTCCAGTGAGCAAAATTGTCTCCACAAAATAGAGGATGTCTGTTAGCAGCTCTTCCCTGATAGAAACCTCCATCACCTGCAGTACTCATGATCACCAGATAGTTAAATCTTATACAGTGATACAAGCTCTGATACCAATTGAAAGGGGAGTATGCAGATAGATATGTAGCCCAGATACTCTAGAAGGGGGGGTTGAATAGAGTATGCCAACTTTTTGCAAAACTAGAAGGAGGAGAAGAAATTATTTGAAGAGTAGTGAATTTCAAGGCCTTGTCTGTTTCAAGGCCGTCTTTCGCTATTGTTCACTTTGAACAATACTCGAGAATGAAAGATAGGAGAAATACAAGAATGATCTATAAAGAAATTACAATACAGAAGAGCACTGAAGTGTAGAACTGCAGTGAAGAATGCAGTGATCTTCTATGAGTTGGATTGTGAGAGTGATGAACTTCTTTGAAGCTTGTCAATCCAGAAATGAGTCTCTCTCTTTTTTTGCTTTGAGTGTTGTGTCTTGTTGCTTCAAAATGAGCTCCATTTATACTGTTTGAAGATCTGCAAATCTTCTCAGATTTTCAGCAACAACTTCCAGTTTTGTAGGCAACAAATGTTGACTCTCTTAACAGCCTTCTTCAACGGATAGTTGATCATATTCTTCAGAGCTATTTTTGTGATCTTGTCTTTAAGCAAATTGAGAAGTTGTTATGAATGTCGGATTGATCACAGAATCATCTTCTCTTAATGTTTCCTTCCCTGCAAAAGACAGATTAGGAAACATATCCTGCAATTTTAGGAAACAAAATTTCCCTGCAAAACTGAGTCAAACTGATGAATTTAATGATGTTAGATATATGAAAACAGTTTGTCTTTCATCATCAAATGATAACACATCAAGCATAGGGGTGATAGAGAAAGAATCAGATAAGAAGAGTTGACAAAAACTCCACCTTAGAACATGCATAAAGGTCAGACAGTTTGAAGGCTTTGAATCTTGGTTCAAGGCCTGCTATTTCAAGCCTTTGAAACCTGATTCAAGGCTTTGAAAACTGGTTCAAGGCCTTGAAATAACTAAGTATTTCACGTCCCTGAAACCTGTGACCTTACAACGTTAAGTCTATTCTAGCTAAGCCGGGTAATAGCACTTACAATCTCCTGTTGATCTCAGGTTGTTCTACATCTCGGTAGACTACAATCTCTTATCGGTCTCATGTGTCTACCGGTCCGTTCTTGTAGGCTAACGACGGTGCACGGAATGATGTCCTCTCAGACCACCACACGAACACCTCACTATCTCCTACGGAATCTACCCTCTAAGGCCAATCCTATACACTTCTCTTCTCAGTTTTAGTGATTAAGGATTATTGTTCATATCTCATCACAACTAGGTCTAAGTCGCTTTCATGCACTCGCTAGCTAATTAACAAGTCCGGTTAATTACTCCATTCTTGCTAAGGATTAAGCATAATATATGAACAATAACTAGAACAAAAATTAACATTAAGCAAGATTACAATCTAGGATTAAACCCTAAGTTCATTAATATCAAATCCTAAACTAGTCGTGTCAATAGACTAGATTCTTCAACAAGATCATGAAACTAAAATCAATTCAATAGATCACAACCACAAAGCGAGAAACAAAGTCTAAAATCCGGAAAACGTATCGTCTACATAAACCCCAGGATTTCTAGAGAAGCCTAGCAAAACGTCCAGCTACTAATAACAAGTGTAGAAAAACAAACAGTTTCTCCATAGCAAAGATTTAAAGAAAGAAGAAAAACAAATCAAACGGGGAAATCTCCGGTTTGGGAATGATCCGAATCGATCTCCTTAGCTCCAAGGCTTCGTCTCTTTCCTCCCTATGCGTGAATGAGTGAGAAATCCTCCCCTAGTTCGTTCTTGAGTACAAAATCATCATAACACTTTAAAAATTGCGTTTTCGCCCCAAAAATGGGACTTTGCTGTCAGGCATTTCGGGCCAAAATGTTTCTAAACAAGAAAAATAGCGGGGTATTTTCATCTAAGGCCGAAATGGGGGAGGGACATTTCGGGCCGAAATGAGGGGGGCATTTCGGGCGAAATGCTGCTCCTGAATTTGTTCTATGAATCTTCCAGGCCATAACTTCTTCGTCCGTTCTCCGATAAAGCTCCGTGACCCGTCGTTGGAAATCTCTTTGAGTCTAATTTCATATTGCACCGATCTCACTCCCAAATTCATTGTAAAACCTAAGACATCATCAGATTAGTGCAGACTGGTCATCCTAGCTCCCCCAACTTTGCTTCTCTTCGTTCTACTTGTGCTCCCGTTGTTTCCGAAGTTCGTTCCATGCTTCCTATCAACCGAGTAGCATCCGTTCCTGTCAAGACAACATGAACAAACATACCAAGAGATCATATTTGACAGATAACAACGAAATATGCATAGAAATGCCCAGACTAACAATAAAGTGCACATGAAGCATCAAGTGACAAAACGCATCATAGTCTCTACAAGTGTACTCAACTATCTCAAAGTAATGTGGAAAATGGCATTAATATATAGCCCCTAAAAGGTTCTATCAAATTCCCGCACACTACCTTCTTGCTCATCCCGAGCAACACTTGCTTCAAAATCCCTCACACTTTGATCTTCAATCCACCGACTTGCATACAACTTTACTAGCCATGTGACACAAACAACAAACACACACACGACTATGCAATCTACATGCTCTATACAATGCAACTCGATATTTTCACAATGAAAATATTTAAACAACACATGTTTTTCCTTTTCTTTAGAGATTGGGCAATCTCGCTATCACTAACCAAAGTCATCAAGTCCTCACAACTCTCTTTTGAAATTTCACAACCAATAGCAAGAAATTGAAAGTTGGATGATCATACGCACAAGCTCACTTAGGGGTCCCCAAACATCCATCATAAACAATCCAAGACTCGGGCACGTCCTTTATCTCAGAGGGTCTAGGCATCCTTAGTCCTGTTGTAGTCTTTCGTCGCCAAGTCATTTGAGGTTTTTTGACCCTCTTAGTCATTATTGCATTGAATGCAAATTGTCCCTGTGATGGGAGAAACAACTCCGTGTAATACGGCTTGACTTTAATTTTCCTTAGAAGCTCTAATTGGTTTGAATCCAAATTCCCCGCACGAACGGAGGCACATTAGATTGTTCACCGTATCTAATCCAAGAGAAGATTTTGATTCATTTTTTTTATTTCATTCTCTTCTAATTTTTTCAACTGTGCATTTAGGGCTACTAAGCGTGGGATTTTTCGTTTAGCTTTTGAAACCGCCTTAAGGGATGGTTGTGTACACTCCCTAACTTCGCTTAGGCTAGAGCATCATACCACATGGAACCGACTCTACACGAAGGTGCACCCCAGATTTACAAGAGGCCACAAGTTTCCACTAAAAACAGACTATTCAACTCCTTAGGACTAAATCCTCCTAGCACAATAAAGGGACTAAAGGTATGCCCTTGTTTACATTCCACATTCAGTGAATACCCGGGACATCCTTTTGTGAAACAGGTGCGCAAGATACTTATAATTAAATTTTCCCTACTACGGCGCTTCCTATTCTCATAGACTCTTTCACTAAACTCTCTTCGGTTTCAAGCTTCATCAATTGCCCTTATTCTCAATTTTTTTTTAATTTTTTAGATTTTTTTGATTTTCTATATTTTGTTTAATTTTTAATATTGTCCTACTCTACAGGCAACTGGCCAACTTGGCTAACAACAAAACTTGGTTAGGGTGACTCAATAAGATAAACGTGCAAACAATGCAGGAAAAAGAAATCTAACACTATACGACAATATATTTAAAACACTCTAAACTAACCACACTACTCACAATACTACACAATCTATATGTAACGGCTATGAAAACAGACATGGCTAGCAAAATATACACAACCCCCCCCCCCCCCCACACACACACACACACTTAAGCATTTCGTTGTTCTCAACGAATTTAAAGATTATATACGAGGACTACGCGCTTAAAAGTGCAGGCGGTGGATCTCCACAATTACCGCTCAAAACATAGACGCCGAGAATAAGAGATACCTGAAGTGCCCAGAACTACATGAGAACCGTGTCCGCAAAATTGCAACAAGAAGGGGTCTTGTGGACCGTTAACAGTTTCCCGCTGATGACGATCACCTGAGCAATCCCCAAGCTACATCATGCTACAATGTAACTCCTCTAACGTCACGTGTGCCTCGCACACCTGGGTTGACTACTCCATGCTGAAAATAATGAACGAAAAATCCCCAACTCCCTCAAGAGTCCCCATGTGGGTCAAATGTGCCATGGCACACTGAGGTAGATTCTTCGTAACATTACCTACAAAACTAGACAACTCGTCAGGCCCTCTCTCACACCTCTCAAAATCATGTATGGAGAACTAAAATAAAAAGAAAACAGATAATATCCTACTCTACATTGGGTTGCCCCAACCGAAAAGGAAAGTGGTGGCTGATTTTTCCCTCCACTTCTTCTTCCACCATCTTTTCTCCATAACTTCAAGTGGACCCATGTGCTGTGCAGATGGTGGAGAGTTTAAGAAGCTAACCCCTTTCATCTTGCATTTTATTCTCTTGATTAGCTTCCACCATTGGGCTCAAATGCATCCTGTTCCATAAATTCGTCCCAGTAGTACATCTTTGGTGCTTTATGCTATTCAATCAACACATGAAATCTATACACACCCCCACACTTGTTGGTTTCCAAGTCCTCAATAGCAACAATCAAAAGTGTTTCATCAACTTCCTCATCAGCACACCCACAAGCTCTCAATGTATGTGTCATCCCAATCGTGCCAAGGCTGTGAGATAACTGGAGATTCCCATGCACAAAGTATCGCCTCTTCCCATGTCGGACACATAAGTCCACCGCAGTCTGAATCAGAGTATGTGCAATCATAATTGGCAAATTCCACAATCGGTTCATGGACGCTGCATTCTGCGCTCAGCTCAGGTATCTCTTCTTCCACAACTGCAGCTTGCGAAGCTGATTCCCCTTCACGCTCCATCCTAGCTATCAGTGTCCTTCGCATCTCTTGGACAGATGGTAGCCAATGAGGAATGTATGAATCGTCTTGTGATGGTAACCATAGGGGCTCAATTAAAGGCTCAATGTGTTGAAGAGGGTCCTCTTGAGGCTCTTTTGTAACCAAAGACATCCTAGTGGCGCGCTCCAGGATTTCCTCCATAATACTCCACAAGTCTGCCATACTGGCTGGTGAGTCCTCTTGGTGGTGTTCAAGCTGAGGTGGATCGAATATGCATGCGTCTTCATACTTGTGATCCTTCTTGCCTTTATAGCACCATATCATTGAGCATGAGTCATATGTGTGCCAAACTCTATATCTAGCACAATAGTAGGGGTAAAAATATATCCCCTCATAACCATCCTCGCTCTGCATGCTCATTGTGTCTCCTACTTCATGCGTTCCAGCAAAAACAAATTCACAAGATACCCGTGAAGCATAGAGATAGAAACAAAATAAGACAAACTAAAAAGAAAAGTACTCTAAACTAACTCCTAACTAAATAATCTACTGATTACCCCCACAACGGCGCCAAAAACTTGACACGTTTTCTTACGTGTTACCGCAAGTGCATGGTTCGAGTAATATAGGGTAATATTTCAACCCCGAGTTATTTATCCCACGAGGAAAAACTTGAGATTATTTAATTATTTATTAGATTATAGTACGGTAACATGAGGAAGAATTGTGATTAACTAAGGCGTCACCCACAAACAAGTGACTGAAATTAAATAACAACTAAACTAATTTGTTTGGGTTTTTATTTTAAGAAAACAAATATGGAGAAACTAGGCAATCTCTAGATCACCTAGGGGTGTAGAGATTTCGGATTAACTATGTAACACGTTAATTCTATTCTAGTTAAGCTGGGTAATAGTACTGACCATCTCATGTCGGTCTCAGGTAGTTCTACATCTCGGTAGACTACAATCTCCTATCGGTCTCATGTGTCTACCGGTCCGTTCTAGTAGGCTAACGACGGTGCACGGAATGATGTCCTCTCAGACCACCACACGAACACCTCACTATCTCCTACCGAATCTACCCTCTAAGGCCAATCCTACACACTACTCTTCTTAGTCTCAGTGATTAAGGATTGTTGTTCATATCTCATCACAACTAGGTCTAAGTCGCTTTCACGCACTCGCTAGCTAATTAAAAAGTCCGGTTAATTACTCCATTCTTGCTAAGGATTAAGAATAGTATATGAACAATAACTAGAAAAAAAACTAACATTAAGAAAGATTATAATCTAGGATTAAATCCTACGTTCATAAATATCAAATCCTAAACTATTCGTGTCAATAGACTAGATTCATCAACAAGATCATGAAACTAAAATCAAATCAATAGATCACAACTACAAAGCGTGAAACAAAGTCTAAAATCCGGAAAACGTATCGTCTACATAAACCCAATGCTTTCTAGAGAATCCTAGCAAAACGTCTAGCTACTAATAACAAGTGTAGCAAAACAATACAGTTTCTCCATAGCAAAGATTAAAAGAGAGAAGAGAAAAAAAATCAAACGGGGAAATCTCCGGTTTGGGAATGATCCCAATCAATCTCCTCAGCTCCAAACCTTTGTCTCCTGCCTCCGTATGCGTGAATGACTGAGAAATCCTCCCATAGGTTGTTCTTGAGTAAAAATCATCATAAAAATTTAAAAATTACGTTTTTGCCCCAAAAATCGGACTTTGATGTCAGTCATTTCGGGCCGAAACGGTCTAGATTTCGGGCCGAAATGTTTTTCAAAAAGCAAAACAGCGGGTGTATTCATTTCGGGCCAAAATGAGGGGGGCATTTCGGGCCGAAGTGGTCCCCATTTCGGGCCAAAATGCTGCTCTTGAATTTGTTCTCTAATTTCTCCAGGCCGTAACTTCTTCGTCTGATCTCTGATTAAGCTCCGTGACCTATCGTTGGAAATGTCTTTGAGTCTACTTTCATATTGCAGCGGTCTCACACCTAAATTCTTTGTAGAACTTATATCATCAGATTAGTGCAGAATGGTCATCCTAGCTCCCCCAACTTTGCTTCTCCTCGTTCCACTTGTGCTCACGTTGTTTCCGAAGTTAGTTATATGCCTCCTATCAACCGATTAGCATCATTTTCCTGTCAAGACAACATGAACAAACATACCAAGCGATCATATTTGACAGATAACAATGAAATATGCATAGAAACGCCCGGACTAACAGTAAAGCGCATATGAAGCATCAAGTGAAAAAATGCATCATATTCTCTACAAGTGTACTCAAGTATCTCAAAGTAATGTGGAATATGGCATTAATATATATCCCCTAAAAGGTGCTATCAATTACAATGTGTGTTGTTTATCTTAAATATCCCTATATTGATTCACGGGACGATCAACTATAGACTAGTATGTGGGTAGATTGATATGGGGATATCATGTCTAACACATGGGTATGTATTAGGAGCAATGGCATACATTAGATTATGTCAATTTCACAAGTGCTTCTCGTAGTGCTAATGGTATTGTAATCCTTAGACTTGAAGTCACTAGATACTCTAGTTGTGAAATATCATGCTTTGATATTATCAAATGTTGTGCCTTAACCGGGTAACTGTAAAGATAGCTATTGGGCATGGTAGGAAGAAAGCTTAGAGATAGTAGTGATGTAGAGAAGATTTTTCCCTCCCACATAATGGGAGTAAATATTCATGGGCCACTTGAGGGATGGTGCTTATAGAATGTCTGGCAAGACTCAGATAAATCAATATGGAGATATTGATCTTATCTGCTTAGATAAGCATATTCCCAGGATCAAGAAAATATGATTGGATATACGAGTATGACAATTATGTCTTTTGTCCAATCCGGATATGGAGACAAAGAGATAATGCAATACGGTAACATTGGGCACAAGGTTTGTCGGATCACTGACTACTTCTATTAGTTGGGTGGCATGGATGTGTTGCTAGACACCGCTCCATGTTAGTATAAAGTTACTACCAACTCGGGAGAAACCTATGGGGTCACACACCAAATGGATTAAACTGGATATGGGAATTAGTTAGTTAGAACAATTGATCAAGAGGATCTAAACGCAACCATAAGCAAAGTTAGTAGGACTAGTTTGTAAGGTGGACTAATCCGTGTATGGACAGGATTAGTTATGGGGAAATTATGTAGTTAGTTAATAGTTATTAACTATATAAAGACATCCTAGCTTGTTATTTTCTCAACACGAGTCATTATTGAGAGAACATAACAAAGCAAGGAGAGACAGACAAGGAAGAGGCTCGTCCTCCTACCCGTCCGCCCCTCCTTGTCGTTGGCCTCCCTAGGCGTCGGCTTGGTGCTCTGTTTTGCGTGATCTCTTGCCTCCTTCTTCCGTTGCTAGCACTACACGGTGAGAAGAAGTCCAGTCAAAGATCCAAAGGTGAGGATATTCATAGAGACGAAGACACTATTCTTCGTGGTGATCACATAAATAAGGTACACATGTTCTCTACCTTCATCATGTTATGATTGCTTGCCTGTTATCCTTGGAGGGATTTGAGCAGGATAAAAGTTCTGTTATTCAGCTGCCTAACCTGCATCAAAACCCAATAGTTCAATTGAACAACAAGAGATTCTTATTATTTCACTAGATTGTAGCCGGAACTAGATAGGTTTGGAGCCACAAGCTGTATAAGTGTAAGGTGGTTTACTTACGCTTGAGATCCAGGGCTAAGCCTATGATTAATAAGAAGTTGTTCAAATTCTAGAGGGACAATATCCCTCAGGCGGAGAGTAGGACCACTGGTGGCTGAACTTCGTAAAAAGTCATTGTGTTCATCTCATTACAAGTTCTGCATTTCATTCTGCACAACACAGGGAAGCTCCAAAGCTTTCGGGAAATTTTTGCTTCAAAGCTTTGAAGCTTCAGACAGTTTTCAACTTGTTTTAAACTAATTTAAACATTTCCAAAGCCTTGAAATTCCATCTTATATTTTCTTTAAATTTTTAAAAGGTCAATGTTAGTAAAAGCTTGCATACTCTATTCAACCCCCCCCCCCCTTCTAGAGTATATAGATCTTGTTTTAGACCTGCATTACACACTTTCAGCGAGTTTAATACATTATAATTTTGACAAGTGTTAAGTAAAGAGAAGGCAAAACGCAATATATCGTTGAGGGATTTCCTTGTCAATTTTTAATTATTTGTGCTGATCCAATCAACTGGGTCTACTTATTTGGATTGGGCAATCTCAAATAAAAGATCTGGGTTTTTAATTATTATCTTGTTACGTTTTGCATGCATCAACCATACACCAAAAATAAATAACAAGACAATAAATAAACAAATAATAAATAAACCTGACGTCGATGTGGCGTCCTAAAACTAAGATATTACCAAGCCAATGAGAATATCTATAAACCTTAAAAAAAGCAAGCTCATCTCCAGGTGACTCCATCTTTAGTCCATGCGCCTTAGCTTGTGGAATAATGCCTTCTTGTGATTTCTTTGGTCTTTATGATTCTTCTCCATGCCTTGGCTATCATCTAACTATTTAAAACTAGCTAGCACCTATACTAAATATAGATACCTCACAAGCGATGAGAAGACGACGTGTAGGCCGTAAAACTTAATTAATTACATTAATTACAATAAACCAAACCACAAAAATAAACATCCCCATCATCCACATCTAAGGACACATCCAATCACCAATCATAAGCACATAATAAAGTTAAAATTAAATTTTAACGTGGTTGGTCAATTTTAGTTCTTTCTAGGATTTTCTAGGGTCAAAACGGTTAAAGTGGTCAAGCTAGTCATACTAGACAAACCACCGTGACCCGCCGAACTGGGCCAAACCGGTTGGATCATCCCGCCCGGTCAGACTGCTCGGCTGGCCGAATCAGCAGGTCGGTCGGCTTCGGGTCGGCGCACGCGGTGAGGGGCGGACAAGCTTGGCCGAAACCCTAGGGAGCTATTCGGCCACCATGGCCAAACCCCTTGGGTGGAAAAACAATTTTTTTCTATTCTCCTCCTTGTAGCCGAACCCTATGTGGGACAGAAAACATATTTTCTTCCCCAATTTTACCCTAAACCCTAGCTTTTCAAATCACTAAAAGACACATCCATGTGAACGAATTTTGCTAATTTCAGTACTATACATAAAATTAACTCATCCTCTGCTGAATCATATTCAGTTGGCATCATTATGCTCATTTCATTTTTACGCGAAAAATAGCAGAACGGTGTAAAACTGGCAAAAGAGTAACACATAAAACCACGTTACGCGATACAACCAGTGGCTCTGATACCACTGTAGGGTTTTGATACGGATTACGCATCGGAAATACAAAAATAAAATATTATGTTCAAGACCCTCCATTAATCGCAGGACAAGACATCATAACGTGGTAAAGGAAAAATAGTTGTGTACCTTGTTTGTCTAACAGATCACGATACGCAGAATTGTGTTCACGTCTCTACAAGTATCCACACCTAGGATTGTGCTGGATTCCTTCTTACGTTTGTGTGTTAGCTCACTTCAAGAAGGAGGAAGCAGAAGATCACGAAAAACGAGGCACCGCAAGGCCGGGAGCCTCACGAGGCCGGCGACGCAGGGAGGGGGCGGACGGGGTGGCTTCGGCCCTTTCCCTATCTCTCTTCTTGCTTTGTTATTTTCTCTCTAATGAGACTCTTGTGAAAATAATAAGCTAAGAGTGCCTTTATATAGTCAACAACTCCTATTTAACTACATATTTGCCCAATACTAATCCTCTCCATACACGGATTATTCCACTTTGCAAATTAGTCCTACTAAGTTTGCTTGTAGTTGCGTCTTGATCCTTTATTTTAATTATTCCTACTATTAATACCCATAACCAGTTTAATCCATATGGTGTGTGACCCCATAGGTTTCTATTTAGTTGGTAGTAACAATTACTAACATAGAGCGGTATCTAGAAGCAAATCTATGCCACCCAACTGATAGAAATAGTTAGTGATCCGAAAAAACTTGGGACCAATGCTACCGTATTTTATTATCCATTTGTCTGTATATCCGGACTGGACACGAGACATAAACGTCACACTCGTATATCCAATCCATAGTTTCTCAATCCTGGGAATAGGCTTATCCGTGCAGATAACATCAATATTCCATATTGATTTATCTGAGTCTGGCAAGACATTCCATAAGCACTACCCCTCGAGTGGCCGTGGATATTTACTCCCAATATGTATAACAGACAAATCCTCTCTACATCACTACCACCTCTAAGCTTGCTTCTTCTTATGTCCGATAACCGCCTTTATTGCTACCGTGTCACGGTGTAGCGTTTGACGAAATCAAAACGTAATATTCCACAACTAGAGTATCTAGTGACTTCAAGTCTAAGGACCACAATACCATTGTCACAACGAGAAGCACTTGTGACGTTAACATATTTAATATAGTCTTCTCGTGGTGGGTAAATCTAGTATGCCATTATCTCATAATGCATACCCATGCGTTAGACTTGATATCTCCATATCAATCTACCTACATACTAGTATATAATGATCGCCCTATTAATCAAGGGAAATTTAAGATAAATAACACACTGTAATCTAAGGACTTCATTATGTTAAATATCTCCATAAATAATACAATAAATATCCTATCTAAAATAATGTTCATACTAAAATGAGATTGCCTCTAGGGCATCCATTCCTAACAAAGTGTTGCTCCGTTTATTTTGGTAGTATGCATTATTGTAATGCACTTTTGTCTAATGGGTTGTATACCCTTTACCTAGATAATTCCTTCTATAACATAAATACTAAGAGGGTTAAATCGAACGATCTTAATTCCACATACCTATGGCATTGTGGTTTAGGCCATATAAACGAGAAACACATTTCTAGACTCCACAAGGATGGATTCCTAGACTAATTTGATTATGAATCATATGAGAGATGTGAAGCTTGTTTATTGGAAAAGATGACCAAGCCCCCTTTCAATAAGAAAAATGAGAGGACTAGTGAGCTGTTGGCACTTATACATGCTGATGTATGTGGGCCACTTGAAACGGCTGCCGGAGGTGGATATCTTTACTTTATTACATGTACTGATGACTTCACTAGATATGGATTTATGTATCTTATGAAGAACAAATATGAATCCTTTGAAAATTTCAAGGAATTTAAGAATAAGTAAAGCAGTAACTCGGCAAGAGTATTAAGGCTCTACGATCATATCGTGTAAGAGAATACTTAAGTCAAGAGTTTGATGACTATCTTAGAGAGTGTGGGATCTTGTCCCAACTCACTCCACCTGGAACACCATAATGGAATGGTGTGTCTGAGAGGATGAATCGAACCCTGTTGGACATGGTTCAATCTATGATGAGTCAGTGTGATCTTCAAATTTCATTTTGGGGCGAAGCTCTATTAACTAGAGCTTTTATCCCTAACCGTGTTCCATGCAAATCAGTTATGAAGATGCCATATGAGATATGGACTGGGAGGCGTCCCATTGTGTCATTCATGAGGATTTGGGGTTGCGAGGTTTATGTATGAGTTTACAGTAAGATAAACTCGAACCCAAGTCGGACAAGTGTAAGTTTGTGGGATACCCTAAGGAGACGAAAGGGTAGTATTTCTAAAATTCAACCGATAAAAAAGTATTTGCTTCTCGGACCGATGTGTTTCTATAAAGAGATTATGTCTCTAAAGAAGCAAGTGTAAGGACTATAGAACTTGAAGAAGTTCAAGAACCACAAAACACTGATCCTACAATGGAACATGAGCAAGAACCGTAAAATATCGTGGAGCAACCTGCTCAAGTAACACAAGAGCTTTGTAGGTATGGTAGGATATGTCAGGGGCCAGATAGGTACGGACTTCTCGTAACTGAGCCCGGTGACATACTGATCATGGATGGTGATGAGCCTACAACCTATGGAGAGGTCGTAAAGGGGCCGGACTCTCAGATATGGCTTGTGGCAATAAGATCGAAATGAATCCAGTTTGCAATCCTAAGGTGTGGATACCGGTAGAGACGTGGACGCTATTCTACGTTATGATAACACAAACTTACAAGGTAACCTTACTTCCTTTATCACGTTATGAGAGCTTACTTTCCTCCCCCTTTTCAAAAGCTGGCCTTGCTTTTTTCCATTACTGCGAATAGACTTTTTTCAGCTCTATTCTTGCGAATGGGCTCGAAATTTGCCACTTACTGCGACGGGTAGGTTTCGTGTGCTGCGATGGGCTTTTTGTCATGTGCTGCGATGGGCTTGGACTCATTTTGCCATTTAGTCCAATTAATGAGCAAAGTTGACACTTTAGTCCAATATTCATTATTGCTCTTTAGTCTAACTATTGAGCAATTAATTCTAATTTTCTATATTTTTGTGTGTGACCCGGTAGGTTCCTAATTACGTTGGCAGTAATAATAATTACAAACATTGAGCGACATCTAGCAATACACCAATGCTACCCAAGTAATAGGAATGTCAGTGATATGACTAACCTCTGTGACTAATTTTACCATGATGTATAATCCCTTTGTCTCTTTTATCGAGATTAGACACGAAACACGAGGTGTCACACTTGTATATCCAATCTATAGTTTCTCGATTATATGACAAGACTTAGACAAACAAATGACATCAATATGTCATATTGATTCATTTGAGCATGACCATGCATTTACCTAAGTCTCACTGATCGAGTGGCCTTGTATATATACTCTTGTTGTGTATGAGGGAAAAATCATATCTACATCACTCACACCTATCAGAATGTTTCATAGCATGTCCAATTATCGTTTTTATAATCACCTTGTTACAGCGTGACGTTTGCGGATATCAAAACATGATAATTCACATTTAGTGAATGTAGTGACTTCAAGTCAAAGGATCACAACACAATTGTCACTATGAGAAGCGCTTGTGACATTCACATAACTCCCATGTAGCCTTCTGATGGCGGGTCAATTCAGTACGCCATTACTTCTAATGCGTACCCATGTGTTAGACTTGATATCCCCATATCAACCTACCAACATACTAGTCTCGATGCTTTATAGTCGTCCTAATTAACTATAATACTTTGACTAGGGGTATTTTAAAATATAACATTTATGTTCTAAGGATTTCATTATATAAACATATCTCCATATCGATAATACAATGAATATAAAGCCTTATAAATGTCACGATAAATAGATTGTCTCTAGGGCATACTCCACCAGAGGGGTGCTAAGGCAAAACTCCTTGGTTTTCTATGTTTGTAACTGTGTACGAGAGAATCCTGCAGGGAGGACTCAATATACACCAATAGCAGAGGATAGAAAGAACACAGGAAGTGTGGGGTTGTGTGTAGGGAGAGAGTAAGGCAATAGCACTGTATGAGAGAGAGACAGGAGTTTGGCGTATATCTCAGGTGTGTTCTCCCTTGTATGGAAGGGTTAACGATCTATATATAACAGAGAATGTGACCGTTGCAGTGTGGTTAATGCGCCAATCAATGGCTACTTAATTAGCTTAACCACAACGGCACGTTCGTCCGTGTATATAGGAACCGTTACAGCACGTTTTTCGCGTATACCGGAACCGTTATGGGGTTGACCGGGTTTTGACCGGGTTGACCGGGTTTATGGAGCTCGTGCCATAAATCTCTCAAAAGCAGTTACTAGGGGTCGCGCGCGGGCTTGGCTCGCACACGACAGGACTTACTCTAGCCTCCAAACCACTAAGTCCCTACAAGTCCAGTGAGGTGGTGTGCGACGGCCCTGTCTTGCAGCCCCCACGTGGATCAGCGCGGCTGGTGATCCGGTGTGTGTGGAGCACAATATGGTGTCATTATGACCTAAAATCCCTACGAAATTCAGCCACCGTGCGTGTCATTATGACCTAAAATCCCTAGAGTCGTGCCGTCTGGCTTTTTAGGGTTTTAGGCGTGACGTCATCTTGTCCTGTGATTGCGCGATTCGACGGTGACGGTTGCGATTCGACTACTGAAAGGACGCAACCCTTCATTGTTTTTGGATAAATACTCTGTGCTCTCCATTGTTGCAAAGCATCACTTCTTTCTCTTAAAGTGAATGATACCCGGAAGTCTTCAAGAGCATATTCAGATAATCAATCATCAATTCTTTCTCGTCAATCGTCTTCTTCAACTGTCCGCATCCAAGCAAGCTTTTCCAAAACAAGGTTGGCCTTGTTCAATTCTATTTAACATATCGATGTTTGCTTTGAACTGTGTTGGATCTGCAAACTCATGACTGTCTAAAACATACCATCCATTGAAAACTGCAAAGGAGACCTTGTTCTCTAAACTCAGAATCGATCTAATCCCCAGATTGTAAGGGTTTTGAATGTAGGGTTTCTGAAATTCCCAATAATGCAAACAATTCTGAACTTTCGAACCCCAAAATTGATACTGAACTGTTCATCTTTCTTCTGATAAAGCTTCATTGCTTCAAACTGAATCTTGAAATTCAAACTAAAGTGTGTGTATTTCTCCCCCCCCCCCTTTTTTCTTGCTTTTCCGCAGGAATGGCAAAGACAAAAGGAACCAAACCCGTTAGGGAGGTCGAAGAAATACCTGATCTCCCCCAGACCTTATGGCGAAAAGCCCCCTATCTGGGTGGCAAAGACTTTTACCATACTAGGGTTAAGGTGAAGAACCTTCCAACCCCTGATCCTGTTGAAGAATTGCAAACACTGACCCCTCCTGTCAATGCTGCCATGCTCGAATTGATCGATTCGAAGGATATGGTTCGAATGGGGGTCGAAAATGGGTTTTTCCCGTACACTGCGATTTCTACTCAAGCGTTTGTTCAGAAATTGGACTTTATGGATGAGTGGATTGACCATGTACTGACCCATCATGCCATTTCTTTGAACGATGCTGGCATATATTTTGCAGTTCGTGCTATGAAGGGTGCTGCCGTGAAGTTGGACCAGTCCATGCGTCTAAACCTTCTTTCGCGTTACTCGCCTGCGACTAACACATTCCACTTTGCTGAGTTCGAGGCTGCTCCCACTCTCGAAGATGTACACATGCTGTATGATCTGTCTCCTGTGGGTGAGGTGGATCCTCTGAGTCCCTTGAGGACTGATGCGGAGCTCGCTCTGTACAAGCAGATGGAGGAATGCTTGTCAGAGGTGAAGAAAATTTCCACCCGGTGGACACCTGCGGAGCTTCTTCCTGACTGGCAATTGGTTGATACGTCTGCGAAGAACACTTGGGGCAAGTGGGTGCAATACTTCTTCCGCGATTATGCGAGTAGCAGTATCACCAAGAAGCTTCTGAGCCAGAACCCAAAGGCTAAAAACTATGTGAATGGCAAGGGCTATCATCTGACCTTGTGTGCTTTTCTCTGCGCCTGGTTGTCGAGGTATTTAATCGATGGCCACCCTCATGATGGGTTCTTCTACCATGTCCTCCCACTTGCTGTGAAATTGACCCTTGGTCAAAAGGTCGCACTTGGGCCTCTAGTCTTGGGTACCTTGTCAATAGAGTCACCCAGATTCGCGCGGCTGTGAATCTGAAGCGCGGTTTCCATAACCTCGCAGCTGAGGAGCAGAAGGTAGAGCAGCAAAAGAAGAAAGCTGAAGAGGCTGTGAAGCTCTTCCATGAAATGAACGCCAACTACGAGCAGTTGAAGCGAGAAGCGGAGCAAGTGGCAAACTTGTCGCGTTAGTCCACTCCGTATGACTCCCTGGTCAAAGGCTTATTTTGAATAATAACAAATTTGTTTTGAACAAAATGTTAAAACATTATTGCAATGTTGGTGGGGTTTCTCCCCCCCCCCTTTTTTTCAAAATTTGAATGCCTGTTTTGCCCTTCCCGGGATTTGCTCGAATATCTCTGTGCATATCAATTATAACGTCAGCATAGCGATATTCGGCCTTGATTTTCGCGCTAATTGCTTATCAGATAAGCACGCTTTCCTTGCGAAGTCCATCCGTATCATGACCTTCCGTCATTAATTAGGATACGCTACTGAATCGTCGTAGCCTTTAGTAGGGTAATTGATTGTTACCTCTTTTCAAGGCGTAGGTGATTGATTCTTACCCCTTTTCCAAGCTTTTGCTGACTCAGCTAAGCAACTGAAGAGTCTCAATTGGGTCTATATAAACCCCGTCTTCTGCTACTTGGGTACTTCATCCCACAATGTGGCTTGCCATGAGTCCCTACGACTGCTGACTTCAACGCTTGTCTTTCGGTGATTCATGGCAACTTCAAGTTGTGAAACCTGAGTTTGTGCTTTGTGCCATAGAAATAGCTTCCAAGATCTTCTGTGCAAGGCTTATTGATCTTCATAAATATCATAAAGAAGATGCATATAATACCTCATGCTTGCTCGAAGAATTTTCTTCGTCTATTATGTTTGCAGGTCATGTTTCCGGCCGCCTCCCGGCGAGGTGCAGCGTCGTACTGGCCTTCTTATCGGTTCGTAATGAACGGCGGATTTATCCTCTAGCTTTTCCGGAGGAGAATCTCTTGCCTCCTCGTTCTTGAACTCGGGGTGGCGAGCCATTGTGCTCGTCTCCGTGGACAAGGAGCCTCTTGCCCTAGGATTTGCTGCGTGCTTGTTCTTTACCGCCGCATACGCCGGAACAGGTGGTTCCTCAGGCACATCTCTTGGGCAGAAGACCAGACAGAGGCCTTGTCAGATCCTGGGATCTTGAACATAGCGTCACATAGGTCTTGTAGCGTTGGTAGGCCGTTCGTTTTATAGGAACACCCTACTTGCTACAGATCTTTGGTCGCAGATCATTGTATCGCATAGCTTCTGTTAGGACCAGTAGGTCGATCCTTTTTCAGTAAGGATTCCCCCTATGTGTAACTCCCGCTTGTAGGATGCTATTTAGATGCATTGTAAGCCATGTTGGCTGTTGTAGATAGTGCTTTCTGAGCTGACAGATCTTGGGCACGTGGCAACCATCCAGCACACCATATTGTGCTCCACACACACTGGATCACCAGCCGAGCTGATCCATGTGGGGGCTGCGAGACAGAGCCCTCGCATACCACTGCACGGGACTTGTAGGGACTTAGTGGTTTGGAGGCTAGAGTAAGCCCTGTCGCGTGCGAGCCAAGCCCGCGCGCGACCTTTAGTAACTGTTTTGAGAGATTTATGGCACGAGCTCCATAAACCCGGTCAATCCGGTCAAACCCGGTCAAACTCGTAACGGTTCCGGTATTCGCGCACAACGTGCTGTAACGGTCCCTATATACTCGGACGAAAGTGCCGTTATGGTTAAGCTAATTAAGCCGCCATTAATGGGCGCATTAACCACACTACAACGGTCACGTTCTCTGCTATATATAGGACGTTACCCTTTCCATACAAAGGAGGACACACTTGCCATACGCGGAAGCTCTGCCAAACCTCTGTCTCTCTCTCAGACATTACTACTGCCTTACTCTCTCCCTACACACAACCCAACTCTTCCTGTGCGATCTCTGATCCTCTACATACGGTGTACACGGAGGTCTCCCCGCCGGAATCTCTTGTGCACATTTTGGTGAACCCGACGTGAACTTACCAACAAAAGCAACCATGTCTCAGGAGGATGATATCAGCAACAGATCGCCTTCCACCGAAACCGCCTCGGGAGAGGAGACCCGCCGTACTCCTACCACCCCCGGCGAGACACCGACGCTAGAGTCCTTGGACGCCACTGTCCAAAATCAGGCGAAAGCTCTCAAAGCCCAGTCCGCGCAGCTAGAACGGATCTTGGCCGTTCTGGGCACCCTTGCGCCAAATCCTTCAACAGCCACCGTCGTCTCTCAAGGAGGAGGAGGCCCTACCGCTCCAGGATTAGGAGTGTCCACCACACCTCCCAACCCTAACCTGCAGACTCCGCCGGCGACTACGCAGTTGCCTTCAATTCAAGGGTCAACAGCTCAGATGTTGCCTCTCACTGCTCACACTTCTCAACCTTCGGTTTTGACATCCAACCCGGCTTTGCAGTACCCCTTGCCTCCTCCAACGGCGATTTGGGGCAATGCGAGCAGCCAATATGTCCCCAATCCTTCGGCGGCAAATGTGTCGCCTCCGCCTGCGGCAACCCCTCCTCCTGCTATCGAGGGAAGCATCCCCGAATGCATGACGTCTCTGCAGAAGCGCATGGACACTATTCTGGCTCACCAGTCATTCGCGGATACCATTATCCCGAAGCTAGACAACGATCCACCCATCCCGCGGGAGATCTATCTCATGCCTAACCCGGCGGGGTATAAGGCTCCTAAATGGGACAAGTTTGAGGATGTCAACGGGAACGCTCATGAGCATGTCATGCGTTTCATTGATGTCATGGGGCCATACGGAGCTGATCCCAAATTGCTGATGCGAGAGTTCCCAAAATCCTTAGGGAACGTAGCGTACAAGTGGTACCGAACGTTGGAAGCCGGATCCGTGAAGACTTGGGACGACATGGTCCAGAAGTTCTACACCAAGTTCTTCCAGATGGAAGAAAAGGTGACAATGATCCATCTCTCGCGGATGTATCAGAAGCGCGAGGAGGATGGGATCACTTTCATCAAGAAATTCAGGGCGAAGTCCTTGGAGTGAAAAGATCCTATGCTCGAAAGCCGCCTCGTAGAGATATGCCTGCAGTGCATGCGAGACGAATACAAAGGTATGCTCATCAATTTGCAAACACCTACGTTTTCAAAGCTAATTGAATGCACGAAGAACATCGAGCCTATAGTCGAGAGGCACAAAAAGAAGAAAGCTCCGGAGCGACCTTCGAGCGGCACCACCTACAAGATTGGGAGATTCAGTTACAAGAGGGGACGCGAAGCTGAGGTCAATACAGTTTCACCCCAGAAGCAAGCGAAGGTTGTGAACTTCGACGTACCCCCTCTGCCATGTTCGGTGGAGGAGGCGAGCGACCTCTGCAGGCAGGGGCGCAAGGACGGTGTCCTGCCGCCGCTCGAGAAGATACCCTCCAAGGAGATGGTGAGGGACCCTAAGTGGTGCGAGTACCACGGCAAGGTCATGCATCCCACAGCGGAATGTAAAAAGCTCAGGTTTACATTCGACCAGAAGATGAAGAACGGCGAGCTGATCGTCAGCGATCGCAGGAAGGATGTGCGCAACAATCCGCTTCCTGCCCATGCGGAGCAAGACTCAAAAGGCAAGGAGGTTGCCATGATCTCGATCGTCGACTTGGAAGAAGTCGCAGAGGATGGTCTACCCATCATCGCCGAGGTCCACGATGACGAGGACTACAGTATGGACACAGAAGACGAACGTGCCGATCGGATGAAGGGGTCGCACAGCTTTAGCAGATTCTTCGACGAGATGAACTTCTTCGAGAAGTGCCGGACAGATATGACGAAAGCAATCTTGAGAATAGCGGAGGACTACGAGGAGGATCTTGTAGTTTCCAACGGGAAAGTCATCAAGACGTCTCGCTCTACAGAAAAGATTATGACCTTTTCTGCCAGCGACAAGAAGAAAGATGCGAGCCACCAGAGGCCTCTGTACGTAACGGCCATCGTCAATGGCGTCGAGTTCAAACGAGCATTCGTCGATGGAGGAGCAGCGGTCAACGTCGTTTCGCTCCACACACTGAAGCTAGCAGGGATCCCCGAGCACAAGATCGTCAGGCGTCCATCTCCGCTGATGGGATTCGGAAGCGACTCTAGAATGACGATCGGATGGATCCGCCTGGGCGTTCAGATTGGCAAAATCAAGTGCTCAGCAAAGTTCTATGTCATAGACGCAAACACCACGTATCACATGATCATAGGTCGAGCCTGGATTCATCGCTTCGACGCGGTTCCTTCAACGGCTCACCAGGTTATGAAAGCTATCTGGAACGACAGAGTAGTCGAGATACCGGCTTCAACGAATCCATTCAACTTGGATGAAGCACATCTTAGCGAGGCAGTATGGTTCACCGAGATGGCGGACGAGAAAACACCGGGACCATTCAACCCTACTCCTTTGCCTCTCTGGGAGGACATCAAGGAACAGTCACCTGCGGGAGTAATGGTGACAAGAGAAGACACCAAAGAAAAGCCGCCTACACGCGAAGAGGCGTCGCGTATCGCATACCATCGAAAGAATGTGTATACTCTGAAGAGAATCGCAAAGCATGACCCCGAAGGCAAGGAGATAGAGAGCTTCTACGCCAATGGGAAGAAATTCTATCGCATATGAAGGTGCGCGGGGATGTCCTCACACGGGCATGGGGATATCCCTGGGCAAATCAATCAAATCGAGCAAATTGCGCTGACGGAAAAGCCAATCCAGGGCGCTCCGGACGAGAAACTCAAAGAAGCACCTGAATGCATGGAAGATAGGCCCAGACCACAAAAGCAAGAGCTAAAGGAAGTGTTCCTTAGCCCGAACGAGGAAAAGAAATGCCAGTCTTTCTAAGTGCGGACCTCACAAGCGAGGAGGAGCAAGGACTGCTACAACTCCTAACTGAATACAAGGACATGTTCGCATGGGAGTATGATGAGATGCCGGGACTGGATACAAGCATCACTATGCACCGCTTAGACATCATTCCAGGGTCTAAGCCGGTAAAGCAGAGCACAAGAAGCTTCAGGCCGGAGCTTAACGTGAAAATCAAACAGGAGATTGTCAAACTCCTGTATGCCAAGTTCATAGAACCGAATCATCATCCCACATGGCTGGCCAACATCGTGCCAGTGGTGAAGAAGAACGGACAGCTTCGCATCTGCGTGGACTTCCGAGATCTCAATCGTTACTGCCCCAAGGACGATTTTCCACTGCCCAACATCGATTTGCTTATCGATTCAACAGCAGGCCATCGCATGTTCAGTTTCATGGACGGCTTCAGCGGGTACAACCAGATCAAGATGGACCCTGAGGACGCTCGGAAGACTGCATTCATCACTCCGGTGGGGGTTTTCAACTACACGGTGATGCCGTTCGGTCTCAAAAACGCGGGTGCAACCTATCAGCGGGCTATGATGGCCCTATTCCACGACATGATGCACAAAGAAGTGGAATTCTATGTGGATGACCTGGTGGTTAAATCCAAGCACGAAGCAGATCACCTCGCAGATCTATGGAAGGTGTTCAATAGATGTAGACGCTTTCAACTAAAGATGAATCCCATGAAATGCGCATTTGGGGTAACATCAGGGAAGTTCTTAGGATGTGTAGTTCATCGCCAAGGAATCGAGCCTGACCCTGCGAAAGTATCAGCCATAACCGGCATGACGCCGCCCCATAACCAGAGTGCCTTGAAGACATTTTTAGGAAAGCTATCCTATCTGCGGAGATTCATCCCAGCGATTGCCTAAATCACATGCTGTTTTAGTACTCTTCTCAAGAAAGATGCCGTGTACAACTGGGCTCCGGAGCACGAAGCTGCATTCGAAAAGCTGAAGGATCTGCTGACGTCCTCAAAAATAATGATCGCACCTCAACTGGGATCACCGCTTCTGCTATATCTGACATCAACAAGGAGATCCATAGGAGCACTCTTGGCTCAGGAGTACGAAGGCCAGGAAAGGCCTATCTACTACATCTCTCGCATCATGCAGCCTGCTGAATCAAGGTACACAGACATCGAACGTCATTGCCTTGCTTTGTTCTTCGTAATAGAGAAATTGAAACACTACTTTGCGTCGCATAAAGTAGTAGTGGTCACCAAAAGCGATCCCATACGATATCTGCTAACTCACACCACTCCTGGCGGGAGATTGGCGAAATGGTACATGACCATCTCTCAATATGATATCACATGCGTGAGACCGCGAGCGATCAAGTCGCAGGCGGTAGCGGATCTGTTGGCACAGTTCCCCGACAACAGCCACGAGCCCGTGATCGAAGAAGAGCTCGAAGGCCCTGAAATCTACGCAATCGACGTGCCCTATTGGACGCTCCACTTCGACGGCTCGTCAACAAGGAAAGGCGGAGGCATTGGGATAGTCTTGACCAAGCCGGATGGGGAGGTCATACAGATGTCCGCCAAGCTCAACTTCGCAGTCACAAACAATGAAGCAGAATATGAGGCTCTCATTGCGGGGCTCCGTGCGGCGAAAGCTTTGGAAGTAAGTAATCTGACGGTCATGGGAGACTCCAAGTTGATTGTCAAGCAAGCCTCGGGTGAGTACGGTTTGAAGGAGATTAACCTTCTGTCTTACCGGACTCTAGTACAAAAGCTGGTACAGCAATTCTGCGATGTGAGGTACGAGCATAAGCCCCGAGCAGACAACAGGCATGCGGACGCTTTGGCAACCTTGGGATCTAAGGTCAGCACAGACAAATGTCCCGCAAGGATCTCCATTGAAGTGCGAACATCGTCGGCATTGACAGAAGATGCGTGCGACGACGAACACATCGATGACACGGACTGGAGAAAAGCAATCTTACAAGCTATTGCAGAATGCACAAGCAGTGAAGGCTGGACACTCACAAAGGGGTACTGCATACATGACAACACCCTTTACTACAAAGGCCCTGGTGGAATACTCATGCGATGTGTTTCCGAGCAAGAGGGACAATTGCTGCTGGAGAAGATTCACCAACATGCTTGCGGAGAAAGGAGGTGTCAATCTATCGAAAGGCTCAGAGATATGGCATTCATTGGCCAGACATGTCAACAGCCGCGGCCCTGATACAAGGGAAGTGCGAGAGTTGCGCACTAATCAAAGATTCTCTACTCATCGCTCTAACTGATGATGACACGGATTGGAGGAAGCCACTCTTTGATTTTCTCACCCAGGGTACCGTGCCCGAATCGAGAAAAGAAGCCGAGAAATTGAAGAGGAAAGCATCTTGATACGTAGTACAAGAAAACCTGCTTTGGCGAAGAGGTCATGAGGGCAACTTGTTGCGATGTCTAGACGGCAGAGAAGCACAAGAAGTCATGGACCTTTCTCATCAGGTGGAACACCAAGGAGGTGCGAAATTATGCAGGCAACTCCTCTCAATTGGATATTTCTGGCCCACGATGGAGGTTGATTGCCGCACCAAAGTGCGACGCTGCCAGGAGTGCCAATTCAAAGGAAACCTAGTGCACGCTCCCGCCGTGGATCTACATGCATTAGGGACGCCATGGCCATTTCACACATGGGCTCTAGACTTCATCGGTCCCATCCGACCAACGTCACACGGGAATCATTTTATTCTCACTGCAACTGAGCTATTCACCAAATGGATGGAGGCAATACCACTGAAGACGGCAAATGCGCTAGCTGTGGTCAACTTCATTCAAGAAAACATCATATGCAGGTTCGGAATCCCAAACATCATTCTTTCAGATAACGGTACTCCCTTTGTTAATCGCCAGGTAGCTGCGAAGTTAGCGGAGTACAATATCAGGCAGATATGTTCTACCCCTTATTACCCGAAGGGGAACGGACAAGCCGAAGCGACCAACAAAACGCTGTTGAGGATTTTGAGCAAGATGGTCGCAGATGACCACAAGAAGTGGGCCGACTCTCTAAGCATAGCTCTGTGGGCTTACCGAACTTCTCCAAGGACACCCACGGGGGCCTCACCATTCCTACTATGCTATGGGGCCGAGGCCGTGGTACCTGCGGAGGTGAGAGTCAATTCGGCAAGGCTAGCCTTCCACGCACTCTACAAAAATCAACGTGACCATGACTTGGTCTTGCTGGAGGAAAAGCGAGAACAAGCGAAGAGGACCAACAAGCGGTATCAAGAAAGGATTGCTCGCGCTTACAATAAGACGGTCCAGCAAAGAGATTTCGCAGTTGGAGACTTGGCCCTGCGCGCATCTGACCACTGCATGCGAGAAGCGACTCACCCAAAGTTCGCAGCCAATTGGGAAGGACCCTTCGAAGTCACAGAAGTCTTCGACAGTGGCTACTGCAGCATACGAAGGTTGCACGGAACAACCTCAACCCCGAGTTCAGTCAACATGCGCTGGATTAAGAAGTACGATCCCTGACTTCTCTCATTTCATGCGTTTTATTATAACGTCGCTTAATGTCTTGTATGGCTACGATTTACACAATCTCCTCTCCCATATGAGAGGATTGTAATCTCATCTCTCCCATATGAGAGCGTTATAATAAGAGAATTCTCCCAAATGAGAACTTCATATTTCTGGATGTCAATTTTGCTTCATTTTAGTTTGTTATAACTGTTAACAATGGGTTATCTGTTACGATAGCCACTCATACGAAATGCGATCTTAATTGATCATCTAAGCCTATCTGTTACGATAGCAGCTCATACGAAATGCGATCTTAATTGATCATCTAAGCCTATCTGTTACGATAGCCGCTCATACGAAATGCGATCTTAATTGATCATTTAAGCCTATCTGTTACGATAGCAGCTCATACGAAATGCGATCTTAATTGATCATCTAAGCCTATCTGTCACGATAGCAGCTCATACGAAATGCGATCTTAATTGATCATCTAAGCCAATCTGTCACGATAGCAGCTCATGCGAAATGCGATCTTAATTGATCCTCTAAGCCTATCTGTTACGATAGCAGCCTATGCAAATGCGATCTTAATTGATCCTCTAAGCCTATCTGTCACGATAGCAGCCTATGCAAAATGATCTTAATTGATCCTCAAAGCCTATCTGCTACGATAGTAACTCATGCGAAATGCGATCTTAATTGATCCTCTAAGCCTATCTGTTACGATAGCAGCCTATGCAAATGCGATCTTAATTGATCCTCTAAGCCTACCTGTCACGATAGCAGCCTATGCAAAATGATCTTAATTGATCCTCAAAGCCTATCTGCTACGATAGCAACTCATGCGAAAAACGATCTTAATTGATCTTCTAAAGCCTATCTGCTACGATAGCAACTCATGCGAAAAACGATCTTAATTGATCTACTAAAGCCTATCTGCTACGATAGCAACTCATACGAAAAATGATCTTAAATGATCTTCCAAGCCTATCTGCGGTGATAGCAGCATTATACAAATACGATAGCAATATTGTGAAAAACAATCTCAAGTGATCTACAAAGGTCTATCTGATATGATAGCACGTGAATCTGAAAGCAAATCACAAGCCCATCTGCCAAGATGGCACAGCTGCGAAAATACGATCTCGAACGATCTAGTGAAACATCTGCGAATTCATATGGCAGATAGCAAGTGTGAAACGTGTACATAGCAAGGCGAAATATGCCGAAACGCATGCGAAATTGTATTTTGTTGTAACAAAACAGCAGATAATACAAAAGGCTATTTATCATTATGAGTCGAAAAGACTTACAATTTATCTGTCTTGATAGCAGCTTACAAGCGAAAAAGCTCAAATCTAACTACACAGCCAACATGGCTTACAATACATTCGAAAAGTAGCTGACAAGCCAGCAGAGACACACCACGGGAATCCTGGCTCAAAAGGATGAACCCAACGGTCCTAACACCGTCTATGCGATACACGGATCTGCGACTGAACATCTGTCGCAAGTGGGATCTTGCTCCAAAGAGCCACATGAAGCCATATGTTCAAGATCCCAGTATTTGACAAGGCCCTTGTCAGATCAACATCCCATGAGATGTGCCTGAGGAACCACCGGTTCCGGCGATCAACAGGCAAGCAGAAGCTCCAAAGGGCAAGGGCTCCTTGTAGACGGGGATGAACGCGGCGGTTCGCCACCCTGAGCTCACGAACGTGGGGGCAATAAGTTCTCCTCCAGGGAGGCTGGAGGAGAATTCCGCCGTTCATTATGAGACGGTAGCACGGTCACTTCGGCGCTGCACCTCACCGGGAGGCGGCCGGAAACATGACCTGCAAACATAATACACGAAGAAAATTCTTCGAATACACATAAGATATCATCTCCATCTTCTTTATGATGGTTATAAAGAGCAATAAGCCTCATAAGGTGGATCTTGGAAACCATTTCTACAGCACAAAGCGCAAACTCAGGATTCACAACTTGAAGTTGCCATGAATCAACGAAAAACAAGCGTTGAAGCCAGCAGTCGTAAGGACTCACGGCAAAGCACATTTTTGGGATGAAGAACCCAAACAGCAAAGACAGGGTTTATATAGACCTTGTGGAGACTCTTCAGTTGCTAAGATGAGTCAGCAGAATTCGAAAAGAGGGTAAGGTCAATCACTTACGCCTTGAAAACCAGTAACGATCAATTACCCTACTAAAGGCTACGACGATTCAGTTGCGTATCCTAATAAATGACGGATAGTCATGATTCGGATGGACTTCCCAACAAAAGCGTGCTTATCTTCCGAGAAATTAGCGCGAAAATCAAGCAGAGTATCAATTGCTGATGTCATAATTGGATATGCACAGAGATATCCTATCAAATCCCGGAAAGGGCAAAACGGGCAAGTTGATTCTTGTTGTTAAAAAAAAAAGGGGGAGAAACCCTAGCAACATTACATTAATGTTTCAAACATTACATTAATGTTCCAGCTATTCCCTTGCTATTTTTCAAATTCAAAAAAGTCAAAGCAAATTCTTGATCAAGGAGTCATGGGGCACGAACTGATGGCTCAGCTTCTCTACCTGCTCCACTTCTTGTTTCAGTTGCTCGCACTTGGCATTCATCTCATGATAGAGCTTCAGAGCTTCGTCAACCTTTTGCTTTTGTTGCTCCACCTTCTGCTTCTCAGCTGCGAGGTTCTGGTGGCCGAGCTTCAAAGTTACGGCTGCGCGAATCAGAGTAACTCTTTTCATAAGAAATCTGAAACCCAGTCTGCCTTGGACTTTGGTAAGAAGATTTTGGCACATGCCACAAAGCAATTCGACACTCTGGACAGAAATGGTCGCAGGCGTGGCCGTAGATAGCTGCTCCAAAATCCAAATGGCTTCGGTAAGAAACAGCCTCCTGTCGAAGGGCCCTATCTCCAGAGATCTTGCAAATGATCGGGGGTAGGTGAGGCGCATCCGAACGAGCCAGTCCACACCAGTTTGCGTCAAACCTAAAGCAATGTCAAAGCTAAGTTATGCTATCAAACTCGCAAATGAACAATGCGAGATGCAAACAGCGAATCACTACTTACCAGTTCCTTCAAGAATCTCACGAAGAGAAGGAATGCACATTGCTGGAGTAGTTGAAGACTGCCCTTGCTCCATGGCTCTCCTGTCAGCTGCGAGCTCTAACCCCTCGTAGTTAGGAGGAAGAGTATAAGCCGCACCAGCTGCGACTGCATTCCCAACCTGCGAGCCCCAAAAGCTCCACGCAGGAAGAGGTGCCGCCGACTCAGTCATCGCCGGAGGCGAAGTGACAACCAAAGATGCTTGGCGTGGGACGCTCTCAGATGCGGAAGCATCAGCAGCACTTGTTCTTACTTCCTCAGCGCCAGTATGGGCATCTTCCTCAATTAGCACAGCGTCAGCTTCAGCTTCAGCATCATCAGAAAGTTCGATGATGTCCTCAAGAGGCTCTCCCGCGTATTCAGCAGCTGGGACGGGTTTCTCGGTATGGGAACTCGGAATCGGAACATAGGACGCAGAAGGCTGACTTCTTTGCTCCAGCGCAGGTTCCTCAGCATTGCCTGCGATATTAAATGTGATAGTATGAGGTAACTCGTGTTGCAAGTTATTTTGCAATCTTTACTAAAGCTAAGAGCAAGCACCTCCACGCGAAGGTGGGATTGAAGTCTCTTCGTCATACACTAAAGACGTGGAACCATGCCCTATTAGTGTGTCCTCATTAAGAAGGTCCTTAAAATGAGCGTGACCTGGGACGCGAAGAAACCAGTCATGTTTCTGTTTCAAGTGGCTAAGGTCTAGTACATGCATATCGCTCAAATGATTACCTGAAGGTTCTCCGCACTTGCCTACTAGCCAACGGCGAATGTCAGCCTTTGACACACCATGCTTTAACGCACCCACAATAACATCTCTATAAGTTACTGCGAGATTGAAGATCTCACCTTTATCGCCGCCTGCGATTTATTCAAAGTCTGCTTGGGCTTGCTCCAGGGCTGCTGCATCCTCTTCCGGAACCGCATCCTCCTCCTCCGCCTGAGGAGTCACTACTTCGGGGAGCACATCTTCCTCGTCAACTGGACGCACTAAGTCGTCAACATGTTGCTCTTCGAGGCTCCGCTGTCTCACACGCTCGAGTTCCTCCTCCTCCCGCTGCCTTCTCCTTTCAGCAGCTTTCGCGGCTGTCTTCCGGGACTCAGCAAGAACGTCCTCGCTTATGGGATCGTCTGGAATGCCAGAATGGGTATCTCTCTTTCGTTTCTTGGCCAAAAGGCCACCGATGATCTCATCATCATCATCATCTGCGAAGATATGACTGGTTTAAGAAAGAATTGGAAAAGAATTACGATAATGAGAAAGGAAACGCGACGGAGGTACCTCCTGATTCTTCCTCATGCATCACCACTGTTCTTTCTTCTTGTTCTTCATAACTTTCTCTGGGCTCCTACCTCTCTCCTTCTTCCTCCTGGTTGAATGGAACGAAAGTCTCAACTGCGAGCTCTTTTCGCACTCTGCTGGGCATGCGACCTTTGCCTTTATCCTTGACAGAAAGGGACCTCGCCGGAGGAGAAGTTGGAGCACTTCTAGGGGAAGAAATTGTAATTCCCTTTTGCGGGGGTCTCTTCACTCTCGGCGCCGCAGTCGCTGGAGGGGACGGATCATCTCCGGGAGGAGACGAGGCCAGAGCATTGTCTATTAGCGAGTCACAAAAGTGTTCATGACTGCGCGAATCCTGGTTTCGACCTCAGGGTCCATCCTCCATGCTAGCAGGAACGGCTGCTTTTGTCTTCTGGTGGCAACAATGGTGTTAACCAATGACTTGGAACGATCACCAGATGCGAATCTCCGCACATGACACTACAGCAAACAGTACAGAATAAAGGCGTCAGCATAGGGAAATCAAGAAGCCTAACGCACGCGGAAAAATTGCTTACCTTAGCAAATGCCTCACTATATCTGACGACATGCGTGTCGCCCTTCTTAACTGCGGTGATCTTCTCCTTCAGAATGACGTCAGGACACAAATGGTTCTCACGATCCAACAGTGAGTAGCAACCATATTCAGACTCGCTCAGACTGCAATTGGGGCGAAACGGAAAAGAGTTTCTCTTGATCAAGGGAGCTCTACTCGGCTGGGCGGCCGACTGCGTCTCAATCCTCGTTTGCTGGGCGACCCAGTATGCGAGCCAGTTCTGGGAGCAACCGCCCTCGCGGGTCCCTGCAGGCTGCTCAAAGGGAAGATTGTTCATGAAGACTGTCTTGCACTCCTTTGTTAGCAAGCGCTTATAGCAACCTCTCATAATGGACTGGGGCCAGATTGATGGTGCCACTGCATCAAAGCCGAACTGGGGAGAAACTCGAGTGGGGTCAACATCCACGGTAATCCTCTCATACCTTGGTGCGAGCTCAAGAATATGCTCTGCGAGGGCAGGAAAGGAACCTCGTAGACACCAGCAAAAGAACTCGCGATAGCGCTCATGGAAATGTGATCCCTCTTCGAAGAGAAGCTCTTCTGAAAAGACAACACCCTTAGAGGGGTACAGCTTTGGAAACCATCGCACGTTCTCAATGCGCGTGGCAAGGGCCTGGCAGTAAACTCTTTCCGTTTGTCGCATATCAAGCTCCAAACGCACTTGGTGTTGTTCGCTCCGAACTACCTCGCCGCCCTGCCGCTTTTACGCTCCTCCGTCTCACCTGGGGGGCACCACTTGTCTGGTTTAAGAGCAGTCGGAGCATAGGATGGCCATCGCTCGAAGACCCACATCGTCAAGAAGGAAACGTTGACGAAAGTCAGTATATCGAGGCGGCCACGCGACTCTTTCATGGCCAGAACCAGCTGATCAAGCCTATAGTACAGCGTGCCCAAGACCAAGGGTCTTAGTGCGACTCTCTGGCCGAGGGCGAGCCTCACAGCAAGCGGAAAAACATGGTAGAAAACCCCATCATGTGGGTGACCGTCAATTAAGTACCTCGACAACCACGCACAGAGGAAAGCACAAAGGGTCAAGTGATAGCCTTTGCCCTCCACTTAATTCTCGGCCTCTGGGTTCTCACTCAGAAGCTTCTTAGTGATGCTGCTGTTCGCATAGTCTCGAAAGAAGTACTGCAACCATTTGTTCCAGGTGTTCTTCGCAGACGTATCAACTAACTGCCAGTTTGGAAGGGCTTTCGTAGTAGTCCACCGGGTGGAGACTTTCTTTACCTCTGCCAGGCATTCCTCCATCTGCGTGTACAAGGCAATCTCCGCAGCCGTCCTCAAAGGACTCAAAGGGTCTACCTCACCCCTGGGAGAAAGATCGTACAGCATATGCACGTCCTCGAGTGTGGGGGCAGCCTCGAACTCAGCAAAGTGGAATGTGTGAGTCGCAGGCGAGTAGCGGGAAAGAAGGTCTAGAAGCATGGACTGGTCCAGCTTCACGGCAGTACCCTTCATAGCACGAACAGCGAAGTATACGCCGGCTTCATCAAGAGTCGCAGCATGATTGGTCAGCACGTGGTCAATCCACTCATCCATGTAGTCCAATTTCTGGACAAAAGCTTGGGTAGAAATCGCAGTGTAGGGGAAGTACCCGTTTTCGACTCCCAATCGAACCACATCCTCAGAGCCAATTAACTCGAGCAAGGCTGAGTTAACCAGGGGAGTCAGTTTTAGCAATGCCTCATTTGGGACAGGAGCAGGCATTCTCTTTACCTTAACCCTCGCATGGTAGAAATCTTTGCCGCCTAGATAGGGGGCTTTTCGCCACAAAGCATGCGGAAGATCGGGTATCTCTTCATCTTCCTTGGCGGGTTTGGTTCCTTTTGTCTTGGCCATTCCTGCGGAAGAGCAAGAAAAAAGGGGGGAGAAATATGCCACACTCAGTTTGAATTTCGAGATTCAAGATCTATGGAAAGAAAGATGAACAGTTTCTGGTATCGATTTCAGAAATTAGAGGTTTGCATTATCAGGGATTTCAAAACCCTATCCAAGATCCTTATTATTGAAGGATTAAGCCGCAATTGGGTCCAAAGCTTGAAGCTTCTTCACAAGTTTCAACAGATTATACGTTATGGGTTTACAGATTCAACGCAGTTCAAGGCATACACTGGTATTTTAAATCGAAATTGAACAAGGCCAACCTTGTTTTCGCGAAGCTTGCTTGGATATGCACAGTTGAAGAAGACGATTTGCAGTTCTGAACTGATGATTGATTATCTGAATCTGCTCTCGAAGATCTCCGGGTACCATTCACTTTAAGAGAAAGAGGTGATGCTTTGCAACAATGGAGGATACAAAGTATTTATCCAAAAACAATGAAGGGTTGCGTCCTTTCAGTAGTCGAATCGCAACCGTCACCGTCGAATCGCGCAATCACAGGACAAGCTGACGTCACGCCTAAAACCCTAAGGGCCAGACGGCACGAATCTAGGGGTTTTAGGTCATAATGGCACGCACGGGGGCTGAACGTACCCGTATTTGAATTGGTGCGTGGCGGCGACGCGTATGCTGGTTTCCGCGCATGGAAGTCTATACAGCTATGAGTCTTCACGCGCAGAAAGGGGGCTAATGTAGATAGTGCTTTCTGAGCTGACAGATCTTGGCCACGTGGCAACCATCCAGCACACCATATTGTGCTCCACACACACTGGATCACCACCCGAGCTGATCCATATGGGGGCTGCGAGACAGAGCCCTCGCATACCACTGCATGGGACTTGTAGGGACTTAGTGGTTTGGAGGCTAGAGTAAGCCCTGTCGCGTGCGAGCCAAGCCCGCGCGCGACCTTTAGTAACTGTTTTGAGAGATTTATGGCACGAGCTCCATAAACCCGGTCAATCCGGTCAAACCCGGTCAACCTCGTAACGGTTCCGGTATTCGCGCACAACGTGCTGTAACGGTCCTGATATACTCGGACGAACGTGCCGTTATGGTTAAGCTAATTAAGCCGCCATTAATGGGCGCATTAACCACACTACAACGGTCACGTTCTCTGCTATATATAGGACGTTACCCTTTCCATACAAAGGAGGACACACTTGCCATACGCGGAAGCTCTGCCAAACCTCTGTCTCTCTCTCAGACATTACTACTGCCTTACTCTCTCCCTACACACAACCCAACTCTTCCTGTGCGATCTCTGATCCTCTACATACGGTGTACACGGAGGTCTTCCCGCCAGAATCTCTTGTGCACAGCTGTGTAACTAGCTCGGTCTGAGCTTTTCGCTTGTAAGCTGCTATCTAGATAGATAAATTGTAAGTCATTTTGACTCATAATAATAAATTGCTTTGTATGATTTGCTGCCCTTGCTACAACAAATTACAACTTCGCATGCGTGTTGGCAGATTTAGCTTTTTATAGTGTTATATTCACACTTTGCATTGTTGATATAATTCGCTATCCGATAGATAGATTCGTAGACAAGTTTTTAGATCATTTGAGATCGCATTTGCATAGCTTTGCTATCTTGGCAGAAGGCTTGAGAATCGCTTAAGATTAGACTCAAGTACGGATGCTCTTGGCAGATAGGCTTTGAAGATCACTTAAGATCATATTTGCATGGCGCTGCTATCATGGAAGATGGGCTTAAAGATCATTCCAGATCGTATTCGCATAGTGCTACTATCATGGCAGATAGACTTAAGAGATCACTTAAGATCGTATTCGCATAGAACTGCTATCATGGCAGATAGGCTTAAAGATCACTTACTATCGTATTTGCATAGGGCTGCTATCACGGCGGATAGGCTTAAAGATCACTTAAGATCATATTCGCATAGGCTGTTATCATGGCAGATAGGCTTAAAGATCACTTAAGATCATATTTGCATAGGGCTCCTATCACGGCAGATAGGCTTAAAGATCACTTAAGATCGTATTCGCATAGGCTGCTATCATGGCAGATAGGCTTAAAGATCACTTAAGATCGTATTTGCATAGGGCTGCTATCACGGCGGATAGGCTTTCACTATTGAAAAATAAAGCCATAAAGACAGCTGAAATCATAAAATTCTTCCCATTTGGGAGAAGTCTTTTATTATAGAATAATCTCATATGGGAGAGGTGAGATTACAATTCCCTCGTATGGGAGAGAAGATGCATGAATCTTTAGCAATACAGAGCATAAAGTAGGCATTGGAATCTAATGCATGTAATAAGCGGAGTTAAGGATAATACTTCTTAATCCAGCGCATGTTAACCGAGCTTGGGGTTGAGGCCGTCCCATGTAGCCTCTGTATGTTTCAGTAGCCACTATCAAAGACTTCTGTGACTTCGAAGGGCCCTTCCCAGTTGGCTGCGAATTTTGGGTGAGCCGCCTCCCGCATGCAATGGTCTGATGCGCGCAAGACCAAATCTCCAACTGCGAAATCTCGACGTTGGACCGTTTTGTTGTACGCGCGGGCTATCCTTTCTTGATATCGTTTGTTAGTCCGTTTAGCTTGCTCCCGCTTTTCTTCTAATAGGACCAAGTCGTGATCGCGTTGATTGTCGTATAGTGCATGGAAGGCCAACCTTGCTGAGTTGACTTTCACCTCCGCAGGTACTACAGCTTCAGCTCCATAACATAGAAGAAATGGGGAGACCCCTGTGGGAGTCCTCGGAGAAGTCCGATATGCCCACAAGGCTATGTTCAAAGAATCAGCCCATTTCTTGTGGTCGTCCGCAACCATCTTGCTCAAGATTCTTAACAACGTCTTGTTGGTTGCTTCCGCTTGACCGTTCCCTTTTGGATAGTAGGGGGTAGAACATATCTGCCTTATGTTGTACTCCGCTAGCTTCGCAGCTACCTGGCGATTGACGAAGGGGGTACCATTATCCGAGAGAATGGTGTTAGGAATTCCGAATCTGCATATGATGTTCTCTTGGATGAAATGAACTACGACGAGCTCATTTGCCGTCTTCAGTGGTATTGCTTCTACCCACTTAGTGCATAACTCAGTCGCGGTAAGAATGAACTGGTTCCCGTGCGAAGCTGGTCGGATAGGGCCAACAAAATCCAAGGCCCAAGTATGAAACGGCCATGGCATTCCCAGCGCATGCAAATCTACGGCAGGAGCGTGTACGAGGTTGCCTTTGAATTGACACTCCTGACATCTCCTTACTTTAGCTCGGCAATCTGCTTCCATGGTGGGCCAGAAGTAGCCAACTGTGAGGAGCTGCCTGCATAACTTTGCACCTCCTTGATGTTCCGCTTGATGAGAGAGGTCCATCACCTCTTGTGCTTCCTTGCTGTCTAGGCATCGCAGCAAGTTACATTCGTGGCCCCTTCGCCAAAGTATATTCTCTTGCACCACGTACAGGGCTGCCTTTTGCTTTAGCTTTTCGGTTTCTTTTCTCGATTCAGGCTCAATCCCCTGTGTAAGAAAATCAAAGATTGGCTTCCTCCAATCCGTGTCATCATCAACCAGAGCAATCGCTAAAGAGTCCTTAACCAGCGCGTAACTCTCGCAATTCCCTTGAATTAACTCCGCGGCTGTTGACATGTCCGGCCAGTTAATCCCATACCTCTGGGCTTTCCGATAGATTGACACCTCACTTTCGCCACAAGTATGTTGGTGAATCTTTTCTAACAGCATTTGTCCCTCTTGTTGTGAGACTCATCGCATGAGTATACCGCCTGGGCCTTTATAGTAGAGGGTGTTGTCATGAATGCAATACCCCTTTGTGGACGCCCAGTTTTCGTTGCTCGTTCCTTCTGCGATGGCACGCAATATTGATTTTCTCCAGTCTGCATCATCCATGCATTCGTCATCGCACGCGTCATTTTTCAACGCCGAGGACGTGCGCACTTCAATCGAGATTCTTGTGGGAGACTTATCCGCACTAACCTTGGATCCTAAAGTGGCCAAAGCATCAGCATGCCTATTGTCTGCTCTGGGTTTATGTTCGTACCTGACATCACAGAACTGCTGCACCAGCTTCTGTACCAAGGTCTATTAGGGCAATAGGTTTATCTCTTTTAAACCGTACTCCCCTGAGGCATATCTCCACGAGTCTGCTCTCGAGTATCACATCTTTGCATTCCAAGGACTTGGCCCTGAACTTCTTGATGAACGTTACTCCATCCTCCTCGCGCTTCTGGTACATCCGCGAGAGATGAATCATTGCCACCTTTTCTTCCATCTGGAAGAATTTAGTGTAAAACTTCTGGACCATGTCGTCCCAGGTGTTTACGGATCCGGCTTCCAACGTCTTGTACCACTCGTAGGCCACGTTCCCCAGGGATTTCGGGAACTCGCGCATCAGTAGCTTATAATCAGCCCCGTATGGCCCCATCACATCGATGAAACGCATGACATGCTCATGGGCGTTCCCATTGACATCTTCGAACTTGTCCCATTTAGGAGCCTTGTACCCAACGGGGTTAGGCATGAGGTAGATCTCTCGTGGAATAGGTGGATCGTTGTCAAGCTTCGGGATGATGGTGTCCGCGAACGATTGGTGAGCCAGAATGGTTTCTATGCGCCGTTGCAGCAACGTCATACACTCTGGAGCACTTCCCTCAGCAGCAGAAGGAGGGGTTGTTGCAGGCGGTGGCGACACATACGTTGCAGAAGGGCTAGGAACATATTGTGAATTCACGTTTCCCCACGCTGCCGATGGAGGAGGTAAGGGGTATTGTGAGGTCGGATTGGGTACCAGAGTTGGAGGTTGAGGAGTGTGAGTGGCAAGAGGCAACATTTGAGCTGTTGGCCCCTGAACTGAGGGTAGCTGCGTCGTTGCCGGTGGAGTTTGAAGGTTAGGATTGGGTGGTCTGGTTGACACTCCCAATCCTTGAGTGGTGGAGGCTCCTCCACCCTGAGAGATAGTGGTGGCTGGTGTAATACTTCATATTTTCTGTAAGGGTATTCCGGTAATTTATTTTTATATTTAAATTTAATCTTCTCTAATCAAAGCAAATACGTATTCGTTTATAATTATTTTAGAAAATTAATTATTATATATATATATATATTTTTAAATAATGTGATTTTGTTTAAATAAAAAGTTAACTATTAATTATAAACTATATGTTTAGTAATTATTATTGAAATAAAAATATTTACGAGTTTCCACAAATCAATACGAATTTTCTAAGTCAAATTTCTTTTTATCAGTCGAACTTAATTTTATTAGTCAAATTTATTTTATATTAGTTAAACTATATTTAACAGTCAAATCTATTTTGTCAGTAAACATTTTGTATTTATCAGTTAAAGTTTAGTTTCTCAGTCAAAAATCGTGTTTATTTGTTATTATATTATTTGTTTATTGCGTGTAGTACTGTCGTCGCGTTTTTAAAACATGCGCCGCGTGTTTATTTTTCGTCACTTTTCACGTGTCGAACCACCGCGTGATCTCGCGAATCTGCCACATCATATAATTTTTTTTCTCTCCTATCACATCCCCTTTCTTTCTTCTCTGCTTTTGCTGCTTCAGCCACCGACCGGCCACCTCCGTACCTCTCTCTGCTGCTGCAACCACCACGCCAAGCGCCGCCTCCTCCCCAGCTAGCACCTAGCCTAGCTTCCTCTCAAATCAAATCACCAGCCCTCTATTCTTCACATCCCTCTCTTCTTAACCCCTTCTCCTCTTCATCTTCCCCACCACCAACCCCCTCTGTTCTTGCCGAGAACAAACCAGAGCCACCATCACTCTGCTCTCAACCTCGCACCCACCTCCATCTCTCCCTATTCTTTGTTTCTCCGCAACATCACCACCACTCCCATCTCACCCCCTTCTGTTTTGCCAAGACAAAACCCAGCTCCACCCTGCTCTGTTTTGCCGAGATTAAACCCAGCAAAACAGAGCACATTCACCACCATCAATCAGCCCCCTTCACCTCCCATCACCATCACCACACACCACCCTCTCACTCTCAGACTCACCTCCCTCTCTCTCGGCCTCGACAGCAACCCAGAAGCAGCAGAAGTAGCCGACGCTGGAGACAGAGCCCGACGCCGCCACCGTCGCTGCAAGGCTGACTCTTCCGTGCCTCCATCCGTCTCTTCCTCCACTTCTCTCCGCCTCTCTGTCGTGACCGGACGAAGCCCATCCAGTGGAGTAATCCGGCGACCACGACCCAGAACCCCGGCGCCCCCATCACCGTCCGAAGCTCCGGCGAATTTCGACCCGGAGCTCCTCTTGTCCGATTCGACTCGTTTCTCGTTTGGAGCCTGACTTCGTAGAACCAGGCGTTGTCTACCTATAGTGCAACATACGTATCTTTGGCTCTCACGGTGAGTATTCATGCTTAGTCTTGTGTGCTTATCTTCTTTCGTGTCAAAACGTGATTTATGTCTTGTCTCAAAATATATGCTTAGTTTTGCGTGCCAATTCATTTCATGTGATATACTTGATTTATTTGGAAATAATTGCCGCACGTTATTTCGAAGTTTCTAAACTTGTCGTACTTTCTTTTAAATCGTCACTTTACTACTCGTCTTCAAATCGAAAAACTCATTGTTCAACGCACTGTCAGAATTCATTAACAATGTAAAGTGAAAGATCGCATGTACCGGAAGCAGTTGGTTGTTACTTGGAATCCCCTTAGTTGGCTTTAATTTTTTTCTCAGATGGCACGACTCTTCGCCTAGTATAGATTATTATTATAGTGGGGGCGGGAAAGGTTTTCCATAACGCCAGGCACGGAGGAAAGGTTTTCTCTCTTGTTGTCGTCCTACATCGGGAAAGGTTTTCCCAAACTGTGACGTAAATTATTATTATAGTGGGGGCGGGAAAGGTTTTCCATAACGCCAGGCACGGAGGAAAGGTTTTCTCTCTCGTTGTCGTCCTACGCTGGGAAGGTTTCCCCGGGAAAGGTTTTCCAAATTCTTGATCTAGATATCCGATCTGAGTTTATATACTTCACCCTGGTCTCCCCTGGTTACTGCGACGTAATAATATGAATTATTTCATTTCACGTTTGGAAACGTGTGAATATCTCGATAAACAAATTTGCTACTCATATTAACTATCAGTTTAGAAACAACAACTTTTGGAGGACTCTGATAATCGTCACTTCTACTTGTACTTATGTTTCGGAAAACGATTCAAGTGTTTAGTCTTATGTTTATAATTATACTCTGTTACTGTTTAAACTATGTCAAATGTAAACCCAGTAACCTTTCTTAGCCACTCTGTTTTACATGCTAAGGTGTTTATTCACTCAGTTTTTACTGATACTCGAAAAACTGCGTCCTTGTTTCTTTTAAATTCCCCACAGGTTTATGATTGGTTGCTTGGGGTAACGCGCTGGGATCACGAACACGTTCTCTCATGCAAACAGTAGAGTTTAGTAATTAACCGGAGAGCTCACTTTTGATGTAAAATATTTTGTTAGACTTTGTGTCCAGTTTGGAACCAGTCACGAACGTTGTAAATTTTTATCGTAATGAATCAGTAGGTGGATGTTTCCTTTCACTTGTTTTTGGTTACCACTCCTTGTACGAAAGGGTAAAATCCCCTGTACGGAGGGCACCAACCAGTTTCCGGCTCCTCTGTAAATCGGGGGTGTTTCAGTTGGTATCTGAGCAGTGACATCCTGTAGAACTGTAGGGAGAAAACATTTAAAACTAAGATTTTTGAAAGTAATTAAAGCTAATTTTGAACTTGAAGTTGAAATCGGTAGGGCAAGACAAACTGAGAAGTAAAATCTGAATAAGCTGGGGATTTTGGGTTATGTCTCTTGTTTATCCTCGCATGCCTAACTGATATGTGTTACTTGTCTTTACTCTCATTCCATTTCGATCCTTAGTGCTTATACATGTTTGAATGACCAGTGCGACTAGGGTATTCCGGGGACTAGGGTATTTCCCGCCCACCCTCATCCTTGGTTTTGAAATATTATATCCTACACTTATGTATGTTCTTTCTTACATGACTTAAGGGTGTTTTACCTGGCTTTGTGCTAATTTTTGATTGGTTAATCGCACTTCGCTATATGCTTCGTTATTTGTGAGTATTATATTCTCAATTTCCGCAAATTGCAATGAGTCTCTTATATGATTTGTCATTGTGTGCGTATTGGTACGATGTCTTCTTCCACGGTTAGAACCGTTTTTGTGCGTAATATCCATACCTATTTTCGTACCCTCCGAATCGTGTAATCGATAAGAAATCGTATAGGGCATATGAACGATAGGCAACACCGCTACGCCACCAGAAGCAACACGTCTACCCAAATGGAAGGAGTTGAAGAATTGCACCCACATGTGACTCAGCTGATCGCTCAGATGAGCCAGTTTGTTCAGGCTGTGAAAAATTACCATGGCAATCCAAACAACACTGTTATCAATGAACGGGAACCAGACTGGTCTAAGAAGATAGGTCAGAGGAACCCGAGCAACTTCTATGGGAAAGAGGATCCGTTACTGCTCGAAAACTGGATCAGGGACTTCGATAAAATCTTCCATGCAATGGAATGTCCCGAAGCCCGCAAGTTCAATGAGGCGGCTTTCTATTTCAAGGACAAGGCCGATAACTGGTGGACAGCTAATCGAGCAAGGCTCGTAGCTCAAGGAGGCTTTAACTGGGAAGCAATGAAGGCTGCTATGAGAGCAAACTTCTATCCAGAGCACGTCAAGGAACAGAAGTATAATGAATTCATCGCGTTGAAGCAAGGAAACGACTCCGTGACGGACTACTATGACAAGTTCGTGGAGTTAGCTCAATTTGCAGAAGACACATTGCCTACTGAAGGACGCATGGTCACTCGCTTCATAGCAGGTTTGAAGCTCGAAGTTCAGAGGATCATGCTCATAAGGGGCTATGACACCTTGTCAGAAGCCTATGGGATAGCAGCAAATATCTGGAGAGTCGATCAGGCACTAAGTCAACAGCTCGGAAAGAGAAAGGCGGCAGGCCTAGAGGCTGGAAGCTATGACCAAGGAAGAAACAACAACGAGGGGACAAACAAGCACTTTAGGTTTGGCATTGGTGGAGGAAGTGAGAACTTTAAACCCAGGAATGTTGGCGACCGACACAACCAGGCAGCAAGGCCTACCCGCCACTTTTATTATAAGATATGCAACGGGGACCACCCAGGAGTTAATTGTGATGGAAGTAAGGTGACATGCAACTATTGTGGCATATTGGGCCACAGGAAGTACGAATGCGACAAAATGAAGGCAGCAAAGATACAAGGCAATAATGGAGGTAATAACCAAGGGGTTGCGCAGAAAAACTACATGGGAAATGGACCGAACTACCAAGGGAATCAACAGAAACAAAATGGGAATGGGAATGGAGCGCATAACAGGAATGTGGCCTTCAATGGCAACCATGGAGCTGGCAGCAATGGAAACGGAAACGGAAGGAGTGCAACTCAAGGCAATATCCAGAGGACAGATGGTCAAATCTTTATGATGAATTAAGTAGGGGATGAAGCGGCATACAACGTGGTGACAGGTACGCTATATTTCCACAATCACCCTGCATTTCACGTCATACTAGAAACCCATAGAGACTTGTAAAAACCCTTAGAGCTTCGAGGACGAAGCTCAGTCCTAAGTGGGGGAAGATGTAACGACCCTGTTTTGTCCCTGCATTCATTTGCTTGCTAATTGTCGTTTTGATAATTGTGACTTAAATAGAGACCTGTAAGACCTAGTACCAAGTTCAAGCTTCGAGGACGAAGCTTAGTCCAAGGAGGGAAGGATGTAATACTTCATATTTTCTGTAAGGGTATTCCGGTAATATATTTTTATATTTAAATTTAATCTTCTCTAATCAAAGCAAATACGTATTCGTTTATAATTATTTTAGAAAATTAATTATTATATATATATTTTAAATAATGTCATTTTGTTTAAATAAAAAGTTAACTATTAATTATAAACTATATGTTTAGTAATTATTATTGAAATAAAAATATTTACGAGTTTCCCCAAATCAATACGAATTTTCTAAGTTAAATTTCTTTTTATCAGTCGAACTTAATTTTATTAGTCAAATTTATTTTATATTAGTTAAACTATATTTAACAGTCAAATCTATTTTGTCAGTAAACATTTGGTATTTATCTGTTAAAGTTTAGTTTCTCAGTCAAAAATAGTGTTTATTTGTTATTGTATTAGTTGTTTATTGCGTGTAGTGCTGTCGTCGCATTTTTAAAACATTCGCCGCGTGTTAATTTTTCGTCACTTTTCACGTGTCGAACCACCGCGTGATCTCGCGAATCTGCCACATCATATAATTTTTTTTCTCTCCTATCACATCCCCTTTCTTTCTTCTCTGCTTTTGCTGCTTCAGCCACCGACCAGCCACCTCCGTACCTCCCTCTGCTGCTGCAACCACCATGCCAAGCGCCGCCTCCTCCCCAGCTAGCACCTAGCCTAGCTTCCTCTCAAATCAAATCACCAGCCCTCTATTCTTCACCTCCCTCTCTTCTTAACCCCTTCTCCTCTTCATCTTCCCCACCACCAACACCCTCTGTTCTTGCCGAGAACAAACCAGAGCCACCATCACTTTGCTCTCAACCTCGCACCCACCTCCATCTCTCCCTATTATCTGTTTCTCCGCAACATCACCACCACTCCCATCTCACCCCCTTCTGTTTTGCCGAGACAAAACCCAGCTCCACCCTGCTCTATTTTGCCGAGACCAAACCCAGCAAAACAAAGCACATTCACCACCATCAATCAGCCCCCTTCACCCCCCATCACCATCACCACACACCACCCTCTCACTCTCAGACTCACCTCCCTCTCTCTCGGCCTCGACAGCAACCCAGAAGCAGCAGCAGCAGCAGCCGACAACGGAGACAGAGCCCGACGCCGCCACCGCCGCTGCAACCGGCTGACTCTTCCCCGTCTCCATCTATCTCTTCCTCCACTTCTCTCCGCCTCTCTGTCGTGACCGGACGAAGCCCATCCAGCGGAGTAATCCGGCGACCACGACGCAGAACCCCGACGCCCCCATCACCGTCCGAAGCTCCGGCGAATTTCGACCCGGAGCTCCTCTTGTCCGAAACGACTCGTTTCTCGTTTGGAGCCTGACTTCGTAGAACCAGGCGTTGTCTACTTGTAGTGCAACTTACGTATCTTTGGCTCTCACGGTGAGTATTCATGCTTAGTCTTGTGTGCTTATCTTATTTCGTGTCAAAACGTGATTTATGTCTTGTCTCAAAATATATGCTTAGTTTTGCGTGCCAATTCATTTCATGTGATCTACTTGATTTATTTGGAAATAATTGACGCACGTTATTTCGAAGTTTCTAAACTTGTCGTACTTGCTTTTAAATCGTCACTTTACTACTCGTCTTCAAATCGAAAAACTCATTGTTCAACACACTGTCAGAATTCATTAACAACGTAAAGTGAAAGATCGCATGTACCGGAAGCAGTTGGTTGTTACTTGGAATCCCCTTAGTTGGCTTTAACTTTTCTCTCAGATGGCACGACTCTTCGCCTAGTATAGATTATTATTATAGTGGGGGCGGGAAAGGTTTTCCATAACGCCAGGCACGGAGGAAATGTTTTCTCTCTCGTTGTCTTCCTACGCTGGGAAGGTTTCCCCGGGAAAGGTTTTCCCAATTCTTGATCTAGATATCCGATCTGAGATTATATACTTCACCCTGGTCTCCCCTGGTTACTGCGACGTAATAATATGAATTATTTCATTTCACGTTTGGAAACGTGTGAATATCTCGATAAACAAATTTTCTACTCATATTAACTATCAGTTTAGAAACAACAACTTTTGGAGGACTTTGATAATCGTCACTTCTACTTGTACTTATGTTTCGGAAAACGATTCAAGTGTTTAGTCTTATGTTTATACTTATACCCTGTTACTGTTTAAACTATGTCAAATGTAAACCCGGTAACCTTTCTTAGCCACTCTGTTTTACATGCTAAGGTGTTTATTCACTCAGTTTTTACTGATACTCGAAAAACTGCGTCCTTGTTTCTTTTAAATTCCCCACAGGTTTATGATTGGTTGCTTGGGGTAACGCGCTGGGATCACGAACACGTTCTCTCATGCAAACAGTAGAGTTTAGTAATTAACCGGAGAGCTCACTTTTGATGTAAAATATTTTGTTAGACTTTGTGTCCAGTTTGGAACCAGTCACGAACGTTGTAAATTTTTATCGTAATGAATCAGTAGGTGGATGTTTCCTTTCACTTGTTTTTGGTTACCACTCCTTGTACGAAAGGGTAAAATCCCCTGTACGGAGGGCACCAACCGGTTTCCGGCTCCTCTGGAAATCGGGGGTGTTTCAGTTGGTATCAGAGCAGTGACATCTTGTAGGACTGTAGGGAGAAAACATTTAAAACTAAGATTTTTGAAAGTAATTAAAGCTAATTTTGAACTTGAAGTTGAAATCGGTAGGGAAAGACAAACTGAGAAGTATAATTTGAGTAAGCCGGGGATTTTGGGTTATGTCTCTTGTTTATCCTCGCATGCCTAACTAATATGTGTTACTTTTCTTTACTCTCATTCCATTTTCGATCCTTAGTGCTTATACATGTTTGAATGACCAGTGCAACTAGGGTATTCCGGGGACTAGGGTATTTCCCGCCCACCCTCATCCTTGGTTTTGAAATATTATATCCTACACTTATGTATGTTCTTTCTTACATGACTTAAGGGTGTTTTACCTGGCTTTGTGCTAATTTTTGATTGGTTAATCGCACTTTGCTATATGCTTCGTTATTTGTGAGTATCATATTCTTAATTTCTGCAAAATTGAAATGAGTCTCTTATATGATTTGCCATTGTGTGCGTATTGGTACGATGTCTTCTTGTACGAAAGGGTAAAATCCCCTGTACGGAGGGAACCAACCGGTTTCCGGCTCCTCTGGAAATCGGGGGTGTTACAGCTGGTGCGGGACTTGGAGCGAGAGTCCCCAGGATAGCCATTATCCGTTCCAGCTCTGCAGATTGAGCTTTGAGAGACTTTGCCTGGTTCTGGATGGTGGCGTCCAAGACCTCTAACGTCGGAGCTTCACCGGTGGCTGTAGGAGTACGGCGGGCCTCCTCTCCCGAGGTGGTCTCCGTGGAAGGCGATCTGTTACTGACATCATCTTCATGAGATATGGTTGCTTGCAATGGTAAGTTCACGTCGGGTTCACCAAATGTGTACGAGAGAATCCTGCAGGGAGGACTCAATATACACCAATAGCAGAGGATAGAAAGAACACAGGAAGTGTGGGGTTGTGTGTAGGGAGAGAGTAAGGCAATAGCACTGTATGGGAGAGAGACTGGAGTTTGGCAGAGCTTCCGCGTATATCTCAGGTGTGTTCTCCCTTGTATGGAAGGGTTAACGATCTATATATAACAGAGAATGTGACCGTTGCAGTGTGGTTAATGCGCCCATCAATGGCGGCTTAATTAGCTTAACCACAACGGCACGTTCGTCCGTGTATATAGGAACCGTTATAGCACGTTATCCGCGCATACCGGAACCGTTATGGGGTTGACCTGGTTTTGACCGGGTTGACCGGGTTTATGGAGCTCGTGCCATAAATCTCTCAAAAGCAGTTACTAGGGGTCGCGCGCGGGCTTTGCTCGCACGCGACATGACTTACTCTAGCCTCTAAACCACTAAGTCCCTACAAGTTCCGTGAGGTAGTGTGCGAGGGCCCTGTCTCGCAGCCCCCACGTGGATCAGCGCGGCTGGTGATCCGGTGTGTGTGGAGCACAATATGGTGTGCTGGATGGTTGCAACGTGGCCAAGATCTTCCTGTCCAGAAAGCACTATCTACAGTAACCATGGGTGTTCCATGTTCCCGGGAAGCTGAAGAGTCGAAAAAACTTCTTCTGATCGGGGTTAACTATTCTTGTGGGTTTCCATAGATGTTGCCAAAGGATGCACCGACCCATGGGTGCGGAGGTGGCATATGAAGAGCATCATATGAGATTGGCAATCCTATCGCGACTGTACGATCGAGAGCCGGCGAGTGAGCTGGTCATGTTTCTAGACATTTGGTTAGTGTGACCTCATCAAGTTATTTGCATAGGGTTCGGAAGGCTTATAAGGAGGGGTTGGATATTTTGAGGGTTTTGATCCTCCGGCTGTCGAGAGATGGAGAAGATATGGGAAAGAGTACCATCTGAGTTAAGTTTATCGGCGCTATCGGTAGCCATGAGATCCGATATGGGAAAGATTTTTCTCGCTATGTGATTGGTTAAATATATTTCACGTCAGGTTCACCAAAATATTTATGAGGAAATGGAGAGAGTGTGGTAGACAATGGGCTAGTGTTCGAATTATAGGAAATCAGAGCTCACAATCTTCTAATGAGAAATCAGATTGATCGGACATAGGGAGATGTAGAGGAAACGAGTGGAAATAAGCGGTATTTTACTCATGGAAGGGGAGACACAAGAAAGTATGCTATTTTGTACAGAGAATAACGTTTTCATACGTCTGTGTCAATGTACGAAATGACAAAAATGACTGTCTTATTTATACTAGTTTGACTAAGAAAACCAATGGGAGACATGTGCCCTGCATAGGCCTAGGGCCCATTATGATGGCGGCATACTCTAAATCCCTGAAGGACTCTCACAGGTGACGTCAAACCTAGCATAAATAAAGACAATTGGACAAGTCGGCTTCAAGAGTACAATACTGGTCGCACAAGGGAAGGAATATGTATCCGACGACCTTACTTCATTCGCCATG